>CM053623.1:414194382-414215291 GCA_028646595.1 Phalanger gymnotis
CTGCTGTGCGAATTGCTGGTTCTCTTTTTTAAAAAATATTTTACTTAGTAAAGCAAAATGCAACTTTAGATTCTTCAAAGCTGGCACCTCCCTTGTATATGTTAAAATTGCACAAAACTCTGATGTGAAATTTAGAGCCCTTTGCTCCCAGCATGGTTTCTGGCACACAGTAGGCACTTAATAATCACTTGTTAGTTGAATATCTTTTGACGAGTAATCCTGCAGGCAGGCATGTCAGCTAAAGCATATCACCAACAACCTGTACAGAAGAAATGGTGTAAAAGACCTTCCCATGGACATATGCCCTCTCATAGGGTGGTCACACAGCAGATGAAATGGGGGTCGGGTGGGGGAGGAGGACACAATCTGTGTGCTACACTGACATCCTGAAGATATTAAAAGAGCCCGTAGTCCCCAGTGGCTTGGTGAGGAGGCAGTGGGTGGGTTCTTTATGAAAGATTTGTGGGAGGGCATCGACAATAAGAATCACACAGGCTAACGTGCATAATACTGTGTGCCAGGCACTGTGCTAAGTGCTTTACAATTATCATCTCATTTGATCCTCAAAATAACCCTGGGAAGTAGATGCCATTCTGATCCCTGTTTTACTGCTGAGGAAACTGAGGACAAGGGGTTAAACGACTTGCCCAGGGTCACATGGCTAGTAAGTGTCCGAGGCCGGGTCTCCCTGGCTCCAGGTCCAGTGCTGTATCCATTGTGCTACCATCTACACTGCATATGTTCAAAGTGTGTGTCCTGAAGGGAGCAAATAAGCATGTCATATTATGTGCCAGACACTCTCCTAAACGCTTTACAAATATAGAATTATTTTCATATTATTAATGTTAATAATCATTAACATTAATTAATAAACATTTAATTCTCACAATCCAGGAAGGCAGATGCCATTATTATCTCCATGTTATAGCTGAGGAAACTGGGGCAAGCACAAGTTAAATGACTTGCCCAAGATCACACATTTTGTAAATGTCTGAGACTGGATTTGAACTCAGGTCTTCCTGAAACTAGATCCAGCTCTCCACTATCCACTAGAAGGCCTCAGTGAAGGACCAGCTGAATGGGTTACCTATTTACCTGAATTCCTAAAACTAATTTTTAAGAAACTTTAAAGATGAATTATACTTCAACTTTTTAACTCACATGTTAATATTTGGAAGATCATATAATTCACGTATTATGGAATTTTAATAATCTGAAGAACAGGCATTCTTCATCCACTTGCTTTTATCTCTGAGGCTAGTTAGACTGAACTTTTTAAAGTCTTTTCAGAAACCCATTTATGAATCTCTGACTCATTCAGAGATTTGATTATATTGGTACAAGGTCATCGGTAAATGAGACTCGGCAGAGAATCTTGCCATCTCGAGGAAGTCCCTCTTCCCTTTGGATTCTGTCTTGGACATCTTCCATGACAATTGCAAACCTCTTTAGTGAACTCCTGAACCTCTTTTATACCTCATTTGTTACAAATAATCAGAAAATAATCAAGCAAAGTTTTGTTCCTTCTCCCAAGAGATTTAGTATGACCTTCACATAGGCGAAGAAAATACCTGCTTAGAGGAGAGCCTTTACAATTTCATTTCGTTCTTCCAAATCATTTTTTTTTAATAGTCAAGAAACAATAAGCACAATGGGATCTTATCTTTTTAACTCCTTAAAGCAAATCTTGGGACTGTCAAAATGCAGTCTACGGTAGAATATCATTTACAAAAGTCTTCCTTTTTCCTTCTCATATCTTCATCAAATATATCTCTGATACTTATGTAGATTGCTTTCATAACGACTTTTTTTTTCAGAGATGAGAAAGCAGGGATATGGATCAATAGACACTGATTTCTCTTGATTGACATTTTTCTGTAGCAATACTATCCATGATTTCCCCCTAGTTTTTCAGTATTTTTGCCATCATTGGTTATCTTGAGACTTGTTCTCCTGTGCCCTCAAAACGGTGTGGCCTCCAGCATGGACCTCATCCATATATATCTGTTCGTTCTAGTTGCTCTTCCTGTCTTTGTATGATTTACTAACATTTCAAATTCCTCCTACAGAATAATGCCAATGGAGATATTCTGAATCCAGATACAGCGGCTCTACTGTGATTTGTGGGGAAAAATTGTTATAGAAATATTGACAGATCTTTTCCATTTTTTGGTTTGTTTGTTGTCCTACTTCTAGCTTCATTTATAAATTTCTTGGGATGATCTGCCCTAAAACGTTCTTCCTCCAAACTTTCTCTAGAGCTGTTTTTCCCTCCATGGCTTCTTGCTGTTTTGTGAGGAGGTATGACTAAGGATCTTCTACCTTCCTCCTTTATGAGGTTTTACAAGTGAGTTTATATTCAAAATCCATGTTGTTCCTTCCATGCCTCTCTAATTGGCAAGGAGATCTACTGCTTTTTTTGGTCTATTCTGCCAACATGATGGCAGAAGTGGAAGGGCTACACAAACCTGAAAGACCAACTTGTATTTTTCTTTGTTTCATGGGTTGTATTAGTAAAAGAATTCATCCCCCAGTCTGCTAGAGATGAGCCTCTCTATGCTTAGCTAGGTTAGTCCTTTGGAAAACAACAACATCTGTTTGCTAGGATTGTGCTTGAAGCCTTCCCAGCATGGTAGATCCTGCGCAAGCTTGAACTGTGCCTTTGAGAACCCATGGCTACCTCCACACCACTGCAAGTATTTCTGGTGGAAATTCTGTGGAGGAACTTGTCACTGTCCTTCCTAAAATGTGGTATACAGAATTGAACACAATAATCCAAATGTGCTCTAGCCAGGGCAGAGGACAGTGGGACTATCACTTCTTTCAATCTGGTTATTATGCCCCTATTACTATGGCCTTGTTGAATTAAATCTTTTAACTATCATGTCACTTCATGAACTCATCTCGAGTCCATTAAAGTCCCAAGACTATTTTCCACTCATGACTTCTATCCTTCATCCTACAATACCCAAGAGTAAATATCCACTATAAAACAGTGTCAGTCATACAAATGGACTTGCTAACGATAGGAGCTTTTTAAACTTTTTGTGTCATGGACTCCTTTGGCAGTCTGGTGAGCCCTACGGACCCCTTCTCAGAATCATATTTTTAAATTCATAAAATATATAGGATTATAAAGAAAGCTAGTTATGTCAAAATAAAAATGTTATTTTTTTTCTCATACAAGTTCAAGGAATCCCTGAAGTCCACAGATCCCAGATTAAAAAGCCCTGCTACAGGTGCTCTCAAGAGGAAGTGGTCACTAGTGTCATATGGGAGAAACTTGGTTTACACAAGAAAATCAGCTGCTCCTATGTTCCTCCCATTCCCCATACTTAGCCTCGGATGACTAGCTCTGTAGACACACACACATACCAGCCTTGGCCTCCCTCTAGTGGAAGGAGGGATTAGCCATGCCTTGAAGGCATCAGTGACACCCCCAAGATCTCATCATAGAGAACACTGTGTACTACCGTTGGACTCCTGGACAGCTAGACAGCTTCTGAGTGCCCAGGACAGAGAACTCAACCGAAGCTCAGCACATAGTAAACTATTACAGTAACAAGCCCAACAGGAAGGTTCATGGAGCATTATGGTGACCCAGAAGCCACTGTAGTGGTGTAATCATACACAGAACCCTCAAACCCTGTAGCAAAAACACACTAAATGAAGCAGGTTCTTGAGTCATTCGTGGGACTTTAGTCTACCTGGGAAAGCTCTACCTACAGAGTTAGAGTTGGGTAACTGATCCTTGCTGGGACCCTTCCCTTCTTCTCTCTTATGTTAGGTCAATAAACCAACCCAGGAGCTTCTGCCTCAGAAAAGACTAAATGCAGGAGAACCCCCCAGTAAAGACCTATCTGTTTCAAACATGCCTTCGCACCTCAGGATTTCAGCTTCTGCCAGACAAAACATAACCTTACTTTCTAATGCAAGGGTGACACACACAGTCTCTAGGCATGTTCACTGAGGGAAAGAGTATAGAAGGAGGAGCAATAGAAGAAAAGCAAACCTCTTCTGCAGTCATCTTGTCAGCCTGGGACATCAGCAGACGCTTTATGCTGATAAAAGCAGAAGGGAAAGGCATTCTGGTTAGTTCAACCTTTTTTAGATTAACATCAGTATCCCGATGATGAATCAGATTGAACCCCAGAACTTTGGCCTCCAAGGGATGAATTTTTCTGCAGCTTATATGAGTTACAGAAACGGAACCATTAAGAAATCAAGTCTCTATCAGAACTGTGTATTAAAGAATGTTTTCCAGAAGGTAAGCAGATTATTACTCGTGTCATCCATACACATACACACACACACACACACACACACACACACACACACACACTACATGCATTCACACACTTCAGAATCTACAGAATCCATTTGAAATGAGATGCCACCTCCCTTCAACCTTCTGGCCCGACTCTGGCTCTGAGCAGGGTCACCCCTCACTCCTGACAACCTGGCCCTTGAAGTCCTGTGTCCCTCCCTTACTTCCTCTGTCCCTCATTCCTGACCTTTTCCCCACTTTCTGTGACCAGGAGCCTTTCCCAATCCCTTAATCCATCCTGCCATATTCCTGATCCCTCCAACCCTGTGCATCCCCACATCCTAGACACAAATTGAAGAGATTTACTAATCCTTGTGGATTTTCCCTTTGGCATCTGGGTCCAGCATCTTGAAGGCATTCAGTATCGTCTCCTCTGTATCTGTCCCTGCAGGAACAACCAGAAAGACGAAATTAGCTAGGACCTTGTGAGAGATTCTGACTGAGCCTTGCTTCCCTCCAGAGTGTCCAGGGCCTGGACCAAGTCAGACTGCCAGAGCTCAAACGGATCCCAGATGCCACCTACTCCAACCCCTTCATTTTATGTGTTGGGTTTTTTTTTTGGAGGGGTGAAGGCAGGGCAATTGGAGTTAAGTGACTTGCCCAAGGTCACACAGCTAGTAAGTGTGTCAAGTGTCTGAGGCTGGATTTGAACTCAGGTCCTCCTGACTCCAAAGCCGGTGCTCTACTCACTGCATCACCTAGCTGCCCCCAACCCTTTCATTTTAAAGAAGAAACTAAATGGAAGAGACTTGCTGAAGGGCACACAGAAGAATGGCAGTAGATCTGTGGAAAGAGTGCTGGGCTTGGAATCAGCTCACTCCTAGGAAAGTCACAATCTCTCCGGGCCTCAGTTCCCTCATCTATAAAGTGGGGGTGCCATGTTTGTACTTGCTGACTCACAGAGTTGTCCTGAAGCAAGTGCCCAGCAAACCTTGAAGAAATATTATTGTTTCTACTATATCTCATTACTATGTTGTGGGAGGGCCAGGAGGAGCAGAGATTTTGATGGGGACCAAGGAGCAGCCTGTGCTCGTGCTGGCCTGTGAACCAGAGGCATGGAGAAAATGTGGGGGCAAGGGGGCAAGAAAGGGAGAGGAAGTGGGGACAGGAGCATGGGCTGGAGCAATGGGAGAGGAAAAGACCCTGGAAGAGCTTGCGGTCAGTGGAAAAGAGGAGGTCACAGTCAGCCAGCCTGCTTCTGCCACTAATTGTCATGGCAGCTTAGGAGGGAGACATCAGAGTGGGCTGGGTCGTCAGGTATGGGCTTCCTGGAGGAAGGGACCTGAGCCTTTGAAGGCAAAGGTAAAGCCAAGGACTGGGCACGTGGTCCACATTCCATCTGGGCAATGAGACACGAACAAGTCTATCCCAGAAAAGCAGTAGTTCTGGAGCTCCCTTGGCTTCTGGTGGGGGCGGCAGGAGGAGATGCCTGGGGGCCGGCAGACTGTTCGACCTCTCCCTCAGCGGAGCCCAGGGAACTCACCATTCAGCTTCTCTCCAAACAGGTTCAGGAACATGGTGAAGTTGATGGGGCCCGTGGCCTCCTTCAGCATTGCATCCAGCTCATCATCTTTGACATTAATCTTGCCTGTATCAGGGTGGCAGGAAGGAGGGGGGGTGGGGCGGGATAGAGATAGAGGGACAAAGTGACAAGTTGTGGGAAGTGGGGCGAAGGGATGGGGAGCATAGAGAAAAGGAGGAAGAGAGGGAGGGGAAGAGGAAGGGACGGAGAAGGGGACAAAGTAAGGGGGAAAGGAGTGAGGGAGAAGGGAAGAACGAGGAAGGGAGAGAGAAGGAGAGGAAGAGGAAGGAAGAGAAAGGCATGGGGAGAGAGAAAAAGAGGATTAGGGAAGAAGGGAGAGAAATAGGCAGGAGGAGACAGAGAGGGAGAAGGGGGAAGAGGGACAGTGAAATGGGGGTGGTTTGGGGTTGGAGTGGAGAGTTCAGGACAAAAGGAATAAGACACAGAAACCAGGAAAACAAAAAAGATGGTGGCAGGGAGAGGGAGAGGGCAGAGCCAGGGATAAAGAGAGAGACAGACATAGATAAGCAAAGAAAGAGGGACAAAGGCAAAGACACAGAGACACATAGGTTTCATTCCTGCCCATGAATTATAAGGGGGAAATGTCACTAGCATCAGAACCCTCTAAGGCTGCGTCTAATCCCCTCCCCCATCCTCCTAAATAGCCAAACCTCACCACCCACACCTCCAGCCTATTTAATCCTAATGATAATAATAACCAGTAAGGACAGCATGATGTAGCAGATAGTATGCTGGGCATGGAGCCGGGAAGGCCTGGGTTCAAATCCCACTTCTGACACTTATTAGTTATGTGACCCTGAGCAATCATTTATCATCTAAGTCGGTAAATTTAGATGTGACTTGGGCTCCATGCAGTCTAAACCCCTCATTCTAGCTGAGAGACATTAAGACTTGCCCAGGGCCATGCATCTGGCTATCAGGTGTCAGGGATAGGCTTGGAGGCCAGGTTAGCTAACTCTTAAGTCCAGCGCTCTGTCCGTGACCCGCCTGCCCTTCTGATTTAACTTCCTCCTAGGTCTGCCGTCTCAAGTCATCCAGGCTGACATTACAGGTGCCGCTGGTATCTGAGTAAATGACGGCTCCGTCAGTGTGTTATCTTGGGCAGAAGGGCAATGAGCAGAGCCCAGAAGTGAATACTCAGAACTGAAGAGGATGGAGTGCTTTTGGGAGATGGCGACAAGCGCCTCCCTGACACAAAAGCCTGTCTTAAATACCACTATTCTCCCAGTGCTGAATCCCAGTGGTTATTAATCACCAATGCCACACTGAGGAAAGACTCCACACTGTGGGAGCCCCAAAATACGATGAAGAACTCCACGGTGGCAGGGAGTGGGTCGCAGCACATTATCAACTGATGGCTTGTATAGGAGAAATGATGTAAAAAATGTCAACGAAGAAATTTATGTCCAGAAATGGAAGTGGACTGGTCACCCAATGAGAGGAAAGGCTAGCAGATGGCCAGCCTGGGTGCTCTAATGGTATTCAGAGTGTTAAAAGATGTGAAAGAAGGCCTTGAGGCTGGGTCCACTGGCAGATTTATGAGAGGGCAGGGCAAGAATTATGCAGAATGAGGAGACACGAATGGATTGAGCTCTAGCCCAGCTGACTGCTCACATCAACGAGATAATGGACCCATTGATGTATGAAGGTACATTAAGAAGGAGGATCATCATAAATATAACAGCTCACCTTGTTTGGTGCTTTGAACCTTTCCAAGAGCAGAATCCTATCAATGGATCCTCCCATCAGTCATGTGACAGAATCAAGGCAGGGAAAATTACCTCAAGTCTCTCCCCACTCCTGTCTGCCCTGTTCAGCTGCCCTCAATGTTGTTGTTGATGCTTGGTTGGTTTTTTTTCCACACACAGGTGAGAAATGTGGCAGCCCTCTGTAGGCTTGATCCCAAAACCCGTGAGCAGGGAAGCTTGGACCTGCTCCATTTTTCAATTATCACCTCCTTAGGCAGACTAGTGGCCTACCTGAGGCTCCCTCCCTGTTCCTTTAATGCCTCCCCGGGCTCTGTTTCAATGACTGTGCTCTGTCCTCTTCAGCCCTTCTCCCTCTTACACTGTGGAGTCTAGAATTAGACATGGCGATTTTCAACTGACTGTGATCAAAGGAAGCCTCCACGCCATTCTCCTCTTCATACTGTCTGCCCCTAGCAGCATTCTCTTGGGCCACTGCCAGCTTCTTACCCATCGGGAATCTCATTCTTCCAGCTTGTGCCAAAGCTCTGGCTTTCTCCCTTGGACTGCATAGTCTGCCCAGGGCCCTGGTGAGCTCTACCTGCAGGCTTTGGCTAAACTCAGCCAGAATTCATCCCCTGCCTCCCCCTACCAATTCTCACCTGTCCACACAGCCCTCATCATCCACACCTAAAAGTAAGTGTTAGTCCTAAAACACGTAAGTTTATACTATAATGTTGGGATTCCATCATTTTATTTTAACGCAGAAAGAAGAGAAAGGCAAGGGGTGTATGGCAGTGAAACAAGGCCCTGGCCTTGATTCAGAAGACCTATTGTAACTCTTAGTTACTCCATCTCTAAGTCTCGGTCCAGCCTTTCTGGAATGTTGAGACGATAGATGGGAAAGGGCTTTGTAACTGTAGCATGCTGGGCACACGAGAGATTAATATTATTAATTTTATGTACCATGATAATGAAATGTTCTTGAAAATCATTCATGAAATTTTTTAAAAAGCTCTTTAAGATGGATTTTCCTTCTGAGAATACATACCTAGGGAGGCATAGGTGTCTTTCAAGTCCTCCTTGTCGATAAATCCATCCCTATTCTGATCCATGAGTGTGAATGCCTGAAAATAAACCAGGCAAATCAGGGATGAGGGGGGTGGAAAGGGGAGGGAAGAGTAAGTCCCTTGCTGGGTCTCAGGAAGACATCTACTGTTTAAAGTCCCTTTGCTAACTCAGTCCTCATGCTTATGCTCACAGAGAGGAGGTTGTGTGTGTGTTTTTTTTAAATTAAGAATACTGTAGAGCCCCAGGTATTACCCCAGCCCCTTCCCTAAACTATAGGCTTGTATCACTTTAAATCAATCCCAAATAGGAAAATCAGGATTGACACAGATGGTGACTTAAGGGAAATCTGCTTTTCCACTTTATAGAAGGATTCCTAGATTGACAGGTTGTATGCCTTGGCTTTCTCTGAAAGGAAAAGTTCTTAGGAGCGCTTGGGGCTGGTCAGGGGAGGGGAACAAAGAGAGGGCAGAGGTGAAATGGGAAAGAGACTTACTTCTTTAAATTCCTGAATCTGTGTCTGTTCAAAGTTGGAAAAGACATTGGATGAGGCCCTCTGTGCACGAAGAGCACCACCTTCCTTCTTCTTGGTCTTCCTGCTGGCCTAAAATGAGAGCAAATAGTTCAGAGGTGGCCAAGGGGTCCCTGAAGAGCATTAAGGATTCCTCTCCCCAGGGCCTAGGAGCCTCCGGCAACAGCATCATCATTTACTCTCCCTTCCTTTCCCCAGTCCAAGAAGACAAGGTATTCCAAGGCTCACTAACTCAGACCAATTATTCTTTCTGTACCCTGAATCCCTCCAACCTCTTTTAAGACCTTACTCTGAGGGTCATCTCCTTCTTATACACCTTTAATGTCTCCCTAATCACTGGTTCCTTCCTCTCTGGCTGCATTCTTCCCAATCACAAAAGAGTCTTTCTTGTTCACACACTGGGATGCAGAAATAGATTTCAGGGGGTCAGTGAATCTGTTTTTAAATCTTTATAACTGTGCTACAATACAATTAGTTTCCTTAATCATGCTATGTATTTTTATGACTTTTAAAAATACTATTCTGAGATGGGGTCCATGTGCAGCCCAAGGAGTCCACAACACAAAAAAGATGAAGAACCCCTGACACAGGGCTAAAATTCCATAATTTTTTCCCCTTTATTGCTAAACTTATTTTAAAAGTTAGCTATGGACAATGTCTCCACTACTTGACTCCCAGCTTTCTTCTCAGCCCCTTGTAATTGAGTTTCCACTCCACTCCCCCAGTGACGCTGCCTTCTTTATGACCTAATTATCAAACTAAAGCCTTTTTTAGCGTCTTCTTCTTTGTCTTCAGGTTCCCAGCAGCACACTGGGGACTGTAGTCTCTTCCTGGATTCCCTTTCCTCTTTCAGCTCAGTCCCTACTCTCTTCAGTCTCCTGACCTTCTAGTCCTCCTCTGGTGGCTCCTCGTCTCCTTTCTGACCCCTTAAATTTGATGTTCCTTGAGGTTATATCCTGGACCATCTTCTCTATCTACGCTCTTTCCTTGGCAACCTCATTCATTCCTAAAGTTTTAATTCTCCTCCTCCCTGTCCCATCAGATAATTGCCAAATCTTTATCCTCGATCCTGAGTTCCAGTCCTGTAAATCCAAACACGTAGAGGATATCTCTAACGAGAGGTTCCACCAGCACTGAGTTAATTATCTTGGCCCAAACATTCTTCTCCTTTTGACTTCACTGTTTCAGTCTGCAGTGCCTTCATTTGTTGTCACGTCTATAAGCGTGGGATATCTTTGACTGTATCCTGTCCTTCACTTCTCCTACTTAATCCATTACCAAACCCTTCCAATCCTGCCACCGATGATCTTGCCCCTATGTCCTTCCCTCTATTCCTCCTGCCACCTCCTTCTTACAGACCCTCATTAACATCTGACTGGACCAGCGTAATAGACTCTTTTAATGGTTCTTTCTGCCCTTTCTCTCTCCTCTTCCAGACTCCAGCCACAATAATCTTCCTTATTCATAAAGCTGGTCATGTCACTGTTCAAATATCTTCCGAGGTTCCCTATTACCTAAGTAAAGGCCAGACTTTTCTGCCTTGGATGCTCCCACAATCTGACGGCACCTTTTTTAGCCTTGTCTAATACTACTTGCCTTCATGAATTCTATACCTCAGTGAAACTGGACAACCCCCTCTCCCCGCCCCCTGCCAAAACCCAAAAAACAAAACATCCCATATCCTACATTCTCCTTATTTCCTTACTTTGCTTGGAATGTTTGATGTGACTAGAATGGCCTAACTACTGAGTTTCTACCCCAGGCCCTCTTAGGGAGCATCTCCAAGGTCACATCCTCCATGGTGCCTTCTCTGATTAGGGGGTCAGCAGTGACTAAACTCAGACCTGGCTGGCGTATTAGCCCTCTCAAGCTTTCCTTCTCCAGAAGAGTTAACTGGGATAAGCAAAGAGCACAGTTATACTCCACAATTGGTGGTAACCAGGGGCCTCTTATAGGATGCACCAGTGTCATCCTTGGGCCCTGGGACCCTGTGACACTTACCATTTATCTGGGTCAAGACTCTCCTTCTGGTACCACTCTTGCTCTTACTCTCTTGTCCCCCTGCAGGCCTCCTCTATTGTGCTGGGAAGGGGACACCATGGGTCTTAAGTTCCTGGTAGGCAGTCCCTCAGGACAGCTCAGGCTTCATCTTCGGCTCCACTCCCTACATGGGCAGGCTTGCAGATACCCATGGACCCCAGGGACTGAACAACTGTTGCGTGTGTTTAGTGGGGGTGGTAGGAGAGTGTGATCCAAGCAGGAAAACCTGTTAAGGGTACATTTCTGAGTATGAGGAGTTTGTGGGGAGGCACTCTGAGAAGGAAGATGGTGGGGAGGGTCTAAGGGCTGAGAAATCTAGGGGGATGGGTGCATCTTAACAGAGAGAAGGCTTTGGGGAAAAACGGTGATCCTGAGCAGGGAGATGATGGGGTCAAGGCAGAGAAACCTGGAGGTATGTGTTTCTGAGCAAAGAGACCTAGCCCTACAGAGAACTTTGAACTGGGTATGTTAGGTCAGTGAGAAAAAGAAATATCAGAGCAAGAAGACCCAAGCTTTGGGAAGGGGGCTTTAAGCAGAGAGGTGTAGCATTTCAGGGTAGGGAAATCTAGGAATAAGGTTGTCTGAGCAGGGAGATATGGGCCTATAAGAGGCTATAAACTAAGTGTCCTGTTTAGGGCAGGGGAGACTCAGAAGCTGTCTCTTAGAATTGAGATCTGTGTTAACTCTCTCATCCCTTCCTCCTCCCATTCCCCCAAATGTGGAAGAACAACAAAAAATGCAAATCATGGAGAGCCTAAGAGTTTGGGGCCAAAAGACTGAGAGCAGGGGTTCTTGGCTTTTTTAAAGACATGAACCTTTTTGGCAATCTGCTATAGCCCATGGCCCCTTTTCAGAATAATGTTTTTAAATTAATTCAATACATAGGGTTACAAAGGAAATCAGTTCTATTGAAATAGTTATCAAAACATTTTTAAAAAAATCCTATTAGGAAATTCTGGTTAGAGTTAGAAGGAAGAGGCAGAACAGAATGTCTTCTTCCATCTGGCCATTTCACTGTCTTGTGTCTCCTCCCTCTCTCTGTCCCCTGTGGAATCAGGTCACAGAGCGATCTCTGGGATCTCACTGATTTGGGGACATTCATTTTGTAAGAATTACATGTAAGACTTTGGTCTCTGTGCTTTCCTCTTCTTTCTGTGCACTACCTTCTTCCCTCGTAATGATGAAGAAAAGCCAAAAGACCTCGCTTCCCTTCCCCAGCAACTGTGACTCACTGGAGGCACAACTGTCTCCTTCAAGTTGCTCTGGAGGGTCAGGGATGACAGTTCTTGGGGAGATGTCTCTGACAGGTTCAGGGAAAATCTGAGGAGCAAGCTCTAAAGATAGCACCCGGGATGAGAGGCTGGGTCCAGAGGGATGATCAGGATACAGGCAGGAAGGCTGCTGACTGAGCAGCAGGGAGGAAGGGGACCAACAGACAGCTTCCAAAGACTTACCACAGGCTTGGGAGAGAGGAAAATATAGAGTTAAGTGATGATATCCCACCCCACCATCCTCTCCTCCTGCCAGACTCTCTTTTACCTTTAGTAAAAGTGCCTTGGAAATATCGTAGTCATGTTTGGCCATCTTGGGAACATCGGAGCAGGTGAAACAGACAGGAGAAAGGGATATGTCTACACCTATCATACCCCAGAGTCCTGTGGGGTCTGGAGTCTGGCTTTTCTTACATCTGAAGCCTGTCCCTTCCCCAGATGCTTATTCTAATACAGGAGTTGCTGACCTGACTGCTTTATTTAAAGTTTGGCTGGGGAATGGCTGTAAATCTGCATGAAAAACACCTCTTTTAATTTCACAAGGTGGATTTTGTCATACTATATGTCAGTAGTCCAACTTCAGAACTTGAAAAGGCAAGAGAGGAATGAACAGAGGTCCCTGAGTAGGCAGGAAGAGATAAGATCATGGGCCTGAGGAGTCAGACTTAGTAAAAAGGAAGGAAAAGCCAGGCAAGGTGGTTGATATCTGTCACCCCTGATGCTGGGAAGGCTGAGGTTGGTGCACTGAGTTTTAAAGTTCTAAGCTATGGTGATCCTCTGAGAGTACAGGGTTAGCAGGCCGCTTAATGAGAGTCAAACTAGCCTAGGTCAGAAAAATAGAACACGTAAAAGCTTCTGTGCCAATCAGTTGTGGGACTGGGCCACAAGTGATCAGACTTCTAGCCCTGGTGAGTTAGGGCAACTTAATCTCAAAAAGGGGAGGGGGGGCACTACCACCTCCTTTGAGTCTGAAGCGAAGGAGAAAAGGATGGATGAAGACAGATTCTGAAGCGTGGAAAAGATAAGGAAGAACTCACATGGGATGTTTCTCAGTTAAGCAGAAGGTGAGTTTATCTTCTATGGTAGAATCAGGATACTGACGTTATAAAAGAAAGATTGAAACAGCCCCTCTGAGAGTTAAAAGGCTGTCCTCAAAGGAAGAAACCCATGTTATTGACTTACAAATTGGCAGGAGCAGGGAGAGGGGTGGGAGAACTTCCAAATCACCATTAGAGAAATGCAAATTAAAAAATATTGCGGTTCTACCTCACACCTATCTGACTGGTAAAGATGAGAAAAACAGGAAAATGACAACTGTTGGAGGGGTTGTAGAAAAAAGAGGGGCATTGATGCACAGTAGAGTTATGAATCGGTCCAGCCATTCCAGAAAGCGACTTGAAACTATACCCTCAAAGTCACTCAACTGCATAACTTTCAATACAACCACTTATAATAGGTAGTACTTATATATCACTTTAAGGTTTACAAAGTGCTTTATAAATATGATTTTATCCTCATGAGAGCCCCAGGAGATAGGTGTTATTATTGTCCTCCCCCCCCACCCCTTATAGAGGAGGAAACCAGAGCTCAGAGAGATTAAGTGATTTAACCAGAGTCACACAGGTGGTCAGCGTCTGAGGCTGAATTTGTACTCAGTTCTTGATTTCAGGTCCAATGCTGTATCCATTATACCACCTAGCTGTCTTTCACTACTAGGCCTATACCCCAAAGAGATCAAAATAAAAAGGACATATTTGTACAAAAATATTTATAGCAGTTCTCTTTGTTATAACAAAGACCTAGAAGCTAAATAGGTGCCCCTCAATCTGGAAATGATTGAACAAATTATGGTACATGAATATAATGAAATACTCTTATGCCATATGAAATGATGAAAGGGACGGTTTCAGGTAAGCCTGAAAAGACTTGTATGGACAGATGCAGAGTGAAGTGGAGCAGGACAAGAACAATGTAGACAATAGTAACAACCTTGTGAGGACAAACACCTTTGAAAGACTGATTAATGAATGCATTGACCAACCACTCTTCCAGAGGACCCATAAGGAAGCCTGCTACCTGCCTTCTGATAGAGAGGGGATGGACTTAATATGCATCACGAGAAATACTTTTGGCCATGGTGAAGATAGGAATTTGTTTTGCTTGACCATGCACAATTGTTGCAGGGTTTTTTTTTGTTTGTTTTTTTTGTTTTTTTTTGAGAGGGAGGTAGGATGTTAATTGAAAAAAATTTTAAAAAACCTCTGGGGATTCTGATAAGGAATAAATGATAACAAACATTTATTAAATGCAAATAATTATGTGCATAGTGTCATATTAGGTTACCAGAGATACAAAGATAAATGAAACAGATTCTGATCTCAAGGAACTTATGTTCTGCTGGGGGTGGTCCTGGGGACTGGGCTTATATAGATTGTTTACAAAGATAAGTAAATAATCACAAAATCTAAGCTGGAAGAGGGTTTTAGAGGGAATCCAGCTCATCTAACCCTTCTACAATATCTCTAAGTCATATTCCAAATTTTACTTGAAGACCCCCAATAATGGAGAATTTACTATTTACTCAAGGTAACCTATTTATTTTTTTGTGAATAGCTCTATTGGGTAATTTTTCTGTGCACAATAGCTGAAATTTGTCTCTCTCCACGTTTTGCCCACTTTTCTTGTTTCTGTCCTCTGGAATCAAGCAGATCAAACTCAATTCCTCTTCCACACGACAATCTTTCAGATAATGGAAGACAGTTAACAGATATTTTCTCTAAGTCTTCTTTTTTCCTGGGTAATTACCCCAGTTCTTTCAATTATTCCTCATAAGACCCTCTTGGTCACCCACCCCTGGATACTTTACAGCTTGTCAATGACCTTTCTAAAATGTGATGCCCGGAACTAAAAATATTACAAGTGTGGTCTGACTGGGAGAATAGTGAGACAACCGCTTCCCTTATTCTATAAGATCTCTTAATTTAGCCTAGGATACCATTAATTTATTGATTGCTATATCACACTGTTGACTCACACTGAGCTTAGAGTGCACTAAAATATTCATCTCTTTGAAGCAGATTGTCTAGCCACACCTCCCTCATCCTACAATTATAACATTAATGAAATCTGACCTGCCCAAAGGATCGTATATTTATCATCCAACATGTTAGCTGTCTTGTCCAGCTTTGTGTTTGTTACCTGAAAAAGTGAGAAAAAAAATACTATTATTCCTTTATCCAAGTCACTGATAAAAAGATCCAAAAAACAAGGCCAAGCACAGATCCCCGGGGCATTACACTGGATACTTCCTTCTAAGCTGATAAAGCACCATTAACAGTTAACTCTTTGGGTTCAGTCATTTCACTATGTCCAGACCCAGCTAATTTTACTATCATCCTTTCTGTTGTTTAGGCAATTAGTCCTGTCCAACTCTTCATGACCCCATTTGGGGTTTTCTTGGCAAATACATCGGAGTGGTTTGCCATTTCCTTCTCAAGCCCAATTTACAAATAAAGAAATCGAGGCAAACAGAGTTAAGTGACTTGCCCAGGGTCCCACAGCTAGTAAGTGTCTGAGGCCGGATTTGGCCATCATTCTATCCACTGTGCCACCTAGCTGCCCCTTTACTATTATCCTAGCAAATACTCGCCAGATTTTTTTGATTGCATAACCCCATCAGTAAAAGGTTTTTAAGCCCACCCCCGATACATATATATTTATTTATAAATTATTTTCACATACCAATAATTACTATGTATTATCGGACACAAAAAAAATTGGATGTTTTTGAAAGATGAGGTAGTGAGGTGGGCAGATACAGGCTCTAGGGAAAATCACTTGGGCAACTGGGTGAAGGATGGATTGGAGGGGGGAGGTTCTCGAAACAGGGGTGCCAATTAGGAGGCTATTAGTAAAATCCAGACAAGACGTGATGAGGGCTTTGACCAGGGTGGTGCCTGAATGAGTGGAGAGAAGGGGACAGTTGTTGGTGAAGGTGTAGAGGTGGGTCAGGCTCAGGATGGGAAGTTGAGGGCTCACACGGAGGGGCTGGGGGAGGGGCTGATTGAGTTTGGGAAGAAAGGTAGGTGCAACTGTGGAAACCAGGTATCACAACCAACTCTCGGCAGGTAGGGCGGGTTGCCACCCGTCCAGCACCTTTTGGGGTCAGGTCTTCCCTGCCCCACTTCCATTCTGGAGACCACTTATCTAGTTCACATCTATCTACCTTTACCAAAAACAAAAAACCAAGAGACTTTGTCAAATGCTTTGCTGGACTCTATGAAGTCTAACAGCCCCTCCGGAAAAGGAGCTGGACGTCCATGCTGGCCCCAGGCGATGACTGCTTCCCTTTCGAGATGCTCACCTACCATCCCTTTAATCTGGAAGGTGCTGGGTTCCTCGCCACTCACGGGCTTCAAAGTACACACCAGCGATCCCAGTTCAACCGTGGGACAAGGGGATAGGGCACCCCTTGTCAGAGGAGCAGACTGGGTGACGTCTGGGACACAAAGGTCACACACACGACTTTCATTCGGGGTTCCTAGGCGCGCGCCGCAGGGACTCCGCCCTAGCGCCAGGCTTGAAGCAGACCCGAGCACAACGGAAAGGCGCATGCGTGTGGGCAAGCTCGTACCGGCGGCGCGCACGCCCGCTCCGGCCCCGCCCTCCTGCCCAGGCGCGCGCGCTTGCCGCGTCCTCGTTTTCGTTTTTTCAACCACGCCCCTTCCGTCCTTGCCCTTCACCACCTCTGCTCAGCGGCTGCTCTTTCTGCTTCCGGGTCGAGGGTCAGCGAAAAAAAATGGTGCCGCCCGTGAATGTCTCTCCGCTCATCAAGGTGAATCTCCACTTTGGCTTCACCCCAGGCCTCCAGGAGGAGGGAGGGTAGGGAGGAGGAGAAAGAGGCCCGGGAAAGTCGGACGCAGCCCAGGGTTGCCCCCCGCCCCCCAGCACACACACCCTGCCCTTCCTTCCCGGCCCCGCGCGGGGGGTGAGAGTCGTGTGTGAGGACGCGCCCTTGTCCACGCGCGCGGCTCCCACTGACCCCCTTGTCTGTGTCCTTGTGTCTCTCGCAGGCGGGACGGTATTCGGCCCTGCTCTTGGGCATAGTCTACGGTTCGAAGCGCTATGGTGAGTGACCTCTGACCTCAGGGCGCCCCAAATCCCTGCCCCTCTCTACGGCTAGTGCCCCCTTGCCCCGGGAGTACCTCCCCAGAAAACCCTGCCCCATCGTCCTTGGTGGCTGATCTCTGACCCCGCGTGCTGGATCCCCAGGTCTAGCACCCAGAGCCTCGGGCCAGAGGCTGCGCCGGGGTCCCGGGATAGCACCGGCCGCCTCCGCCCGCCGGCCTGCACCGAGGGTCCGGACTAGGGCCAACAGGGGTCCGGCAACTTAGGCTTTCCTCCTCCTGTTTTACTGAAGGAAGGAAATGGGGTCCAGAGAAGGGGAAAAGGAGTTTGTCAGCCCGAGGCCACAGAAATCAGTGTCTGAGGCGGGATTTGAACCCAGGTCCTGTACCTACACCACCACTCCGTAGATCTCATTTCTTTCTCCGGGCGTCAGTTTTCTTAATCTTAAAAACGAGAGCAAAAGTCCCTGCCCCTGATATCCTCGTTCATAGAACCGGTTACATCCCTGATCCTCACTGGCTCCCTAGTACCCGAGCAGAGGCCACGACCTGGGGTCACCTTCCCTTTTTAGCCTTGTCTGATACCTCAGGCAGGTGGGAAGGCGGTTTGTGGTTATTGTAGACAGCCCCTCCTAGGTTGACTTTAATGCCCACGATAGAATCTCAAGTAGGAGACGTTCAGATTTCCAGCAGAGGAGACGAAACCTATGTCTGGTTATAGAAGTCCCTGTGTTTGACTACAGCTGCTTAGGAACCATGGAAATCTCTGCTGGAATGGGTTTTCACCAAGTTGTGCCTCTCCTCCATCCTTTGCCCCTGATCTCATTTACCCGGTGGGTAAAGGGGGTAAGGTCAGGTCTTAACTCAGTCCTTTTTTTTTCAGTGTTGAAAAATTTGTGGGGAAGGTACAGAGCATAATAGGCCCTTTTGAGCAGACATTTCCATTTTCACTTTTTGCGTAATTAGGATTATATGATTAGAGAATCTAGAGTCAGAGCAAGCCCTAGTCCGACTCATTTTTTAAGGTTGAGGAAATAAAGGCCCCAAAACGTAATGTCTCTTACCCAAAATAGGAGAGTCACAGTTGGAATCCAGATCCTTGGACTCTTAATTCCTTCCTTGAATAATATTTTTCCTACACGATTAAAATCGTTCACAGATTTGGTAATTTGCAAAGTGAGTGATCCATATTTGTCCTTAAGAATAAGATAAGGTGAGAGGCTAGCCTTGAGGTAGAGGGTACCAAAGCGGGTAGTCTGCAAGAGATGCCCATAGTCTTGGCTCAAATTCATCCATATTAGCCTCTAGGACTGCATTCCATATCTGAAATCTATATACATATGTATACACATGCACATGAAAGAAAGCTGTGTGTACAAATATGTGCACATGCATATGTATACTGTGTATATGTACATATGCTTGTTTTCCCCCCTTCTGTTCCACCATCTGTAGCCTATCCAGTAACTCTTCAAAGGCTCAGGAGGGTGAGCTTCTTGGGGTCTTACAAGGCATTCCATGCCTTTGTTCCCTGGAGCTCGGCCAGTAGAACCATGATATTGGAGAGCATCTGTGTTTTCTAATTGTATAGATTTTAAGAAATAAGGCCCATTTAGAAGTTTCAAAGCCTGGTACCAGTTTGCAGAGAACTAGCTCTGGCATACATACCAGTTACAAATATGACATGCAGATGAGATTTATTCCTTTGTGAGTTCATGACTTTGGTTTATGTGTAAATGTGCAGCAACCAGAGTCAGGAGCCTTTCCTAAAAGTGTTGCTGTCAGAGCCAGGCTCTGACTAATGGACCCCCAAAACAATGTTGTCTGAGCTAGTGTTTGTTTCTGGATGTGTGGCATGGGGGTGTCATTGACGGGCCCCTATGGAAATGGGATTAGTGTGTTCCCCTTTATGTTCTCCGCAGATATCCGTGACTTTTGCCAGTAAAATGATTTTGTCCCCACTCTGATCAGCTGCCCTTCTGCCGAAGAGAAGCCAAGGACAGTCGGAAGGCTCTTGACTGGGCTCCTGCTCTTCCGTGCTTGTATCCCTGTAGGGGATACATTTTAAGGAGCTGACCAATGTGTGTTGATTTTTTTCCCCTCTAGAGAAAAGAGTGAAAGATGAATGCTTCTCATTAGTTTAAAAATTTGATATTTATGGGTTGGTTAAGACTAATACCTAGACATTATTTTGAATAGAATCCAAGTACTTAGATGTCGGAAATGGTCCTAGAAGCCATCTACCACAGTCCTCATGCTCTTCTTGAAGGAAGGTTGAGAAGCTGTGACTTAGCCATGGTCATGCAGGAAATAAGTAAGAGTAGTAAAGATAATGGCTAGCATTTATTTATCACTTTAAGGTTTACAAAACCTTTGCATGTATTACCTTGTTTGTGTCTCAGTCACCGTATGAAGGCAGGTGCTGTTGTTATCCTAACATTGCAGATGGCTAAACCTGTATGTGAGAGGTTAGCAGACTTGGGGTCACAGAGCAAGTGTCTGGAGGATTTGAACTTGGGCCTTCCTGACTTTGAGTCCAACACCAACTCCTGAGCCTAGCAGCAGAGCCTGGGTTTGGCCTGTGAGGGCAGTATAACATTCTGTCTCAAACAAATTGGCTGAGGGAGTTTTTTTTTTTTTCCTTAAAACAGCTTATCTAAAGCCACGGGCAGAAAAAGAACGGAAGCTAGCAGCAGAGCAAAAAAAGAAGGAGGAAGAATTGAAGAAGGCTCAGCAGAAATTGGAAGAAGGTGCTAAAGCAACTACCATGATTTTATAATTGGAGAGAATTCCATACCTGCCCTTGTATAAGGAGAATGGACAGGTTGGGGGGGCGGTGCTAGAGCTTTCTTCATAGGGAGTAGGCCATGGTGGCCACAGTGACTGTTTGTCCTGTGCAGACATAAGGAAAGGAACTGTCCCTTCCCCTCGAGGGTCTGTAGCTATTTGCTACTTAGGGCCTTGGTTAGGGCTTTGTTCCCTGGAGACTTATTGACTGCTCTTTTTGCTTAGGGTTTGCATGTAATGACCCTAATTTTCCCTTTAGTTCAAAGGATAGTATTAAATTAATGAATCCTCAAAGGGTTTCACTAGAGGAGCTTGGCCCTGGGTGTCAGGGAATTGTGGTATTTTCTACCATCCTTACTCTTCTGAGTGAAATCAGAATATTTGGAAATGCTTTCTAAAGAGAAGTCGACAGAAAATAGATGAGCCCTGTTCTTGAATTTGATTTAAAACTTAAGTGGAGAACAGGCAGCCTGATATATAAAGGGTTTTTTCTTTAATATTACATTATTGGTGTGGTTATGTTTTTATAA
>CM053623.1:414215791-414253943 GCA_028646595.1 Phalanger gymnotis
AAATCAAGATTTTCAAAAGTAATGAAGCATATTCAATCACATTGTTCTCACTAAAAATATTATTGATATTTCTAATGAAAACAAAAAGGAGTTGTACCATTAATAAACTATTTTATTCATCTATCATCCTTTAAAAATTTTATCATGTGTAAGTTTTATAATACATCTAATTGTCAATATAGGTGTATATTGTATAATTTGTAAATAAGTATACATATTTGGATACATTATCAACTTTTTTTCTGATAGAGGCATGGAATGAAAAGAGTTTGGAGATTACTGCTCTAAATTATTCACATCCTTAGACTTCCCTATTGAGGTCTGGCCATTTAATATGGATGTGTTTACAGTGTTGTAATCAGCATGCGTAAGTTGTCCTATATATGGACTACTGCATACACGAACAATCCCCACGTCTAAAATGTCATGATTAACTTCTTTCAATGAATTAATTTCAATTAATTTCTTGTGGGAATAGTTCTTCTCATTGTCACCTGCCTTCTGAAAGATGAAAGTAAATTAAGAATTTATTTGCTGCTATGCAGATGTTGGAAAAATTGGAAGTCCCCCATCACTACCATAGCTTATCTATGAGCAAATTTTGATCTGTATAGGGAAAGCATCATCTAGTTTCTCCACGTGGTAAGGAAATCTACAATATGCCATACACTAACTTCTGTTTCTATCTTTTTGTTCTCACCCAAATGTTCTCCATCATGGTTCTGCTTCCCACAAAGCCATAGATTTGCATGCTATGATTTATATGCCTTCTTGTTAATTCATTTCCCTCCTTCTGGGAAATTTTTTTTCATTGCAGTAGCCAAGGAGTTAGCTGAATAGGGATGTCTAAGCTTGGGACCAAGGATTTAAAGTCTAACGATATACCCAGTAGTTTAAAGAAAGCTTAGGACTGTTCTCCTTTACTCATACTGTCACTTAATATTCTAGAGATTACTAATTATGTGAGATTTTGGCATACAATCCTGGTAAAGGGACAGTGACTAAGCAATGAGGGAAAAAGATACTTTGGAGGGATGAGAGCCTAATAAAGAATCTGTGTATGAATTTGTAGTTTTGTTGGGCAAATCTGCCATCATCATCATATGTTGGTGTTGTTTCATCGTTTCAATTGTGTCCAACTCTCCATGAGGGGTTTTCTCAGCAAAGATACTGGAGCAGTTTGCCGTTTCTTTCTCCAGCTCATTTTATAGATGAGGAAACTGAGACAAAAGGGGTAAAATGCTTTGCCTAGGGTCACACAGCTAATAAGTGTATGAGGCTGGATTCGAACTCAGGAAGATGAATTCCCCTGATTTCATGCCTGGCACTCTATCCACTGTGCCACCTAGCTGCCCCATCATCATATGTACAGATATAAATATATGTGTGTGAGTGTATACATCCATACATTATTGACTTTATTGAGGCAAATTTCACTATAAAAGTTCCACCAGATGTGGCACAGACTTCAGTGGTATTGTTTTAAACCTATGTATTAACTTGGAAAATATTGTTACTTCTACTGTATTTAATCATTCCAGCAAGTAGAGGCATCTCTACATTGAATTTCTCCATTGGGGTTTCATACTTTTCTTTGAATATACTGAATTAAATCAATACTTGAGGATGTAATGCTTTTTGTCACCAATGCGAACAGAAATCTTCCTTCATTGTATTTGCAAGCCATGTGGCATGAATGTGTAGGAGGGCAATTGATTTTCATGGATTTTCTCATCTCCCCAACTTTGCTGAACTCAATTATTTTCTTTCATCATTTTGGAGGCTGATTCCCTGGGATATTCTTGCTGTACAATCAGATCGCCTGCAACACTTGATAGTTTAGCTTCTCCTTTTCCTAGCTATTCTTTCTGTTTTCCTTGTGGCATAGTGGAAAGAGTGCTGGATTTAAGAGTCAGGAAGACCTAAGCTCAAATACCACCCTTCTGTGACCATGGACAAGTAACTTGACCTCTCTGAGTGACAATTTCCTCATCTGTAAAATGGGGATAATAATACCTTTAGTGCCTACTTTATAAGATTCTTTTTAGACTTAAATAAGATCACGTATGTTATGGTGCCTTAAATTTCAAAGCACTATATACGTGTGTTATCACTTAGTATCTCATATTTTTGATGTTCAGATAGAAATGGTCCTGCTATGAGGATTATTCTTATTATCATTTTTAATTTATTCCTCCTTCATCACGAACGTCAACACCAACATATCTAGGGCTATAGTAAATTGGAAGGGTGACCTAGGACATCCTGGTCTTGTTACAATTTTGAAAGAGAACTACTCCAGTGCTTCTCCATTCTCTGTAATGTTGACTCTTGGTCTTAATATCCTATATTCTTTGTCATGTCAAGAGAGAAGCCCTCCATTATCAATTTATTTTTAGACTTTTAATCAAGAGCAGACATTGGATTTTGTCTAATGCTCTCTTAGCCTCCATGGGGACAATTATAAGATTTTCATTACTTTTCCTGTTAATGTGATAATAGTTTTCAGGGAGCAACTCTACTTGGCCCTAGGGGAAAATTGTTAGAGTGTGCTATTGTGTTCTGTCTGCTAACAGTCTACCTACATTTTTTTAATCTGTGTTTGCAAGAAAAACTGGCCTGCAATTTTCTTTTCTGGCATTGTCCTAGAGGGCATAATTTTGCTGACAATATTCAAGTCCCAATTATTTGGTCTTGTTTCAAGGGTATTAGATGACAGGACTAGTTTGTAGGTCATTCTGTTCTGTTCTATTTCATCTATTTTGTATTCATCTTGTCTCACCATTCTTTTCTCCAACCCCGACTTGGTGGTAACTATCTTCATTAGAAGTGCCTTGTTTTGCACCTCCCTAGTGCATTTATCTAATGCTATATATTATGATTTTCAGTATTTGTGTTTTATCCTTCTGCTAGACTATAAGCGCTTTGAAGGCAAGGAGCAGATATTATCTACCTAATTAGATAATACACGTTATAGGCACTTTGTAAACCCTGAAGCACTATTTAAATGTCAACCACTTTCCCTACCCCAAACATAGCATGTTAGTTAGAAGACTGACTTTGGAATTGGGAAGAATGGAATTCAATTGTGCCTCGGACACAAAATACCTCTGTAACCACAAGTAAGCCATTTAATCTCTCAGTGTCCTTGGCAACTCACTCAGACTGTGAGTTAGTGAGGACTTTATGATCTGGGTCAGTGGAGGGAATTTCCACACCAGGAATTCACAGAAATGAACTCACAAATCCGAAGCAACAGCAATAACAAAGTTATCATCAAAATTTTGTATTAACTTCAGACACCAGCACTGCTGTAGTGAAACGAGCCCTGGATTTGCAGTTATATATCCTTGGGTTTGAGCCCTACCTCTGCTACTTCTTACCTCTGTGATTACCTCCAGGATATTTAACTTCTCTGGATATCAGTTTGTTCTTCTGGAAAATGGGAGGTTATCTCAAAGGTTCCCTGCTACCTCTGAAAGCCTAAGATCTATGCTTCAAAGACCACTCTGAGGATCTCAAAAGTATAATTGTGTTATCGAGAAGGGTGGTTTCCCCTTCCTTGGAGGTCTTCAGGCAGAGGCTGGGATGACAACTTTTGGGATAGGTTATAATGGGCTTTTTTGTGTTTTTTTTTTTTGGCGGGGGGGGCACATACAGGTTGCTCTAGATGGCAGTCGAGAACCAAAAACACTGACTCTAGGTCCCAAGGAGCTCTCCGTGGTTCTGACCTAGACAGTCCTCCTCTGATCAGTTCTTGGCTTGTGGTTTTAGATGCCAGACTTTTCACTTGTATTGCTGGCTATTCCTTCTCTGCTCCTTGATCCCCTTTGCAGTACTGCTCCTTGTTGTTCCTGCTGTGAATGTGATTTTAGCCTTAGAATTTCTGTGATGCGATCAGCGCTGATCTCCCCATTTGTCCAATCGTGACTTCGCTGAAGTCCTGTGAGGTATTATGTATTTAGAAAGGCGCCCTAGTGTAATGGAAGGAGTGCTGAACTTGGCATCAAGAGAGACCTCAGTTCGGATTCCAGCTTTAATGCTGAGTACCTCATTTCTTTGGTCTGCCTTCCTTCTGTCTTTCTCAGACTGTGACCTCCCTTAGGACTTGGCCCAAGTTGGCTACTCTGTTTCCATCCTGGATTATGAGCTCCTTAGAAGAGGGCACAAATTTTGTCCTTATCCATCTCCCCAGTGTCTCCTAGTCAGGAGATTGCACAGAGGAAGGCTGCGTACACAGTAGGCGCTCAATACATAAAAATGAAGTAAAATAGAACAGAATGGTTTTACAGATTGGCCCCATCTTTTAACACCATTAAAGGAAGGATGAATAACTGGGATTTGGATGCTAGTAGTAAAAATTATGCTGAATGAACCTCAGGGGATAGATAGGAAGGCCGGCTGGGTCTTTTTCAAATTTAGATTTCTGTTTTTCTATTCTAGGTGTATGGAATGCAGATACAATACTTACAATTGGCTGCTGGTCAAGCACTGTTCTCTCCAAGTCACCCTGCTCCCAGAACTCAGCAGCCACCAGCAGTGCTACCTATGCACCATAAGGAAGAGAGTTTAATCCTGATAGATTTCACATATTCACCTAGAATCATTGTAGACTTTCCCCACACCCAGACAACTTTCTCTGCTCTTGGCCACTGGTCTCTTCTGCCCTGGAAACTCTTTCCCCTGATGAATGGAGTTAGGCCTCAGCTAATGTTGGGCATGGAGCCCAACGACAATAGGACTTACCATAGGTGGCACTAGTTGTTGCACTGGTGTGTATGTATACACACACATACACATAGACACATATAGTCAATTCAGAAGGTAGAGTCACTCCTGTAAGTTTATTTCAACACCACCTACCCAAATTTCCTCTTTTAAGAAGATTTTGTAGTATAGCAATCACCTGCCCTATGGCGGCTTCCCACTTACTTGGGAGACGGTCTGAATATTTGGTGCAGGGGGAGGAGGTATTCAGGATACTGTTACTTTAAACATTTTGTGTAATGCTTAAAACAGCAAAGAATAAGGCATCAGGTTCTGACCTTACTCTGGACTTCCCAAGGCTTGGTGATGGCAGACAAGTCACATGCAGTCATCATCATTGCCCTGTAAGACAGCAAGGGCAGCATCAGAATCTACCCCCAGCTATGCCTAGATCTCCTCATACTCTACCCACATCTCACTCATGAGAAAACACAAGCCCAACAAGGAATAAGAATAATTTGCAGGCGAATTCCCAATGTCCTCCTAGAGAAGGTACCAATCATTCCTGTACCCACTGTTCATCTAGTACTCAGCTGCATCCATCACTCACCCCCCCAACCCATTGTTCAACTATCACTCATATCCCCACTTCAATTCAACCTTCAGGAAGGGCCTATCTGGATTCTGTAGTCAAGCATCTTCTTTACTCATTACTTAGCCCCTCTACTCCCAGCTCTCATGGCCTCTCACTTCTTCCAGAGTCCTATAGTCACAAAATATCAGAACATGGAGGGATCTATCCCAGGGGTGGGGAACCTGCACCTTGAGGCCACATGTGGCCCTCTAGGTCCTCAAGTGACCATTGACAGAATCCAATTTGTTCTGTGAAGTTTGGATTCAAAGGGCTGCACTTGAGGATCTGGAGGGCCCCATGTGTCCTCCAAACCAGAGGTTCCCTACCCTGATCTAGCCCAATCCCCTCATTTTATAGATAAGAAAATTGAGGCTCTGATAGGTGAAGGGACTTGTCCAATGTAACCTATTTAGTCTGAGGTAGAACTGGGATTGACTACCCTTCCTGTTGTACTATGAAGCGCTGGAGGCTGCTAGGTAGATAGAGCACTGGGCCTGGAGTTCCAGAAGACCTGAGATCAAATCCAGTCTTAAACATTTACTAGCCGGGCAAGTCGCTTTTGTCTACCTCCATTTCCTCAACTGAAATGGGGATAATAACAGCACCTGCTTCCCAGGGTGGCTGTGAAGATCAAATGAGGTAACATTTGTAAAGCCCTCAGCACAGTACCTGGCACACAATAGGTGCTTAATAAATGCTTGTTTCTTTGTTTTCCGTTCTGCTGTCCATTATGCCACCTACTTGTTCTACACAGAGATACCCCTACTTCGTCCCTGCCACACGTAGCAGAAAGAACTGAAGAGAGCAAAGAATAACAGAGACATTTTCTATTTCTTCCAGAGGGAAGAAGAGGCATGGAAAAGAAAGAGACAAAGTCCTGGGAGAGTCCCTAGGAGGAATAAATACTATATTTCATCTTATCAAATCCAGAGCTAGATTGTGTTGAGATTTGGGGGTGGGTGCGGAAGGCAGGGGGAGATCCTGATGCTGTCATCTAGTGTGTTAGCTATTGCTCCCAGCTGTGTGTCATCTGTGAATTTGATAAGTATACTATCTTTGCCATTATCCAAATCACTGAAAAAATCTTTAACAGAACAGTGTCAAGCACAGCTTCCTACAACACCACCGGAGGCTCCCTTCCAAGTTGATGGCTAATGGTTACTTGCTGGATCTGGTCATTCTATCTTTTCCATAATGAAAACAGGATTAACTATGTCAAAATGCTTTGAAGGTATCTAGGGTAACTCTATAACCTTCCTTAGATCTACTCCTCCCAAAAGGAAATACATTTAGTGTGGCATGACCACACTCAATTCATTCACTGGCATGATTGAACCACTGTGAACCTTTGTGATCACCACTGCTTTTCTAGATGGTCACTAACTATCCCTTTAATTCACGTGATCCTTTGGGTCTCCATGTTCTTATCTTGAAAATGATATTGATGAAGTCAGTAGCACCATTTCATTATCTATGTATGTCCCTTTATTATAAGAAAGTGTCATGAGTGAATCTGTCTGTCCTCCTGAGCAGAGCCACACAAAGCCTCTGGACATGTGTGTGTGTGTGTGTGTGTGTGTGTGTGTGTGTGTGTGTGCGTGCGCGTATCTGTGTGTGCGCACATGTGCACATGTTTGAGAGACACCCCTATGAAAAGCGCATCTATTAAGGATCTGACCAATGGAATCCAAGGGGAATACAAGGAGACATTGCCAAAGGAAGACACTGGCAGAGGAGGCCAGGAAGAAAATCAACTGACCAGAGATACTGATCAGGTATGACATGGGGGCTGAGAAGAAGGGCAGATCCTGAACAGAATAATTCTGATCAAGAGGGTTTTAAACTCAAAATGGAGGGAGAAAGAAAAATTGGCTCGTATTTTTTCCATCAAGCCACAGACCCCATGAACAGTAGCAGATGTGATATAGAAAGAATTTGAGTTGAGAGACTCCAAAAAAGGGGGCATAATAATAACCACAGTCTCAGAAACCTATCATCAAAGTTCCAGATGACACAAAGCTGTTCTCAACAGATAGCCAACATGCAGGATGGCAGAGTCAGTCTCCAAAAGGGTCTTGATGGGCTAGAGCATTGGGCTGAATCTAATAAGGTAAAATTCAATAAAGGTCCATATAAAGTCTTACTGGGGTACCAAAATAAAACCCCCAACTTCACAAGCATAAGACAGGAGAAGCATGCTGAGACAGCAGTTGTTCTGAAAAAGATCTGGGAGGTTTCAATGTATTATAAACCCACTATGATTGTCAGAAGTGGGATGTGGCAGCCAGAGGCATAACTTCCAGGAACAGGAAGGTTGATAGGACCACTGTACTCTGCCCTCATCAGATCTTATTTGTAGTATTGTGTTCAGTTGAGGCTCCGTGGTTTAAGAAGGACATTGACAATTCTGAAGGATTTATGATGAAAAATGCTATCCATCCCCAGAGAAAGTACTAATAGAGTCTGAGTGCAAATTGAAGCATGCTTTTTCTTTATTTTTCTTGTTTTTTTGTCTGTTTTCATGTGTATGTGTGTGTGTGTGCGCGCATGCACACATGTGTGTTTTCTTTCACAGTATGACTAACATGGAAATGTTTTGCCTGACTGCACATGTATAGCCTATATAAATTGCTTGCTTTTCCAATGGGGGGACACAGGGAGGGAGGGAGAGAATTTAGAACTCAAAATTTAAAAAAAGTAAATGTTAAAAGTTGTTTTTACATGTAATGAGGGAAAATAAAATATTATTTTTTAAAAAAGGACATTGATAGTTAAAGTGTCCAGAGGAGAGTAGCTGGACTATTGAAGGGCCTTGAGCCCATGTCATGTGAGGATTGGTTGAAGGAGCTGGGAACGCAAGACTTCAGGGAGGAGAGAGTTAGGGGTGACAACTCTATCAGTATTTGAAAAGTTATCGGGAGGAGGGATTAGTAGTATATGTTCTTTTAAAATTACTAAAAACAAACAACCTCAAAACTGCACTAATACTTTTGGGATGCCCTATATGTAGAGAAAATCTATAGGCCATTTGAAAAGGCAGAATTTTTCATGTTATTTTTGGAGGATTCTGCCATTGAAAAGATGTATCCTAATCCCACTGTTAAGTGTGCAATGTAGATCTGACTTTATGTCCTGTCTTGTAAGTTTTATGTGTCTGTTGTCCCATGTGGAGTAGATGGTGGTAAATGGTAACTCAGTGTCCACTCTTTTGAAACCCTCTCCAGCACTTGGAGGTTCATTGTGAGCCCCTATTCACAACAATCTTCATAGGCAACCCACATGGGTGTATGAACTTATTTTTTTGAATGCCATTTGTTCTGAGGGATAGATGGTGGCTTGAAACATAAGATCTAAGAGCACATTCTTCAGAAAGTATTGTTTGCCTCAATGATGGTGTTGTTCCTCTGTGAGATGAGTTAATGAGTTAAGCTCTTCCTGATACTATATCCGACGGCTATAGGAACTCCCATGGTGTTTCTCTCAGGTTTGTGTCTCCCATACACACAACAATCAAAGTCTTGAATTATAATGCTGGATGACATTTCAGCCCTGGTTTGAACACAATACCTGTGTTCAATAATGCAACTAGTTTAAATTCTTGTTTCTCCTCTCCCCTGGATATCCAGTTAATAGGACATCACGATGAGTCAATAAAATTACCTCTCTGTTGCATAATGTCATAACATGACATGCCCTTGTAAGTACTATAGCTGTATCCATTTCTGTTTCTCCATTGTTGCTGTGATGTTTTTAGGGGTGACTGATGGCTCTAACCAGGCCTCTTTCTCAAGATGGTGCACTGGTATTAATATTTTTCATTCTGATAACTTAAGTCATCAAGACAAAACAAATAGGTGAAGATAAGAATTCCAAAAGGGCATGATGACCTGAGAATATCCAGGCCTCTTTTAGCAAACTCAATTCTTTTGGATTGTTGGGCCTATGATGAGTCCGTTGATCCCTCCAAGCAGCACTACTACATCTCCAGGGCAGCTGGGACTCCCAATACATCCCAATGTAATTCACCCCTGCCAAAATCAATTGGCAAGAATAATACATAACTAAGAGGTGAACAGCCCCAGCTCCTGACCTGTTTCCCCTTTCTAGTAGATTTTAAGTAAGATTGACTCTAGTAACAAATCCAAAGATATCTTTCTTTAGTAAAAAAAATAGACAACCAGGGTATGTTTGTTGCCATGAAAACTTTCTTAAGTTTTCAGAAGGTTCTTCCTTATTGAACCCTATTCATGACATTCTTTTCTCCCAAAAAGCATGTCAGGGTTCAACAGTCCTGAATACTCAGGGATGATCAAGCAGTAAAAATTCATGGTCTCCAAGAAACAGTGCAAGACCTTAAACCCTTTGTCAGATCTAGTTCCTGTTTGTCTTCTACACTCCATGGGTCTAGTCTTAGTCCTTCCGGGTTTTTTTGTTTGTTTTTTTGGAGGGGGGGGAAGGCAGAGCAATTGGGGTTAAGTGACTTGCCCAAGGTCACACACCTAATAAGTGTATCAAGTGTCTGAGGCTGGATTTGAACTCAGGTATTCCTGACTCCAGGGCCAGTGCTGTACTCACTAAGTCACCTAGCTGCCCCTATTCTTAGTCCTTGCTTAACTCTAATGGATGCTGCATCTCTTGGGCTTACAATATAAACCATGGTAGAACAGTAAGGTATGTACTATGCAAACCTGTGGCATATGCTCTTTCATACCCTGGAAGAAAATTAGGATTTGATCCAAGGGTCATAGTATTTAGAAGATCCACCAATACTTCGTTAATCAAATACTGGAAGGTTCCAATTCAAAGGGCATAACCAAGCATTCATGGTGCATGAGCTATGACCAATAGGTCGCTTTCCATTCATCCCCTGCCTGGAGTTCTAAGGAGGTTAGAGGCCCTCTCAGGTCTCAGTTAGTACACATCCAGACTCCTTGGACCCTAGCCAAAGTAACTGAAATCAGTTGAAGGGGGCAGCATTTATAGTTGATAATTTCATCCTGACCTTGGTATTGAATTAAGGTATCTAGCTTGTTTCCTTTTGGGGAAACAAGTAGAAGAAAAAGAGATGCTCCTGCTAGCAGCTGGGAAGATATTTTCTCAGAGATATCCCTACAGAGACTGAGTTTGTCAGTCATTTAATGAATGAATTTGTCCATGATGAGGGATAATCTGTGGTAGAGATCTATAAGAGAATCACAACCAAATTATCACAGAATCTTGATCCATTCCAGCATAGAAATTCCCCCTAGCAAATGGTTTAACCATAGCTTCAACTATCACCTCCATGAAGAAAACATCAAAATATTTATCTTTAGATGTTGCATGATGTAGTGGAAAGTGTGCTGTCCCTTGATTCAGGATGCCTGTGTCCAATCCTGTCTCAAACTCTTACTAGTTGTATTATCATGGACATAAATCCTCAGAGCCTTAGTTTCCTCATGTTTAAAATATGGATAATAATACTCTAGCTGTTGCTGATGGTGTTAGTGGTGGTGGTGGTAGAGGCAATATAGGTGGTGCAGTGGATAAAGTGTCTGACCTGGAGTCAGGAAGATTCATCTTCCAGAGTTCAGCATGTCTGGCCTCAAACACTTACTAGCTGTGTGGCCCTGGGCAAGTCACTTAACCCTATTTGCCTCAGTTTTCTCATCTGTAAAATGAGCTGGAGAAGGAAATGGTAAACCCACCAGTATCTTTGCCAAGAAAACCTCAGATGGGGTCATGAACAGTTGGACATGACTGAAACAACTGCAGACTTGTAGGGTGGTTGTGAAAAAAGTACTTTCCAAACCTTAAAGTGCTATATTAATGAAAGTTATCACCATTACCATGATCTTCATCCTCCTGTATCACAATGTCTAGGTCCACACTGTCACTTGCTCTCTTGTCACTGTGTTCTTCAGGCTCATCTTCCCCCGCCAAATCAACTTCTATTCCCAGCTTTGATGTCTCTACTAAGTCAGATAATCTGGCTAAAGACTCATGGTTATCCTGGACTCTTTGTCTTCCTCTCATATATCCATAGAATCACCAAAAGTCCTATTACTTCTTACCTTGAGACATCTCTTGAATTCACACCTGCATCTTCACTCACTCTGTCCCAACTCTCATCCAAGATCTTATTATCTCACATTTGACTTCCTACAACAGTTAGTCAACAGCCTCCTAATTCACTTCCCTTCCTCCAATTTCTCTATCTTCCAATGCATCCTGTATTTATTGTTAGTTTGCTATTCCTTAATCATCTCCCTCATCACATCACTCAACTACAGTAGTTTCTCATTAACTACATCCTTCTATCTATGAGGCAACAACTGATTATTCCTGGGTAAATGCTTGGTACTTAATGGGAAAACCTCCTATCTTCCATTGAGGGAATTAACCATAGCTAAAGAAGCCTTAGGTACGTCCAGGCCCGTACACACAGTTCTTACTTAGGGAACCTATGGGAGAAGCCTGACTCCTATTTGACACTGGGGTTATATCATCTGATTTCATATATCCACCCAGCTGCAGACATGTCTCCTAACCACCCTCACCCCACCCCAAGCCACCTGTGTCTGCTTTTTGACCCTCAATGTGTCATGTCACCAAGACCCACTCCCAGATGGTAACCTCCCACTATGATCACACTTTCAAGTATGACTGTGTCAAAGGACCATTAATCCTATTTCCAAACTCAGACATAGCAAATGTGGTTAGCTGAAGCCCCTGATTCAACCAGCACTTGGGCTCTCCTCTTTTGCCTTAAGTAGGGCCCCCAAGTCATATTAGTCCCAAGAGTAATCACAAAAGGAGAGCTGCCTCTTTGTCTCCTACTCATCTCCTACTTCTTGGTGGTTTGCCTCATCTAGATCAGAAATTCCTATTTCATGCCCAGTTGGTACCATTTTCTGAGGCTTTAGTTGGAAATCCCTGTTAGAGAGTCTTGTCTAACTGGTCAAACTCAGTAGTTGTGGGAAACCATGATGGAAACCATGACCATGATGACCATGGTGCTCCTTCAGACTGGGTGACATGGATCTCTACTTACTCCCAATTGCCTCCTGGCTTTCTTACTGCTCCTTACGTGTGATCCCATATTTAAATCCACCCTTTCCTGTTTTCTACCAAGGCTATAAGAACAAGGTGTCTTGATAAGAGATCCTTTAAATCTTCATTCAGCTTTTTCCTAATATGTCCACCAATACTGCCTTCTCTCAACCCAGAATTGCTTGTGTAGAAATGTATGATTGCAACTGCCAAAACACAGAGATATAGGCAACTAGTAAGTGCTGCCCCCATCAAAATTTTAACATTATGGTCACTGTATAGGTTTTTCAACAGGGGGCACTTGAATATTGCTAAGAACTCACCCTACAAAGCACCTTCATTTCCCAACATTGGACTGTCCTCTTACATTAGGACAATTGCTCAGTCGATAGTAGCATCTTAAAGCGCCAGCCCCCACCCCATGCCTCTTCCTCCACTAAAGTCCAGGTCATAAATTCTAGTTGGTATTGGTTTAGAATGTCAATGATTGGTTTTGATGCCCCTCTAAGATGAGTGGCAATACAACATCAGGCTCAGGTAGGGATAGGGCTGCAATCCAGGGCTGGGGATGGGGGTGAACGTAGTGGCTGCCAAATTCGCCATCGTCGCTACAATACTCCCTATTCAACAATTCCCTCTAGTACACTCAGCTGTTTCCAGAGACTGTAAACAATCAGTGCCAGGCCTTCCAGTGACGAAGGAGGAGGAGTGGGATCTACCCTTTGAGGTTGATGGGGGCCAGACCCTCAGGCAGGCGATCAATCAGGATCATAGCCCAGGCTGTCTCAGAGAAGCCAAATCGTCACAGACTCAACTAATTCCAGAAAACTGACCCTCTGCCTTCCCTCCTCCGCTTTTTGAATGGCATAGCCACAACATGCAGTGAAGCCCAGGAAAGGAAAAACGACACATATGGGATATCCCAATATCTTAGTTCAGTTCTAAGCTAGCCAAGCTTAATCAAATCTAAGCCCTGTATTAAAGCACAATTTGGTCCTATCTTTTGCTCAGCTCACAGCTTTCAGCTTCCCTGTAGATACTTTTAAGGTACTGACATTTGGGGATGATATAGAAGTCAGACTCAAGTGAAACAGGACTCAATGTCCTCATGACTGAGGAGACAGCAATGGACAGAGATGACCAAAGCAGATGCTGACTAGGGTGGACTAGGGGACAAGGCCAATAAGCAGGGTGGGCACTGGCTGTAGCAGATACTGACCTACTGGCCTAATAACTTTCTCTGATGGGCAACAGAACCATCTAAACCAATCAATTGGCCCTAGGAGTTGGTCTCTGTCACAAATGGGCCCCTCCCACAGCCTTCCCTAGCCTGTCCCTGGCATCGGGAAGCCTTCTCCTGAAAGGATTCACTCACATGACAATCTCTTTCCTTGTTGTCTCCAGGGAGAGGTACTCCACCCAGCTTTTCTTGTCTTCATATCCTTTGGATTCATCCACAATCTTCTGAAACATTGTTCTTTTTCTTAGGGGCACATGGAAAGCAGGGATCAGACATAAAATGGAGAGAGACCAACCCCAAGGATAGGCTGATGTCCACCCTCCTGCCTACCCCAGATCATATTTACTCCATCTTCACAAAGATTCAAACAGTAATATTCATAACCAGTAACAAGGCTTCAAGGATTTTCCTTGGAAAGTTATTCCACCCCCACCCCACCCCATTCTACTCCCTCTTTCCACCTCAGCCCAAGCCTAATCTTGAAGCTTCAGCCCCTGAAGTGAATGGCTTCAATTTTGTATCTTCCTCCTTTGGTATCAAATGCCCTGCTCTCCTGGGGACCTCCCCTCCCCAAGCCCTTTACACAGAGCTAGGGCCCAGCATTCCTGTGGCGGACAGTGAAGGAAATTGCCCTGTTATCTAGGGGCCTGCACTCTAGATGCTCAGGGCTCTAAGGTTTGACCATACTTGAAGTAGAGGGCTAGATCTGTGGCAATAATGGCGATGTCCATCAGGTGGATCACATGCTCGTGTTGGCGACGATTCAGGTTCTGATAGATATTCAGGCTCTGAAGCAAAGATTCCACGTTAGAACCGTCATGAGAAAGGAAGGTCATATATGTAAATGTACACTAGTTGAGAGACACATGGTTCTTGGGGAGAGGAACATGGACAGAAACAGCTAGTCCTAAAGCCAGCAGATGGTGCTACCCCAGTGCAGAAAACAGTTTGATTCTGGGCTCCAAAAAACCTATAATGTATCTTCCCAATTTAGGAAACAGTTTGATCTAACAAACAGTGAACTAAAACAATTGGTTTAATAAAACTCTCCTTGCCATTTGAACTCAATGAAAGGGTTTCAAAATTATTTTAGTAGAAGCATCGAGAAGCAACCCCTCCCCTGAGATCATCCCATCCAGACTTTTAGCCAAGATAGGATTCCTTTTTCCTCCCTCCCCAGCTTGGGACCAATCATGGGCTTTTTATGAATTCAATATAGGTGAATTTTTAAAAATGAACTTAATTAACTTAATTGCCTTTTCTATTGTGGCTTTTTTTGAAAAATAAAAATGATTTCTTTTTATTGTATTTTATTACTTTTTAAAACCCTGGGAACTACTTTTCTCTGCATTTTTCCAGTTCCTTTATCCCTCTGCCCATAGAATCTCATTTTCTTGTTTACTGCCCCAGAGCCATTGTATGTGTGTATATATGTATGTGTACATGACTATAAGCATATGCGTGCATAAGTGTGCATTTGTGTGTGTGTGTGTGTGTGTGTGTGTGTGTGTGTGTTCTGGAGTGGAGTGAGGTTATGGTTAGAAATGGTAGGGTGGGATATGGGAGTTTTCTGGAGCATTTGGGGGACTGTTAAAGATTGTGAAGTTAGGGGGCAGCTAGGTGGCGCAGTGAGTAGAGCACTGTCCCTGAAGTCAGGAGGACCTGAGTTCAAATCCAGCCTCAGACACTTGACACACTTACTAGCTTTGTGACCTTGGGCAAGTCACTTAACCCCAATGGCCTTCCCTTCTCCCCTCAAAAAAAAGGATTGTGAGGTTGTTTCTTCCAGGTTTTAAGTGGCTATGAAGGGTTGGAGTTTTGAAGTGTCTGCACCCCAAAAAGCTAAAGCTCCCTGTCCAATCCCTCCTTAGCACCAGCTGTGGCAAATCCCAAACTTGCCACCAATAGGGCACTACTACAGACCTCTTCTGCAAGCAAGAACTTCCCAAACTCCAGATGGTGTCTTTCTAGAATTGATGAGCCATGAAGCTTTGCTAATGGATTCTGGGATCTGTTCATGCAGGTTTGTGTTGAAAAAAAAAATAATGGTAGTTAGCAAGTGGACAATTAACCTTAGGAACAAAGAAGAATCAGAAGTGCTATGTGTGTCTGATCAGTGAGGAGGCTCTACTATCTCCCCTCTTTCTAGAGATCCCATCTCTCAGTTCAGAGAGTCCATCTTCCTTCTGCTCATGCTTCATGCTCTCTTCCAATAGGAGGAGATCTAGGCCCAACCTCATTGTCCTTTGGGACCCAGAGGGATGGCATCTGCAGAAGGAGTTCCCCATCCCTTCTAACTAAGTCTTTCTAACCATGTTCACATTGGATGCATAGAGAGTTAACCTTCCACCACACCTTGGGTACCAATGATTATGACCATTTTATCAAAAACTCTCCTCCCTCACTTCTCTAACTCTCAGGATCTCAAAAATAAGGCTAGAGTGTGGCTTTCAGGGGAAGGGAATTCCCTAAAAGATTGATATAAACAGCAAAATTCTCCCAAAACCCAGAGCATTTCAAATACAGTTCAATTGAGAAAATCGTGCACTTCTGGGGAAATAGAGGTATTATGTATGATGATATCCTTGCTTTGGCCAATAGTGATGGGTTTTTGTGCTAATAATAAATTAAATTTTATTTTTTTTCAGTTAACCCAAATCTACTTTCTCTCCCTCCTACCTTCTAGTAGTTATAACTTGAAAGGGATCCTCCTCCCAACTCCTCCACTCCATCCCTAAACCCAGAGAGAGTAACCTCATCCTAGGAGAGCACCTACTTCATCTGGTAGAGGTTGTTGGTTCCCCTGTGGTCAATGTCATGGCATAGACCAGCTGTAACCATGGCAAAAGCTTCCAGATCTGTGTAGTAGTCCTTCAATTTGCCCGTCTGCAGGAAATGAGAGAGCTGCCACTTAGCCTCTCTGCAGTTCCTAGTGGTGTCAATCATCCTTCCTTCTTGGATACTGTCTCCTCCATTGCATCCCATTACTCTGGTCTTTCCCTCCCAGCTTCCTTCTTCCTCTCTCTGGATCTTCATCTACCTCCTTCTCCCAACGTTGGGTATTCCCCCAAAGCTTTGGTCTACATCTTCTTCTCTTCTTTCTCTATACTTTCTCTCATGGTAACTTCATCCTTCTCTCATGGGTTCAATCATCATCTCTCTGAAAATGACTCACAGATCTATATATTCATCCCTGATCTCTACTGAATTCTAGCTTTGAATTACCAATTGGCTCAACACATTTCCTTCCAAATAAAGTCTTTTAGTCACTCCTAGGCTTCCTGTGAATTACTGGCTTTTTGCCAACTGGGGGTTCTGCCCTAGCTGATGTCTTCACCAGGTCATGAAGCCCTTCCCAAAGCAGGGTCATTACACAACAAACTCCCTAGTCCTCCTTCACCCTGGAACATTAACTGCGCTTATGCCCTGGGCACTCAGCTTCAATGCTCACAAGAGATGTCTTCTAGTGAGGGTCAACCCATCACTTCTTAAGGTGGCCCATTCCATATTTGGACAGCTCCAATTTTTAGGAAGCTTTTCCTTACCTTTAGCTAAAAACTGCCTCTCAGTCCTTTCCACCCAATACTCCTAGTTCTGTACTCTTAGGGCCCAGCAGAATGATCTGGAGCCCATCTTTCCCGTGACAGCCTTTCAACTACTTGAAGATGCTTATCATTTCTTCCTAGGTTTGTTCTTCTACAAGCTAAATATTCACAGTTCTGTCATCTGATCTATGTGGTCTGCTCTCTACTTCCTTTAGGTTATCCTTCTCTGGAAGTGATCTAGATAATATAATTTCTTTCCTAAACTGTGACACCCCATACTGGACACCATATTTTAGATAATACGGTTGGAAAAAGGCAGAGGACATTGAGATTATCACCTTCCAATCTCTCTTTCCCCGCCACCGCCCTGCACTGCCATGTTCTGGATGTTGTACTTATCTCAATGGTGTCAAAGACTGAATTAGCCTTTGGGGCTGCCATGCCCCTCTATTGCTATCTCATATTGAGCTTTCAGTCCACTAAAAACCCCAGATCTTTTCCCCTACAAAGTGATTATCCAGCCTCACTTACCCCTATTCTGTGCAACTGATTTTTTTTAATACAAGAGAATAATTTTCATTTTACCTTTGTTAAATCATTTTCACAAAATTTTGTCAGTTGTTTTGGCCTCCTAAACTATTTTGGGACTCCAGTTGTTCACTGCCATTTTTACTGAAGCTAAACTATTTCAAAGCTGCAATGGGTTGTTGAAATTCTGCATATCAAAGTGTATTCAAAGTCAGGGAAATGTCCTTTCCTTCATTTCCCTCTCATCCTTATTCCTGGCTCTTGGACTTCCAAACTGTACTTTATAATCCTGGAACTTTTCTCAGTATTTCAGGTCTCCTCAACTGGAAATATGTAACTATCCCTGAGGCTTTGTCAACCTGAAACATCCCCCTGTAAAACACACCTACTTCTCCTATTAGTGAATTCCTCTTAAAGTCTGTTTTTTGACCCAGGCTGGCCTTTACTTCATTCTCTTCCCAGCCCTGTTCCTGGCTTCTAGACCTCAATATCATGCCCTGGTGCTGAGTACCTTCTAGCCTACTCTCTCCACATACCTGCCTTTCAGCTTCCTTTTATGTACTATCTTCTCTCATTAGAATATAAGCTTCCTGAGGGTAGGGACTGTATTTCTTTTTATTTGTATTTGTATTAAATGTTTATTTCCTTGTCTTCCTTCTTCCCTACCTTCTACCCTTCCTCTCTCCCTCCCTCCCTCCCTCTTCTCCCTCCTTTTCTCCCTCCCTCCCTCCCTCCCTCCCTCCCTTCCTTCCTTCCTTCCTTCCTTCCTTCCTTCCTTCCTTCCTTCCTTCCTTCCTTCCTTCCTATTACAATTCTTGTCAGAGCTTGCTGAGGGCTAGGTAAGCTCACATGGGCCCAAAGATCCCTGCTTGGGAGTGAGAATCCATAAAGCACATACCATGAGAAGTGTGAACATGGTTTGGGCCACATTAAAACCATGGCGCCAGTTATGGTAAGTGATTCTTCGGTATCCTTTGCTGACCGAGTATAAGAACCGAACTAGGACCTGAGAAGAGAGTGAGAGAAAGAACAGTGGTTAGGCCTATGTCTCCTTATATCCTCATAACAGGCCCCCAACTGGTCTCCTTGCCTTTAGTCGTCTCTCTCCAGTCCATCTCCCATACCGTTGCCTGACTAACTTTCACAACGCTCCATTTTAATCATGTTACTCAAATTGCCAGCAAAATAAAATAAAAAATGCCTTATCCTATGTTCAAGGCTATCCACAATCTAACTCAACCTAGTTTAGTATGATATAAGGAAAAGCTTCCTAGCAATTAGAGCTGTCCACGAGTGGATTAAGCTTCCCAAGCATTAGTGAGCTCCACTTACTACAGGTCTTCAAGCTGGGAATACTACAGGAAGCTGAATTAAATGTGTTCTGCTTGGTGCCAAAGAGCAGAACAAGGAGCAATAGATAGAAGTTGTGGGGCAGAGGGTAGGTTTTGACTCAATACAAGTGTAGCGAGGACTGCAATATTGACTCCTAATGGAAACCAGGGCAAAGGCGTCCAACTCCAACAGTTCTACTTGGCTCTTTTCAATCCTCTGGTGCAGCTGATTTGCTTAGCCACCGGGGACATTATGGGAATGCCACTGAAAGAGTCTCCTCACCTCAGCTCCACTTACTTTCTTTATCCTTGGGAACTTCACTTAACAAAACTGCAAAAGAGCTGGTTAAAGCTAGACAGAGGAGAATTCTCCTGTCTCTCCACTTCCCATCCCCACAAAGCCCCTGATTCCCATGCAGATCAACTCAGGAGTAAGACCAAAAAGGGCCATGTGGAAAGAATGAAGCTGCACTTTTCACAAGCCAACAAAATTACCAGTGTTTGAAGCATAGGTTGGATGACCACTTTTTAGGGATGACATCAAATGGATTTCTGCTCAATATGGTTGGACTGCTGAAAAGTTTTGAATATATGATCATTCCTTTTCTAGCTTTCTCCACCAGCATACTCTCCAAGACCATGTTCAGCCCAAGTGGACTTCCAGGTGTTCCTTGATCTCTTCCTTTTCTTACTCATCTACATTTGCTCATGCCACACTCACACCTGGAATGAATTCTTAACTCTCCACCTGTGCCTTCAGAGCCCCACACCAGTGCTAATTCTTCCAGGAACCTCATCAACCCTTTCAGCTTAAAATGATCCCTCCCTCATAGAATTTCTCTGTGCACTTTGACCTCGTCTTTGTAATGATCTCATTCTCCCTTGTGTGACAGTTACTTGTGCACATGCCTCTCTACTCATGGATTGTTACTTCCTTGAGTGAAGGGTCTGTGTCATTTCTATGTACATTTGCTCTGTGTACTTACGTGTATCTTCATTTTCCTTGCATGAAGTGCAGGGTTCTGAACATGGTTAGTAGTTAATAAATAGCTGAATGGCTGTTGGATTGCATCCTCTGATCTCTCCAGATCCCTAATTTTCAGATTTCCCCACCAAAAATGCTACATGCAGTCTTTCTGATGGCCATTACTCTCCTCCCATCCTCCTTCCATCATCATATCATCTCTCTGTCCTTATTACCCTCCTGTCCTCTCATTGAGCCATCATCCTGTGTTCCTTCCCCTTTCCTTCTGCCCTCTGCCCTTCTTCTCCCATCACCCTTTTGTGCTCCATTTGCCCTGTCTCATCCCAGAGGGAAGAGTAAGAACAAATGAGTTGGTGGGAGAGTCAGACTAGGTCTTTGGGTGACCATTGCCTTTTTCCTACCTCCTGGGGAATCTGGAACTTCTTGACCACACCCAGCTCATAATACATCTGGATCCCACATTTCACCAGCTCCAGCTCCGTACATTCCAGGTCTGAGAAGTGGAACTCATAGATGCCAAACTTGGTAGGTCCTGGCAGCTCGACTTTCTAAGGAGAGTGCAGGATTTGGATCAGAATCTCAGGGTGATTATCCATAATTAACCCCAGGTCAAAAGCTCTGGGAGTCTAAGACATAGGAAAAGAATGAGTGGAAGGTCAGAAAGTGGGCCTTTTATTACAAAGATATGTTTTGTGAAATGTGATTACGGAATGATAAGTGTAAGTATGCCTGAATGTGTGTATGTCATGTGCTTTTGTGTATGTACATATACAGATAGATAGATATGCACATACATATATGTATATATGTGCTGAGGCTATCTGGTATAGTGAATAGAGAGCTGGCCTCAGAGTCAGGAAGTTCTGGGTTCCAATTTTGCCTCTGGTACATACTGGGTGTATCATTCAATATCTCAGTGCCCCAGGCAACTCTCTAAGACTAGAAATTGAAGAGAAGGCACTGACCATGATTGATCAAGGGCGATTCCTCACCCAGGTTTTTCCTATACCAAGAAAATCACATGTCCATTCCCTATCCCTACTGTGTACCAATGTATTTGTGTGTGCGTGTGTGCGTGTGTGCGTGTGTGTGTGTGTGTGTATGTGTGTCCCTGTGTGAAGAGGGTTCGGTTTTGACAGAGAAAGACAGAGAGCCATGAAACAAAAGGTATAGAAAGAGAAAGAGGATTGGTAGACCATTCCCCAGGGATGTACCTGCACCTTCCCACCCACCGCACTGCCACCCCAAGCCCTGTCCCTTGCTCCACCAGGCTACCTCCCCTGTATCCGCCTGGCATGACTGACCCCTTACCAGGATTGCTCTGAGCTCATCTTCATCACAGTCCATGGGTTCCCTCCCCAGCTGTTCTCTTGTTGGCTAAAGAAACAACATAATCCACAGGCCAGTTAGAGCTTCAGACACTGTGAGGCTCTCTCCTGCTCCCTCTATTCTCCACATGGTGCTTCCCCTTATTGGGTTTATGAATGTGATTTTCTGGAGATTCCTAAACTTGCTGGGATACCATTTTATGGGGCCACTAGAACCTCTGTCCTATGAATCAGGAATGTGTCAACCATACTCTTTCTGAGACTTAATCTGGGTCCTTTGATGCCCTGCTTGGGGAGCAGGTGCATATACTAGGTCTCCAGGAAAAAAAGCCAGAGAAACTCATAGTAATAGGTACCAGGCCCTGCCCAAGCAGGTGATGTCATTCCTATGACATGCTAAGGGTGCATCATCATGGGTCAATGTCTACATAGTTTAGTGCGTAGAGCAGGGGTCAGTGGCATCTTATCATGGTGAATGACTGGGCCTCTCTTTTGTTTAAAAAATATTTTACTTGGACTCTTGAGACAAATGTACTTCCCCCTCATCCCCACCACCCCAGTCAGGACATCTCTGGTCCAAATTTCCAAATTTAAGTTTCACATGGACAAACACACCACAGAAGGGAGAAGGAAAACACCTGGAGCCCAAGAACACAAAGCAGTTTGCCAACAATGACCTTCAGGAGACTCAGGCTGGATGTTTAATTTTCAAGGAGTGAATGTGGGCACATATACTCAGAGGTGCAGACATAGGCAGGTATAGAAACAGACCTAGGTATAACAGCTCACAATCACTCAAAAAGGCAGGTATAGTTACCCATGCGGGCGAGCAGACAAATTCCCAGGCACTTGTGCTCGAGCACATAGAAAGAGACACACAGACACAGACAAACACACACGCACACACACACACGTAAACACAAGAAGTTCTATGGAAAATAATACCAGCACTTCCTGGATTTCATCCTTATCACATCTCACGTGGTACAACACCATGTCTTGGGCAATGTCCTTTCGGTTTTCCAATTTATTCATCTTGTCATAGGTATCAGGGTTGAGCACAGACCAGCCAAGGAACTGTGTTAGGGACTAAAAAAGAAATGCAGGCAGGAGCATCATGTTGTCCAGTGTGGTGTATATATTAAAGCAATAATTAGTTGCTATCTTTATTCAAAGTTCAGAGTGGTTTCCGTCCTGGAAAAGAACACTTCTTCACTCTCCAGGTTATCAGAGAATCGGAAGTGATTCTTTAGGAAGAAAGGAAGGAAGGGAAAGAAAAGAAAGAGAATAAAAGGAAGGAAAGAAGGAAGGAATAAAGAGAAGGAAAGGAAGGAAGAGAAAGAGAAAGAAAGGAAAGAAGAGAAAGAAAGAATGGATGAAAGGAAGGAAGGAAGAAAAGAAAGAAAGAAAAAGAAAGAAGTGTTTCAGTGGGAATAAGAAGAAAACAGTTCTGAAGAGGAACAAGGAAATTTTTTGCCTGTGCCAGGAGGTTAGAAGCTATAAGAATGTGATGGAGGAGAAAGGGAAGAACATCTGAGCACCTGAAACTGAATAACAGATATAAGTGGGGTGGTGGGGGGCTTGGGGGAGATGCTGGAGTTGGCTTAAAATGGTTGTCTAGCGATGATGATCACATTTTTTGTGTGAGCATTTACACTTTGAAAATAGCTAAATGCTACAAATCAGGGCACGACTTGTTGTTGTAGTTGACTATAGACTTAAAGCAATAGAGAAAAATATTGATAGTGAAGATTAAGCTTCACAAATGTGTTATGTATACTTTTTTTCTGAAAAGTCGGTTATTAAATGCTTACCCACATATTCCTAGATATAGGGCGCTCCTTGAAAAGGCAAGCATACCGGTCCTAATAAGCACTCACACATTCCCTAAGAGATGATGAAGTGGATAGGAAGACGTGGCCAGGTGATAGACCTCATTCAGTAAGAACATGGTACATCTCGTTCCCTAAGAATGAGGCATACCTGACAAAAATAATACCAAAGTAGGATGCCTCCCTAAGAGAACCCAAATGTGATGGAGAACATATGGAGTCTTATCAAATTTGATGAATACTACCCACTTCTGCTGATTCACAGGGCTACAAAGAAAATATCCAGAAGGAATCCAGGAAGCATTTCTAAGGATTGAGGAGTTTTTAGCAAGGAATTAGGAGCTTATGGAGAGTAGGGCCGAAGTTTGCGTCATTGTTGCTAATCCAAAGCAAGGATTTCAGAAGAGAAAGGCAGATTTGGGAAGTAAATAATTGGATAAGAAGGCAGTGCCTGAGAATGAGATCTGGATTTCTGGCCCATGGTTTAAAATATAAGAATGCCAGGCTCTTGGTCAGGAACGAATTTCACGTAAGAATACCTGGTTTAAAAATCGACAACAACATCTAAACAAATGTTTACATTTGCCCGAAATCTTACAAACTTAATCAAAGTGTTTTAAACTTAAAAGCGAGGAAGGAGGAAAGTGCCTATCTATGTCCACCAAGCCAGATACCATGGAAAGTATATAGAAACGTAGAAAGCTAGACTATAGAAAGACTAGCAATAGAGATGCCTAGGATTCCACAGTTGTCAAAATCCAAGAAAAGACACAGAAATAAAATCCATGGCTGCAGATGTCTATTTAAAAAAGCCAAACAAACCAAAAAACAAAATTGGAAAAGATCTGAGGGTTTTAGCAAGTTCAGTATGAGTGAACCTGTGATATCATAGCTAACAGAGACAAAACTTTCAGGAATAAGATGGTGATACTTATACCTCTCCTCTTATTGGACTGCGCCTGGAGTATTCTGTTCAATTCTAGGCTCTCCACTTTAGAAAGGCCATTGATAAACTGGCGGGCACCCAGAATGGTGAATAGCCTTGAAGTCATGCCACATGAGGCAGCTAGGTGGTGTAGATAGAGCACTGGGTCTGGGGTCAGGAAGACCCGAGGTTAAATCCAGTCTCAGACACTTAGCCGTACATCTTTGAGCAAGTCGATTGAATCTCTTTTTGCCTCAGTTTCCTCAACTATAAAATGGGCATGATAACAAAATAACACCTGCCTCCCATCGTTGCTATGAGGATCAAATGAGATAATATTTGTAAAGCACATTAACATAACGGTGGGCGCATAGTAGGTGCTGTATAAATGAAGGAAGGAATATTGAAGGAAGACTGTGGGAAGCCTTCATTGCATCATGGTGGAAAAACTCCTAGACCATAAATGTAAAAGTTGAAATACAAATGTAGATTTTCATAATGTGTCTAATAAATCAAGCTACGAAATAAAAAATGCTAGCTATTATTATGAGGATCAATCAAAGAATGGCAAAGATAATAAATAACATAAAAGAGATTAAGATGGAGAAGAAAATAATAATAATAATTTGCATTTTTATATTTTATTTTTATATATTTACATTTATATTTACACATTTATTTAGTAATTTATAGAGTACTTTATATAAGTACTTTAAATTCTCAAAATGCTTTACCTATATCATCTCATTTGATACAACCATCTTTGGGGGTAGCTGTTATTTATCCTCATTTTAAAGATAAGGAACCCGAAGCTAAGAGAATAAGTGACCTTCCCAGGGTCACACAACTAGGCAAGATTTCAACTCCACTTTTATTATGTCAAGTCCAGCTCTCTGTCCATTTGGAAGAGCTGTCACATGGAAGAGGGGTTATATTTGTTCTGCTTGGCCCTAGAAGGCAGAACTAGGAGCATCAAATGGCAGTTCCAGCAAGGCACGTTCTGGTACAATGTAAGAAAAAAAATTTCCTGTTGATTGAAGCTGTCCAATGGGTTGCCTCAGAAAGTGACAGGTCCCCCCTCAATTGAAGTCCTCAAGGTAATGCTGAAATAATACAATTTCCTCTTTTTTCTAGAGGTTATACCAGATACAACTCAGCTTCTGAAATTCCTCCCGACTCTGAAATTCTGAGAATGGTGAGATGACAAGAAGCCACTCCACAGAAGGGCTAGCTTAAGCCTTTCACATTAGAAAACAGTAGACCTAGTGGGGCATGTTCACTAGCTTCCAGAACTTGATAGGGTGGCATGTGGAAAAAAGCTTGGAAAAAACTGGTTCTACTTGAACCAGGAACTAGGCCAATAGATGGAAGATCTTCCTAACATCTGTAAAATGGATAACTGTACTGATACTATCTACTTCATATTATATAATATACTATGTAATATATGTAATGTAATGTAATACTATATTACTTTTACTACTAATAATAACAAAGACTAACAGAATAAGTTTTTTATTTTTCAGAGTTAATGGCTTCCCTATCATTGGAAGTCTTCAAGTATAGCCTGGATAACCACTCATTGGGAAATCATCGATGTAGAGCTAGAAGGGGGCATTTTGGGTCATCTAGGCCAACTTCTTCATTTTACAGCTGGGAAAAATGAGAGACCCCAAGGCCACACAGAGAGTGAATGATCAGCTAAGGACATAGTCCTCCATGCCCTCCAACTCCAAGTCCAGTGCTCTGTCCACCTCACCACAATGCTTACATAGGGAGTATTTTTGTTAAAGTACAGGCCGAGTCAACCTCTGAGATTCCCTCTAACTCTAAGATTCTATGATGTTCCCTTGTCCTTTTCCCCACCAGGACTATGTCATATCCTCCAAATCAGGCAACATGACGATGGAAGAGGTGGAAGAAACTCCTGATTGACCAGGTTTGGAGTAAGGGATTGTGAGCTCTTTCAATGCTCCAGTTTTAAAAGATGTTAGCTTCCAAAGTTCCATTCCTATACCCAGAACACTTTTCTCTTCAATATTCTGTCCTATACCCAGAACACTTTGATTCCCAAATGTCTATTTCCATACCTCTAACATTTTGCTCCCTAATGCTCTGTTCCCATACTCAGAACATTCTATCTCTCAAAGGTCTAACCCCATACCTGTAAGACTTTGACCTATAACCCCTGTTATCATTTCCAGAATACTCTGATTCCCGAAAGTTCATTCCTGTGCTCAGGACACTTTGGCCTATAACATTCTATTTTCATACACAGGGCAGTTTTTACCTCCATAAGAACTTCATCTTGTTCATCAAAGGGTTTCCCATCTTTCCTGTTGTAAAAAGTAGCAACACCAACAATCTCCTCTTTTTTGTTGACTATAGGCATGGAGAGGACATTTTTTATAATCCATCCAGAGTCATCTAGTGGCCCTTCCTAAACAAAAACAGAAACAAGGAATGGCCAAGTACTTGGGAACTTTATTTCTGAATTTGTCACATAGGAAGCATTGATGCCACTGGCTTGCCTCTCAGGCAGAGACAATTTTGTGTGCATCATTTCTGAAGACAAGCAATTTTTTCCTCAAACAATAGGCAATTCTTATCGACAACCAGACAAACACTCACCTGAAATTCAAACATCTCATCTGCAGGGGCATTCATTATGTTACATATCTGGGGAAGGATCAGAAAAATAATTTCACCAGAAGCGGCTACAGCATCAGATGGAATTTGAAAGAATTACTTGACCCGCAACCTCATATACAAACAATCGTGCCTCTAAATGGATGGATGGGTACAAACAAATACATAATATTCACTAAACCCAAGGTAGGGGGGGAGGATGAGGGAAGATGGCTATGTCCTTAAATAGTTGAGCATAAGTGCCAATAGCCTATATCATGTGTACCAGCTTCAAGCCTCTAATGACATTAGAATGACCCAAAAGACTTACAAAGCCACTTTCTGCTACGTAGGTTGGGAGGCCACTGACCAGTGCCCAGTGATCTGCTGGGGGAGTTCTGGGGGAGAGAGAAATACAGAATAGTCTTATCCAGCCTAACATTCAGGGAAGTTCATTCATCAGAAACACTTGTGCTTGAATCTCTCTCACACACATACGTGCATGTATGGAAGCTCCCGGTGGTGGCAATGGTCATGGAGAGAGTTGACTGTCTTTGCATGTCTTGATGACATGGAGTCAGCCATGGCCAAGGGACAACTATGAAATAGAACTAGATTGAGGGTGGGTCATGAGTTCAGCTCAAGTCAAATCTTTTTTTTCTAGAACTATTGGATTAAAATGGGCAGATTGGCCAGTTTGCTTATGAGCCACTATCAGATCCAGACCTGGGGAGAAGAGCAGGAAAAACAATGGTATGGTACAGTGGGAACTGGGCTATGAAGGTCATGGGCCACTATGGGGTTGGAGGATCTGGTTCAAATATACTTAGGTATATATGAATGTATATATATGACTTGCACACGTATGTATAATTAGGATAAAGGGCTACAGAAGGGCTGGAGGTTTTGGTGTGTGTGTGATGACAAAGGGGTCTAGGAGCCGAGTATAAGCTACAGAAGATGAGGATTCTGAAATCTAGAGCCACATACATATCTATGCATGCGTGTGTGTGTGTGTGTGTGTGTGTGTGTGTGTGTGTACGTATGTGTGTAGGGACTAGTTGATTTCATTAGAATTGAGAACTTCCAAGTATGGAAATTCCCTCTCCTAATGCAGGTTGGTACCATCTCTGTAATTTATAGTCTTAGAGAGTTGCCTAGAACGGTAAGAGGTTAAGTGATTTGCCTAGGTTCACACAACCATTCAAAATTTGAACACAGATTCAAAATAGCAACAAAATGCCCTCCCCATATATTCAGTGAATTAACATTTCCAAAATACTTTCATATTCTATATTATACTGTAAGGCAGATGGGCATATGATATCTCCATTTTACAAAAAGGTAAACTAAGGCTTAAAGAGTTTAGACCTGCCTCCTGCATGGTAAGCCTTCTATTAATCTTTAATTGACTCCCCATCATGCTGTCCAGGGCAATTATTATAGACCTTAAACCGAACCCTCAGAAGGGACCTTGAACTCTTCTTCACAAGATTAGCACCATCTATTCTAAGCTTTTTCATGTCCCATGAACCTATATAGGTTCTTAGCCATCTTTACCCTCCTAGAGGTGGCCTTCTTTCTTACCAAGGCCAGCCCCTCCGTCTTTTCCCATGCTAGCCCCTTTCTCTTTTTGTACGGTGTTCCAGCTATTATCACCTCTCCTCCCACCTTCCCCCAACTACATCTTCAGTCTTTCCCTCTATATTGGTTCCTTTCCATCTGCCTCCAAAAGATGCTCAGGTCTCATTGGTCCAACACCCTTCTTTGGTCCTGACACTCCCTCAAACTAATGTCCTCTTTCCTCTCCTTCATTGCTTGACTGCACTCTTAGAATCATCTTGTCCTGTGAAAGGTAAGGTTTCACTTTATCTCTCCAGGAAACAGGCCTCCACACCATACCCTTCTGCTCCCTTTCCAGCTCCCCTTTAAATGTTGTCTTTTTCCATTAGAATATAAGCTTCTTGAGGGCAGGGATTATCTTGCTTGTTTTTATTTGTTTATTCAGATCTCTCTCTCTCTCTCTCTCTCTCTCTCTCTCTCTCTCTCTCTCTCTTTTTTTTTCTCTCTCTCCCTCCCTGCCTCCTTCCCTAATTGTCTATCCATCCATCTATCCAAACTCATTGCCCCCCCCACTTCTTCATTATCCATTTAATTCTTAACCCCTCATGACTTGCCTTACATTCTCACCACTTAACTGAAATTGGTCTCACCAAGGTCCCCAAAGACGAATGTATCACCAGCTTCAATGGATTTCTTCCTGTCCCCACTCTCCTTGACCACTCTCTGGCATCTGATACTGCTGACTGCCCTTTATTTCTTGATACCATCTCTACCCTTGGCTTTCATGAATTCACATAGTTCTACTTTCCTGACCTCATACCCTCCCACATGCCTGATGTTGTTCCCCTTCCCTCAAAGTTTAAAATCACTTCTCCCTCCTCAATTTCATTCTAGCATTTTGCTAGGACTCCGTCTTTTGCTTTTACCACATTTTCTTGTATTATAATTATTTGCATATTTGTCTTTCTATCGTATTAGAGTGTAAGCTCCTTGAGAAATTGTACTCCCGTTATTTGTCTTCTTGTGCCCCTAAGTGCCTTGTACAAAGTAGATGCTTAATAAATATTTATTTAATTGAATCAAGTGACTTATCAAAAGTCACACAAATAGTGAGTGAGAGGACTGGGACTAGTCCAGATGTCATTCCCTTTCTGGGACACTTTCCGTTTTACTAACCTCTGTTCCTGAATGGCAGATTTCTAATGGGCCATTGAAAAGAATTAGGGGAAATCCGGGGATATTCTTGACCCGTGGGGTCGAGATTCAGGAGGGTGCCCCTGTTCTCTTTTGTCACCCCAAATATGTTCCCTGCAGTTTCTTCATCAACAGGTTCTGGGCTGGCCAAGGTGGTGTGTGTGTGTGTGTGTGTGTGTGTGTGCGTGTGTGTGTGTGCGCGCGCGCGCGCGTGTGTCTGTGTGAAAGAGAGATTCCATAAGAAAGGGGTCTTCAAAGTCCTTTTCTGAGCAAAACCATCCCCCTCTCATTGTATTTACATGTGTCACATTTTGTTGCATGTCAGTTCAATAGGATTCAATTAATACAAATAAACGAACATTTACCAAGTGCCTACAATGTGCAAGGCATTCTGTTATAGCATATTATACTGTTTCACGGTGTTTCTGGGTGCCATGCTTTTACGCCAAATTATATTGAGTATGTTATATGGTATTTCCCCTTCATTTATACCTCTAACAACTTCCATAAGGGCCTGCTCACTTACGGAATGACTTTAATATCTTCTTTGCCATGAAGGATATAGTCAATTACTTTGTAAAACTGGATTTCCTTAAAAAAAAAAAGATATCAAATTGTTACAGGTTTTTCTAGGATCCTGCTCTCTACTGGGCCCCACCAAGTGATAAAGGCTGTTGTAGACCTGTCTTGAGATCACACCCATAAGGGAGGCTGAGCACCCATGCACGAACACCCACATACACCCAGAGGATCACAGAACTGGAAGGAACTCTAGAAGTCATATAGTCCAGTCCTATCATTTTATAGGGGCAGAAACCAAGGCCCAGAGAGAAAAGTCACTTGGCTAAGTTCACACAGGAGTTAAGTAGTTGAACTGGAATTCTAACTCAGGTCCCTGGACTCCAAATTCGATGATCCTCCTGTTATACCGTTGTACTCCAAACATACATATGCTCGTATACCCAGTCACATTCATACATGAAGACACACAAATATATGCAGATACAAATAGATATGTATATCTATAGCTGTGCATATCTGTGTACATACGTGTGTGTTACACACATCCAGCCTTGCTCTCCAGCATAAATATGTGCACATACTCTGATATACTTTGCCATACACAATGTTCTTATAGTCATTCACACGGCTGCACACACATATCTATTCAGATTCATAACCACCCATATGTACTTATAATCACACAGAGACACAGAAGCGTGAATACACATATACCCAGCCACCTAAAAACCTCACACTTGTACACCCATATTCTGACATACCCAGCCACACAAATCAGTCACCCACGTGTGCATTTTCACTCTCAAGATTATGAACACCAATACAGCCGAGCCGTACCATCAGGCCCAGCTTTGGGCCTACCATGATCCCATAGGGTTAAGGTCACTTTTCTCAGCCTCTACCCTTGGCCGGGTCTCCCCTTTCTCCCCTTTCCCCCACAAAGGGTTATTCTAAGCCTAAAAGAGACCAATGACTCCCAACAGAAACACTTCAGTAACTCACTCTGCCATCAGGAGTTCGGGGGCCTGAATATGGTTGAGCTTCTCCCATAAGCACCGGCCACACATCAAAGAATTCCTACAGGGGAGAGGAAGGCATTGTGGTTAATACTGGACAGACTTCTGTGCAGGACTTAGGAAGAGAGTCAGACTCTGAGACAGCAGGAGACATGTGCTTAGCTCTGGAGGATGTCATTGCTCTGTCAGTCCTTATGCGACTCACCTTCTCCTTAGTCATATCCAGGAGGCCCACAGAGTAGCGGTCACAGTTTAGGTAGGCTCGGACTGTGTAAAAGGCCTTGTGGAATTGTCTCTCAATATCTGTAAGCTCCTCAAACACCTTATTGGCGGACCAAAGCAGTACCTGAGGACAAAAACACCCCAGTTGTGCCCTGTGATGCTCTCAGCCACCCACATTTCTGTTAAGTACAGCTACTTGATCATGGGGGAGGGCTAGTGGTGGGAGAGGAAAGATGGGAAATAATGGAAAATGTTTCTAAAGCACAGAAGAAAAGGGAGCCATGCTGGAAAATGAATTGAATGATCCAGTCCACCTTCGCAGAGCATCTCTATGTGCCCAGCCTCTCAAGTAGTTACAAACCGAGGGAAAAGAACAGTTAGTAGAACCAAGCTGGACCCAAGGAGAGCTCAGAATCTGGGAGAGAGGGAAGAGGAACAGGTTCAGATCCTGCTCACAGTGAGTTCCCACCCAACATGGGATAGAAAGGGTATATAGTTTTAATATACCCTCTGCAACTTGAATTTTCCTTTTTCTTTCCTCTCAACCTTGGCCAGCCAGATACCAGACCTGATCCTTCAACAAGAGAACTTTATTCCATTGGGTTCAGTCTTCTCTAGAGGGCCAACATACCTGGATGAGTTGATGAAAATATTTCCCCTTCCCCCACGGAAAATGTGGGAGAGCAGGACTGGAGGAGGGTCCTACAAGTATCAGAGCAGGGAGGGGGAGAAGAAAAGGGAGAGAGGCATACACACATACACACACACGTAGAGAGAGAGAGACAGAGACAGAGAGACAGAAAGAGAGACAGACACAGAGCCAGAGAGATATAGACAGAGACAGAGACAGGGAGGTTTAGAGAGGAGAGGGAGAGGGAAAAGGACAGAAAGAGAGAATACCCTCTTAGATTGGTTGACAGGAGATGCTGTTCCCTCTCCTGGGCTGGCTGGAGGGAGGGGAGCGGTGGGTGAGATCTGAGTCCCCTCACTCATTTCCTTACCTGGCCTCTTCGAGTCTCACAGTTGTGCAGATAGCTCAAATGATAGATTTTGAGGTTTAAGGTGGCAAAATTCAGATACTTCAAGAAAACCTGAAAGAATGATTTTTTTAAAATATGAAAGTTATAAAAGATATTTCATTAGATCGTTATAGATCATTTTGTACAAATCTTTTGTACTTACCCAAAAGGAAGATGAGATTTTAAAAATCCAACAGATCCACACAATGCAAAATCTGTATGTTCCTGAGTTCCCATTGTTTGTTTTTGTAACACTCTCTTACAATGATTAGCCGATTTACCCTCTCAGGGTAATATAATAGTCCTTGAGGTCCACCCAGGGCAGCTGGGTGGCACAGAGGATAGAGGGCTAGGCCTGGAGTCAGGAAGACTCATCCTTCTGAGTTCAAATCTGACCTCAGACGCTTATTTGCTGTGGGACCTTGGGCAAGTCACTTAACCTTGTTTGCCTCAGTTTCCTCATCTGTAAAATGAACTGCAGAAGGAAATGGCAAACCACTCTAGTATCTTTGCCAAGACAACCCCAAATGGGGTCCCAAAGAGTCGGACACTACTGAAATGACTGAACAACAACAGTTAAGGTGTTAGAGCTAAAATGGGATAGGTATCGCTGTGATATTTTTAACAATCTTTTTTAGACTAATAGAATCTAAGTGTTGAAAGGAGGACTATATGATTGTCTAGTACTCTATATTATTGTGGAGAGCCCACTGCATTTGGAGTCCAAGGACACTGCTTTAATTCCTAGGCCTGCTATTTACTACTTAAGTGACCTCAGCAGTTGCCTTCTGAGCCTGTTTCCTCCTCTGTCAAATGAGTGGCCTTTTCAGCTCTAAATCCTAGAAGTGGGCATCCAGTGATGAGGAGGTCACTCCCTCCTGAGGCAGGTATACGCTTTTGGGGAGCATTAATTGTAAAGAAAACTTTCTTCATATTGAGCTGGAATCTGCCTCTCCCATCTTCCATCTATTGCTCCTAGTTTTGTCCCCTAAGAGTTAAACAAAGTATGTATTCTACGTGACATGATTGTTCCACATCTCTTCATTACATAGTAGAAAAAACACTGGTGAGGAGGTAGCAGTCTTAGTTTCAAGCTCACCCTGGGATCTGGGGCTGTGCAGAATCCTTTTGTCCCTAGAAACACCTTGGATTCTGTAATTGTAGCAGGTAATCCTTCACATCGTGAGAGCTGGGGTTAGCTGGGAATCTGGGACTGAGATGAAAACAACACCAAGTGGAGAATTCCCAACACAGCTCAGATGCAAAGGCACAAAGGGTTGTTTGGAGACGCACAGAAAGTGATAAGCCCTCACATCTGGGCAATTCATTACAGTTTTCAAAGCATTTTCACATACGATAATCTCATTTGATCTTTGCTACAACCCTCTTTGAGCTGGGAAGGGGATTATTGTACCCATTTTATAGATTAGGAAACTGAGGCAAAGTGACTTGTCCAGGGTCACAAAAATAGCAAGTGGAAGAGCTGGGACTTGTACCAGGTTGGGTGACTCCAAGCACTAGGTCTCTGCTTTTGATATCTATCAACCTTTTTGACTGCCTTATACAGATACAAGTAGGCAGACACACACAGAGGCATATCTATCTATCTATCTATCTATCTATCTATCTATCTATCTATCTATCTATCTATCTATCTACCTATCTATCTACCTATCTATCTGCCTATCTATCCATGCAAACACAAATATAAGTATATATATATACATACACACATTTACACATTTATATATATATAGGATACACAGATACACAAAAAGAAAAGTATGTCTGTATGGACATAGGTGCAGTCCATGAATATCAAGATACCCAGAGGGATTCCATCTATCCAATCATTCATTCAACATGTAAAGAATCTATATTAAATACCTGCTGGGAACAGCAAGAAATATGAAGCTTAGATAAGACACACTCTCTGCTTTCATGGAGATTATGGTCTAGTCAAGGGATCAGACATAAGCACAGAGGACTACTATACCAAATCTTACATAATAAGTTCACTGGGAAGGTTTTGGGGGAAAAAAGCAGGTGAGATTCAAAGGGGAAAGCATATCTTTACAGACACGTCCCAGGAGATCAGGGAAGACTGTACGGGGAGGTGGCATTTGAATAAGACTTTCAAAGATGGACAGAAACTCAACAGGGAAAAGGGGGAAGGGAGTCCATTCAAAGCAGAGGGAACAGTAAAAACAAAGAAACAGGTAGGAGAATGTGGACCATGTTTGGAAGGCAGTGAGTTATCCAGTTTGCTTGGATGACTGGAGAAGAGTATTATGAGAACATCCTAGAAACGTGCAGTGATTTGAGAATGTTGTCCTAGGACAGTAGCAGAGGAAATTGATGTATATATGGGGGGGGGAGCTTGGAGGGGGCAATGCAAGAAATGGAATCCACAGGATTTGGCAACTTATTGTAAGAGAGGCAAAGGAGACAGAAGGGTCAAAGATAATCTCAGGGTTTCAAGCACAGGAGACCGAACGAATGGGGGTATCACAGATAGAAGTAGTGGAGTCAGAAGGGCACATTTAGGGGGAAAAATAATCAGCTCAATTTTGGACCCATTGGATTTGGGCTGTTGATGGGACATCACCAATCACCTTATAGACAGTTGAAATTCATTAGATCATAGATTTAAAACTGGTAGGGATCTTAAAGTCTAATCTCCCCATTTTATAGATAGAAAAACTGAGGTCCAGAGAGGTCAAGTGGCTAACCGGCCCAGAGTCACACAACTAGCAATGCCTGAAGCAGGATCTGAGCTCAGATCTTTCTGACTACAAGTTCAGTCCTCGGTCCATTACACCACATGCCTCTCAAGGTGCAGATCTGGAGCTCAGAAGAGAGGTCAAGGTTAGAGATACAAATTTGGGAATCATTTTCATAGAGGCAATAGTTGAGTAATGTGAGTAATATTGCAAAGGGAGAGAGTGTACAAAAAGAAGAGAAAATGGCCAAGGACCGACTCCTTGGGGAAAACCCACAATAAAAGGGCCAGGGAAACCATGAAAAATCAATATAGGACACAGAGAAGTGGTTATAGGAGTAAGAGAGGAAGGAGGTGAGTGCAGGGTCGCTGAAGCCCTAGGCATAGAGTATATCCAGGGGTCTTCCCCTTCTATCAAAAGTTGCACAGATGCTAAGGGGAAGGGAGGTTTTTTTTTAAGATTTTCGAATTGAATTTTTAAGAATTGAGAATTGAATTTCACAATTAGGAGTTTATTGACAATCTTTCTGAGAGCTCATTTGGTGATGTTGTGAAGGTAGAACCCACACGGCCAGAGCGTTAGGAGAGGAAATGGGAGTACTGCGTGTAAGCAACTTTCACAAATGTGATATCCAAGTAAGCTAGAAGGCAATAGGTAAAAAAAAAAATTGGAAAAAATGACTGTTTTTCTATGAACAGAGAGGAGGATGAAGTGGGTGATTTTTAGGAGATTGAGATGCCTCTGAATTGAGAGAGGAAAGGACTCATGTGTTGCCATGTGAATGGGGAGGTTTTCTCCCCACCTCTCACGTAGGCAAAGACTCAAAGGATAAGCAACTAATTACCATCTTTGGAGCAAAGATTCTTAACCTGGCTTCCATGAGCTTGTTAAAATTTTTTATAGCTATGCATTTCACTACAATTTGTTTCTTTGGTAATCCTACAGATTTTACTTTATGCATTTAAAAACATTATTCCGAGAGGAGCCCTTAGGCTTTTCCAGACTGCCAAGGGGAGTCCATGACATAAGAAAAGGTTAAGAATCTCTGTTTTTTATTATATTCAAGGCCATTAAGAAATATATGATATTGTGGTGATTGGAAGCTGGAAGGAAAGGCAAAAGTTGCAGTGAATGTGTAGTCTGGATATTTACTTCATAAAGAAGAGTGAGAGGGACCAGTACCCCTTCTCTGACCCCTCACACATGGTATTACATGAAAGCTGAGTATGAGTAGTCGGTGAAGCGAAAGCTTCAGAAAAAGTGTGTTCCAGTTGAATATGCAGTGTGAAAGCTGGTGGGGGGGGGAGGGGAACAGAGCCAAGATGGTAGAGTAAAAGCAAGGACTTGCTTGAGCTCTCTCCCAAACCCCTCCAAATACCTGTAAAAATGACTCTAACAAATTTTAGAGCAGCAGAACCCACAAAATAACAGAGTGAAACAAATTTCCAGCCCAAGCAATGCTGGCCATACCAACACAGACTGGGCCCCCCAGCAAACCTAGAGCAGGCCACAGGGGACTGAATCACTGGCAGTTGTGGCAGTTTCCAGTCTTCTCAACCCACAAACAACCGAAAGACAACTTAGAAGATCAGTAGGAACGATCTATTGGATCTGGGTGAGAGAGGAGCATGGTCAGGCCCCAGCCCCAGGATGGTAGTGGCTGTGGCTACTTCTGGAGCTCTCAGCCCACAGATGGGATTAAGCAGCTGATCAGAGGGGGGTTGCACAGATCTCTTTGCTGGTGTCGAGGCAGGATTCCTTCGCCTGGTCAGAGTCCTGGGGTGGGGAAAAGTGCTGGCCTGGTGGAGCTTGTGGCAGCAGGGGAGAGGGAATACTCCTCACAGTTTCAAGGCAGAAAAGAGCACTTATGGTCACTCACAGACCAGAACACAGGCCAGGAGAGGAATCAACACCTCTCCTTCGATCCTACGACCTTGGAAGAACTGAAAATTTATAGGTCCTTAGAATTATCTCTGAAAACAACTGCACAAAACCCTTAAAGCTTGGGACAGTACACCCACCACACTGGAAGCAGAGTCCTACCTTAACAAAGAGCTAAAAAGTTAAGTAATTTGCTGGGAAAATGAGCAAACAGTAGGGAAAAAATCAGACTGTAGAATCTTACTCTGGTGACAAGGAAGATCAAAACATAAAACCAAATGGAAGAGACCCGGGAGGGAGGGCAGAGGCTGGGAACTGGGCACCAAGAGGCTTACTACTGAGCTTCTCCTTGATGTGTTGGGGACTATTTATGCGGGGTGCAGAGTGATAAACAGTGTTTATCAGTAGAGAGAGAACAACGAGGAGAGCTGTCACAACCAATTTTATTTAGTGCGGTGTATTTAAAGCTTGGGCTTAGCTGGGCTCATCTTCAGGTTTGAGTTGCCCAAGGAGAATGACTGGTCAATGAAGTCCCAGGAAACCTAACAGAGATGATTCTGAGGCATTTTGATGAATGGATGAAGGAGCCGATGGAACTCAAGTCAGATGGCCTGTCTTCTCGGTTAGGTAGGAGGGGAGGTTATCTGCTATAATTATGGAGTACAGGAGAGAAATTGGGTGAGAGAAGAAAGAAAAAGTTAGGAATGGAGGCTCTGGGAAATGATAGAGGGGATCCCTGTGATCAGAGAAGAATGTTGAGCTGCATGAAGGGAAATGCTTAATAGTAGGTAAAGTTAGCCTGATTCTATCTTTCTGTAGTGACACTCAGCAGTCTTGGAACAGGAATGAAGAGATTGGATAGTGGAATTACTCAGGATTCAGAGTTGAGGAATGGCAAAGGGTTAGGAGAGCAAAAGATTTTTTAGACTATTAGTGAAAAATTAGAGTGATAAGCCATGGGGTTGGATGAGTGATGATGCAAGGGAAGGAAGAATATGGAAGACAGCCTGGGATAGAGGGATGAATTAAGGGACTAAATGACAAATAAAGGCAAAATGTCAGTTTAGTGTGAGTGATATAGCGGGAGAAATGGAAGGATATGAGGGTGTGGCCAGAGAGTAGAATTCCAATGTGGTATCTGAAAAGCACACTGAATTTAGAGTCAGAAGACAGATTCATGTCCCAGTTCTGCTACTAATTACCCGTATAACCTTGAACGAATCTCTTCACTTCTATGAACCTCAGTTTCTCCATCTATTTATGAGGGAGTTGGACTGGATAAAATCCAAGGTCTTTT
>CM053623.1:414254443-414287981 GCA_028646595.1 Phalanger gymnotis
CTGTTTTGTCATTTTGGCCAATCTGACAGGAGAGATATGGTATTTAAGAGTTGTTTTGATTTGCATTTCTCTAATCAGTAGTGATTTTGAGCATTTTTTTCATATGCCTATAGATATCTTTAATTTCTTCTTCTGAAAACTGCCTGTTCATATCCTTTGACCATTTCTCAGTTGGGGAATGATTTGTATCCCTATATACTTGGTTCAGTTCCCTGTATATTTTGGAAATGAGGCCTTCATCAGCGACACCAGTTGTAAAGATTTTCTTGTATTAAGTATTAATAGATATAATCCACATAAACAAAAGCTCTTTGGGGAATGCTCCATAATTTTTTATGAGCGTAAGGGTCCTGAGACCAAAAGTTTGAGAGCCACTGCCTTAGATCATTAAATTCTAGCTATCCAGTCCCTGAATCCTTTGAAATCCATTCTCTAAATCTAGAGTGCAAATGAAACCTCTTCTGATTTTCCTCCTCTTTTCTATCACAGATTCTAAGACGGAGCAGTGTTACAGGTGGAAACTAACTTTTTTGGTTTAGACCAATTGTAATAGTAGCTAGCATTTATATAGCCTTCTATTATAGGCCAAGTAAAACCCTACATGTACAATCTCATTTTGATCTTCGCAACAAACCTTTGAGGCAGGTGCTATTATTATCCCCCTCTACTTTCAGATGAGGAAATTTAGGACAGTTAAGTAACTTGCCCATGCTCACTAGCTGGTAAATATCTGAGGTTAGTTTTGAACTCAGGTCTTCTTGATTCAAAGTCCAATATTCTATCCATGACCTCACCTAGCTGCCTCAATAAAATGACTTCCCGCAGCCTTCTATGACCTCTTCAACAACCCTCAGTAAGAGTGGCTGTTCTATGAGGGCTGATGTGCTTCAGCCTGTTCAAAGCCTGGAAAACCCACTAGGTAAAGCATCATAAGCTCCTTGGAGGAAGCTTCTGACTATCAGGTGGTTGCTTGCATCTAAGCATTACTGTGAGTTGAGTTGCCTAAGCTTCCTTTGTATTGTGACCTGGTCTAATTCCCCACCTCTCTCACAGCTAGTCACTTCCTCCTGGCATTTCCACTGTTTCTCCTGTGGCATCCAATACGTCCTAGTTGGTTAGAGTCAGGTCCAGAATAGCTGTATCCCCCATTGCTTCCTCTCCACTTTGCAGAAAGGAATTATTATTAAAACAAGTTATGAATTTCTCAGCTGTTCTGTTTTTGGCAGAGAATTCGTTCCAACAGCTCTCAGGATGGCTAAATCCCCTCATTCCTGTGACATTATGCCTCCACACCAGGTTTACAATCTGTTTCCTGAACACTCCTTCCATTTTCTCTTGTCCAGGCAGGCAGCAGCATATTCCCATGACACTCTCACTCCCTCCATGAATTCTCATCCAGGTGCTCTGCCCCTCTCTGATCTCTGGGCTTCCTCACATCACCATGCACAGTGCTAAACCTTTGTCATTTTCATATGTTCTCTTCCTATCAAATGAGGTCGACCTTACCATAGCCGTATTCGAGGCAAGCCCCATCCTTCCGAGTCCCTGAGACTGAATTTACCTATTAGCATTAGGATCCTTGTTTACCTTATCACCCATACGTTATGCATTTTTATATAGTTACATAATATGAGACCATAGGTTTTATTGTTAGCTTTGTTCTCATATTTTGTCTCCTCTTTGCTTATATTCTTCTTCTTATATTGCACCTGCTATTCTCTATGGCGTATGGCTTAGCAGACATATGTGGGCTGTTCTCCCTCCCCTTCCATTTTCAGGTTAAAGCTCTCTTAATCAGCTTTGAAAGACTCCTCACAAATTTTTTTTAATCAACCTTTGTTAGATGCATCCCTTTGCTGATCATAAGCCCATCGTTTCTATTTTTTAAACGTTGGTTCAGAAATCCAAATGCATCCTCCAAAACTGTCTTTTTGACTACATATTGACTGCCCACACCTGTATCTTCCAGAAGCCCCTAACCTTTAAAGGGCAATGGTGATTAAAATACCACCCATGCCTCCAGGATCTTCAGGGGAGTTTGTTTCTTTGTTTTGCCTAGAACTTCTGTATCACATATTGCTATATATCTATATTTATATCTATCTATCTATCTATGCTATCTGTCTATAGCTATTTATCTATCTATCTAATATCTCCATTGCTTGTTTAGGCCAAATCACCAGTAGAAAGTTGCCAGCCACCATTATTCATCTCTTCTTGTTCCTACCACTCCTAGTTAGAATGTAAACTCCTTAGGAGGAGGGATCAGTTTTTGTTTCATTTTGGTTTTGTATTTTTATTCATGGCACCTAGTACGCTGCTGCACATAGCAGGTGCTTAGTAAATTCTTGTTGGTTGATTGACAGCTGATTTCTCTCCCAGTGGTATCTATGGATTCACATCATCATTACTTAGAACACGAGAAACTACTTTCTCCTTGGGAAAAGAAGAAGCCCCTCAGGGCTTCCCCAAGTCCTTGTTTTTCATCTTCTTGTCCTCCACCCTCCTGATACAGTTAGGATTCCTCTTTTACCCCTTCTTATTCATTTTGATTTTCTTTTCGAAGTATTACCTCCACTCTTTCCAGAAGCTCTTCATTTTTCCCAATAAGCTGGGAAGAGGGGAGGCCTTCCTTCCTTTTCTTTGAGTAATCTATTCTTTATACATACATGACTGTTCTCTACCAGTGGCAGAGATACAAACACAACACTATCTCTGTGGGTCATTGTGAAATTCCCCTTGTCTTCCACATGTGCTGGAAATAAGAGCCTCGGTCGGTCCTTTGCTATTCTTGTTGGTAGCTATTCTGGCTGACCCTACTAGGCAAACTATGATGGCAAATTGCCTACTTCCCACATCTTTTTGCTGAGCTGGGTACTCAATTACTGCGAGCTCTTGAAGAAGGCCTTATTTATTTATAGCGGGCTTTTGTCTTTTCTCCTGATATGACCTAGCCTAATCGACTGCCTTGGATCGGCAATTAGCAGATTCCTGCCAAGCCCTAATGGAAACAGAAGCTGGCCTAAGCAGTTTTTTTTTCTGAGACTGTCATTAGTAGAAATCTAAGTATTAGCTACTTTGCACCACTTTCTACTCCTTCTCTTTCTGCAGACACAAAGATGCTACATTGATCTTTTCCCAAAGCTTTATTGATGCTTTTTTGTTGTTTACACCACTCATTTCCTGGCGTACACTCCATTCCCCCTGCCCCTCCCTCCAAACTCTCCTTTCTAACAAAGGAGAACAGTGAAGCAGAATCTCCTGGCCCCATGACTACAGCTGACAGCATGTGTAACATTTCTTGCTGGTCATCCATGCCCCATCTCTACTGAGAGGAGGGTGATATATTTTATCATCTGTCCTCCAGAACCACACCCACTCTCACCTTTCTGGTGTTCTGAATGTGGTCAGTACCCTTTCTCTTCCAGTTGTCTTTTATCTGTATTTATCATTCCCTGCAACCTTATTACTGAATCTGTTCTTTAGGAGAATAAACCTTGGTTTAGGCATTAGTGGGTTCTAGAGGTCATGGCAGTTGTGGGTAGGATGGAGAGAGGGAGTAGGTACTAGAACTAGGAGCCATGATATGATGACATCAATAGAAGGGGAGGAGACAGTTAATTAGGGGTTAGATCCATTGTTTCTGTGAACCCAGGGGCCAAACAAATTCACACCCCAAGAATTTCAAAGGGTTCCAAACTTCATGCTGGGGTTTAGGAATTAGAGAAGGAACTGAGTAAGAAGGAAATCCCTTGGCCCCAGATCCTGGCTCCCCTGTATTCGTTCTGAGAAGAAGCATTGTATTTCAGAGATGCTGACATCCTGAAGCATGTCCAGAGGACAGTTACTTATGGCAGTTCATGTAGGTGTGAGAAGTGAAATTGTACTCAAAGGAACTGAGTTCTCATCCCAGCTTGGTAGCTTTGAGCTTATGGGACCTTAGACAAATTATTCATCTTCTTTGGGCTTCAGCAGTGGCCTCATCTATAAAATGAAGGCTTTGAACTTGACCTACAAAATCCCCTTAAGCTTGAAATTCTTAGGATCCGTAGGAAGACTAGAGACCACACCATACTGAAGTAAAGGAACTAGTGGTGTTTGGCCCAGAGAAGAGCACACTTAGAGGACACGATAGCTATCGTCAAGGATTAAAAAAAAAAAACAACAAAAACAAAATTTGAAGAACTGACATGTAGAAGGGGGTTTACTCCTAAGAATTTCATCATTATTAGAGCAGTTGGATGGATCATACATAGACAGAGGGCACATTGGAATGATAGCTAAAAAATAAAATTAAGGCATGAGAAAGAGGGATGCACTGGGAGAAGGGGGAAGGGAGAGGTGGAATGAGGTAAATTATCTCACATAAAAGAGGCATGAAAGAGTTTTTACAGTGGAGGAAAAATTGGGGGTGGGGTGGTAGCAGACAATGCTTGAACCTTACTCTCATTGGAATTGGCTCAAAGAGGAAATAACATACACATTCAGTTGGATATAGAAATCTATCTTACCCTACAGGAAAGTAGGAGAGAAAGGGAATAAGAGAAGGGGGAAGCTAATAGTAGAGGGGGGAAGATTTGGGGAGGTGGTGGTCAGAGGCAAAACACTTTGGAGGAGGGACAGGGTGAAATGAGAGAGAGGAAAGGATAAACAGTGAAAATAGATTGGAGGGAAATACATGCGCTTAGTAATCATAACCGGTGGAAAAAAATTACAATGAGTTTCTCTAATAAAGGCCTCATTTCTCAAATATATAGAGAGAAATGACTCAAATTGATAAGAATATGTCATTCCCCAATTGATAAATGGTCAAAGGATATGAACAGGCAGTTTTCAGATGAAGAAAGCAAAGCTATCTGGTGTCATATAAAAAATGCTCTAAATCACTATTAATTAGAGAAATGCAAATTAAAACAACTTTGAGGTACCACCTCACACTTATCAGATTAGTTAATATGACACAAAAAGAAAATGACAAATGTTGGAAGGGATTGGGAAAAATTGGGCACTAAAGCACTGTTGGTGGAGTTGTGAACTGATCCAACCATTCTGGAGAACAATTTGGAACCATGCCCAAAGGGCTATAAAACTATGCATGCTTTTGACCCAGAAATACCACCACTGGGTCTGTATCCCAAAGAGATTTTTTAAAATGGAAAAGGACCTATATGTACAAAAATATTTATAGCAGCTTTTGTCATGGCAAAGAAGTGGAAATTAAGGGGCTACCTATCCATTGGGGGAATAGCTGAACAAATTGTGGTATACGATTGTGATGGAATCCTATTGTACTATAAGAAATGATGAGCAGGATGCTTTCGAAAAATCCTGGAAAGGCTTATATGACCTGATGCAAAGCGAAGTGAGCAGAACCAGAACAGTGCACACAGTAACAGCAAATATTGTATGATGATCAGCTGTGAATAACTTAGCCATTCTCAGCAATACAATGATCCAAGACAATTCCAAAGGACTTATGGCAAAAAAAAATGCTCTCCACCTTTGGAGAAAGAAGTGATGCAGTGTGAATGCAGATTGAAGCATAATTTTTTAAAACTTTTTTCTTTTTTTGTTCTGTTTTCTTTTACAACATAGTTAATGTGGAAATATGTTTTGCATAACTGCACATGTATAACCTATATCAAACTGCTTGCCTTCTCAATGAGGGGGGAGGGAAAAGAGAGAGGGAGAGAAAGTTCGAAACACAAAATTTTATTCAAATGAATGTTAAAAATTGTTTTTATGTGTAATTTGAAAAAATAAAATATTTTAAAAGAAAAAAGAAGAGAGTTTATAGCTGTTCTGCTTGATCTAAGAGGGCAAAATTAGGAATATAGATGGAATTAGGAATATAGAGGAAGATTTCATTTTGGTACAAGGAAATATTTCCTAATATTTTGAAATGTCCAAAAAAATGGGCAGTAGTGATTTCCTTATCATTAGGGGTATTCAGGCAGAGGCTAGAAGGTCATCTACTGTGGATGACACAGAAGACATTTCTGTTCAGGTATGGGTTGGACTAGATGACCGCTAAGTCCCTTCCAACTCTGAGACTAAGTGATGCTATGAGGAATGGAGAGGTTAAGGCTGGCCTACAGTGTACTCTGATATGGAGAGCTGTCCTTTGAGGGATGGCCCTCCAGAAGAGAAAGAATGGTATTTGGCACCCTTTTGGCAATACCTTTGTTTCATGGGTTAACAACTCATTATTTACCCATATCAAATGGGGAGGCTAAAGGGAAGATAAGAGTCACACAATGAGAGTGGGTATGGATGGGTTGTGATCTGTCTAGTTAGAGGGAATGCCGACATCGAGGAGACTGCAGATTCATTGCAGCAAATGATAATATGTTTCCAGCCCCTAACAGAAAGCTTTAGGCTGGAGCTCCCTGTTAGCTAGTTTCATTCAATCCTTGTCAGTCTGGAGATCATTATCCTTGTCAAAGAAAATTGGAGAAAATAAGAATTGGGCAGCTCTGCTGACTCTGTTACACATTACATCATATTACACACACACACACACACACACACACACACACACACCCTTTCATATATACTGTTTTATGTATCTAACATCTGTCAATCCAGCCACGTCCATCTGTTCGTCTATCTATCCATCTGTTTATGTACCTCCTTTTCTATCTATTTCTGTTTGTCTGTATATCTGTCTTTGTATCCATTATTTATATATGTATGTATGTATCTGTCTGTCTTTCTGTTTATCTACCTGCCACTGCCAGTACGGTCCTAACCAGACACTGATTGGATTGGATTAAGTACAAAGGAGTCAGTCTATAGTTTTGACTAAAATCGAAGCAAAAACCAGTGAATGGGATGCTGGTTGTCAAGGAGGACCCTGATGGAGTTGATTTTTTGGAATACATTTTAGAAGGATAATCAGTGGGTAATGATGATAGAAGGTTATAAATGTGATAGGAAGAAAAAGACTAGGCTCATGTGAGGGGCACTGTGACTGGTGATTAGGTACATTCAAGGGCCTGAATGAGCCACCCATATACAGAATAGAATAGTAACCATGGCAAATCATGGTAGTGCATTTAATCCCAAGTCTCCCACACAATAAGGACTAGAGTTCAAATCCTGGCTCTGCTATGTGCGACATATGTAAGCTCGGTTCAGTTGCTTCTACTTCCTCTCTCTGAAGCTCAGTTTCTCTATCTGTAAAATGAAGAGGCTGGACTAGGTGAGCTTTAAGGTCATTTCTAAATCCAAATCCCATGACTCTACAATGTCCAAGGAGACACCTTCTAAATGAAACTTTCTCTGCCCCTCCCAGGCACTGGTGCCCTCTCCTCCCAAAATCACGTTGTCTCTGCTTTGTACCATTGAGAATATGCTTTTATATGTACATGCTGTTTTACCCAGTAGAATGTAAACTCCATGAGGGGAGGGATGGTATTGCTTTTGTCTTTGTGTCCCCAGAGTCTGGCACATAGTAGGTGCTTAATAAATGCACTCTTTTTTTGTAGAGCTGATCAATCTATATCTCCAATCCTGTCCTTACATTTCCTGAGTTCCAGTCCTGAACCTTCCCCTACTTTCTGGACTAATAATAATATCACACTTTCAGGCTTATAAAGCCTTCTACCCATATATGTATACATATATACATATATTATATATATATTATCTTGTTTGAACCTTATAAGAACCCCATGAGTTGCTTTTTTTTATATATGTTACAGATGTGGAAACTGAGACTTAGAAAGGGTAAACCATGGTTCAGTGGACTCCAAGCCTGGAGTCAGGGAGACCCAAGTTTAAAGCCAGCCTCAGACCCTTACTAACCGTGTGATACCGAGCAAGTCACTTCACCTCTGTTTGACTCAGTTTCTTCATCTGTAAAATGGGTGCAACAACAGCACCTACCTCCCAGGGTTGTTGTGAGGATCAGATGACACGGCATTTGTAAAAGCACTTAGCACAGTATTTGACTCATATAAATGGTTATGGATACGGCCATTTATACAAACCTTAGCTATTATGATGACGATGACGACTATGATGATGATGACAATGATATCTCGAGAGTCACAGAGTCTAGTGAGTATCTGGGGCAGCATTTGAATCCAGTTCTTTCTGACTCCAAATCTAGCCATCTGTTTACTACACCAAGTGTCACCTGGATGTCTTGTCATAATCAGCATGTATCAAACTAGCCTCATAAAATCCTCTACCACCCCCTGCCCTAAATGTGTTCCCAACCCATTTTTTCTGTCTCCGTTGAGGGCATGCCATTTTTCTAGCCACTCAGCCTCAATCCCTTTGAGTGGTCTTTCACTCTCCTCTCTCCCCCAAGCCCAACATGCAATCACTCCCAAGCCCTGTGTGTGCTACCTCCATAATACTTCTCACAAAGTAGCCCTCATCTCTACTCCTGTGGCTAGCATCCTAGCTCAGGCCCTCAGGACCGCTTGCCTAAGCTATTATAATAAACTCTTATCTGATCTCCCTACCTTTCCTCTCTTACCTCTCTGGTCCATCCTTCACACAGCAGCTGAAATCGACTAAGGCACAGGTCTGACCAGGTCACTCACTTACTCAGAATCTGGCAGAGGCTCCCTGTTGTCCACACAAACTCCTTAGCTTGACATTCAAGGCCTTCCCTGATCTGGTGTCATTTTACTTTTCCGGCCTTATTACAAACTCCTCCTTTTCATTCACTATCTTGTTATTGTCCTGGTTTCTGTGGATTCGCTATCCAGTTTGAACCCCATCATTAGCTCACTGGACTTACTCATCCCTTCCACCGCCTATCTAGGCAGCTAGGTGGTTCAGTGGATACAATGCTGGACCTAGAATCAGGAAGACCCGAGTTCTAATCCTGTATCAGACATTTATTAGCTGTTTGATCCTCAGTACATCACTTAACTTTTCTGTGCCTGTATCTGTAAAATGGGTATAATTAATAATAGCATCTACCTTCCAGGGTTGTTAGGATCAAATGAGACACTATTTGTAAAGTGCTTTATAAATCTTAAAGCACTACATAATTGTTATTATTGCAGTCCTCCACTCACTTGACTCCCAAAACTGTATTTGCAGTCCCACTCTTTCTTGAGATATAGAATTGCACCCCCAACTACTTGTGGGACATTTCCAGCTGAATGTCCCACCAGTTTAGGGTGGGGCAGTGGATAGAGCGCTGGGCTTGAAATCAAGATGACTCATCTTCTTCATTTCAAATCTGGCCTCAGTCACTTACTAACTACGTGACCCTGGGCAAGTCACTGAACCCTCTCTGTGTCATTTTCCTCATCTGTAAAATGAGCTGTAGAAAGAAATGGCAAGCTATGCCAATATCTTTGCCAAGAAAACCCCAAATGGGGTCATGAAGAGTCATACAGGAGTGAAATGGATGAACAGTCTCACCAGTACGTCAAACTCAAGATATCCGAAGACGAGCTCTTTATGTTCCCCATCTTGCAATACCCTCCCCCCCCTCCAATCAGTTTTCCTTTCAGGCTTCTCATTTTTATTCATGGAATCACCAGCTCTCCAGTTACCTTTGACTCCATAACCATTCATTCCTTTCACAAACATTTGCTGAGCTCCTACTAAGATAGCACTGTGTTGGGAGGTGAGGGGTACATGAAGCGAATTCAATTCAACAAATAATCAGTGAATACCGATCTTGGAGTCAAGAGAGAACTGTGGTGGAATATTGGCTTTGGCTCTCACTTACTTCCACGAGACCTTGTGCAAATCGCTTAATCTCTCTGAGCCTCAGATGCCATGTCCATAAAATGGTGGTACTTACACGACCTTCCTCACAAGTTGAAGAGTGTGAAGAAAGCGCTTTGCAAGACTTAAAATACTATAGAAATTGGAGTCATTATTCTTGGCGATGTTTGGTAAATGGATGTCAATGGAGATGGAAAGAAAATCATTAAATATGGCTCCAAGCTAGGGTAACTGAGAAGGTAAAGGTGCTATCGACAGAAATTGGGATTAGGGACAGGTTTGGGAGAAAAGTTTCCTGCTAGTGACTCTGGCTTTTCTCTGTCATGATAGTCTGCCCAGGGCTAGGAGCCATGTGACAAATTTCAACTGTATTTCCTTTGGAGTCTAATCCAATCCAATAAACATTTATTAACCTCCCTGCTATGTTTTAGGCATTGTCCTAAGTAGTAGACAAACAAAAACAAAATTTAAAAATAGGTCCTGCCCTCAAGGAGTTTAGATTCTACTGGGAAGGACACAATTTGTTTACAATATCTAAACAAATATGCATATACATGATAATTTGAGGAACAGTTAGGAGAAGATTTCTATAGGAGATGAGCCTTGAAAGCAGCTAGAGCAGGGGTAGGGAACCTGTGTCCTCAAGACCACATGTGGCCCTCTAGGTCCTCATGTGTGGCCCTTTGACTGAATTCAAACTTCACAGAACAAATTCCCTTAATAAAAGGATTTCTTCTGTAGAACTTGGACTCAGTCAAAAGGCTGCACCCAAGGACCTAGAAGGCCACATGGGGCCTTGAGGCTTCAGGTTCCCCACTCTTGATAGAATTTCTAAAAGTCAGAGGGGAGAAGAGATTGCACTCCAGATATGGAGGTAGTCTGTGTACAAGCTCAAAAGTGGCACATGGACGTGCTGAATTCAAGAAATAGTAAGACAGCCAGGCTGGCTGGAATGTAGAGTGTGTGTAGGGAAATGAAGTGCAATAAGCCTGGAAAAGTAGCCTGGAGCCAGATTGGGAAGGGCTTCAAATTCCAAGCTGAAGAGTGTACATATCACCATCTCCTGCCAGTTCCAGTCAACCCTTTGCTCTCTGGTTCACAGAGTCTCCATGATTTGTCATTATTTATTTTCCTCTGACTGAGGGTGCCAAATAGCCAGCCCAAGAATGGGTATGACTATGTTCACTGCATTCTTCTTGGACATTTAGTGGGCTTTTGAGATGGCTCTCTGCAGATAAAGCAAAGACTTCAAAGACCAGCTTTGGGAGCTTTTCAGGAATGTAGTCCAGATGCATGCTGTTGAGCTTCCCAGCCTGGGAGGGCCTGAACCTACTGCCAATTATGAACAAGGAGAAGCTACAGCCAAGCAAGAGGCTGGAATTAACACTGGTGTGTTTGGGTCTGGAAGAGACAGACTTTGACTGTGGGAATTGAATGGAGTCGAGTAAGTGAGAGAATAGAAGCTGATTCATGGGACCAGAGATTGGGCAATATGGCAGCTTGGCTTCACGAGTCACTGCCTCCACCTTCTGGTTCTCTAATGAGAAGTTTGGCTGGAATGGACTGAGGCATGGCTGAACTGTTTCCCTCCATGACATATGAGAAAGACATACTATAATTCCCTTTCCCTTCCCTCTCTGTCCAAATGAGGGGCTGATTCCAAAATTGATTTCTGTCCTCCCAAATTTCTGTTTAAGCAGTTTGAAACTGCCAGTTAGATAAAGTTTGATTGATCTAGCTGGTCCTGATTGTTCAATTTATTATCGGTAGAAAGGAAGGCAGAGAGAAAGGAAGCACTGAATGGTTTATAGTCTACAAAAATACAAGGACAGATGGCTGAACCTCAGTCTTTGGTGCCATTCTTTCAAACCAACTAATAGAGAATGTCAATGAGTTTTGATTTATTAATATTTGATAAACTTCCCAAAGGGGTAACTACTAAAGCAGTCTTCTCTGCCCACAGGCTAAAGTAAGCCCAGTTGTCAGGGCTTGCAAGCTAGGAGAAGGTTGAGTGAGCAAGAGGCACCTCTCTGCCCCTGGTTTATTTTGAAAGCTGCCCTTTCCTGAGTGAAGTTCAGAACAGAGTCATTGACAGAGGAAAAGCCAGGCTACTGGTGCCAGCTATAGATGGAAAGTGTTAGGAAAAACTGCTTCATCTGCATTTTGAAGGTAAAGGATAAGAGGGAGTACTGGTTTGCCTAGGATATGAACCATCTCTAACCCCAGCTGATGCACCAAACAACATACATATAGCTTCTAAGGACCCTTCAAGTTCTGATTCTATGATCCTATGATCATATATGTGCTGATCTCTCACTTGGAAAAAAGAAACCTAAGTCTTCTCCAAAGAGAGTTGTTATTTATTTATTCATTCAGTCAACGAACATTTATTGTGCACCTATTACATGCAAGGCTCTTCACTAGATGTTTGAGGAATAGCAGGAAGGGAGAAATGTCATGGAAACCAATGGAGGAGAATATCCAGGGGGAAGAGGTAATTGACAGGCTCAAATGCTGCAGATAAAGGAATATGAGGACTGAAAAAAAGACCATTGGCCATCAATCAGTAGGTTTTGGTGAGTATTGGTGACCTTGGGGAAAGGAGTTTCAGTCGAATACTTGGAGAAAGAAGCCAAATAGTAAAGAGTTAATGAATGAGGGAGTAGAAGGGAAGTGGATGCATTCAGTATAGCTTATTCTTTCTTAAAGTTTGACAGTGAATGGTGAGGAGCAATATGGAGTGGTAGGGAAAGGAAGGAAGGAAGGAAGGAAATGGTTCAATCAGCCACAGCCCTAAATGTCTTGTAGATTTGCTGGTGTTTTCTTTCTGATAATTTGTGCTCATTGGTACTGTTTGATTCATGGTGACCCACTTGTTAAAAAAGGAACAGGAGATGAAGTAATCTAAGATATCATTATATTTGGGTCACATGGATTGTAGATTAATTATAACAGATTAGAATAAGAGGATTGTAATCACCCTCATTCCACTTCATGCTCAATTGAGATCAGACTGTGATGTTCAATGGGAAGTCTCCTCACGCTCTTCTCCCCCCTACCCTTTTTTGGGCTCCATAAAAAAGAGAAATAGTGGAACTTGGGTGAGGATAGAGGAATTCCCAAACAAAGCTGCTGTGTAGCCTCAGAGAGGAGGAGAGATAGCAGTGCTGTTCCCTACTCATATCTCACTGAATCAGGGGGAATGGGGTTTTGGAACATTATGGGCATGTTTGCCCCCAGACTCTCCCTTTACAGAGACAAGAGAATGGTCTAAGAAGTAGAACTGTATGCCGTTTCCTAAATTCCTCAGAGAGGAAAAGAGTCTCCAAGGAAAGGAGAGACGTAAAGGAAATGGGGTACATGTCTAAGGAATGGAATGGTAGAGCAAAAGAGAAAAGATAGAGGTCCAGCAAACACACCCTCATTAGGAGCTCAGGTTGAACACCCTTGGCAGTGAAGAGCAGTGGAAAGGGTACTTGATCTGAGTCAGAGGACCTTGGTTCATACGGGTCTTAATACTTGTGTGTCTTGGGCTAATCACTTGACCTTTCCATGCCTCAGTTTCCTCATTGTAAAATGAGAGAGTTGGACTGGACAATCTCTAAAGATAGTTCCACCTCTAAATCTATGATCTTATGACCTTTTTTGCAGCTTTCCTCTTTCTTTCATTTTCCATCTATCTCCTCTGGCATTTTCCCTTATTGGTATTTTTTAAAAATCACCTAAGTGTTTACTATGTGCTAAACACTGTGCTGAATACTGGGGATACAAAAGAAGGAGGAGGAGAGGAAGAAGAAGAAGAAGAAAGAAGAAGAAGGAAGAAGGAGGAAGAAGAAAGAGGAAGAAGAAGGAGGAGGAGGAGAGGAAGAAAAAGGAAGAAAGAAAAAGAAGGGAGAAGGAGGAGGAAGAAGGAGAAGGAAGAAGAAGGAGGAAGAAGGAGGAAGAAGGAGGAGGAGGAGGAAGAGAGGAAGAAGAAAAAAGAAAGAAAAAGAAGAGAGCAGGAAGAGGAAGAAGGAGGAGAAGAAGGAAGAAGAAGGAGGAGGAGGAGAAAGCAAAACCAGTCCTTTCCCTCAAGGGTAAGACAATATGTAAAAGATTGGATACCTACAAGATATAAACAAAGAAGATGCAAGGTAATCTCAGAGAAGAAGGCACTAAAAGCTGGAGGAACTGGGAAAAGCTCTTCTATAGAAAGTAGGATTTGAACTGAATCTTGATGGAAGGCAGGAAAAGAAAGAGGCAAGGATGAGGAGGGAGGGAATGGGAGGCAGTCTGGACAAAGGCACAGAGATAAGAGATAGAATCATTTATTCTAGGAACAGTAAGTCAGCCGGCGTAGCTGGACTGTGGAGGGTGTGAAGAAAGTAAAGTACAAGAAAATCGGGAGGACTCTATATTTGATCCCAGAGGTAATAGGATGCCACTGGAGTTTATGGAGTAGGGGTAGGGAGGTGACATTGACATGGTCAGATTTACACTTTAGGAAAATCACTTTGGCAGCTGAGTGGAGAATGGATTCGAGTAGGGAGAAACAAGCCTGTTAGGAGGCCATTGAAATAGTCCAAGTGAGAGGTGATGAGGCCTAATTAATATGATGGCTATGAGAGTATAGAGAAACATACATGTATGTATTTATGTAGAAGACATGTTCTGAAGGCAGAAATAATAAAATTTTGCAACTGATTGGACATATTGGTTGAAGGAGAGTGAATGGTTGAGGATAATACTAATGTTGAAGATATGGGTGAATGGTAAAATGGTGGTGCTCTTCTCCATAATAGGGAAGTTCTGCCTAAAAACATGATCCCATCCTCCTAGCTGCTCCAGCCCTGTCCCCACCAAAAAATAAATAAAAATTCTTCTTGACTTGGCCATCGCCATATATCCCATACCTCTCCTACCTTTTAATGAAACATCAGGTAAAGAATAGCCTACACTTGCTTTCTTTAGTTCTTCCCTATCCCTTTGCTTCTTTAACCCCTTGCCATCCTGTTTTTACCACTCAGGTGTAACCTCCCCTTCAACTCATTAAGTGTCATATCTAAAGCCTGTTTCCCAGTTCTCATTCTTTTTGACATCTCTGCAACATTTGAAACTGTTAGCCAGTCACTTCTCTAGGAGATTCTCTCCTTCCCTGATTTTCATGACCCTGCTTTCTCCTGCTTTTACTCCTAGTTATATGATCTTTTTTAGTCTTGTTTCATCAGCCTCTTGTTGTCCCCTAAATGTAGGAAACTATTCTCTAGGAGACTCCATACATATTCTCTCCTCATGATCTCATCAGTTCCTATGGGTTCATTTTTACATAGATGAGTCCCAAATGTATTTACTCAAACATCATTCCAGCCGCACATCTCCAATTGTTTGCCAGGCATCTTTACGTAAATGTCCTATCATTACCTTTAACTTAACAGGCTTCACTTGTTAATTCCCTGAATTAGCATCTTTCCAACTTTCCTATGTCTATAATCACCACCACACTCCCTTTCACTCAGATTTAAAATCTCAGTCATGTTTGACTCTTCTTTCCCCCTCATCTCATATCCAATCAGTCAAGTCTTGGCAACTTTACTTCTGCAGCATCACTAGCATCTGTCCCCTCCTCTCCATACCTCTCCCATTGTTCCATCCTAGTTGAGGTCTTTGTCACCTCTGCCCTGAACAAGAGCCTCTTAATTGTTTCCTGGCCTCTAGTCTCTCCAAGCCATCTCCCTCATAATCTTCCTAAAGTACACATCTAAGCATCTCACTCCTCTGCTCAAAATTCTTCAGTAGCTTCCTTTTGCCTCTAGGATGAAATATGAACCAGTTAGCTGGTCAGTTAAAACCTCCCACAGTCTGCTTCCAGCTCCGATTTCTGCCTTCATTTATTATCCTTCTCTTTGGCATCTCTCTGTTTCAGCCAAACTGGAATATCAATCATTCCCTGAACGTCACATGGCATCTTCTACTTCCAAATATTCACACAAGCATTTCTCCAGACTTGGAATTCAGTTCTGTCTCATCTCTGCCTGTCTGAATTCTTTCTTTCTGTGAGTCTCAGCTCAGTTCACATAGCCTTCCCTGATTTTCTCAGCTGAAAGGGATGTCTACATCATCAAATTTTCCTAAAGCTCCTCCTAGTTTCTTTCTACCTCTTGAACAACTCCTTTCTTGTCTTTGGTTGGTTGCTTTTCCTCTTTACATCTATAATTGTAGGCACGCTCCCAGGGCTTTATCCTCAGCCCTCCCCTTTTCTCTCTTTACACACTTTGCCTTGGTAGTCATGTGGCTTCAACGATCACTTCTCTGTAGATGGGTAACAAGCATGTACTTGTAGCCTTGATTCCTCCCCATGTTCCAGTCCCACATTTCCATGTTTATTTGGACGGCCTGTGGTCAACTCAGAATGATTTCATTAAATATTTCATCTTATCCCCTCCCCAAGCCTGGCAGACTCTTTCCAAATTCCATTATTTTGTTCATGTCACCATCATGTTCCCAGTCACCTAGGCATAAAACCTCTGAGTTGTCTTCGACATTTCTCCCTTCCTCACCCCATATATCCAATCCCAAAGCCAAGCACAAACAATTGTATCTCCACAATATTTCTCCCATCCATCCCTTCTTCTCTGCTCACACAGTGATTGCCTTAGTTTGACCCCCACTGTCTCTTTCCTGGACTATTCTAATAGTCTCCTAGGCTCAAGCCTGTTCCCTCTCCAACCCATTTTTCACACACTACCACAGTAATCTTCCTAATACAAAATTCTGATCATGTCACTTTCTGGCTTAAATTAATGAAATGTGAATTTCTCTTCCTTACATTCAAGATTCTTTACAGTTTGGTTCCAACCTACTTTTTTCAGCTGTCATGTTCTATATACTCCCCTTCATGCACTTTCTTATTTCCTCAGGTCTCCTCTTCTCTGCCTCCATGTGTTTAAGCAAGTGACACTTCTCTTCCTTTAGGCTTCTTTTCTCCATGTCTCTCCTGAATTATCCAGCTAGAATGTCTCTTCCCTCCTAGAATCTTTCTGGTCACTCAGTTTGACTTTATACACCTGCGTATTCTAATTTGTACCATGGGTATTTGTATACATATCTTATCTTCCTAATAGAGTAGACTACAAGCTCCTTCAGGCAAGAACTATGCATGTCTTTCACATTTCCAGTCCCAAAAAAGAGCGTAAAATATAGTAGGTACTTAATAAATAATATATGACCGAATAAATTAATGGTATGACCATGATAAAGAGTTGATGCCCTGGAGCAGAAAAATTGGCTGGTGGATCAATGATTTGATCCAGGACAGATGAATTGGATGGACAAGTAGGTCAATATATTAGCCCAATATAGATGAACAGACCATGGAATTGATCCTAGGTGAGAAGGGGAAGAGCCATATTATCTATTCTTAACATGGACTGAGTGAGAGCCTAGCGGTGAGATATGGGATTGACCAGTGATTTTTGTCTCTCTCACTCTTCTTGACCCTTTTCTTATATATGAGCAGGGGTATGCCAGTAAGTGTTTAATAACCAGCTCCCCCCACCCCCAAATGTGTGCACAATGACACATTTTTAAATTTAATCTACATCATTAACATTTTATTCATCACTTCATTAAATCTAATTAACATTTTATCCATCATTTTATTAAATCTAGACAGTAGAAAACCCAATAAATTAAACTCTGCTTTGTAGCATTTGCTGATTTCTGAGGTGTGAATGCTCACAATGAAAATTCAATAATTGGCTCTCATTAGCCTATATAAGTTGACTCTAGCATACCCCTGTATGATAGTAAATCCTCAACCTTTACTCTTAATTGAAGCTGACTCAAGCAAAACTAGTCAAAGGTATTTTCCAATGGCCTAACAGTTGACCTTATTCTTACCTCCTACTGCCAAAACAGCCCAAGCAGAAACCTGTACACCATTGGCCTTATGACTATCATCAGACAAGCATTCTCAAATACTCTATCCAGCTTTCTCTGACATCTTTCATTGGCCATTGCTTTCTCTGGTCAGGCCACTCTATCAGATCATTACCCAATATGGTGAGAATACTCAATATCATACACTCACTGCTATCCTGTCTGGTAAGACAACTCTGACACCCTGAATGTACTATTACCCTCTGGTCTGGCCATCCTAATATTCCGAATTGATGTAACATCCTGAAACTCTGCACTAACCGTTATAAGCCAGATCACTTAGTCAGTCAACAAGCATTTATTAAGCACTTACTATGTGGCAGGCACTTGTTAAGTTCTAGGGATACAAAGAAAGACAGAAACAGTCCCTGCCCTCAAGGAGTTTGCATTCTAATGAGAGGGAATATGTAAATAACCAGACACGTATAGTATATATACAGAATAGATGGAAGGCATTTTGATCAGTGTGATCAGTGTGAGACCACGCTGATACTTTATAGTTGGTACAAAGTTTATACCAACCACAGATCCTCTGGTTCTATGCCCTGACACCTGTGTTAACCTCCATCCCCTACCCTTCAGAATGGCCCAGAGCTCCCAGAAAGCAGCCATGCACTCTTCACAATTAGGTACATTCTCTTCCCCATCTACTCAGTGTTGGGCCTCAGCTGCTAGAGATGCCTCACTTTAGAGATGATTTGGCTCCTTGAGGTATCATTTCACTTTGGGTTTAAGCTTCCCCCTGGAGTTTGGACTGTAATGATCTCTATGGTCACTTAGACCTGGGCTGTTTCAATGACTCTTGAGTATTTGATCTAGGGCAGGGGTTCTTAACCGGGGAAGGGGGTGTCTTTCAGGTCTTCAGACTTGAATGAGAAAAAAATAATATCTTGATTTTTTCACTAACTCCTAACTGAACTTTAGTGTTTCCTTTAGTTACTTAAAAATACTATTTTGGAAAGGGAGCCATAGGCTTCACCAGACTGCCAGAGGGTCCATGATACACGAAAAAAGTTAATAACCTCAGCCTAGGGCCTTGAGGACCATGCCCATGGCCTCAACAGCATCGTAGGAATGCCAAACATATCTCCCCAATCTCTCCCTGAGTCCTTCCTCCTCCTCTCTATCCTCAGATATTCCAGAGCAATTTGTCAACACCTTTCTTCCCCTCCCCCCATCACTCGCTGTCTGTGTATAAGTCAAATTTCCCCCAGAAATCAACCAATCAGCAAATACTTAATGTGCCAGGCACTGTCCTAGTTACTGAATGTAGTAGAACATAAGATCCTCGAGGGTAGAGAATGTTTGACTTCTGTCTTTTTATCTCCAGGGCCTCAGATGTTTCATCATTGCAAGGAAGTTACCCTAGATTCTCAAAGTCTATCAAAAGAATGTAAATTTCTTTCCTTGCTTTAAGGTTTCAAATATGGTCCCAGAAACAGATAATATCTGTTGCCTGTGGGCTAACCTAATTAGGAATGGAGCAGTTCATCCCTAGTAGCCCGGCTATTTGGTGATGGAGTCTTTGGCTCTGACAAACCACGATATGAAGAAAAATTGAAAGTGGCTCTTAGTCCTATGTGGCTCCCTACTGTCTCTGTAGTGAGGTGGTGATCATAAAATCTTTAGACTATCTATACACATTAACTTTACCATTAGCACTCAAAATGTAGAATATCTGTTCAATGGCTAATGACAACACAGTCGAAAAACTAAACCACATCGATATTGATATTCTCATGATCAATAAAACCGGCAGACAAAAGGAAGTTGTAGCAAAGTAGAAGAACTCACAAATTCTCTTTGAAAAGGCACATAAAGGAATTGTAGGAATTATTTGCATAGTGACCTTAGGCACCAAGAAACATTTCATGGGATACTTGGTCACCTAGTCATGGTCACGATCACAGTCAAAATGAGCATCATGAAAATAATTGCAGCTAATTGCCAACATCTGTTGCAGAGCAAGAAAAGAGAAATTCTCTGAAGTGCTTAACAAGATCTTCCAAACAAAGCCAACAGATAATTTGATGTTTAGTAGCTTCAATGTAAAGGTGAGCTCAGGGAAGGATGGCCAACAGTAGTTTGGATAATACAGCTCCACTTTGAGAATGCAAGAGTCATTGACATCTTAGAAGCTTCATGCTTCAATGTCATGAATATTTGCTTCCATAAAAACAAAAGGTACTTGGCATGAGAAGTATCAAGCTACATCTCACATATGCAAAATGAAATTATACTTTAGCTGGTAGAAAACAATTGATTACTGATACGGGAATTGTATCAAACCTGGCTGCCTGTGTGCCATTAAAATATCACCATCAAATTAGAAAATAGGATAAAGATGAGAAGACACACCTTTGACATGACCCATTCAAAATGCTGTTGATCTTCAGAAATAGAAAACAGGGAAAAGCAAAAACATGCTGTTGATGTGAGTCGTCTCAGGTATGTCTGACTTTCACGACCCCATTTGGGGGCTTCTTGGCAAAGATGCTTGACTGGTTTGCCATTCCTTCTCCAGCCCATTTTATGGATGAGGAACTAAAGCAAACAGGGTTAAGTGATTTGACCAGAGTCACATAGCTAGGGTCTAAGACTGGATTTGAACTCAGGAAGGTAAGGCTTCCTGATTCCAAGCCCAGCGTTCTATCCACTGAACCACTTAGCTGCCCCAAAGCAAAAATAGTTACCTTCATTGTTATATTCCCTGCAAAACTGTATTACTGTTAGGTAGTTTTTTCAATGAGGAGGTCAAAAGAACGTAGAAACCACCTTAGCTAGCAAACGCTTTATGTCTTTGACAAGTAAAAATACATGGCAGCCAATGGTGGTGATGGTCCAGAACAGTGGTGTCAAACTCAAATACAAGTGGAGACCACTTACCCATACATAAGGATCCCTGTGGGTACATATTGACTTAGTTTTAAAATGTAATGTTATCTACGTTCTATTGTATTTTTTATTTATTTTGTTAAATATTGCCCAATTACACTTTAATCCAGTTCGAGCTACACTTGGGAGTATCGCGGGCAGGGCCATTTGTCTGAGGTCACTGGTGTAGAATACAAACTAAATTGTAAAAAAAAGAAAAAACCATAGAGGGGGAAGATGGATGATGTATGGTACCACATCACAAAACAGCATAAACAAGATTACAACAAGATGGCATAAAGCCCAGCTAAACCTATATCATTCCAAGAACTTTCACAAATGAAAGCAGGAGGAAAAAAAGTAAAATGAAATAGGAGAAAAAATTGTCACTGCTCATTATTAAGGAAAGGGAAGAAATGACACTTGGAACCTAATGTTTCAATCTCAGATGTGCTATTCAAAGTTGAAATGACACTCAAGAAAATGAATTTAAGATGAATTGCTGGACCAGAACAAATACACAAAGAAGAAGCCATGGAATTCTAGCGACACAATCTTGGAAGTAATAAATGATCATCTTATAAAATACCTCAGGGAACCATGCTGTTTTCTTGTAGTCCCTGCTATTGGGAAAGCTGAGGCTGGTGCTTAAACTTGGGAATTCTGAGCCGCTGTAGGGTTAAAGCCAATCAGGTATCCTCACAGGGTCTAACACCAATATGGTGAGTCTCTGGGAGGGAGTGGGAAGGTCACGCGAGGCTGCCTGAGGAGGGATAAACCAGACTACGGCAGATAGGGTCAAAGCCTCTGCTCCTATCAGCAGTAAGATTGGGCTGGTGAGTGCCATCAACATTTCCAGCTTGGGTAGGGAAATTCAGTCTCAAGAAAAATCTTAGGGAGAGGAAAAATGCTGAAAGAATGGGAAAAAAAAACTGATGGCATCACCACTAAAAGGCAACTATGAGGACGTCCATAACTACTGAGCCACATACTGACTTTCTCATCTTTTGAAATCATTATGAAAACCTCTACACATACATCAAGAGAATCCTTGATGACAGTGTTTGAAGAAATCCTTGCTAAAAATGGAAATGCCTTCTCCCAGAAGATTTTATCTTTACAATCCACATCAGACTAAAAACTGTAAAGAAAACAAGACCCTGCTGTGTTTATTTTGTTTTGATCACTAAACAACAATAACTACACACTTAGCTCGATGGAGCAAAAAAGAAAAGTAACCTTATGGGCTTTTCTCCTTAAGATTACACAAGATTATTTCACAAATGAATTATTTGACAAAAGAAATAAATTTGTTTGATACTGGAGCTTGGATTATTAATCTCAAGCAAGGCCTCAAATGGGCAATCCGTGTTTGTCCAAGGTGTTTGCCAGTGTCATGGAGGAAGTCCTATACAAAGGGATTTCTTAGAAATGGTGAAGTCTGCCATATACTTTTGTTTGAAGATGGCATTTGCCCAATTGCTTCAAGCTCCAGAACATTACAGTTTCTTCAATGAGATCCATGATTATTCAAAAGATGTCAGCTTAATAATCCACGTGGGAAAAACAATATTAATAATGACTAGCATTTATATAACATTTCCAGGCCTTGACTGTTAGCTACCATTTTTTAAAGATGCATATCCCAGAAAAAGTAGCCAGATGAACTTGAAATATCTTATCAGAACCTGTTAAGGAATATTTGAAAACGTGCATCTTGGTTTTTTCTTTTTTCCTAAGAAGCTGTCATCTTGAACATTGCCATCATAACTAATGATATGTTCTCTTTGCTCAGTGCTCTCATTCCTCCTCCTCCTCCTCTTCCTCTTCCTCCTTCTCCTCTTCCTCTTCCTCCTTCTCCTCTTCTTCTTCCTCCTTCTCCTCTTCCTCTTCCTCCTTCTCCTCTTCCTCTTCCTCCTCCTCTTCCTTTTCCTCCTTCTCCTCCTCCTCCTTCTCCTCCTCCTCCTTCTCCTCCTTCAGTATTATCTCATTTGATCCTTACAACAACCCTGGGATACGGGTGCTACAGTTGAGCAGACAGAGCTTAAAGTGACTTCCCTAGTATCACATATCCAGTCAGAGGCTGGATTTGAAATCAGGTCCTTCCTAACTCCAGATCCACGACTCTATCCGACGTATCACCTAGCTGCCAAAAACAAATGCAATGGTAGGAACAAGTAGATTGCTGCACATTTCCAATGATGACCTATGTGCAAAAAGTGGAATGGGGAGGGTCTAAGAGGGGAAGAATTGGCATGATTGGGTGATCAGGAAAAGGAGTGGGCCAAGACAGCAGATGGACATCTCTAGCACCACACTGGTACCTCCGAAATGTTAGAACACCTTGTCCAGAGGAAGGGGTCCAGCCTGTTAGGTTTTCCTTCCTTTGGGAAAATGTGATTGGCATCAAAGGAGTGAATACCCATATCAGGGAGATCATAGAATCACTGAAATATTGAAGCAACACCCGCACCTAGTTCAGTGCCTGGGACACAGTAAGTGCTTAATAAATGCTCATTGAATTCAACGCTTTCAGATCAGATTCACTCTCTCTGATGTCATCCTCATAGGTTAAGCCCCCAAACAAAGTGATTTCCTATGATGAGTCTGTCTGTCTTATATGAGCTGATCTAAACCCTCCAAGATTGTTTATATTCAGTCTATATGTTTTCTCTGGATAGTTAACTCCATGTGTTGACTTTTGGCCATGCTAAGTGAGTGTGAACCAATGAAGTCAGCAACAGATCTGGAGCCACCTGACTCTGCCACTTAGCATCAGTGAGACTTCAGACAAGGCACTTAATTAGGCTTCAGTTTCCCTATCTGTAAAATGAGAGGGTCGGGACTGAAAGACCTCTAAGGTTCCTTCCACTTCTAAATATATGACCTAGAGCTCTAATCAGGATTTATAGGCACAGGTTGTCTATATGTGATATTGGGCCAGAGTCTAATGACAAGTAGTTGATACCTTTCTTGGTTGAGTTTTTCCAGTTTTATAAGAAAAAGATCAGAGTTTCTATTACCCATCACTAAGTGAATAGGGATTTGCTGGGTATCTACTGTGTACCCAGACTCCTGCTAGGGATTGTGGGGGACCTAGGCATCATATCACCATCCCACATGTGGCTGCAAAATCCCAAATGTAACTGAGCCAGATTAAGATATAATTGAGAAATCTTTAACAAAACAAATAAAAATGTAACATAGATTGGTTTTCTAAGTCAATATGTGGCTTGCAGGGATCTGTGTTTATCTGAGTTAGATCCTATTGGTCTGTAGGATGTGGAAGACATCATTCTGGCCTCAAGAAGCTTCTCAAGGGGCTTACTTATTTTATTGCAATATCTCAGTAGATAGATCACTGGGCCTGGAGGCAGAAAGATCTGAGTTCAAATCCAGCCTCAACACTTGCTAGCTGTGTGATCCCGAGCAAGGCATTTAATTTCTGTCTTCCTCAGTTTCCTGAGCTGTAAAATGGGAATGGGGTAGCTAAGTAGAGCACAGTAGATAAAGCGCCAGTTCCGAAGTCAGGAGGACTCATCTCCCTGAGTTCAAATCCGGCCTAAGACACTTACTAGCTGAGTGACCCTAGGCAAGTCACTTAACCCTGTTTACCCCAGTTTCCTCCTCTCTAAAATGAGCTGGAGAAGGAAATGGCAAACCACTCCAGTATCTTTGCCAAACGGGGTCATGAAGAGTTGTGAGGATACAATTCGTGAAGCACTTAGCATAGTGTCTGGCACATAGTAGGTGCTTAATAAGTGCTTTTTTTTCCCTCCCCCTCTCTCCAAGGTTATCAATCAAGGTTATCTTTTGTTTTATTAGACTCTCTCCACAGAAAGTGGAAACCAAGTGACAAAAAACAGTTATCTCCATCAGTTTTGGAGCTAGGGCAAGCAGGAGTGGAGGTAGGGAAGTCTTGTGGAAAGACCTTGGAGCTCAGGACACAAAGTCCCACAAGTGGACAGACCTCAGGACATCTTGATATACCATACCAACAGAAACCCTAGGACACCTCTAGGCCCCTTTTGAGAAGCTACTTTCAAGGGTGAAAATAGGGATGGGCAGGGTCCCACCTGGGGCACAGGAAAGCCTAGAGACCTCAAAGAGGCTGGCCTATGCTAGCCTTCACTTTTATTGGACAGTGGGTGGCTCATGTGGGAATTACTCAACATTGGGTGCCATCAGACCAGGGGAACAGTGGCCCATCTGCCAGAGAGTCCAGCCCGCTCCCATGGAGCAGATCCCCATCCCTCAGGATGAGGACATAGGAAAGGGAGATAGGAGGTGAAGGAAGACGGGTGAGAGAAGTCATAGTGCAAGGATAAAGAAGCAACTGCGTGAAGCCCACAGCACCGCACCCTAGATACAGATGTGCAACAGAGAAAGACTAAACCTAAGCATCACAGTACAGCAGAGAAAATACTGAATTAGAAGTCAGAGAATCCAGGTCTGAGTCTTGACTCTGCCACTCCCTACCTACATGACCATGAGCAAACCAGCTTAACTTCTCTAGGTCTCATTTTCCTCATCTGTAAAATGGGGAGATGGGACTCAAAGGCCTTCAAGGTACCTTTTAGTCCTAAATCTATGATTCTATGAATACCCAGACGTTATAGTTAAATTCAACAACAGAGACCTGTGCTTGATTCGGATGGTACTACAAATTCTAGATAAGACACAGTCCCTTCCTTCTTAGGATTCAAAGTCTATGATAATGACACCAAGACAGATAACTAATTATATAAACAATTTTGTAAGTAGTATCCTTATGTCATAACATAATGTATATTATATCATAATATTAATTTTAAAATTATTTAATTAATTAAAATTATGATCAATATGATTAATTAATAGGATTAATATGATTAAAATTAATCCTATTACATGATAAATATAATAAAGATGAAAATAAGATGCCTTATGAGGTTTAAAGGGAAAAGAAGTCTTACTGCCTGGGAAAATGAAGGAAGGCTTCATGGAAGAGGTGCTTTTCTAACTGGGCTTTAGGTGGTAGGAAGATTCAACAATTTGAGAGAGGAAGAGAATTTAGGTGTAGGAAACCATGTGAGCAAAGGCACTGAAGTGAACCTATTTGGGAGACAGTTTGGAGGAATGATTCCAGACCTGAAGACACAGAAATTTCAGACCTGACTAAATGAATATTCTTATCTGGAATAAGAGAACTTGCCAGACCATACATGTGAATCATAGGAAGAAACAGTGAGCCATGCTACCTCAGGAAGGGAAGAAGCTCCTGGGAGTAAAGCCATGTCTTCAGGGACAAAATGGATCAGGGCCATGAGGGCCCCCTGAACCAGTGATGACTTCTGACCCCTAACGTGCTATGAAGGATCATTCCTGTTCTTGGGAGAGATTGGTCCACTCTAGACTTGTGAACTCGTAGACATCTGCCTGTTCATCTCCCTCCCTGTAGAGACTGACTCTTGTCAGCATTGGAAACCCTACCTCATTGACGTCCTGGATGTTGACAGTCTTCTTTGTCTGTGCCACGTTCCCGATGACCCCGATGTCCAGAGGGAAGACAATCTCAGAGTCAGGGGGCACCAGGCACTCCTCCAGGGTGCTGCCAGGCTGGACATTGAAGAGCCTTGTGGCTAGTTCTGCAACACCATTCCTCTGCCGGTACATGAAGAGGCTGCAACGGTCAGCGTGGATGATGGTGCATACCCTCCTCAGGATTTTGAAGACCACCTTCTCCATGTTGATACTTTCTTGCATGTCCTGAACAAGTTCAAAGAGGGCTTCGCTCTCTTCCACCTGGCATAGTTCTTTAAAGGTTGAGAAATCCACCAGGCCCCTACCCTCACATGCACCAACCACATTCTCGGGGCTCAGAACCTTTTCAAAATATTGCTCTGTGAAAGTGGGGTTTTCATTGAGAAACTTCTCCACGTCTTCCTGCCTGAGGGCCATCATGGTTCCTCACAGTCCCTGGGTATACCACCAGGAATTGTAAGCCTGGGGCTTCCCCAGAAACCTCCCACTATGTTCCCTGGATGTTCATGGACCCAAGCAGCACCTTGTCCTAACTGGGGGTGATACAGGGCCAACTGCTTTCAGTAAACACTGTAATCAGCAAAGTCTTTCTTAGTGATGATTATGGGGAATCCGTGGGAGGACAGAGCTGCTCAGGAGAACGGATTGGATGACTCATGCTAAACCAGGGAGAGAGCTAATTCAGCCCCCACCCCCTGCCTCTCCCTCAGAACCTAAAAACTCCTATTGGGCTGGTCATAAAAACAAGATTTGGGGGATATGCAATCCAGAGTGTAAAGGATGTTTTTGGAACCTGCATTGGTCAAGTTAACCCCTGACTCGGATTGATTTCATGGACATCTAAAGGAAGACACTTACCTTTCAATTAAGCACAGGCCCCTCAGGCCTAATCCCCGGGGGTGGGGGGGGAGGCCCCAGGTGGTAATCCCAGCTAACAGAATGACCTTTTCCCCTTTCATAACACTTCTACTCAGGAAAACAGCATTGTGCAATTTCCTTTAAAGTGACATATCTTTACTGACCCACACTATGTGCCTAGCTCTGTGCTCAGCCCTTCACACTGTAGGGGAGGTAGGAGGAGGAAGGGTTATGGCCTGTAAACTTGGGGGGGGGGATTTTATATTTATACACATGAAACAATTAGCTTGACAGAATCGAGGACTAAGGGGCGTGTAGCTGAGCCATTCTGCATGTGTAGAACAGAACACACAGTGCTGTGGGACATCGGGAAAGGATGGAGCTGACCAGGAAAGACTCTATGGAGGGGGTGGGATGTGAGCTGCGCCTTGAAGCCCTGGTGGGATCTGATGGCCTAGAGGAGGGAGTGGTCACTCTAGGTGGGGGAAATAGCTTTAGCCAATGGGTAGCTGCTCCTGGCAGCATCTCCATACACAAGCAAATTGAGTAAATTTCACCCAGCCAATATAGGGCAAGTGAATAAATGGTTATGCTGTCAGGTAGCCCTGGGATACCCAAGCTTCACCTTTATAGCTTTGTTACCATCAGAACAGTTACATAAGCATACACCCTTTCTTGCATAATGACTGTTCGGTACCAATGTCTCTACTTAAGTCCTTCTCCAATGCTTCATCGAGGCACAGAGGTGCCTTGGGGTTACTGATAGCAGCTCCACCAGGAGGGCATAAGCTATGGTAGGTTCCAAGGAGCTAGAAAGGATGGATCCAGTAACAGGCCATGGATCCCTTATCCAAGGACCAGCCTAGCTCATCACTGGAAGTGTGGCCAGCCAGTGATAAATTGGTTTTAGGGTAGCTCTTAAAGACCATTTTCCAAGATGAGAAGAGGTTGGAATCTTCACTGGTAGGGGTGGCCACTCTGAGGAGGTCATAGGTCTTTGTTTTATTTTTATTCTGCACTTAATGAACACTGCCCCCCCCCAAAAAATTTCCGTATACAAAGCAGAACAGAAAGAGATTATATGTAAAACCATGAATTTCTGTTATGTGCAGCTTACTTTTAAAAATGTATAATAAATTCAACAATTACTTTCAAAGCTGTTCTACTGGTCTGTGCTTCCTTCTGAACTTTTCTGTTCTCTTCTGTGCAATTAAAAAAAAATGCTTCAATAACCCTTGACCTTCTTTTATTTGTTTTTTTCTTTCTTCCAGGCGACACTATCAATAGCTTCCCCGTTCCTCTGTGATTCTACCTCCAATTAAAAAAAAGGAAAAAAAAACAATTCTTGTAATGAATAGATCACAGATTTTCTGGAGTTCTTGAAGTAATGAATGTAATTATGTAATCTCCCAATTTCCCCAGCTGAGAAGGATTAAAAAATAAGGGGGTTTTTAAGGCAAACTCATTTAAAATTAACTTGTTGATATTTTAAACAAAAACACACCCTTCCTCCTCCATTTCCATCCCCGACCCCCATCTCTATACCTACCCAAGGTCGCAGCGCAGGAGACAAAGAGGGGCCAATTATAGATCAGGTGACTGCCCAGGCTAGCCATCCGCAGAGCTTGGGGAATAAAGCATGATTTGGTCAAAAATTACACACATACACACACGCATGCACACGTGCGCACACACATACATGCCCACACACATCGCAGTCCTTCAACAAAAATGTCCCCCTTCCCTTCCCAAAGAGTGATGCTCCTTTGTAAAGAGAACTTTCTGTGACAGTCCAGCAGTGTCAGATGTGTCTAGATGATGCCTCTGTCCCTTTATTCCTTCCTTCCCAAGGACACTGGGTCTACTTCCCCTTGCCCCCAATACCTTTTCTGCCACTGTGCTGCTTTTGACCAGAGCTCCCCTCTTCCTGACCCTCTGGGTCTCTTGGCATTTCCCCCAGCTTCCTGCCCCTACAGCACATGGACAAAATCAGAAGTTTTCTGAGAGTTTTTGTTTCCGGTGACTAGAAACATGAGAAAATTTAAAGTCAGGAGAAGTCTCAAAGCCTCTCAGTAAATATCATGGAATCCTAGGAACTCAGGCCAGGAAGGGGCCTCAGAAATCATTTAGTTAGAGCCTTCCCTGGACAGGCAGTCACCTGTGGCCTCCACATGTTGTCTCTCATACTAGATGCAGCTCTCCACCCCCATTCCATTCTGGTCCTACCGAGCTCTTCTTACCTCTTGGCTGTATATCCTTAGCTATCTGTCTCAGTTTTTGTGACATCTCTCCAAATGTGATGAGCATTCCCTCTTTGCCTTTACCGAAGCTCATGAGAAGAGCTTCGGTGGTTGGGAAATGATACACTGCCTCCCAAGACAGTCCATTCAATCTTGGAGGTAGCGGTAACTTTTAAGTGCTTTCTGGGGCCAGATGGAACAAGGGTGATTCCACTTCTCTATGAGAGTCCTTCAAACACTCCAGAGAGCCATCACACCCTGCCTAAAGCTTCTATTCCCAGGGTGGGGAACCTGTGGCCTCAAGGCCACATGCGGCCCTCTAGGTCCTAGGACCAGTCACTAGAGGACCTAGAGAGCTGAATGTGGCCTCAAGGCTGAAGGTTCCCTGCCCCTGCTCTGGGCTAAACCCTCGCAGTTTCTTCAACTGCTTCTCCAATGACAATGTCTCCAATTCTTTCACCATCTCCATCTCCCCTTTCCCAGATGACCTCCAGTTTGGCAATGTCTTCCTAAAATGTAGCACCAAGAATGGAACACAATTATCCAGATGTGTTTTGACCAGAGCAGTGGACGATGGCACAATCACCTCCTTCAGTCTGAGACCTAGGGCTTTTTTAGAATTGTCCTAATTTTTTTTTTGGCTGCCGTGTCACATGGTTGACTCATATCGACCTTGAAATCCACTAGATTTTGTTTATAGGGATTCTTGTCTAACAACATTTCCTCCATCTTATACTTGTGAAGTTGACTTTTTTGAAAACAAGGGAAGGCCTTTACATTTGTCCCTACCGAATTTAATCTTTTTTTTTTAGCTGACATTTACTTAAGGCTTTAAGGTTTGCAAAATATTTTATCTACATTTTCTCATTTGATCCACATGGCATCCTTGTGAGGCTGGTCCTATAATTATTTCCATTTTACACATATGGAAACTGAGGCTCAAAGAGGTTAAGAAGTGAATCGCTCAGGATCACACGGCTAGTAAGAGCCTGAAGCAGGATCAAGCCACTGCTCTATCCACTCCGCCATGCTACCTCTCTCTTACTAGATGTAGCTCTCCACCCCCACCCCATTCTAGTCCTCTTGACCGTATATCCTTAGTTACCTCTCCCAGCTTTGTGACATCTCCAAATGTGATGAGCATTCTCTCTTCACCTTTACCTAAGTCACCAATGCTTTGCCGGATCCATGATCTCACCAATGTGAGTAATTCCTCCCATTGTACATATCACAGTCCACCCACACCTTCTCATCTTATCCTTGTTATGCCTTCTCACTAAGGGTATTCCTCAAGACTCTTTACTCTTTGCTCTCTGTACCATCTCTCTTGGTGATTTTCTCAGCACCCATGGTTCAATGATCATCTCTATGCAGATTTTTTGGAGAGCTTTATTTCCAACCTCCCCTGAGCTCCAATTCCACACCACCAACTTTGCCTAGTGGACATTTTGAACTGGACATCCCATAGGCATCTCAAACGCAACATGTCCAAAACAAAACTCTTATATTTTTTCCCCAAAACCCTCTACTCTCCTGTACTCCCTTATCACTATTGGCACCATCATCATCCCACAGCATCCTAGGCTCACAGCCTCAGGATTCTCCCCTACTTCTCATTCTCATCCTAGTGTTTTTGTGCGATCTTGTCATCTTTCTTTGCATCCCTCATAGTAGCTGCTTAATAAATGCACACTGATTTAATGATTCTCCACAAGGATCTTGGTTCTCATTGGTGTGTATTACTTGCCCCATCCTCATTTTACATATGAAGGAACCGAGAATCAGAGAGGGGAAATTCTTTGTCGGTGGTGACCCAGCCCTCAAGTAGCATCAAGCAGGCAACTCAAATCCAAGTCTCCTGAATGGCAACAGAGTCTTCCTTTCACAATGTCATTTGGCCATGTTTATGGCACTTTGAAGCTTACAAACTGGTCTCATTACAACATCTCTGAGAAATAAATACACAACGACCATTACCCCCCACTCTACAGATGAGAAAACTGAGAGTCAGCGTGGTCAAGAAAGTTGCTCATGGTTACTCAGATATTAAGTATTGGATTCAAACTCAGGTCTTTTGACTCTGTCTATACGCAGGGACCTTTCTGCTACCTCTGGGTCTCAGTTTTTCCATTGCTAAAATGGAGGCATTGGACAAGATGATTACTGAGTTTCCTTCCAATGCCAAATCCTATGAACATCTTGTGATGGCCCCCACAGATGGGCATAAGTCAAGAATGAAGGTCAAGAGGAGAGACTATGGGATCAGAGACTGAGAGCCAGAGGGGATCTAAGGGCACATCCATAGCCCAATGCCGTGAAGAAGCTGAGGTCTACAGAGATTAAGGGACTTGCCCAAGGTCACCCAAGGAAATAAGTGGCAGAGCCAGGATTCAAATTCAGGGGCCATGACTCCAATGTAAACCCTGTTTCTGCTGTACCACACTGAGGGAGAAGAGTCTGATGGAAAAGGAGAAGAAGGGAGAGAGAACACTGAATCTAAAGGGAAGTGGCTGGTGGGGCGGGGAGGAGTCTAGAGCAGGACAGTAGAGTGTTTCCCCAGACTCTCAGGCTTGATAGCAAGAGTTAAAGAGATTAACCACTGGTTGCAGGCCTGGAGCAGAAGAAGCTCAGCAGAAGAGAAAGGCAGGACCACAGAGCCAAGGGAAACCAAGCTCTAAGACCTCCCAGACCAAAGGGCAGAGACTGGGTTGGGGCAGCCAATGAAACTCTCTGTGAATGTGATGTGAAACATTGCCATCAGCTGGTTCTTTGGACCCTCTCCATACACAATAACTCAAACACCAGATCCGTACCTCTCTCCCAAGCTCCTGCCCGGCAGCTCCCAGTTCCTCCATCTGGACCAATCAGCACCTCAAACTCATGAACTCATCATCTCCCCCCAAGCTTGCCCCTCCCCAACTTCTTTATTCCATTTGATGAAATAAAATGACTTAACCAGACTTGTAACCTCCATGTCACATGATCTGTTTAAAAAAGAATTTAGGCCACCCCAACAAAAGCAAGCAAACAAACAAAAAAAGGAACAAAATCAAACATGACATTTTCTGATATTTTGCTTCTCCCACTCCATCATCTATTCTATCCAATCACTTACTCATTTCTGTCAATTATGCCACTGTAAGATTGCTTTCATCTGCCTCCTCTTCTCCATTCCATCTGCCACCACCCTTGTACAGACCCTCATTTCTACCCACCTGGACCATTACAATAGCCTCCTCCTCTTCCCACCTCCACCTTCTTCCCCTCCAATCTATCAGATACTCATTGTTGGACTCATCTTCCTAGTGCACAGATATGCCACATTACTTCCTTACTCAAAAACCTTGATTAGCTCTCCATTGCCTGTAGAATACAATATAAACCACTTAACCTGGCATTCAAGGCCCTTTCCAACTTGGTTCCAATCTGTTTCTAGCCTTATCTAAACCAAACTAGTAAGCATTTTTTAGCACCTATGATATAAAAGTCACTGTGTAACTTGCTGAGGATATAAAGACAGGATTAAAAAAAAAAAGTCTTGGGGGGGCGGAGCCAAGATGGCAGCTGGAAAGCAGGGCCTAGTGTGAGCTCCCTGACAAGTCCCTCCAAAAAACTATGAAAAATGGCTCTGAACCAATTCTAGAACTGCAGAACCCACAAAATAGCATAGGGAAGCAGGGCTCTAGCCCAGGACAGCCTGGATGGTCTCTGGGTAAGGTCTATCCCACATGGAGCTGGGAGCAGAGAGGAGCAGAGCTGAGCCCAGCATGGGTGGCGAGGACCAACCAGACTGGGAGCCGAGCAGAGCGTGCCCTAACGCCCTGAATCAGTGAGCTGCGGCAGTTACCAGACTTCTCAAACCACAAACACCAAGGACAACAGAGTAGGTTAGTGGGAAAAGCTCCTGGGGACTGGGATAGAGTTTGTGGTTTGGCCGCCGCCCTGGGGGGCAGCGGAGGTGGGGCAGCTTTAGAACTATAGCTGCAGTTGCTTCTAGTCCCAGGCTCATCTGGTGAGAGGAATTAAGTTGTGCATCAGAGCAGGAGTGAAGAGCCTGCTGAAGATCTAAGTCCAGTCCTGTTTGGGGGTTCTTGGGGAAGGAGGAGTGCTAGTGTGGCAGAGCTGGCGCATCCCCCCAGGCTTGGTACATAGAACTCTTTAGTTTACAAGCAGTTATACCCCGCTGCAAAACTCAAGGGTCAAGCGAGTTGGCTGGGAACATGGCCAAGCAGCGAAAACGCACCCAGATTCAGTCTCAGACTCTGGAATCCTTCTTTGGTGACAAAGAAGACCAAAACATACAGCCAGAAGAAGTCAACAAAGTCAAAGAGCCTACAACAAAAGCCTCCAAGAAAAACATGAACTGGTCTCAGGCCATGGAAGAGCTCGAAAAGGATTTAGAAAAGCAAGTTAGAGAAGTA
>CM053623.1:414288481-414301929 GCA_028646595.1 Phalanger gymnotis
ATAATATAATACTATAATATAAGACTATAATATAATATAATAATATAATATAAAGACTAAAATATAAAATAAAAAGACTAACAGTCTTTCACAACATGAATGTTGTGGAAGGGTTATACACAATGATACGCATGTGGCCCATATTGAATTGCTTGACTTCTTAGGGAGGTTGGGTGGGAAGGGAAGAGGGGAGAGAATTTGGAACTCAAAGTTCTAAAAAATAGATGTTCAAAAACAAAAACAAAAAAGTTTTTGCATGCAACTACAAAATAAGATACACAGGCAATGGGGCATAGAAATTTATCTTACCCTACAAGAAAGAAAGGGAAAAGCGGATGGGAAGGGAGTGGGGTGACAGAAGGGAGGGCTGAATGGGGAACAGGACAACCAGAATATATGCCATCTTGGAGTGGGGGGAGAGTAGAAATGGGGAGAAAATTTGTAATTCACACTCCTGTGAAAACCAACGCTGAAAACTAAATATATTAAATAATAAAAAAAAAAAGTCTTTGCCCTCAAGGAGCTCACATTGTATTCAATCTATCCCTGCTATTCTGCATTTAGTTAGTCAGTTGATAAAATTTTCTTTTTTACAGTTCCTTCCAATTTTATTTACATTTATTTAAATTTTTATTTTTAGTTCCAAATTCTCTCTCCCTCCACCCCTCCTCCACCCATTGAAAAGACAAGAAATACAATATCCATTATACGCATGAAGTCATGTAAAATGTATTTCCACATTAGCTATGTTGTACAGGGTGAAGGGCAGGAAAGAATCATAAATGAAGTGAAAAAATAGATTTCAATCTGCACTCAGAATTCATCAGTTATCTTTCTCAGTGTGATGAACATTTTTCATTATGAGTCCTTTAAAATCGTCATGGATCATTGTATTGCGTAGGATAGCCAAGTCTTTCACTGATGATTATCATTATGATATTTGTTATTGTATATGATGGTCTTCTAGTTCTGCTCACTTAACTTTGCATCAGTTCATACAGGCCTTCCCAGGTTTTTCTAAAACCAGTCCCTTCATCATTTTTTACAGCGCATCACAATCACATACCACGACTTGTTCAGTCATTCTCGGTTGATGGGCATCCCCTTAGTTTCCTATTCTTTGCCATTACAAAAAAAGAGCTGCTATAAATATCTTTGTATATAAGGGTTCTTTTCCTTTTTATTTATCTTCTTTGGGATACAGACCTGCTAGCGGTATTGCTCGGTCAAAGGGCATGCACAGTTTTATAGATCTTTGGTCATAGTTTCAAAATCAATAAATATTTATTAAGTACCTACTATGTGCTAGGCACCATGCTAAGCACTAGGGAGACAAATATGGAAAAGAAAGATAGTCTATGTCCTTAAGCTTATACAATGCACAACTTGGATGACTTGCTGAGTTCTCCCCAGTTTCTACTCCTTCATGTACCCTCAGTCTGGAAGCTCTTCCTACCAAGCAGGCCTGTGGCTAGGCTCAAGGTCTCTGAGGAAATTGCTTTCAAAGACTGTATTTTCTGATAGGAATCGGGTCTTAGTCTTCAGCCATCTCCTAATGGATTGGATTTGCTGGAGGAAATTCTTTGAATTAAGGGTTTCCATAGAAGTTAAGAATAATACAATCAGCTCCAACTATCCATTCAAATCCATTCAACAAACATTTATTAAATACCCACCATGTTCAGGACACTCTCCTTGAGTGCTCTCAAGAAGCCTAGGTGTCATGGCTGCATATATTAATTACAAATAAGTGCGGTGGAGACTGCAAAAGGCCCCTTTGCTGCCAAGTACTTGTGAGAGGATGAGATGGCCACATTCATATCTCCTTCCCCTTCTCTAGGTGGAAAGGGCATTTCCAAAAGTCATGTGTCAGAGCGTGGGGATAATATTGGCTCCCACCGGTCACCAGAAGGACTGAGGTTGCTGTACCCTACAAAGTGAAGCTTGGACATTCTCCAGAAAGATTAATCTTCAGGGAAAACAGCTATGGGAAACTCAGCCAGCAGGGCTATCTTCTCCGCTACTGTTCAGGCTTTTTTTCTGTCATCCTTTAAGGCCCAGCTCCAATGCTGCTTCCTCTATGAAGTCTTCCCTGATCTTCTATAACTTGTCCCTCCTATGAATTCTCTTAGCACTCTGTGCCTCTCTTGCTGCGGCCATTTGATTCCATATCCCATCTTCACTACCACCAGCCTCCACATGTAATACTAGCTCCCACAGGACAAGGAGTCTGTCTTCAGAGGGTCATAGACTTGAAGCTGGTCTAGACATTTCAAGATCATCTAGTTCATTTTGCGAAAGAGGAAATCAAGACCTGAAGACTGGGCTACAGTCCATGTTAGTTATTGAATCTGAAACTGCTAGTATTTTTCTCTTTATCCCCAGAATTCAGCACAGTTCTGGACATATAATCAGTGCCCAGTAAATATTTTACTGGATCAATGAAAAAAATTATTCAAGAAAGCTGCCCTCAAGAGCTGTTGATCACATTGTATAATTGGCACACATGATATGGAAGACCGTGGATTCTGAGATGGGCTACCACCAGTTTCTGGGGCTTGGGGAAATCTTACCTACTGTTTTAGGGAAATAGGGGTCCAGGCAGTCTGGAGATTCCATACATATACAAGGTATGGTAATAATCTCTCATTCATTTTACAGTATTTATTTTTAAAAATAGATTTTTAGTAATATCTTCTACTTTTATGTCACCTACATTCCCCGTCCCCAACATCCTTCTCCTCCCCCGCCTCTATCATTCATTTTTATTAAAACCTACAGTTTCCTGCAAAGGGAGGAAGGGGCAGGGAAATGAAAAGAGGATCCATTCCAACCACAAAAACAAAGAATTGGCTTCCTGTCAGAGGAGGTCCCTGTTGCTCATATGTGCAAAAGTATAGCAACTTGAGAGCAGGCTGACTTCCAAACCACCCTGGTCCCTTGGGTCATGATGACTCAGGCTGAAAGTTGTAAAACAAGAAAGAGATTCAGGGATGGTAGAATGTTGCCAACTCTATCTAATTGAGAGTGCTCTCTCCAAGGTCGGTAATGACTTCCTTCTGATCTGTCTAAGAAGCTCTCTTCTCAGCCCTCTTCCTTCTTTTCATCTTTGATTTCTTTTCAGTGTTTGGCGCCATCGATTAGCCCAGCCCAGCCTGTCCTCAATATCTTTCTTCCCTGGGCTTCCTTGACACTGTCTTCCCTTGGATGGTGGATTGTGGGCAATAAGCACCAGATTAGACTGGAAGTGTGGTGTGAAGGATAGAGCATGGGATTTCAAGTCAGGATGACCTGGGTTCCAATCCTATCTCAGATGTGTATAACCCTGGGCAAGTGAAAATTTCTATCTATTATACTGTCATTACCTGTAAAAGAAGGGAGTTACCCTCAATGACCTCCAGGGTCTTTATTTTAAAATCTAAGATCCTATGATAGCAGCTGGCTGGGGACAATGCCAAAGATCAGAGTGTGGGGCAGAGTTGTAGGCTTTGGTCTGCTCAGGGCATATATCTTCAGCCCAGATTCCTCAAAGTATTCTGTAAATCTTAAATCCCTATGTAAATCTGATGCTCCTCAGGGGAAATTCTGCAGGAGGGTGGGGTAGAGTATGTATAAAATGAGTCATACAGATTATTATTGATATATATAGAGAGATATATAATATATCTATATACCACATAGATATATTATATATCTTATATTATATAGATTATATAATCTATATATATCTTATATTATATAGATTATATAGATTACATTATATAGATATATATCTATATATTATTTATCTATATATTATATAGACATATTATATATCTATGTACAGAGAGATATATATTAGGGAGAGAAATTATTATTGAGAGAAGCCTCCCGAAACCCAGTCTTTTGGTCAGTGGACCAGAAGCCAATTACTATATGGGTCATGTATTTTTCAAAGGAATCTGCTTAGCTCAGTACAAAAGTCTTCCTTGTATAAAGAACCTATAATATGGACATGATCACTAGGTTGTCTGTTCCTAAACAGTCAAATCAAGCCACCAAGCATTCATTAAAATACCAGGCACTATGAAAATACAAAGAAATATAAAAGTCAGTCCCTGCTCTCAAGGAACTCACGGTCTAAGGTGGGAAAACATGCAAACAACTATGTCCAAACAAGGTATATGTATATAAATTGGGAGTAGTTTCTGTGGGAAGAGACTCAGATTAAGAAGGAATAGAGAAGTCTTCTTGCAGAAGGAGAGACTTTAATTGAAACCTGAAGGAAACCAGAGAAACCATGGAGCAGAGATGGGGAGGGAGAGTTCTACGCATGGAGAGAGTTAGCAAAAATACCCAGAGTCGAGAGATGGGCTCTCACGTACTAGAAAGCCAGTGTGATGAGATCACGGAGTATGTTGAAGAGGGAGAGGGCCAAGGTGTAAGAAGATGGGAAGGCTAGGAAGGGATAGGGCAAGGGTTCCCAGAATGTATAATTGAGTCAAAATGGTGATGTTTGTTGTCAAGCATAATGGATGGAACCAAAAAATAGCTCGACTGAATTTAGGCACTGTGGAAGTAGGTTTGTGTTCTTATTTATTGAATTCAGCCAATACTAAGGGGCGTGTGTGTCTGTCTGTCTGTCTGTCTGTCCGTCTGTGTTTCTGGTTTCCGTATACCAGCTCTCTGGGAATGTCTCTGTGTGTGACTTTGTATGAATGAGATCTGTGTGTATGAGTATGAGGTCAGCCACAAGATGTGTGTATATGCCTGTGTGTTTGTCTATGTGCTGCATATAGGTACATGCACTGGTCTATATATTTGTGTGTGCATGTCTGTATCTGGGCATGTCTCTGTGTGTCTGTTCACATATGTACGTGTTTGTGCGTGCACGTGTATGTTCCTATTTCTGCATGCACGGGACAAAGTTATGCCCTGAGTTCCTTAGGAAAGTTTTTGAAGGTGAAACAATGGGCACTGTTTTTCTTCAATGTGAACCTGACCCAGGGAAATTGTGCGTGCTCTAGGTTTGCTGCAGATACTGTCCTGCTCTGCCACCAGCTGTCCTGAGAATGGGTGTGTTCTTGCTGATGGAGGAAAATGAGAGGATGAGTGAAGTAGCAGCTGCCATGGTACACAATGGGCCCAGCTGGTTAAGTCAGAGGGCACCCAGCACACAGAGCAGTGACGTCTCCTGCCTCTAGCTTGGACACAGAAAGGGAAATTTTCCTTTCAGGGATCTTCTCAAAGTCCTTATACAGTAGTTTGCCATTTTTTTTTTCTCTCACAGAAATAGTGCATCTTTTTGGAGAGAAGGTGGCTGGGGGCTTCAGGGGTGCTGGAGGAGATGGAGTTCCTTGGGAGAATTTTCCAGAGTCCTATTCATAAGACCACCCCCCACTCCCACATGATCTAGCTAGTGTTAGGATATCAGGCAAGGAATTTCCGGGAGACCATTGACAAGTCATTCAATCAGCAAGCATTTATTAAGCACCTACTATATACCAGGCCCCTGTAGTTGGCACTAGGGATACAAAGACAAAACAGAAAATAATGTTTGCCCTCGAGAAGCATCTCAGTTGCCACACTCTGGTTTGTCAATGTCCTTCCTAAAAGGTAACCTTGAAAACTGAAAACAATGCTCTAGATGTGGGCTGAGGAGGCAGGGGGCAACAAGATCCTCATCTCCCTGATTCTGGACATTAATGCAGCGTAAGGTCTCAATAGCTTTTTGAGGCTGGCCTCTTCTACTGTTGACCAGTGGTCTTGTAGCCTATTTAAACACCAAAGCCCTTTTCACATAAAACTGTTATCTAGCCATACTTTCCTCATCTTGTATGTGCACAGTTGATTTTTAACCCTGACCCAAATGAGGGACTTTACATTATTCCTTTTAGATTTCATCTGATTTAATTCAGCCTATAATCCTAGCTTTTTTCAGGCTTTAAAAAAATTAGTGTGACCCTGGGCAAGTCCCTCAACCTCTCTCTGCTCCAGTTTCCTCAGCTGTAAAATGAAGACAATAATAGCCCCTACTTCGAAGGATTGTGTGGATCAAATGAGACAATATTTGTAAAGTGTTTAGCACAATGCTTGGCACATAGCAAGTGTTCAGTTCCTTCCTCTCTCCCTCCCTCCTTCCTTCCTTCCTTTTTCCCTCCCTCCTTCCTTCCCTCCCTTCCTTCTGTCCTTCCTTCCTTCCTCCCTTTCTCCCTCCCCTCTCCCTCCTTCCTGCCTTCTTTCTCTCTCTTCCTTCCTTCCTTCCTTCCTTCCTTCCTTCCTTCCTTCCTTCCTTCCTTCCTGCCTGCCTTTCTGCCTTCCTGCCTTCCTTCCTTTCTGCCTTCCTCCCTTCTTCCCTCCCTAGAATAAACTACCTCTAATACAGTGAGGGATGGAGAAACATAAACACAAAAAGCCATGGTATGGGCAGAAAATGTTAAATGGAAAAGGTAGCTGCAGGCAGTTGTTAGGAGAGATTTGAAGAGGGGCAGATTTAAAGTGACTTGAGCAAAAACACATCTTGGCACATGAATTCCTCTGTTCTGCAGCTGCGAGGTCAGAATAATAGCTAACATTTATATCGTGTTTCCTATGTGCCAAGCACTGTGCTAAGCACTTTACAATTATATCATTTGGGCCTCATAATAACCCTGGAAGGTAGGTACTATTCCCAGAGCTCCCAATTTGGTCATGAGATTCCTGGTTGCTCCACTCAGCTATGTCCATTTAGTGCCCTTCCTGGGGCTACTTTGTTTCCTGGAGAGCTCAGGTGATTGGCTGCAAAGGATTCTCTGCTGGGAGCTGAGTCTATGTCTTTGTGGACCGCCTTCGTCCCTCTCTGTTTGACCTCTCCCTCTTTCCAGATCTCCCACCCAATCCTGTCTAAAGGCCAGGTTCAGGGGTATGTAGCCCTGGTATTAGAACCAGCTAAGAATTTCATCTTATCCTTCAAACTGTCGAGGGAAAACTAGGACACAGGACAAGGTGAATTCTAACCTTGTCAAAGAACTGACCTTGTCCTGAGAATTTTATATTTTGTTGATGGACTGGGGATTGTATCCCATGGAGCATGCTCAGAGCTGCTTTGCCTGCTTCTTACTAATCTCATGTGGTGGCATAGTGCTGATGGGCTTGAGTTCTTTCAGGTTATGTAGCAATCCCTTTATTGGTACCTTTGCACTGTGACAGCAGGGGCAGGAGAAGGGGCTGCATCTCTTAAAAAGAGAGACAGATTCTGGCTCTCTTTCTTCCTTTGTCTCTCCATGTGGCAAGTCTTTCACAAGACTTCTTCTGAAGTTTTGGGGGGAAGGAAGAGCAAGGAACTGTGCCATTTCTCATACCTCAACAGCATGAAAGCTAAAGAAAGGACCAAGCAAGGATAGATGCGTCTATGCCTTAAGGCCTTTGGCTGCTCGTGTTTGTGTGTGTACGTATGTATTTTCTTCCCTGAAAATAGTTAACCAAATAGTCATCCTGAAATGAATGTGTCCAGTCTTGGAGGCAGTCTGGGGAGGTTGAGAGATTTTGCTTCCTTAGAGCTTTCTCAAAGCAGGACGACTTTCTGCATCAGAAAGAATATGACCAATATGGGGAGGAGCTCAACACTTATCCTTTCTTGCCGGAAGACATGGACCTGGAGGGAGCTGTTTGCACAATGCAGAGCTGAGGCGAACTATGAAATGTCAATTTAGCAGTACCACAAACTGCTTCACATTCTGCTCTTTAAGTCTCAACCTCCTAGGAGGTTACTGTTATATTTAACATTAATGTTATTGTTGCTGCTTATTATGTTTGCTTTAAATCAGTGCTTGTGGGTCCTGTGGTTTTAAGTATTTCTTTTATACAGAAGGAAAATAAATAGCTGTCCTATGCCTGATTCATATTGTACAGTGAATGACTTTCTACTTCCTTTTTGGTGAGAGCCTATCTAGTATATGAACCAAAATTTAAACTTTAAATAAAGGGGAGAAAAGGCTTCTCCTGGTGCATACCTGTACAACCCACTATTTTGTCAAGGTTTTATTTATTTAAATCTGATTAACTACTTCTTTCACATTTCCACTGATAAACATTGATTATCCCTTAAGGAGAGCACTTTAAGAGACCCAGGGCATCATGTAAGGTTAGGAGAAACCAAGTATCATGGGAAAAGCTCCAAGCGTCATTAGGTATCAAGTGCCAGAACCCAGGAGACACTGGGCAATCATGGATGGGGATGGAAGAGACACAAATTGTCACAGGCAGGTGTCCAAAGGACACAGGATGCCATAGATGGGAGATCCAGGAGACATAAGGTATCACAGGCAAAGTTCCAAGAGACAAAGAAAGTCATAGGTAGGGATTCAAGAGACACAGATTATCATAAGCAGGGGTCTAAAAGATATAGGTTATCTTAGGTGGGGATCTAGAAGGCCTGTTATCACTTTGCCCACAAACGGCCCCAAGCTATAGCTTGTGCCATTTTACAATATCTCTGTTCCAGAATGAATGGCTAAAAACAGATCCTGTTCATTTTCTCAACCAAAATTCTCATGCATGAGCCCAAATTACACTTTAGCCGGCTGGAGATGTGACAGCAATGCCAATGAGAGATACCATCTGTAACAGACAGAGCTGGAGGAAGTCAGCCAGTCCAGAGCCAGGGGAATACAAGGTTCCTTAGGGAGAATATGACTATACCCCAACCCTGATTCTAGCCTCATTAGTTCAATTGATGAACAATGATTGACCACCTACTGTGTGCAGAATAGTGTGCTTGCTGCTGGATATAACGCAAAATTCAAATCAAACATAGTTTCATACACACAATTGATCCTTAAATATGGACACTAATGCTACTGAATTCAACTTGCTTTCAATTTTTCAAAGCCATGTGACTTAATCAATGGCTTTATCCATTAAAACAACCTACATCTTTTATTTGGCACAGTGTTAGTAGCACATAGTCTACTGTCCAATGATCAGTCATGGCCTCTGATTTTTGGTCAAATAAAGCCTGCCTCTGTCATTCCTGGGGCAAGAAGGCTTCATACAAATTTGTTGTCTGTTTCATTGCTCTCTGCCAGTGTAAATGCTCCCACATCCCACATCCTATGCTGCTTTCCCCTGCCCCTGGTGTAGACACGTCCATGTAGTGTACACGTGACTTTCTGCTGATGTAGACATTTGGCCTCCTGCTGGAATAAATACATCAATAAACTCTTCTCAGTGCCCAGCGCTGGTATTGATTTTCCTGTAGAGTCTGTTGACTGCATTCTGCTGGGGTAGGTAGCATAGCATTGTCTACAGACCCTCTCCTGGTACTGGACACTTGTTCTGCTCTGTTGGAGCAGATGGTCCCACCTAGGAACCATCCCACCCCTTGCTGACCTAATTGATCCCCTATGCTTTTTTTAATGCTGGTGTAGCTCCCGCACAAACAGTGCGCACATTGCCCTCTGCTGGTGCTGGCATTAACCTGTCCAGCAATCTGCTCCTATACCTCTCCTAGGAAGTCATCTTTCTGTCCTTAAATTTCGCCTAGCAATTTGCCTGGACTTTTCTTTTGCACATATTATATTCTGCCTTACATGCTAGTTCTTCATGCATACATCTCTCCCCACTCCCATGAATTTATCAGTGTGTTGAGAAAATCGTCCCCTCCCCATTTTTTCTAACTGAAATACCCCAATTATGTGATATGGTCTCCAGTTCCCTCATCATCATTGTTATCCTTTTATAAAGGCCCTTTTGTTAATCAGTGTCCCTAGCAAAATGCCTTGGAGCTGTGAAAAGGATGAAGTGAAGGGATGCAGGGAGACTGGGGGCAAGGAGACCATTAGAAGGTTGTTAACAATAGTCCAGAGAAGAGGCAATAAAGGTCTGAATTTTGGTTGTAACAGTGTGGGTGGAAAAGGAGGGGATAGGTACAAAAATATTCTATGGTCTATTTGTCAGGAAAAGATGAATTCTCCCTAAGGTGGCTGACTGGATGCAACGTATGGCCAGTGTCCCTGAGGATTCAGAGATTAAGGCGGTCTAATGGGTGATGGAAATACACTTCCATTTGGCTTCTATTAAGTTGGCCTCATTGAGACTTAGGAATTTACATTAACAAAGTGTATCTTGGGAACAAATTACAACCAGAAATTTGTTATCAAATAACTATTAGAGGAAGAGAAACCTAGTTTCTCATACCCAAAGTTGGACAGCATGCAATTATCTCCAGAGCAATATATCCTGAAATTGAAATTAACCAGAGGAGAGAGATGGCAGGGGGAGAAATGGGGGAAGAAAATAGAGTGCTCCTTCCCTATCAGGAACTCCATCACATTTGTGATTTGGTGAAATGGGCAGTCCCATGGAGACATTATCATTTCAGATAATGAGTTTTATTAGACCAATAGGAGACAATGACTAATTGGTCTGAGTGCAAGGCAGAATGAATAGAAAGGTCTTAAATACTTAACACTGGGATCCTAAAAGCTGGAGGCCAGCTCCACAGAAGCTCTTAGGTGAACCTAGAAGGCAGCAAGCAAGGGTTAACCTATTAGGCAGAATAGAAAGGGTGTAAAGATGCTGGTAGTAGGGCCAGGATTGGGTTGAGATGCAAGAGAACTGAGACCAGTGTCAGAGTTGGAAAAGGATCATGGTCTAGATTGAGGTGATGGTAAATAGAGACAGTTCAGAGTGGGAGAAGGGTAATGGGCAGTGATGTGTGTTGATGGGTGATAATGGGTGATGGGGAGAGATCAATGTTGGGATGATGGTCTGGGACTGTTAACAAAACTTGATTGTAGCAAGAGTGGAGAAATTTTTTAAGCCCAGAATTGCGATTTCATTGGGAACTCTCAGCACGGAAACTAATTCCACCAAAGCAGATCAACATGTCAATAACTTTATCATCTTAGAAAGTTGCCTTGAGCACTTAGAGGTTGAATGACTTTCTCACAGTCTTAGACGTAGTATGTCTTAGAGTCAGGACTTGAACCTAGATTTTTCTAAATCTAAACTCAGTACCCCATTCACAATGAGATATTCTGCCTCTATCCATTGCTGTTCCTGGGGCTACTTTGTTCCCTGGAGGGCCTGAGTGGTTGCATTTAGAGGTTAAATACCACTAAGTGGGAAATGTATCTTTCAAAATTGAGGGTGGCTAGGGTGGGAGTGGGGTTGGATTCAGTTGAGCTGGAGGATAGATTGGGGTCAAGGCTGGAGCATTATTTGGGAGAGAGGATTGATGCTGATGCTGAGGAAGGTTGGGAGGATCTAACATTTAAGGATGTCTGTTGTCACAGCAGGTATCTGACTGAGGCCAGGTATGGGCAAAATAGATATCTGACAGACTGTGATATTTATGCTGAGAACAGTCTAACTAACTAAGAGCACAGAGATTCTTAATCAGCTCAGGAGAAGGGAGTGTTGGGCTAGGGAGGTTAAAAGAAGAAAAGCTTTGCTGAAGGCAGCAAAGAAAAGAGTGGTAAGAGGAATTAGGAAGACAGGCTGGGTTTGGAATATGTGTTAGCACAGATCTTAGAATTGCTGGTGGAATGAAACTGGGCCCACACACCAAAAGACTGGTCAGTCACTGCTCCCTTTAGGATATTTTCAGTAGATGATAATTGGGACATGGCTAGAGTCAGGAGAGCTGGAATCTAGTCTATTCTAAGTCATTTCCTTGAGTGTTCTTCACCTATTCCCTCTCTGCCTCAGTTTTCCTAATCATAAAATGGAGTTGGGCTCACATGAGGAAGCTGTTTTGAAAATGGCATATTAGGGTCAAGCTGTCAGGGCTGATTTAAACTTGAGTCCCTCAGGAATGACTCAGTTAAGCAGATAATTGTTTTCTCCTATTGGTTCTGCTTCCTCTAAGGCTGTTTTCCTAATCCTTAGACGTGGGCTAACCACTAGTCTACCATATGTGTTTGGGGTGGGCTTGGAGAAAGTTGGGGGAAGAAGTGATTATTGGGAACAGGTCAGAAGGGCAGTCAATAAAGCTCTCACTCTGTAACTAGTCTACCTGTGTGTCCAAAGTCCACTTTTCTACCAGAAAGCATGGTAAGATATTTCAAGGGCTTGGGTTTATTTTGGGTTTTGTTTTCCCTAATGGTTGAGTTAGGGGAGAGAGAAAATAAATGTTTGTTATTTGAAAACAAAATGGAAGTTTAAAAGAAAGCATGTGGGGAAAAGCCCCAGGAAAAAAAAAGATTTCTTTTTTCTGTCATGGGGGACTGAGAAAGGATGGCAGTCTTTTCTTCCTTTTCCACTGAAGAAACCTCTCACTTAGATGAACACACACACGCACACACACACACACACACACACTCCCCCAACATTTCTCTTTGGGGACAATTCCATCAGAATGTGCCCAGATGGGGCCATAACAGCTCTGCACAGAAATTTCTGCCTCGATTACAATGTTAGACCCGCCTCAGTGAGCGGAGAACAGGCAGGCTCCATCTGCAGCTTGGAGAGCCTGTATCTAGGCTCCATTTGGTCACTAATTCCATTACCCAAACATTTATTAAGTACTTACCACGTGCCAGACCCTATGCTTAGCCCTGGGGAGACAAAGATAACCACAGCTGCATCACAGACTCAGCTCACAAGGAACTTACAATGTAATTGGGTCGTGGGGGGCAGGGAAGAAGGGGCATAGATGAATGCACAAATATGTGCTCCAAGGGAGGGGGTGATGAATACAGGAGAGAGTCCCAGGTAAAGTGCTATGAGAAATTGGAGAAGGGAATTTCCCAGGGGTAGAGTGTGGGAGAGGAAGGCTTCAGGGATGAGAAAACAGGAAGAAAGTGCATTCTAGGCACGGGGGATTGCCTGAGTAAATGCATCCAGACAGAAGAAGGCAAGAAAAAGTCAGAAAAAAGCTCATGGCAGAGCTTGTGAAAGAAGTAATAGAAAATAAAGCTGGAAAGGCAGATTCGGGGCAGATTATAGAGGACCTTAAATGAGAAATAAAGGGTTTATATTTTATTCTTTGGCTATGGGGAGCTGCTGAAGGTTTCCTGATGCAGTGGGGCAGGATTTAGACTCAGAGGACTCAGGTTCGAATTCCAGCAATCTGTTTGACCTCGAGCGAGTAAGTCACTTAACTACTCCAGACATCCGTTTCTTCTTCATCTGTAAAATGGGGATCGTAGCTCTTAACTCTTGCGCTGTTGTGGGGACCAAATGAGATCTTATATGTAAAGTTCTTTGCGAACCTTAAAGCCTTATATAAATACTACTTTTCTTAGATAGCTGCGAGAAGAATAGAGGAGAATAGGCACACTAATACATTCTCGGTGGAGCTGTGGAGTGGTCCAACCATTTTGGAAAACAGTATGGAATTATGCAAACAAAGTGACTAAAACGTCTGCGAACCAGAGACACCATTAGTAAACTTATACCCCAAGGAAGCCATCAATAAGAAGGAAGTTCCTACATACACCAAAATTTTCATAGCAGCCCTTTTTGTGACAGCAAAGAATTAGAAA
>CM053623.1:414312404-414335544 GCA_028646595.1 Phalanger gymnotis
GTGAATCTTACTCTCATTGGATTTGACCTGAGGGGGGAATACCATACACACTCAACTGGGTATCTTACCCCACAAGAAAGAAGGAGGAAGGAGATAAAAAAAAAGAGGGGATGATAGAAGGGAGGGCAGATAGGGGGAGGAGGTAATCAAAAACAAACACTTTTGAAAAGGGACAGGGTCAAGGGAGAAAATTGGATAAAGGGGGATAGGATAGGAAGGAGCAAAATATAGTTAGTCTTTCATAACGTGAGTATTGTGGAAGGGTTTTGCATAATGATACACATGTGGCCTGTGTTGAATTGCTTGCCTTCTTAGGGAGAGTGGGTGGGGAGGGAAGAGAGAGAGAATTTGGAACTCAAAGTTTTAAAAGCAGATGTTCAAAAAAAAAGTTTTTGCATGCAACTAGGAAATAAGATATACAGGCAATGGTGCATAAAAATGTATCTTGCCCTACAAGAAAGTAAGGGAAAAAAGAATGGGGGCAGAGTGGGGTGACAGAAGAAAGGGTTGACTAGGGAAAGTGGCAATCAGAATATATTCCATCTTGGAGTAGGGGGAGGGTAGAAATGGGGAGAAAATTTGTAATTCAAACTCTTATGAAAATTAATGCTGAAAACTAAGAATATTAAATAAATAAATAAATATTTTTAAAATTAAAATTAAAAATTAAATAAAATAAGATATAACCTTTCAGATTCACATTTCAGTAGTATGGCATTCCATCAAGTCTCATTGATACCTATGAAGTCAAATTTACCTCTTTACAACTACATTAAGGTTTCTAGTTTTGCTAGCTTATCACCCCTACTTTGTGCACTTATTCATGGATAGACATCAGAGGCCTTATGTTTTATTGCTATTTTTCGCCTTGGATATTTTCTTCTGCATACAAATAGTCTTTTGTATGATAACCTTTGTATGTTGTTCCCATTACTCTTGATAGTATCTGACATGATAAATATGTGTGTGTGGTTTTCATCCTTTTCCTCTCATTTTCTTTTGACCAGATTCTCGGGACTCTGAGAAAATATATTTTACCTTTTTTCATTAGTTGTACTACACCATTGACCAAGAGTCTATAACATTCCTACATTTTTAAGCCTTGCTTCAGAAATCAAAATCCATTCTCAAACATAATTTTTTAACTTTTCCAGTTCACTTTTCTTTTCTGAAACTCTTATTTTCAATCAACAGCAATTTTGAAAATATGGTTCCATTTTTGGTTGGCTCTAATTGTTTCTAATTGGGTTGGCTCTTATATTGAATCAAGACTTCTCATTGGTGATAATAGTGAATTAATTTTGTTCCAAATTATATTGAAAAATAATTTTCATATTGAATAAAGATCTCCTATTGATGGTGGTAATGATTAATTTCAATTTTAAATTGAAAACTTTTCTCCAGGCACACTTTACCAATTTGGGCATAAGAATCAATCAAAAAATCAAATATTTACTAAATGCCTACTGTATGTCAAGGAATGGCTTAGGCACTGGGAATACAAATACAAAAGTGAGAGAGTCCCTGCCCTCTAGGAGCTTATATTTCAATTGGGGATAGATAATTGTAGATGATGTACAAGATAAATACAAAGTGATTTCCTAGAGAGTAGGATGGTGATGGGTGGTAGAATCAGGAAAGGCTTTTTCAAGGAAATAAAGCTTGAGTTGAGCCTTGAAAAGAGCTAAGGGTTTCCATGGTTCCAACTTCAGGCAGAGAATTTTGGACATAAGGAATATCCTGTGTAATGGTACAACAGGGAGAAAATGGTGTCATGTATGACAAACAGTACAGAGGCCAATTTGGTTGTAACATTGAATGATTGGGGAAGAATAATATACTTCCAGAGTACAATACTCAGCCTAAAAGGACAGGCTGAAGCAGACTATAAAGGACTTTCAATACCAAACAGAAGAATTTGTATTTTTTTTCTAAAGGCAAGGAAGAGCCTTTTTGAGCAGGGGAGTAACATGATCAGACCAGTGTTTTTGGAAACCGACTTTAGCACTGGCGTGCAGGATGGAATTGAGGAGGGAGAAACTGGAGATGGGGGGACCAGCTCCAAAGTTATTACCATATTCTATGAGATGGTTGACAAGGGCCTCAGCTAGGATGGTAGTAGTGTGTCAAGAGAGAAAGATAGAGATTCAAGAGATGTTGAGGTGGTGGAATAATAAGACTTGGCCACTTATTGGCTTTGGGAGATGAGTGAGAGTGAAAAGCTGAAGATGACTCTTAGGTTGCAAACTTGGATTACTGGAAGAATAGTGGTGCTACCAACCACCTTAGGGAAGGGTGAGTTTAGGGGAAAATAAAATGAGTCCTATTCTGCATATGTTAAGTTTGAGATGTCTGTGGGATATCTAAGTGGAAAAGATGTGTGAATGCAACTCACAAGAAAGGTAGAGAGATAGAATTGGGAATTGTAACAACAATGCTACTTGCTGCTACTGTGGCTGTATAAGACCAACAACACCAGCACACAGGAGGGCTGCTAGTACAGGTTCTTTCATCTGCTTTTCTATGGAAAGCAACTTTAAGGGGTTTACAGCGTCACTCTAATTAAACATATATATATATATATATAAAATTTGCTTAGTTCAGGGGGAAAAGTCAACACCCTGAACTTCAGAGAAAACACAACAGAAATTGTAAGCAGAAATTATATAAACAGAGCAAATAACACAAACCAGCGGATAGGGCTTCTAACTGTCTGTCGATAGCAATACATACATAGTTACCAGGGAGAAAAGCACCAACATCTGGATTTTCAAAGCCAGGGAGGCGTGGGGCGGGGGGGGGGGCCTTAACAGCTACCCAGAGTCTCGTCTGGTCAAATCACACAACATTCTTCCAATAAGTGAGCCCCCAAAGCAAATGCCAACCTCAGAGTATATATACACTTATTCAGGGTCAGAGGGTGTCACAACCATGTGACTCAGACTCATGTTACTTAGGCTTTCTTGTGACTTAAGTAGGTCATCAAAAACTCTTGATTCAATCAAACACCGTTGATTGAAATAAAGGCAAGATTCGAAAGCACTTGATTGCCTTAGTGCTGAGAAGTAATCCAAAAGCAAAAAACAGCAAAGAGTCGTACCCTGCTTGCCATTACAGGAGTTATCAGAATAGAGATGATCATTGGATCAAAGGGAGTTGATGAGATCATTGAGAAAAAGCAAGAAGAGAATGAGAAGAGGTCCTAGACAGAACCCTGGAGAATGTCCATGAACAGGGGGAAGAACATAGATGATAATTATTCAGAGGAAATTAAGGATTTGCTCATTTTGGCAAGAAAAGAACCAGAACTGAATAGTGCCATAATAACCCAAAGAGCAGGGGGCATGCAATATAGTCAAATGTTGAAAAGAGGTCAAGAAGTATGAGGCATGAGAAAAGGCCAGTGGTTTTAGCAATAAAGAGATGATTGCTGACCTAGGGAGGAGCCATTTCCGTTGAGTGGTGGGGAAAGAAGTCAAATTGCAAAGGGTAGGAAGCGAAAGCTAGATAGTTTTTTCTCAGTTGTCTCTGGTTGCGAATGCAAAGAAATATAATGGACATCGGAAGCAAATCTCAGGACTGTGGATTTCATGTCAAACCCAGAAAAATCATTAGATATCATCAAGGACCTACTTATCCATATCATGTCTCTACATCTCCAAGGAACCTTTTCTCTACTCTGAGTTCAGTGCTGGCATAAAGGGACTTAGATTTCCACTGAACAAGTCTCATAGGATGAAGTAATGATCAAAATATGGTAAATTTGGATAGTGCCAGGAATCAGTCCAACCCAGACCTTTCTTCTTTTCTCAGTTTTAAGCTTTTTAAGTATTATTATGAAAATACTTTATGAACCTTGATGTACTATACAAATATCAATTGTCAGTAATAATTACTATTATAATTAGTAATAATTTTTTAAAAATCATGACAGCTATCATAGCCATATGGGGCCATGAGTAATACAAGATTCTTGGCCATCGTGCGCTCCTTTGGCTGCTGTGCTGCATGTTTTCTGTTATGCCCACCCAGGAGACTGAACAATGATTCTGGCTGCCTGAGTGAGACTTTAGGGCAGGGTCATCCCCTTTCCCCTTGGTGATGAGAGGCCATGCCCATAACCTGTCTCACTGACAAAGTTATCAGCAAGTCAGTGCATAGGAGAAAGGGGTAATTGTACAAGGAAGAGTTTAAAAAAGATTCCACTGAAGTGAATTCAGAGAAACAAATGTTTAAGAATCTACTCTGTTCCAGGCACTGTACGAGGTGCTGAGGCTACAAAGACAAAAATGCAACACGGCCTGCCCCCAAAGGGCTTTCATGCTATGGAAATTTTACAGTGAGGACAGCAAGGCGGCGCAGTGGATAGAGCACTGACCGTGGAGTCAGGAGAATCTGAATTCAAACCAACCTCAGACACTTGCTAGTTGTTTGACCCTGGGCAAGTCACTTAACTCTGATTGCCAAAAAAAGAAAGAGAGAAAGGGAGGAAGGGAAGAAGCAAGGAAGAAAGGAAGGAAGAAAGAAAAAGAGAGAGAGAGAGAGAGAGAGAGAGAGAGAGAGAGAGAGAGAGAGAGAGAGAGAAGGAAAGAAAGAAAAAGAGAGAGAAAGAAAGAGAGAGAAAGAAAAAGAAATTTAGGTTTTTGAGAGAAGAAAATGAGGAGAGATTATTCCAGGCATAGGGCACAATTAATAGGAATCCAGAAGCAGGAGACAAGTGTTGAATTCAGCAAACAGCTGGCAGGGTCTTTTGTCTGGTGCATGAAGTTCATGGAAGAAAACCCTGTGAGAGAAGGTAGGTAGGTGCCCAATTACAGAGGGTCTTAAAAGTTATGGCTGTGTTTCATGTTAGAAGCAATGGGAGACACTGAAGTTCGGGAGTTTGGGGGTTTGTTTTTGTTTTGTTTTGTTTTAGCAAGAGACTGACACCGTCAGAACTTTGCTTTGAGAAGATTATTTTGGCAGATGGGTAGAGGATGGACCAGAGTGGGAAAGACTGGCAGCAAGGAGACCAATGAGGAGGCCACTGCAATTGTCCAGGAGAGAGGCCTAAATTGAAGGTGATGGTAGTGTGTTGAGAGAAGACACATCAGAAATTGTGGACAGAGAATCAGCAAAGCTAGTCAACTGATCTGATGTTTGGAGGAGGGAGAGGGAGAAGGCAGAGTGAAGGATAACTCCAAAGTTGTGAACAAGGATGACTGGAAAAATGGTGGTTGGCTCAACAGAAATAAAGAATTTGGTAGGAAGGGCAAGTTTAGGCAGGAGTAAACAATGAGCTTTGTTTGGGACAAGCTGTACTTGAGATATAGGTGAGGCATTTCAGTAACTATATCAAGTGGGCAGTGGTAATGTGCTTCAGAAGGGAAACTGGGGTTAGATATATAGACCTGGTACACATTCATGGAGATGATAACTGAACCCATGGCAATGGGCAAGGTCACCAAGAGAGAACATAGAGAGAGAAGGGCAGAGTGTTCAGGATAGAGCAGGCCAGTTTTACATCCTCCCAATTTTTCACAGGCCACCAGAAATCCTTAGGTGGGTCACGAGTGGCACGCAGGCCGTATATTGGGCAGGCCTGGGATAGAATCCTGGGGAATATGCATGCGTAGCAGGGAAGAGATGGAGGATGATACAGAAAAAGAATTTGAAGAATGGTCAATCAGGAAGAGAACCAGGTGAAAGTAGTGTTATAAAAGCCAAGAGAAAAAAAGAGTATCCAAGGGAAAGCAGTTAACATGGTCAGAAACTACAGGGAGTGACTGAGGGACCAAGAAATGAGATAATATCTATAAACCTCTTAGCACAGAGCCTAATATATATATATATATATATATATATATTATGTCTAACATAATATATATGAATAATATATATTATATATATAAATATATAAGTACTAGCTATCATCATTTGATGATGATGATGATGACTGGCTACTGAATTTAACAGTTAACAAATTACTGGTAACTTTGGAGAAAGTGGAGAAAGTGGAGTATGGGGAAGGGGAACTAGATTGTAGGAACTCAAAGAAATCAGAAATAAGGCTTTAATGGTGGGATTTCAGGAACTGTTGGGGAAAATACTTTGGGTATTATAATAATAGACAGCATTGTATAGTGCTTTACATCCTTGCAACAACCCTATGAGATGGGTGTTGATATTATCCTGCTGTCATCCCCATTGTACTAGAGCCAAGACAGTGCCCGAGATCACTCAGCTAGTAATTGAAGCGGGATTCGAACTTGGGCCTCTTTGTTAGTCCAGCACTCCATGCTCTGTATCGCCTCGCTGCCCCAGGATCACACAGCCACCCTGTTCTACGAGGAAATGATCCCAGGTAGGAATCCTAAATGTTTGATGTCCCCTACTAGATTCCTTGAGGGAAGAAACCCATCTTATTCACCTTTGCATCCCTTAATATCAAGGACTTTACTCTGAATTTTGTAAATGCTTTTTAAATTTAACTGCAGAAAGGAGCTGAATGAACTCTTGTAGTCAAAGGCTAAGTACAATCTTCTGGATGCGGCTCATATGTAGAAAGGGGTCCTTGTCCCGACTCCCACTGGCAGTGACAAGTAGGGTCCCTAGAAGGGAAGGCTAGCTTTCCCTCCCCAGGATTCTAGGGCTGGCTTCCCACTGCCCCTCCCCGGGATTCTAGGAAGGGCAGTGGAAGTCTTTATTTCACTTCGCAAAAAAGGAAAACACCCCAAAGTCTCCTAGGAGCTCAAAGTTGACATGATTCCCCTCTTCCTTTCCGTTCCCCACATTCACCTCAAGGACCCGTAAGGCTTCCAGGCCTAAAGGAATTACCCTAAGGGTTAGTCGGTCACCCAATCGGTCCATAAGTATTTATTAAGCACGTACCATATGGCAGATAATGTGTTAAGTGTTGGATTAGGATTCCCTCTAAAAGAAAAAATGAACTCAGGATTGCTGGATATCTCTCAATTAATAAACATCTCTTAAGCTACTAGGCCTACTGTGTAATGGACCCTGCGCTTAGCGCTATAGATACAAACAAAATAAATAAAAAATACCTTCTCATAATGTAGATAAAAACAAACAAATGCCAAGTAGGTAAACACTAGATGGGACAGGTAGGTGGGGAAGGGGTTAGGGTTAGAATAGAGTGCTGGGCCTGGAGTCAGGAAGACTCACCTTCGTGGGTTCAAATCTGCCCTCTGACACTCACTAACTGTGAGACTCTGGGTAAATCATTCAACCCTGTTTGCCTCAGTTCCCTCATCTATAAAAGGAGGAAACAGCAGACCACTCCAGTATCTTTGCCATTAAAACCCCAAATGGGGTTTGGATCTGACTAAAAAAAACTGAACAACAAAAGCACCGGATACCTTGAGAGGGACAATGGTAACACTTGAAGGGAAAGCTGCAGAAGGTGCTGCTTGACCTGAGTCTTGGAGGAAGAGAGGAATTTTATAAGGTAGAAGTATGAAGGAAGTTCATTGTAGGCATGGGCAGAGCCAATGCAAGAGCAAGGAGAAAGGAGATAGAATAATGTGTATGGATAACAAGAGAAGGCTGATTTGGCTGGATCCCACAGAGGCAGCCAGTCAGTTAATAAGCATTTATTAAATGACTACTCTGTGCCAGGCATTGTGCTAAGCACTGGGGATACAAAAAGAGGGCAAAAACAGTCCCTGTCAATAAGGAGCTCACGGTCTATGAGGGAGACAACAAACAAATGTGTGCAAACAAGCTCAATACAAGATAAACAGGAAATAATTAACAGAGGGATTGGGAAAGGCTTCCTGTAGAAGATGGGATTTTAGTTGAGACTTAAAGAAAGTGAGAGGGATCAGTAGGTAGAGATGAGGACAGAGAATATCCAATGTCTTGTTTGTGGAATGGTCAGGAGGCCAGTGTCACTGGATTAAAGAAACAATAGTGGGGAGTAACATATAAGAAGACTGGAAAGACAGAGGGCAGCAAGGAGGGCATAGATTATATAGAACTTTGAATAACAAATAGAGGATTTTGTGTTTGATCCTGGACAGGACAGGAAGCCACTGGAATTTATTGAGTTGGGGGTGGGGAGATAAGGGTGACATGGTTGGACCTGTTCTTTAGGAAAATCAGTTTAGTGGCTGAAAGGAGGCTGGTGCGGAATGGGGAGAGACTTGAGACAGTCGTACGCACCAGCAATAGTCCAGGCATAAGGTAATGAAGGCATGCACTAGAATGGTGTGGGGGACAGAGGGGTATTGGAGAGATGTTACAAAGGTAAAACCAACCAACCTTGAAAACAGTTTGAATATGGGAGGTGAGAGATAGTGAGGAATCCAGGATGACTCCTAGGTTGTGAGCCTGAGGGACCAGGAGGATGGTTTTGATCTCTCCAGTAATAGGGAAATTAGGAGCAGGGAGTGCTTAGGGAGAAACATAATGAGCTTGCTTTTGGACACGCTGAGTTCAAGAGTCTACTAGAAATCCAGTTGATCCAGTTTGAGATGTCTGAAAGCTAGTTTGAAAATGTGAGGTTAGAAATCGGCAGCAAGGTTAGGACAGAATAGATAGATTTGAGAATCATCAACATAGAGATGGTAATTAAATACATGGGAGCTGATGAGAAAACCAAATGAAGTAGTTTAGAAAGAGAAAAGAGAACCCAAGACAGAACCCTGAGGGAAAGCTATGGTTTGAGGGTGTGATCTGGAGGAGGATCCAGCAAAGGAGACTAAGAGGAAGTTGTCTGATATGTAGGAAGAGAACCAAGAATGGTATTCTGAAAAGCTAGTGATCCACAGTGTCAAAGACTGCAGAAAGATTAAGGAGGATGAGGATTGAGAAAAGGCCTTTGGATTTGGCAATTAAGAGATCATTGGTAATTTTAGAAAGAGCAGTGTCAGTGGAATGATGAGATCAGAAGCCAGATTGTTAGGGCTTTAATAAGAGAACAAGAGGAGAGAAAGTGAAAGCACCTATTGCAGATGACCTTTTCAAGGGGGGTAGCCACAAAAGGCAGAAGGGAAATAAAACAGTAATTGTCAGGGATGGAAGGATCGAGTGAGGGGCTTTTGAGGATGGGCAACATGGGCATATTTGTAGGCGATAGAGAAGGAGCCAGTAGACAGTGAGGCACTGAAGTGATGAAGTCAGGATAATGAATGAGGTTAGAAATCAGGTGAGGGTAAGGTTGTGAGGGCCTTACAAGCTAAAGAGAAGAGTTTGCATTCTACTCCTGAGTCAAGAGGAAGCCGCTGGTGTTGATTGAGGAGGGGAGTCACATGGTCAGATCTGTGCTTAAGGAAAATCACTTTGGCTGCGGTGAGTGGGCTGAGTGTGGACTGAGGAGAGATGTGAGGTCACGAGACCAATTAGGAGAGTGTCGCAATAATCTAGGCAAGAGGAAATAAACTAAGGCGATGGCTGTGTGAGTGAAGATAAGGGATCTGCTCCACCCTATTTCATCTCTGCCATCATAACAACTCAGAGGAGTAGCAGAGAATAAAGTCCATGTTTTTGCTCCATAATACTGTGGCGTTGGTCCCTTCTCGTCTCTGGGGCCTTATTCTCAACCACTTTTCTTCTAAGAGGCTAGTACTGCCCAGATACACCTTGTTTTCCCTCTAGAAGGCTGGGTCCCAGGATCCTCTCCTCGCCAATAGACTGGAGCTGTCCAAACTCTCCCAACATTCTGTTTCTCTAAAGGAGTAAGCCCTGCAAGGGCTCAGAGACTCAGAATTGTTCAAGAAATCTTCACTTCTCTATCCAAGACACTGAATCATGTTGCTCTATCCTTTTCTGAAGCCATCTATTTGAGGGGGTGTACCACTACTTCTCGAAATCTACCATTACCTCTTGGGCAGCTGGGTGGGACAGTGGATAGAGTTCCTGGCCTGGAGTCAGTAAGACCCAAGTTTCAAATCTGGCCTCAGACATTTACCAGCAGTATGACCCTGAGCAAGTCACTTAACCCTGTCTGCTTCAGTTTCCTTATCTGTAAAATGAGCTGGAGAAGGATATGGCAAACCACTCCAACATTTTTGCCAAGAAAACCCTAGTCACAAAGAGTTGGTTGCAGTGAACACAATCACTACCTCTTGCAACTTGCAAAGTCTCTGTTCCTGCCTCTTTAAGACTACCAATAGTGGCTTCCTGGGGGAATCTGCTCTGGATACATGGGCTTCCCATTATCATATTCCCAGGATCTAGGTCTGCTCTTAGTTCTATTGAGGATTCTTCTCTGATTCCCCAAATCTCACCCCAGAGACTCCCTGCTCTCTTTCATAGAGCCAATAGAAAGAGGAGGGGGAGTGACTCTCAACCTAAGATTGCCCAAGTCAAGCAAACTTAATAATTTATCCTCATAGAGCTGCAAATGGGTCAGCAAGTACCCAGGCCCAGGAGGGAGCCTCAACCTTCTCACCATAGTATTAATGGGCATGGGCACCTGGCACTGGGAGACATAAAGTCCCAAACAATAGCTTCATTAAGTTAATCAGGCTCCCCTGATCTATCCCTCTCCATTGTATGAATAATATAATAATATATGAAGCATATCCTGGCTCAACTGAACCAAGAGCATAAACATCAGAACAGCAGTCAGGAGGGCTGCCAGGAGGTAACAAAGAAGGGTGACAAGCCTGTGGGCGTCAGAAGTCAAGGCTGTACATGAATGTTGGTTACAAGGAGTGATGGTAATTGTATTTTATACAATACCACTGGGATTTTAGTCCAGTGTCCAGGAACACGTTCTGGATCCTCAGGCTTGATAATAGAAGTTCTTGCATTTAAGGACAGATCTTGTCCTCACAACAGGGAGCAGCACCTATAAGTCAGAGGCCCTTTGCTGAGAATGTAAGGGACATAGAGACAGCAATAATCAACTGCAGTCAGTAACATAAATTCCCCTCCCCCTAGAGTGTGTGTGCCCTGCCAATCATACCTCCCACAGCCATATTTCTGCTCTCTTCCTGGACTCAGGCTCACAGATACCTTCACTAATATTGTCCAAATACTTTGGCACTACTCCCAGAAGTAACTGACTTAGAACAGAAAACATGAGAGCTGGAAGGGTCCTTAGAGATCATTGTGCCCACTCCCTCTCATTTTATAGCTGAAGAAACTGAGGCCAGGGAGGAGAAATGACTTAGAAATCCTCTAGTCCAATGATTGCCTCTTAGACTGCAGACTCTGCAAAATTCTGATGTTGCAGAAATTTATCTCTTGTTCTAAGCCCTTTTCTCCTGCTGAGAGCCTCCTACACCTCCATATCATGCACATGGGGCCCTTCCAACATGAACTGGGTCTGGCTTAAAATAAGAGGAGAGAAGCACCAGATTTGGAGCCAGGAGAGCCGGGTTCAAATCCTAGCTCTGAAACAGACCAGCTGTATGACCCCAGGATAATCATCTATAAAGAGAGAATAATAATTCTTAATCTTTCTACCTTACAAGACTCTTATGAGGAGGAAAGTGCTTTGTAAGCCTTCATGGGCTCTATGAGTGTGAATTATAAATTATGAGTTATTATTATTATGGCTTGTTGTGCATCTGTCAGTAATAGAATGCAATTATCCAGAAGTGTAATATAAAAATCCAACAATGGGAAAGCAAGATAGGGAAAGGGGAAGCCCCAAAGCCAGCCTGATTTGGGTGTGGGTAGGCAGAAGTCAGAGATACAGACCCAAAGAGATAATAACAGTGTTAATACTGTGCTGACCTGCTATGAAGACATCAGTATGCTGAAGAAACTTCCTGCCAGTGTATGTAAGTTACCTTGAATATTTGCCTCCCCACCCCCCACCCCCCAGAAAAGAGAAATCGGGAAGGGAAAACTCTGCAATCATGTCTAATCCAGGGGTATTGTGCTATGAGAAGGTTTTGATATTTATGATGCTTCCATTCAAAGATTAATTGAGAGGGTGAAGGCTAATGTCATTCTAGTCTTAAGTAAGGGGTGATTTTGCTGCTGCAATAGTTTTAGGGGAGAATCTGAGGGCTGCCCCCAGAGGTCACTGCAGGCTATGTGGGAGATTAACAATAGCAAGGGTTGAGACAATTAAGTATCACCATCTCCATTCTGTTCCAGGGATCCTTGTGCCCAGACAAACAGCTGCAGCTGTACAAGGCCTGAATGGAAGACAGGGAGATGAAGGCCCTTGATAAGGCTCTCCAGGCCTTGGCCTTAACTGGAGGGCACTGGGGAGTCACTGGAGTGGGCTTTCTTGGGGGAATTCATAGGAGAGATTAAATAGAATTGACACTCAGACAAGTGCCTCCCTCTAGAGCATAAGCCCACTGATAGAAGCCCCTTCCCTCTGGGCCCTGGGAAGAAGGAGCTTGGAGGAGTGCAAATCCCCATTTCCCCAATGCCCAAATATGGATGGTCCAGCTCCTGGAATCCAACACTCACCTGTTCTCAGATCAGGCTTTGACACTGGCCCCTCAAGACATCTCCCTCCCCAAGGAAACTTGTTTCCTGAGCTCATGCTCTGACTGAAAAAGTGGTCCTGACTTCAGGAAGAGAGAATTCTAGTTCCTGGAGTTAGTAGGGATTTGGTCCAGCAATGAGATCCTTTGGGAAGCCCGGAAGTTATGCCCTGTGGCTGCCTGATAGACAGGACTAGAGGCTCTAATGTAGCTTTTCAGGGCTGGCAGAGGTGGGGCCTGAAACAGATGAGGAACCTTAGGGGTCCTTAAAATGGTGGAGGGAGGGACTTGGCTTGGTCTTCCAAGAAAAGAGCCAGGTACACTCCCACATAATTTCCCATGTATTGAGAGGGACTCAGTACAGAGTGGGGTTGGAGACAGGGGCAGGGTGCCAAGAAACACTTTCTGCCTTTCTCATCCTGTACAGGGTCGAATCCCCTACCTTCCCCCAGCCTCAATCAATGTGAACAGTAGTCATTGTGGGAAACAACTGGGAAGACACTTTCTCAGCCCCCGTTTACTGCTCCTTGTGGAGCTGTTTCCCCGGAAACAGAATAATCACCAAGAGCTAGCTAGCGCATGGCAACTGTGTGAGTTTGAATGTGTGTGTGCATGTGTGTATGTGTGCTTAAGTGGATGAATGCATGTAAATACGTATGGGAGTGGTTCTACTTGTGAGTGTGTATGTGAGAATATGAGCATGAGTGTATGCTTGTGTGTAAGAATGTATATTAATATGTGTGTATGTGACAGTATTTGAATGTAATCATGTTTGTCAGTGGAGTGGACATGAGTGGGAAAATCTGCATTTATGAGTGTGTGTGTGGATGAGAGAGTACATGAGTGTTATTGTGTGTGACAAGGGTGCCACAGTACATGCAATTGGCTTGGACTATTTCCTTTTGAAACTTATAAACTACAGTGTGGAAGAAATGTTGCTCCTCTCTCCCAATGCCTCATCATTGTCCATAGGAGACCAAGGAAGTCCTGAGTAAGATGAGTTTTATCTGCAGATATTCACGAGCATGGCCTCTGAAGAAAATACAGTGGATTCTGTAAGTTCATATCGTGGGCATGACTCTTCTGACCAAACCCCATCGACATCCAGGAAAAGCCATGTTTGTTCAGGATCCTGGCGTCCTGTGCTCATATAAAACACAGAAGAGATTACTAAATGCAACTCTGCATGTGGTTTTGGAATCTTCATAATTGCAGACAGAAAGAACTATGTACCCTATATCTGGATGAACATGGAAGCACATTAAGTGTGCAAACCAAGCCCTCCCTGGAAATGACCTTGACTGCTTGGAGTGCTATAGGGGTTTCCCAAGGTCTTATCTGACTGAGGGCTAAGATTCATACGTGACTTCTTTCCAGCCCCTTTTTCCCCAAACTCCATGGTTTTTTCCCACTCATCACTTTTTTTGGTGCTTTACTCCTCCTATTTCCTGAGCTAGAAATAGAGCAATAAACTCTACAGTGATGAAATCACAAGCTGAACATTATGGTGTATATTATACATGACATATTATTAGATTATGACATATTTTTAACATAACAATGCTTCCATACTTCAATGGATCTGTGATCTCAGAGGTGTGGGCCCTCCTCCTATTGGCACAGACCATAATCCCTTTATGCCTTCTCATCCTGATACTTTATCAATGACTTTCCATACACTCCCCCTCATCGAGTTTCTACCCAACAGGCTGGAGACCTTGTAGAGACTAATGCAACATTGAAGCTCAACATCTATTATTCTTTACTGTTACCACAAGGCCAACCCACATCCTTTTCTGGTTTTACATGTCCTTAATGATGAGTGTGTTTTATGCTCCTTCTGCACAATTCGTTCTTGCCAATATGGGGCAACCTCCTTACATCCTTGAAGGGGCTTGTCATTGCCTCTTGGCACACCTACAAATGTGATTCTTTTAAGATGATAGTGTTGCATAATTTACAATCATAGAGTATCATTGGGAGAATACTGTTGAGAGAAAGAGGGAGAGAGAGGGAGGGGCGAGAAAGAGGGAGGGAAGGGGAGAGAGAAAGAGAGAGAGAGACTTTTACAGCAATTAGAGGCAAGTAATTATTAAATCATTCATTTTCCAAATGTAATTTAGCCTGATTCCCTTCCTCATTCAATTCTGAGCCCAGCTCATAGTCCATATGCAGTACTTGCCCCAAATGTACATACTGATAGATGTATGTCATAATCTAGGCAATAGGTTTTCCCCATCCATTTTGTCCCTGTGAATGGCTATATCAGAATTTTTTTCATTGGTGGTTATTTCACTGAGGAGTTTTTGTCCTGTGTGGGGCTCCGTCATTAGTTCAATATCATCTGCAAAAAGAACCTCTCGAGGATGGGCAGTGTTGTTTTTGTGTGGATGTCATGTAAAATATCCTCCCTGACATTGGTAATACTTCTGAGGGAAGAGCGGACAGTTCCAATCATCTCAAGACATTTCGTCGTTGGTTCTGGGCAGGAGGGACTTCAGCCATTGTCTTTGCCTCTGGAGTTTTAGATGTCTCCTTTCCTCATCTCTTTCTGCTCCTACCTCTATCCTGAACAGAACATATTTACTTATTCTGGTTGCGCCTAGTGCCCAGAAAAGACCACGAAATCTCAAGGGCTGGGGACACTACAGCTCTTCCATTTCAATCTCAAGCCCTGATCTGTCTCTTTGGGTCCCAAAGATGTCATTAAATCGAAATAACTTGCCCCACAAAGAAATGTCCTTTCTAGTTGAATTAAAACAGCAATTTTCCATTAATTCACATTCATCTATCAGTTTTCCTTCTGCTATACCAGCTTAAGCCAGGAACACGGATCCATGGTCCAGTTCCAAGACGAACACCTCCTCGTTTGTATCAAAATAACTTTCCCTTCAAACAGGCGATGCCACCCCAACCTACTAGCGGACCCAAGCCGTCTCCCGGCTCCTGCTCCTACTTTTGGCCCCAGCTCTCAGGAGGGGACGGGGTATCAGGGAGGTCCCAGAGCTCCAGGCATAGTAATCCCGGGAGACCACCCCTTCCTTCTCTGGGCTTCAGGACAAGTTCTACCCCTCCTCCTGGGGCCCTGGGACGGGAGGGACTCAGTTTCAGCTGTCTCCTCGCCAGCGTGGGGGTGAGGGGGTGGAGGTGAGGGTGGAGATGGAAGGTTAGGAGGCTGGAGTTAGGAACAGAGTCGGGACGGCCTGGGGCATAGGAATGGGGGAAACAACACCCCGGGATCGAGGATGGGGGCGCGGAGGCGCCAGGAGTTAGTGACGAGTTGGCTGGGGGCGTGGGGGTGCAGGTGTTGGGATGGGGCTCAGGGGAGTGAAGGACTTGGGTGCCAGGAGTCCGGGCTCCCTGCTAAGGCCGGGCAGAAGCAGAGCTGTGGGCGGCCCTGGCACTGGGGGAGTTTCGGGGGGAGGGGGCGGGGGGGGGCGCTCTCTGCGTTCGGCGCCGCCGCGTCGGTTTCCCTGAGCCTGGCTGCGGCGGCTGCCGTGCTGGGAGGCGGCGGCGGCGGCGGCGGCGGCGGCAGGAGGAGGAGGATGGGGTCCCCGGCGGCGGAGGGCGCGGCGGCGGCGGCCGCGGCACTGGGCCGGGAGGACGCGGGAGGATGAGGAGCCGGCAGGCGGTCCGGCCGCACCGCGCCGGGAGGAGGCGGGGGAGGCGGAGGGAGGCGGCGGCAGCGGCGGCGCCCGGGGCAGCAGCCGCGCGGGGTGTGGGCCGGCGGGGGCGCGGGCGCGGGCGCGGGCGCGGGCACGGGCGCGGACGATGAAGTGGAGCGTCCGCGGAGCCTGCGCCGCGCTCTCCTCCGGCCTTCTGCTCGCCTGCGCGCTCAGCGCCGCCGCCGTGGGGCTCAAGTGCTTCTCTCTGGGCTCCGAGCTCCGCGGGGAGCCCTTCCGCCTGGGCACCGCCGCCGGCGCCTTCTACTCGGGGCTGCTGCTGGCCGCCGGCCTGTCTCTGCTCGGCTCCGCCCTGCTCTGCTGCCGGCCCAGGGACGAGAGCCCCGCGGGGGCGGTGCCGGGCGCCGGGGCCGGGCCCGGGGCTGTGCCGGGCGCGCTAGGGGGCCCGGAGGCCGAGCCCGAGAGCGGAGCGGCGGAAGCCCGGGCTGCTGCCGCGATCCCCGGCAGCCAGAACTTCCTCCTGCTCGGAGTCTTGGTCTTTATGCTCGGGGTCTTGAGCGCCTTCGCCGGAGCTGTGATCGACGGCGACACCGTGTCCCTGGTGGAGCGTAAATACTCGCACTACTGTGTGAAGCCGCGGGCCCTCGCCCCCGCTCCGGCCCCGGCCCCCGCGCGAGCCCGCAGCCCTTTGGACAGCTCCGAGAATGCCCCGGCGGCAGCACTGGCCCCGGCTCCGGCCCCGGCCCCGGCCCTGGCCCCGGCCCCCGCTCGTGTCCGCAGCACCCTGGACAGCTCCGCGTCGGCCCAATGTGAGAAGCTGAAAGACTACCAGCGCGGCCTCGTCATCTCCACCGTCTTCAACTCGCTCGAATGCCTGCTGGGCTTGGTCAACCTGCTCCTCGTCAAGAACTACAAGTCGTCGCAGGCGCGACGGGGGCGGCGGGGCCGGCGGAGGGGCGGCCGGGGCGGGCGGCCCCGCGGTGGCCCGGGCTCCCGCCAACACGCTCCCGCGTCCCGGCAGCAGCGGCGGGGCCGGCGAGGCAAGCGCGGCGGGAGGCGGCTGCTGCAGCGGCCCAGCGAAGGCTCCCTCTTCTCCCCGGACGAGGCCGACCTCCCCTCCCCGGGCCTCAGCGGCGGCGGCTGCACCGGCGGCTGCAGCGGCGGCCCCTTTCCCGGGGCGCGCCACGCCGTCTCCTACATCAACGTGGGCGTCTTCCACGCGTTCGACGAAGCGGGAGTGGAGGTGCGCTGCGGGGGACACCCCTCGGTGGAGCTGCCCGGCTACTCGCCCTCAGACCCGGAGCTCCAAGTCTCCTACCCCTACTGCTGCCGGCCTCCCCACGAGGACGTCTATCCCCGGGAACCGGGGAGGGTCAGCTGAGGCACGCTCTCCGCAGCCCACCCCAGGGGCTGGCCGCCTCAAGCCCAAATCCGTGCCAGAGGATCGTTTTGTTCATCGGAAGGTGGGCAGGCCAGGGGGAAGGGGCGTAGTGGGCCACTGCCTCCGCCCCTAGGGGAGAGCGAGACCAGCTTCTCTCCAGTTTGGCATCTTCCGAGGGTCCCGGGGCGCAGGACCCCAGGCGCCAGCCTCTGCCCGTCCCTTCTCCGGCTCCTAGACTCGCCCCGCTGTCGGGAGCAGAGGCTCTGGCTGCTGGCCACTTCTGTGGAATTGGATGTCTGGGATGGGCACCAAGAAGGGAGTACATTTGTATTCAGTTTTTATGTCTGGGGACTTCCCTCCTCTCCCCTGTGTCTGTTCGATATTCGGATTCCGTTTTAAAGTTTACAATAAATGTTTATAGGTTGGTTCACCCAACCACATTTCTCTTTGGCAAATCGTTTTGGTCAAGTGAAGCCCCGGCAGCAGCGCAGTGCTACACGAGGGCCAAGAGCAAGGTAGACGTAGGGGGAACTCGAAGCAGCCTCAAGAAGCGTCAGACCCTCCACTGGGAAGAGAAAGAGAGGGTCCTGTCGTGTTTGCCGGTCTGGCGGAAGCCTGCTGTGTGACTGGTTGTACCCTCACCCCAGAGTGCCGTGAGTTACACTTTGGTTGTTGGGAGGTGGATACACAAGCCAACCTGCACTTTCCAAGATAAAAGAAAAGAAAAATGAAGAACGACATTTTTTTTTTGTACACGAATGTGCCTGCTTTTGTTGACAATTTCTTACTGTAAAAGCTTTCCAGTGAATGGTGAAAATGTTTGGTAAATTTATTGCAATTTAATAGCAGGGGTTTCCTTACTTAAAAAAAAATCGAAATGCTATTGGAGAATTCCAATTAAAAGAGAGTCAAAGGCTATCTACGCACAAAACGGTTTAGGAAAAGAAGGTGGGATTCAGTCAGAAATGGATTATTGTGAAAGCTATCAAGCAGGTCTGTTCAGTGGGTTGTTTGCCTGAATCCAGCCTATCTTTTCTTTTCTTTTTCTTTTTCAAGTTGACTGTTGTGTGTGTGTGTGTGTGTCTGTGTGTGTAGACACTGACACGAGATCCCATACATTCCTCTTTTGGAAGCCAGTTCTGGGTTTTTTACTGCAACGCAGAGCTTATTTTTGGTTAACACAGATGAACAATTCAATCCTATTTTAGACAATTGCAGTCACAGTCTTTCTTGTAAAGACCATCTTGAATATTACAGCACTTGATTTAAAATATACCCCGTAAATAGCCTTAATTGCTGTGAAGTTCATAATCTTAAGTGAACAGGATATATACGTAAATGTATGTATATGTATATTACAAATGACACGTCAATATACATACAGGCAGACACACACATATGAACTCTAAGAGAACATGTTGGCAGAAAACTCTAGTATTCTAATCTTGCCACCAGATAAAATATCATAGGACCCCTCTATCAGATTGGTGTGCTAAGAGAGGGCTAATGGCCTTAAAGACAAGCCCTATCGCATCAGATTGATAGAATATGAGCTATGGTGTTTTGAAGGAAGCATCGTCTGACCTGAATCAGGATAGTATGGAAAGAGCACTGATTTGGAATCAGAGTACCTGAAGTCAGAGGACCTGGGCTCTCATCAGAGATCTGCTACTTACTACCTGTGTGACCTTGGGCAAGTCACTTCATCTACCTGGGCCTCAGTTTCCTCATCTGTAAAATGGTTAGACTAGATGATTCCTAAGGTCCTTTCCGGCTGAAAGCCCTATGATCCTATTATCCAAAGGGGTCTTACTCTTGTCCCCAAAGAGAATGCTTAATCCCCGGTCCTCCATGCTAATGGGCAGACTCATAGCTAAGATGGCAGAGGAAACCAAAAGAAAATGTGAATCCTCATTTGGGACCTCATGGCAGAATGCTAATAGCAGCAATTTACATTAAGCAAGTAAATGGGAAAGAGTTGAGGGTTTTATGTTTTGTGGTGCATGGAGTTTACTTTTAATTTTTAAAAAAAATTTTAAATGAATGGATATTGAAGTAATCTATAACCTGGGGATCCTGGAATCAGATCATAGTTCCTGCGGGTAGCAGAAGGAGTGATGGATTTGGAGCCAGAGGACCTGGGTGCAGATCCTCACTCTGCCTCTTTCTACCTACGTGACCATGCATAAGTCATGTCCATTATGTGGGCCTGTTTCCTCATCTGTACAAGAGAGGGTTGGACTAGAAGACATTTAAAGGATGCTTCCAACTCTAAAATCTTATCATCTCAAACCAGGGCTATCTTTGTTTAAAGGTTAGGTCAGCTTGGGTGCCCCCTGCTGATAACATTTGCTCCATTGTATTCCATACAGCATCATCATGGTCAATCCCTGTCAGGAACCTGGAAATGCTGTTCCTACAGCTGTGGAGGTGGTCCTGGTGAATCAGATAGTTATCAAAGCCAAACAGAGAACTGAGGAAACACCACAAAATTTAAGCAAATCCCCTGTACTCCAAAGTGGTCTATGGCACAATAGAAAGGAGAGCTTTGTTATTTAACTGATTCATTCTGTTCCTGTAGGTAGATGAGCACATTAATTCAGACCAATTAGCATTAAGCTGATGTTTGGCTGTCAGCCAGCATCCATCAAATTAGTCAGATAATTGATCAGTATCCACTTTGTGTTTTATAGACACACCAAAAAAGATGGAGGTATTTGGTTTATGGAATTCATCAATATAGATTCAACTTTATACTTCATTTTGCTTGCATGGACAGCAGAGACAAATGATTCATCTCCTCTGGCCACGTCTATATATTTATTGTATATCCACTTTCTTGTTCTCATTGGTTATGTTTTGCATACAAAAAATCCAATGTAACAAGCACTTGCAAAGTGCCTATTATGTACAAGGCACTGTGATAGGTGCTGGGGATACAAAAACAGTTAAAAATAGCCTCTGCCCACAGGGAGCTTATATTCTACTGGGTGAATATAACATAGGGAGGAGAGTAGGGACTGGATCTTTGATTCCATTGGTATAGGGAACTCACAGGTAAGGGAACTCAATACACCAATCCAGGTCAGCGCCCTTTTAGCCACTTATGGTCTTAGGATTTAACATATAAATTTATATATTAATGATTGAGGAAATAGAGAGCAGTAACAAGTATGGGAATACACAAATACACCAATGGATGTGAGATTTCCTTGATTTGGTTATTCCCTCCAAAACCAAAGTTCATAACCTGTCTCTGACTGCCCATGTCATCCCACAGGTTCACTACAAGGGGTCCATGCCAATGGGCTAGGAAGCCTTCATCAATTTCTATTGACATCATGAGGATACCAATGAGCCGCACAAGGATATCACAATTTCATAAACTTAGGAGATGGTGATCATAGAATGTAAGCTCCTTAAAGACACGGCCTATTTCTTTTTTACATGTATATCCCCAGCTCATTGTACAGTGCTTGGCACATGGCAGGCACTTAATAAATGCTCGTTGAATTGAATTGGATTTCAGTTCCAAGGCACCAAACAATTGTGGACTCTCCACTTCACCTTGGCCAAGCTCATACAACACAAAGTGGTAGTAGGAGTGGGGTGCAGCAGGGAAGTGGCAATTATCCAGTTGGTTTGCTCAACCCAACAGTTAATCTAGCTAGTTTGGGCTCCAAAATGAATGATTTCACCACAATTACACTATTTGGCTGGCTATGTTGATCAAAGATATCGGATGACTGCTACAACTCTAAAATAGATGTTTTCACCATTATTAACCTGTTTGGCTGGCTATATCGATCAAAGACATTGGACGATTGCTGGAACCTCCATGTATTTTGTGCTGTGTAGACTCTGCTAGACTTGGCAGAGTTTAGATTTGATGTTTAGCTGTAGGGTAATCTTTTCCTGAGGAAAAGTAAGACTTTTCCTAATACATAAAGAAAGATATGAAGTGGAGAGGAATATAATTTCTGGAAAAGTTGCTGAGATGAGTTTGGACCCAGTGACTCAGAAAGAATACCTGCAGTATTAGCATAAAGTGCTCAATCTCATAGTTTATTTGGTTTTCTCTGATGTTTTTGATGTGCACAATTTGTACGACCTAAACTGTCAAATGTCTTATGAGTCTTTCCAAATTTGCAATCAAAATGTGTAAAACTTTTTTTAGTCTTTTCTTGGGATAGCACACACTTATTTTTGGTTTACTACTTATTTCCAAACTCTGGTGGCCCAAACTCTGGACATGGCTGATTTTCCCCTCTTTGCTCCAGAACCTGGGATGAGAAAAGGTGCTCTCCCAGATGGCCTCGTGGAATCATGGGGGTATAGCCACGGGTTAGGGAGAATGGATGGAACAGGCTCTCTGCTTCAGACAGTCATCACATAGCACAAGCATACTGGCCAAAACCTGGATTCAAGAGCTGTCCTCATGGATATCTAGGTGGAAGGGATAATACAGGAAGAGGAGCTAAAGAGACCATTTGTTTCATCCTTTCCTCTCTGGGCCCAAGAGAAATTTAGTTCATACAAGCCCATGGGGCTAATAATGCCAAATAATATTTTAAAGGCGAAATATTGTTAGTTCCATAAACACCTAGTTCTATTTTTTGGAGGTTGATATAGAATCAAAATACCAACATTTTATTTTTTAAAAGTTTTGCTATGAAAATCAAAATTCCAAATATTCTGAAACTTCAGTTGTCCCAAAGACCAGTGCTCAGGGAAACCCCATGGAAAAGGAATTGGTCTGATTGTTCTCAATGGTTAGAATGGTTAGCTCCAGATTTCTTAGAGATGCTGAATTTATTATTTTTTTATTCATGTCCATCCCACTCTATGGTATCTTTTCTGTCTGCTATTTAGAATCCCCGCTTTATGCTCTTTCAGCTAATGATACCAGTATTGTTACTTTTCTTCAAATGGGCTTTTTCCCCTGTTACTTTTCCAGAAGTTTATGTTATCAATGAAAGGTACAGAAGTATATTAGGTATGTGTCAGCAAGTATATATTGAATAATTCATCCTTTGTAAATTAATATTTTTAAACTTCATGCTATGGTTTGAGGCAGTGGTGGCATTTCTCAGCTCAAATTCATATATTGTTTATTTAAATATAGAACAGTTGAATTAGGGTAACAGGTGATGTCATATACAGACTTGGGAAAGTAAACTTACCAGAAAAGCCAGGCTTTCATAAAAGATTGGTCAAATAGAACTGCTGTGGCCTGAGACCCCTGGCAGTGCAGCAACACTCTTAAGCTACTGGGGAACCACTTCAGTTGAAACAGTTTGACATAGGCAATGGGTATCATTTTTTTTTAGTGAACAATTCAGATAAACTACCAGCTATTTCATTTTTTAAAACCAATCAAAGTAATTGTTCATTCAGTGTCATGTACACCAAACAAGGTTGGCTGACTGGATTCCTGTCCTACTTCCTATCCCCAGTCCCATTAATTAGTGTTTCAATGTTGCATTGACAGTCAAAGTGGTAAATGTGGCCCATCAGGCCTGACTGTGATTCTTGTTACTCCTAGGAATACCAAGGAATATCGAACACCACATTCTGGTCATCAGGGGGCTCATGGATAAGGATAAAATGTGTTTACTTTTTAGTAGCACTAATTTTCTGACTCATGGATTGGAGGCTGTATTGTCTTAACGGGGAGTAAGGGAGGCCTCCAAAAGGGTCTATATTGGAAGAGAAGGCCATTCTTTTCGTGGTAGGAA
>CM053623.1:414336044-414412385 GCA_028646595.1 Phalanger gymnotis
AAAATGATTATGCCACAGAGATGTGAATGGAGAATTACTTCTGACATGTGAATAAGGATAAATCATTTCTATATCTCTGTAACTATTTTTTATATAAGAGGAGAAGGCTTCCCACCTGTTGCCAATCGATATTATTCCCATACACTCCAAATATATTCACCTGATTCTGTTCCCTTTTTTGTATTGTAATTGACAAGACTGGACACCTATAAAGCTTGGGATGGGTAAGAAGAGTCTCATTCAGCTCGGGAATAAAATGGTATTAAAAGATCATGATTCTTTACACAGTTTGACTTCTCTGAAGGATTTCCTGGTGCTCATGAGAGAAGAGCCTGGTTGTTGGTATTGCAGAGCTGTGTGTTTCAAACCCAATGTTAAGTCATGTTAAATGATTTTTTAAGGTCTCTGGGTTGAGAGGGAAATCTACTTACCTATGTGAAACCATTCAAGGAAGCCCTATTCTCCATTTTGCCTTTTGATCTGACATTTGGTCCTCAGCATAATGTCAATAAATATTTTGTCATTTCAGGATTAATAAAACCTGTTTTAAAGCACAGTGCATCTAATACAAGCAGCCCAATGCCCTCAGCTTCTTCCCGGTGACCTTATGATCTTGCAAGCCTCCTGTGTTTCCTGCCATTTACAGGGAGCATTTCAGATGCTGCGTGCCACTCATCTAGTAATGGTAGGATTTCATGGACTCTACAGGGATGGCCCCTGATAACTAATGACTCACCAAGGATGGGAACTACTGAGCAGACCAAAAAAAAAAAAAAGAATAGGAAATTGCATCAATTTCCACCTACTAGCTGAAAGTAATTGAGTCAGAGCAAGAGAATAGGAATACCACAGAGCAAGAGTACCTGAGCCTTCACTCAACCCTAGCAAACAATAGCAGGCTTGGTGGAGCCCTTCAGCTGGCCATCTTCCCCCACTCTGCCCCAAAGAAACCACTTCTCCTCCCTGCCCTGCAGGACCAGCTGAAATCTTAGTTTATCCATAACCAGCTGCTGGCTCCCAATACCCTCTTTCCTGCTTCACCTTGTCCTCCTCCCTGTTCTGGTCCTCCTCCCCTGCACCCAACCTATTTTACTAAAAGGCTGTTTTCAATGGAAATTAAGAGGCAACATGGTACCATGGAAAGATGCTGGGTTTGGAGTTAAGAGGGTTTGGGTTCAAGTTATGACACTGCTCCTTAATATCTGTGTGGCCTTGGTCAAGTCATGACCTCTTTAGGTCTCAGTTTCCTCATCTGTAAAATAATGATTGGTGATCTTTAAGCTTTTTCAAATATCTGATATCATGAATATTACTCTTCCTTCTCCCTGCCCCTGCCCCCAAGTGAATGACTTATGTAATTGAGATAATGTGTGCTTTGGCCAAGCAAAATATTCCTATTAATTACCTGAGTGGAGAAACTTTCAGTAATTATTTTAAAATATTTTCAAATGAGACCTAAATCAGTTCGTCTGAATTTCTTCATGGAATAGGCTTACAAGTAAACTCTACTTAAGGTTACTCAGAACAAATCAAAAGCACTTGACCACGACAGAAAGAAGCAACTGGTTTTCCTGATAAAAACATCTATCAAGCTGGTCACACACCAGTCAGTTGGCAACTGTGGTCCTACCTGATTTTTATCACTGCCCTTCTTTGCTATCAATCACACCACAAGGGTTTATCAGTTACTACCTGTTTGCTCAACCCTGGGTTGTAACAGAAAAGAAATAGATCAGGTCCCTGTCTTTAGGAAGCTTATAGTCTGGGGGTTAAAAGAAAAGAGTAGACTGAGGTTCATTCTTCAGGAAGGTCGCTGTTTTGGAGAAGATAAGAATCACCCATGAAAGAGTACTGTGTGACTAAACCTCCATTGGGATGATGTCTTCAGAGAACAATCAGCAATGATGCCAAGATCCCATTCTTAGGCCAAACTGAATCCATTTTTTTTCAAGCATATTTTAGGTAATTTTTCTCACTTTATGTTTCCCCATGATGAAGTTTTTATGCTCTTTCCTGACACTCAGATAACCTAGGATCTGCAAGTTTATCCTGCCCTTCAGGGGCATTTCACTACTTGGAAGAAATAGTGTCCTTCGTAAACCTGGAGGTTTCATTGTCGTAAATCATTTTACAAGTAACATACAGACATGTCAAATGAGATGAGGGCATTTAGTGGTTATCTAGTCAGACCCATACCATCCCACTCTTTTGGGTTAGTTTTAGTTAATAGGATTTCCCTCCCTACCCTATGCCTTCCTAGAGAGGGGCAGAGAATCACAGCATGTTGGACTCTCAGTTGGAAGGGTCCTCAAGGACAGCTAGTTCAGTCCATATCTGAATGAGAATTGTTTCTACAACTTATCCAATACACGATTATTCTGGCTTGCTGGAATATCTCCAATGCAAGGGAACTCTACTTCCCAAAGGCAACTGATTTCACTTTTAGCTAATCCTTGTTTTCAGGACTAGAAAGGCAGCATGGCTCAGTGTTCAGAGAGTTTGCCTGGGAATTAGAAGACCTGGGTTTAAGCCCTGTCTCCAACACATACTGACTCTGTGATCTTAGGCCAGTTACTTAACCTCTCAGTGGCCTGGTCAACTCTCCATGACTGTAAGTTCCAGAGAAGGTGCTGACCTGTATTAACTAACTCCTATAGTGCCCTATATCAATGAAATCACAGGTCCTGTTCCTATCTCTAGCTGCTGGGAAGTTTTTGTTGCTAAACTGCCCAAATCTACTCCTCTGTAACCTCTAGCCACTACTCTTAGTTCTGCCATTTGATGTCACAAAGAAAGTTTAAATCCTCTTCCAAAGGATGGCCCTTCAAATATCTGAAGCCAACACTCATGCTCCCTCAAAGCCATTTCTTCTCTAGGGTAAATGCCATCCCACTCCCCCCCCACCCCCACCACACACACACACACACATACACACACACACACACACACACACACACACACACACTCCTTCAACCAGTCCTCATATGACATAACCTCTTTCCCATCTTTGTTGCTGGCCTCAAGACGATATTGAGTTTATCAATGTCCTTCCTAAACGTGGCTCCTGGAACTGAACAAAATACTCCAGGTGTAGTCTGATCAGGAGAGAAGACAGTCAGTCAGTCACCTTTCTAGTCCTTGAAGCCTCTCTTCAAGCATTAGCTTTTTTCCTGCTCTATACTGTTGAGTCATACTGAGTTTGCAGTATTCTCAACTCTCTAGATCTTTTTCACAAGAACTGATAACTAACTTTACACATCTCTTCTACCTTTCCTTAAGTTTTTTTTTTAAACTCACATTAGACTTTGTTTATCCCTATTAAATTTTAATCTTATTAGATTCAACCCAATGAGCTAGGGCTAGAAAGAACTTTGGGGCCATATTGCCCAACCAGCCTCCTTTTACAGATTAAGAAAACCAAGGTGGTGACCTGCCCAGGGGTAGCATCAGGATTGGAATCTAGGTCCTTTCCCCACAGCACCACAATCCCTTCCTACATTCTGTCAAGATCTTTTTGGACCTGATTTTGGCAACCAAAGTTTTAACCATTCCTCCAAGCTTTGTGACTTCTGCAAATTTGATGAATGTGCCAGTTATGCCTTTAAGTCTGAGTCACTGATAAAAAATGTTAAACAGCACAGGACCAAGGACAGACCCTTAGGCACTTCGCTGGAGACCTCCTTCCAATAATATAGACCCATTAATAGCTACTCTTTAGGTCTAGCCATTCAACTCATTCTAAATCCACCTAAATAAAATTCAGTAATATTTATAATGTACTCACCAGTGCCTGGCACATAGTAGGTGCTTTAATAAGCATTTATTTTCCCTTCCCTTTCCACTTAATTGTACTATCATCTAGCCCAAGGGTGGGGAACCTGTGGCCCCTAGGTCCTCAAGTTCAGCCCTTCAACTTAATCCAGACTTCACAGAACAAATCCCCTTAATAAAAGGATTTGGGCTAGATGCTATCCCATTTCTTGCAATTCCCTGCCCCCACCCCCACCCCTCATAGAACAGTATAGGCAACTTTGTTAAATATTTTGCTAAAATATAAGTAAGCTTTACCTCTGGCATTCTCCTAATCAACTGGTCTAGTAATCCTGTCAAAATTGGGATAATTGTCCCTCTCTGTAGCTCAGAAATCACATCTGCCAGGTATTTCATTGTCCTGGGAAGTAGTTTGTCCTGACCTAGAGGCTTGAACTTATCTGAGGGCATCTTGATGCTCTCTTTTCATTTCCCCATGCTCTTGGGTTTCAACTCCTAACCCTTCTTAAATCCTCCCCAAACCAAAGATCTTTAGTAGAAAAAACAAAAGCAAAATACAAGTCGAGTGTTTATTAGTCCTCTAATAATTTCAGCTGTAGCCTTCCTTTACTAGTTCCCAGAGGGGTCTATGGTTACAGGGTAACAGAAATACCAAAACCCTTTAAAAGTTGTATAAAAAATGTTTTGTCCCATCTACCATCTTGGCGATGTGTGAAGCGCAATGGATTTGGCATCAAAAACCACAGGTTCAAAACTTGGCTCTACTACTGACCATTTATGTAACCTCTGGCAAATTATTTGATTTTTTCCAGAGCTGTTTCCTCATCAGTAAAATGAAGGGGTTGGACTAAATGACCTCTAAAGTCCCTTTGGGCTCTGTGTCTTTGGCAAGACCAAGACCAAGTTGCTGCTATACACTGACAGACCAATTCAACTTCCCAGAGGTCACATAGGACCCTCCTTCTTCTGTCTTTCCTATACCCATTGAACTATATTGGGCATTTCTGGCTGTTCTAAGTGTCATCAGGCCATATGTTCACATAGTAGGTTCACTGCCTTATGATTGACATACCCTTTCAGTCCCTCTTGCTAGAATTCTCCTGCTATAGTTATCTCTTTTCATGTTTGCTGTTGTACCTGCAGCAGTATAATTTTAAAAAGTCAAGCTACCACTTTAAAAAGTCCAAACCTTCCTCCCTCATCCCCCTCCCACTAGCAACAGTCCTGTCCCTTCTTTGATGTTCCTCTTGCCTACCACCAAGCTCTGGCTCTTTGAATTGGATTTAGCATTCATTTCCACACTCAGCATCTTCTGAGTTTTAATCTTCTTGGCACTGTTCTCACATGACCAAGCCACTCTTTTGTATTCATCTGCAGTTATCTGACATTGCTTCCATCTTTATGCATTTTTAAAAAAATCTTAAGTTGGACAATGAGTTCTGAATGCATTCACAATGGCGTCTAAGGACAGAGTTCTGCCCCTCCCCCAGCCCCAGCTCAGCCCACTCTCTGCCTTTTCACCATGGGTTTTAATCAAAATTTCATCCCTAAGTGCATCTTGTCTTTCTTGGACCATCTTTTCTCACAAAATTTTAGGTTCCTTGATTTTCCCCAAGTTTTCTTTTGCCCTTTGCTCCTATTGCCATCTAGGCTAGGCAGAACAAGTCTACTCCCTTTTCCATGATGGCCCCTCACATTTTTTGATTGAGACTGTATATACCGTCTTTTATTCTCTGTGTGAAACATCTAGTCCCCTCAGTATGTTAGGTTTCAAACGCATTCACTATGCTGGTCTCCCCTCTCTATCCGTGTCAGGTATCTTTTCTAAAACGCAGCATCCAAGACTGAATAAAAGACTCCAGGTATGGTCTGTCCAGGGTATGGGACAAGAATATTACCCCTCTTGGTGCTGGAAAACCCTGCAACCTAAGACTGCATTAACTCTGGGGACTGTTACATCACACACTGATTTATACTGAGCAGGCAGTCCAAGATAACCCCCAGAATTTCTTCAAATGAACTAAGGCTGCTTTGCCCTTATACAGCTGATTCTTTGAACTTAAAAGAACTTTACATTTATTCTAACTGTCTTTTAGTTATGGACCATCTGTCCTCCAGTCCTGCCCCCATTTCCTAAATATGAGGAAAGGGAAAGCTTCAGCTTTTGAAATGCATTTAGTGAGAAGGAATCTGGAGACAGATGTCTTGAAAGGTGAATTCCCATGGTGATACTACTGTGAGGAAAGTGCTTTAAAACACTATAAAATTTGAGCTGCTATTATCAAAGTAGCCCAGACAATTTCTCAGGCTCTAACTACCCAGAAGGCCAGTGAAATCTCCCTAGTGATCTCCACTTTCTTGGAAATATTATTCAGACAGGACTGGTCCTCCGAAATCTTAGGGAAAGCAGGGGGAAGGGCAAGGGAACGAGGAAGAGGCAAAAACATACACAATGAGGAAGAACGGAAACCCCAAATGACTGTGTGCAGGCTTGCTTTACAACAGAATGACACTGCCTCTGACTTTGCTAGAATGAGGTTGGTCTTTTCCAGATCACCAGCATCAGAGCAATCTCTTACTTGTTCACCAGACAGTAACTTGAGTAGGTGGCCCTAGGCTACTTGGCCTCTGCCCCTGCCATGCTAGCACAGTCACTCTTGGCTGGGTTAACTCCTGGTGCTGTCATATTTGCCTAGGGGCATGACTAGGACTGTCTCTAAACCGTCTTGTTTACTGGAGATGCTGACACCATCACTCTGGCCTGTCAACATTTTTCTGGGCTGTGATTTTGCTCTTTCAATTTATTAGCCAATGACTCCCAGGTTCATGTCACAGACATGCATACGCTAAAATAGTCGTATGTGGTTTTTCATTCTTGGGTATTGAAAGTAAATAACAAATGGAACCCTCTCCAGCTCGATTTCTTTCTAATAATCTGAATCCCCTGTGTCAGAGCCCATCTCTTCCTGCTGGAGGAGGACTGGTTGTCACTGGATGCCAATTTTTCAGTAATACTCACAATGTGAAATCTCAAGGCTAAAGGTAAATTTAGGTTGTCAGTTACTTACATATATATATATATATCTATGTATGTATGTATGTATTTAAAAAAAAAAACAGGCTCTGCCCTCAAGGAATTCCCCTTTGACTGGGAAGACTCTCAGATCCAGTGCCCTTGCCCTTTCCCCCTCATTTCTAAAGGAGATTAATCCTCCTGAAAGGGGTAGAGGTGACCCTAGGGTCAGGATGCCTAGTCAAGGTGTGAATCAGAATTTTAAGTGTGTGTTTCACACGATTCCACCTATTATTAGATCTGACTGTTTGTTGGTCTTCCATTCTCTGAAGATGTTTTCACTTTAAACCCAAAGGAAGGAAAGCACTTTCGGCTGTTCTGGGCAAAGCCAGGTAGCTGCTTCCCAAAGCTCTTGGGGAACGCTCAACTGGCTTTCACTGAACTTCACAAGTTTTGCGAAACTGTGTTTTTATTTTTTAACATAAAGTCAGTTCCTTGTTGAACACCTTCCATAAAAGAAAATTTTTGTCACTCCAAGCCCTGTCTGGGGATCCATCCTAGGATTTGAAAGAGTTAGAGAAGACCTGAAAAGTCATTTAGTTACTATCCCATACCCTCTGCAACATCCTGGCAAAAGCCTTCCTCCATCTTCCACTAGAAGCCCTCCCACCCCAGCACAGTGCCAGGCACATAGGAATCACTTAATAAATCCTTTGTTTCTCTATCCCAGCTCAGCCACTTGACTGCGGCCATAGGCAAATCATACTTCGTATCTTTGGTTCTCAGTTTCCTTGTCTATGACAGTACCAAATAATCTTCAACATTCCAGCTCTGAAACTGTGGTTCCCTCCCCCTATACCATTCAGTAACTTTCATCCAAGGATGGACCCCTTGTTAACAAAGCTGACTCCGTTTAGTCCTATCTAGCTGAGGAAGATCTGGTGGAACGGTGGGGAAAGCGCTGCTTCTGTCATCACAGGACTTGGGTGTAAATCCTCCCACATAACCTTATCACCCACAACCTTGGGCAAATTATTGATTTTCCCTGGATTTCAGTCTCCTTGTGCAGAAGTGGGGGAGGGGAGGGGCTTGGACTAGATGCCTTTCCCTTCTCTAATCCTTCTTCCACAGGACGCCCCTTTCACTATACAGACAGCCACCTGCCCCTCTCCTCCTAGCCCTCCTCTTCTCCAGTCCCTTCAGTCGACATTTACAAAACAAGCTTTTGAATCCTCTGCCCATGCTGGCCATCTTATCCCACATGTGCTCTAGCTGACTGTCCTTCCTGTGACAACCGCCAGCATTTACACGACGCCTTAAGTGTGCAAAGCACTTTACAGACATCACCTCACTTGATCTTCACAACCCCCCAGGGAGACAGGGCCTATTACTGTCTCCATTTTGCAGATGAGGAAGCTGAAGAAGAGAGAAGCCGGTGACTTGCTCAGGGACACATAGCCAGTAAGCCTCTAAGGCTGCATTTGAACTCATGTCTTCTCGGCTCCACATCCAGGGCTTTATTCACTAGGCCGCCCAAGGCAGAAGACAGATGGGCTATGACCTGCGAAATTCTGGACAGGATGTTTTATTGATGAAGATTAAGACAACATTAGGGGCTGTAGCTGCCATATCACAGTGATGACTCATAGTGACCTTAGAATCACCGAAACCTCTAGGTCTTTTCACAGGAACTGCCACATTTCACCGTTCCTGTTCTGGTTTCTCTCTAGGAGAGTTTCCAAATGTTGGTAGGGCCCCTGCTGCCCCCTGATCTTCAGGTGCACAGGCTGAGCCCAGGGACGTGGCCCTAGAGAACAGGGTGACCTCAACCAGCCAGGGCAACATTGGGCATCAGCATCCTTGTTAATGATTCTCTTCTAGCTCTTTGCACCTTCTGTTGCTTGACGGAATCAGACGGCCTTCCTCTCTTTCAGCTTCCTCCTCCTCCATCTCCTCTGTCCTAGGATGTCCTGTGACTGCAAGCCAGGAATTAAGCTGCCTGCTAATGCTCATGGATGGTCACATAGTTATGCTCATGTCTCTATTTCTTTCTCCAGGCCATCTCATGAATAATCATGGCAGAGCTGGACAAAATATTTTAGACAGACACATCTGCTTCACATGCACCAGTCTGAGGAAGGATCCATCTTCTCTCTCCACTTCTTAAGCCCCTCAGAGTCAAGTGCATGGAGCAGCTGGGTGAAGTTGAAAACTTTTTAAGATTGTCATTCAGTAACAAACAAAACTTTGAGTCAAACTTATAACATATATGGAAGTAAATTAACAAAACCAGAAGTTTTTAGACTGATTTGCGTTTAGAGAAAAGGGTCATGGTTTGTAACCACATTTAATATTCTCTAACAAAATTAGCACTCTTTCAAATGGTCAAAGAGTGTGTCTTTACCTTCCCCCTCCCCTCACCTGTCCCCTACCCAATCTCAGCCACCAAAAGTCATTTACAATAAATCTAAATTCAAGTACAGAAGTCCAAGAAGTTGAAGATTTTTTTTAAAAAACAACTGTTAGAACTCATAAGCCAGAAATAACTTTTTATCTTTTTCTGGAATGATCTTCTTAGCAGTTAAGCTTATCTTCCATTACTCAAATCCAGTTAGCAATTAATAGGCTTTTTAAAAAGCACAGTTCTTTCCTGGCATACTTAACAGACTAAGGTTTTATGACATTCGTTTGGTCCATGGCTGTGAAAAATACACAAATGGTAGCTGTGAGTAATAGATGCATTCCCTCATAGAGAAGTTTTGGAGAAAACACACTCCATATAAACAAATGGTAACGTAGGGATGTCACCAGGATGATGTACACAGACACAGGGATGGAACATATCACCGCATAGCAGAAGCAGGCGTGACTCATTGCTGAAGTCCTGCTAATGAAGAAAAAACCACGAAGAATGTTAATGTTCATATACACCACACACGCACACTCTATCTTAAACACAGCTATTTAAAACGTAATTGATAATCTGATTTCCACAAACGAGCCCAAAGAAGGCTATTAATTTTTACTTCTCTAATTTATGATAATTCATGGTAACAGCTTGGGCTGGGCCAAATTCTACTTCTGCAGTATCATTAAAAAAGCATCTGCTAAACCAAATAATAGTATAAATGAGAATTCAGGAGAAATGCTTACCTGGTCAGCAACACAGACTTTTAAAGTGCTTGGGTATCATCTATCTGAATACTAACAATATGATTATTACACAGCACTCTTCTCTGTTATTTAAGGAAGGACCCCAGGACTCTCTACTTAGTAACAATGTTAGTGGTTAGTTATTTAAAAATAATTAACCTATATTCCTTTAAAATTATTCAGTAATTCAAATTTTCACTAACTCAGACTGGCCTTTCTCCAACTTATTCTGAGATAAAAAAAAAGATCTTAAAATATTTAGGGATTAATGATTCTGCATTGAGTCTAATGTTCTGCAAAGGCTTAGGCATTGAGTCTAATGTTCTGCAAAGTGGTTAACTGACCATCCTGATATTCCAACGGATGCTTAGGCACAAAAGAGTCTTGGAGTTAGACTCCCACAAAAACTAGTTATCAGAAAGCCATTTTCCAGAGTAGAAACTGGATTAATGGATGAATATGACAGATTTAGACAAGGAAAGGCGGATGTTCCCCAAGGCAAAGAAAAAAGTTAAGCTAACATGCATAGTATGCATACCAATAGGAACTAAATCTTAGTACTTACATAGACTAAAAAAAGGTGGATATACAACTCATGTTTGTATGCAAAGCTTAAAAAGCTATGAGTCTTTTAAAGATTGTTTTACTCAGATCATAGTTACAATGCTCAGTATACCAACCTGTAAATGTTAAATTACAATATAGCATAAAAAGATCTGAATCTATAGAAGTCCACATTAAACAGTGATAGGTTTTTATTGAATCTCTTCTTTTGAAAATGGTTTTTCATATATCCATGTGGCACAGACTACAAATCCCTACCCTAAAGGAGATCCCTCTTCCTACATACCAAATAACTGTAATGGAGCCAGCCATTTCCTCCTTCCTCATTTTGGAGATCTTTCAAGAAGCAATCTGGGATAATTTGTATAATCCAGTCCAACTGCCTGGGAGAAAGATGAAAGGTAGAAGACAGAGAGAGCAGGATCTGCCCTCTGAGCCCCTGGACTAACAAGAACAAAAGGCACATTGCCCAGGGAAGGCAAGGGGAAAGGCAGAGGGAAAACGGTCAAAATTCAAGATAAGGCCAACTCAGAGGAGAATACAGACTGTACAGGTAGTTCAAAAAAGAAGTCATTTGGATTGCTATCGGAGGTGTGTGGGTGGGGGGCGGGGTGCAGTATGACCCAGGTGTAAGACAAAAGGTTTCAAAACCTGAAGGCACAATGGCCACAGGGCATAGAAATGTTAGCTTAGCCAGCCTGGCCTTCGGGGCAATTTTCCTATAACAGTAAAAATGGAAAAGATAAGCTGAACTGCTGCAAGCATAAGAGAGTCACCCACACACGCCTGGAAGGGCTTTGGAGGACAGCAACAGTGGTGGGAGCTGGGGACCCATGACACCTGGTGAGACTGAAGGAGAGATGAGGGGAAGCACTGACTGGAAAAGAGACAGGAGAGTCTCTGACAAGAGACTGGAACAATGATGTAAAAAAAGGAATCCTTGCCTCCCCCTTTGCTGGGCCAAATATAGGGAGAGTGGCCCATTCTCTGAATCAGATGCAAGCTTCGAGAGCTTCAGATTCCCTAGGAGATGGGGCAAGGAGCAAGGTAAGTGAAAGATCTCTAGGGGCTGGTGCCTCTGACACAAAGGTTTCATGCACAAAGGTACTGCCTTCCTCCACTGATTTATTTTCAATTGGTCCTGTAGATAGCTAGTCTGCATGTAGTTATTGACCTGTTGTCTCACCCATGAAGAGCATGAGCTCCTTGAGAGCAGGAACTGGCTTTAACTCTTTTTTGTACTCCACCACTTAGCACAAGGCCAGACACATAATAGGCACTTAGCAAATGCTTACTGATTGACTCTAATAGAGTAATCAAGAGTACCACCAAACTGGGAAGAACCACAGAATACACTGCAGAACGATACAAAGATGGCTTCCCTTTGTTGGTTCATGTTTCTTCTTTCTCATGATTCATTCCATTGGTCATAATTCTTCTTTACAACTTGACTATTGAGTAAATACGTTCAATGGGAAGTTATATGTAGTAGATCGGATTCCATGCCATCGTGGGGGGGAAGAGGGGAAGAAAATCTGAAACTCAAAATTATGTGGAACTGAGTGTTTTAAACTCAAAATAAAAAATCTTAATTATATATATATAAAAAAGAAGGCTTCCCAAGACCTACTTCTCCTACATCATGAAGATGGAAGAAGGTGCAGCAACAGCAACTCTATTGTACAAGAAACTGGTTTTCATACACCAAGATCACCCAAGTCAATGAAACCATTAGGCTCCAGAGAATACCAAATTGAATAATGCAGAAACTAGGTAAATAAAAAAAAGGCAACCAAACCCACAAATTTAAAAAAAAAAAAAAACAGAATGTACTCAAGGGTGAAGGCAGTCAACTGCCCTGGAAGCCTAGACAAATAATCCTAGTTCACAGGATTTCAATTTCAATGAGTAACAACGCACAGCACCCAAATTACCAATACTTTTGCTATCCAGATGCAGTAGGCTTAACCAACACGTAAATAAAGGAATGAGTTGAAAAGGAGAAAGTTCTCAAGATCAACAAGCAAGTGTACTATTAAATCATATGAGTTAAGAACCACAAGACAACAGAGAGGATGACACAGTGGCTAAGGAATTTTGCATCAGTGAGAAAAGGCTAAATTTGAGCAGCAGCTGAAATACATGCACACAATGGGACCATCTTAGTAAACATGGCGTCAGACAGCTGCCTCTATCCCAAGTGTGGCTCACACAGGAGCAGCAGTCCCCAATCCAAAATTGAGCACATGCGCAGATTAGGGGATGAGAAGAAGTCCAAGTCATTACCAAGCTCACAAAAGCAAAAGAAGGTGCTACGGCCCAAGGAGTTTCTTGGTGGGGGAGTAGCGAGAAAAAAGTGAGAAATGAGACTGGAAGTGGTTATCAGAAGAAAGGGAAATAAGCCCTGTGAAATCTTCTTGCTTTCGATGGCAAGAGGTTCCATTTTTATTTCTAGTCCCTTACATATTAGCTATACTACCACAATTTGTCTTTCCACTTACATACTAGCTGTAGACTACATCTAGTTTGCATACCATATTCTGCATTGAAAACAGAGACAGGAACAATCTTGAGCTGGAAGAGACCCCAGAGACCATTTTAGTACAACCTTTACCTAAAGCAGGAATTCTTTTTACAGCCTCCCTGACAAGTGGTCATCTAGATTCTGCTCCAGTGCAGGGGAATTCATTAAGCAGCCATTTGTACTTTTTGGAAAGCCTTGATTCTTGGAATTTTTTTTTCCCTCAAGTTAAACCAAAATTCGTCTTCTTGTAATTTTGTCCATTGGCCCTAGTCTATCCAATAGGGCTCACCACCAAACAGCATAAATCTAACCCCTCTTCTACATGACAATTTATCAAACACTTGGAGATGGCCATTAAATCCTCCCTATGTCTTCTCTTCCCTGTTCCTTCAACTTCTCCTCCTATAACACAGTTTAGAATCCTTTTAATTCAGATGCCCTTCCTTGGACATATTCCAGCTTATAAATGTCCTTCTTGAAATGTAGCACAAGATCCAAATAACACATTCTTAATATGGCCCAACCAGGGCAAAATCCTCCAGAAGTACTCTCTCTCTCTTTTGCTTTGGACATGATACTTCTATTAACAAAGTTTAAAGAAACACCTACCTCCTCATATCATAAAGGTGACTCTGGGATCCCAAAGACTATGCTAGCAAACCCTATCAATGTAGAAAGGCTTTAAATGCAGCGATGTACTGTGTCTGTTGAAATCCTCCTGAATGTCTCACAGGCAACTCAAACTCAGTGTCTAAAATAGAATTCGTTATCTGTCCTCTGTCTTTCCTCTAAATATCCCTATTTCTCCTACTTTTGTTGAGAGCACCACCATCCACAAAGTCATCGAGGTATAGTTTTGGAACAGTCTTTGATTCTTCACTTTTCCTCCTTATCCAATCAGCTGACAAGTCTAACCCCACCACATTTCTTATACCATTTCCCTTCTCTCCTCCTCCCATGGTCCAGCTCTTATCCTCTCTCTCCTAAACTACTATAATAGGCTCCTAGTTGGTTTCTCTGCCTCTATTATGTCTCCTCCCCAATCTATCTTCTATACAGCTGCCAAATAACCTCCCTAAGTTCAGTTCTGACTATGTGACTCCTCTACTCAAAAACCTTCAGCTGCTCCCTACTGCTTAAAAGAACAAACACCTTAGCCTGGCATTTAAAACTCTCCAAAATCTGGTTCCTACCTACCCTTTCAGATTTATCTCATAAACTATATTCCTGCCCAAATGAACCTCTAGCTGTTCCCCAAACTTGACACTCCATCTGCACCTTCATACATTGGCACAAGCTATCCCCATGCCTTGAATGCTCTCACTTCTTATCTCCCCACTTCTTGTCTTCTTTCAAGGCTCAGCTCATTCTCTTCCTGGATGCCCCCCAGTTATCAGAGTTCTTTCTCTCCTTAGTTTTCCTTGTATTAATGCTTATTTGAGCATACATTGTATTCTGCTGCCTCCCCCCAGAAAACACGTTCCTTAAGGACAGGGGCTGTTTCATGCTTACTTTGTATCTCCAGTGGCCAACGCACAGTTGCCCAAGGTTGAAGTTTCATAAATGACTGTTAAAATTGACCAACCTGGCTAATCACAGGAAGGCTGAAGATTAAGAATTGAATTTTTTTGCCCAAAGCAATTCATGAAGACTGTCAATTAAACACTGAGGAGGTAATATGCATCAGTGAAAGTGACTCTTCCAAATAGACTCTTCTTAAGTACAGGCCAGCTTTTCTGGTGGTTAAACTCCTACTGAGTTTGTGGGTCACCAAAACCCAAGTCTTTTTTTTTTTAAAACATTAACTGTTTGGCCATTTATCTGTAATAAATTTCAAATTTAAATAGGATTTCACTCATTATTCAAGTCTGTGGAGATCTGGGATCCCTATTGTCACTGAAGGCTTTACCTACTTCTGCTAGCTTCAAGTTATCTACAAATTAGATAAATGTGCTATCATCTTTCAAGCTAGTAATAAAAATGCTGAATACAATGGGGTCCCCAACAGAGCCCTGTGGCTTGGCACTAGTAATCTCCCTCTAGCTAACAAATCCTTTAATCAGTTCAATAGATTCAACTCTCCTTGGGTCTGGTCATTCAACTGATTCCATTTTTCCATCTTGTCCAGAAGGACACAGTGTGAGATTGGGTCAAAACCTTTGCTGAAATTCAGGTATTCTATACATCTGACATTTCCTTGATCCACCAGTACAGCAACCTGGTAAAAAATGGAAATTAGTTTATTTTGACTTGAATGTGTCTTAATGAGGCCATGCTTAACGAACATGACCGCTGCCTCCCTTTCCAATGACTTACAAACTGGCCCTTTGAGAATGGTTTCTGGAATTTTCCCTAACATCAACAGCAAATTCACAGGGCTAGAGTTTGCAGAATCTAATTTTTTCCTTCATTGAAAATTGGTACAGATGCTTGCCAATCTGCAGTTCTAGGGGACCTTTCCTATTGTCAGTCCTTCAAAGATTACCAAGAGTGAGTTAGTAAAGCTACATTACTAACACTTTCACTACCCTGTAAGGTAATCTGCCCAACCACCTGACTTGAATTCATTTAGCAATAGGTGTTCTCTACTCTCTTCACTTACACCAGGTTTCAATTTCCTCAATTGTTTTCTCTCTCCTTTTCAATGTAAAAATCATTCTCATTAATAGGGGGGAAAGAAGCTAAGCTGAACAATTCTGTTATCTACTGCCACGTTCCCATGAGCCCCAAGCATGGACTCGGCCCTTCCTTATTCTTTCTACCACCAAAAAAGCTTCAAAATCTCTTTTTTGTGTCCTTAACATTTTCACCAAGCCTCAGGCCAGCTCATACTGGGTTTTAGCTGTCCTCATGCTAACCTTACAGGACCAAGTCATTCTTCCGTATTTATCTTTGGTTGTGGGCCCTTGATACTATCTGTTGTACACATTCTTTTAAAATGTGAGCTCAAGAGAGAGCATGAAAGAACCTGACAGTGGGCACATTCACCATGCAGGGAAGACAGACTGAGAATGATAAATGAAGAAATTCTCTTTGGATTAAAGTCTGGGTTTAATTTTAGTAAAGGAAGAGTAAAAGGCTTGGTTTTATCTTCTCCACTGGGTCAGAGGCTTTCAAGAAAAAAAGATTCAAAAAGTGAAAGGGAGTGATTATGGAAAAGCTAGCAGCTCCACAGGCAAGCCCTCTCACCGTTTTTCATTTTTTCATGTTATTGCCTCCTGTGACCCTTCAACATGCAGCTTTTATCCAGTTCTTCTATGGAAACTACCTTCACCTAAATTAAGGGACTATGCTCTTGTCGGACTGAAAACATAAGCTCCTCTATTTAAAAAACAACTATTCATTTGATTCCCTTGAATTCTCATTTCCCATTCTATTTCTTTCTTTCCTTAGCTTCCACTGGTTTTCCAATTTCTCTGATCACTTCTCTAACCTCCCTCACTAGCCCTTCTCTTCTCTCCTTGTCTATTCCACTTCCCCACTGCCTTCCTCAGAGAGCTCATTTGCTCTCAAGGTTTTACCTCTCCCTAGAAGCATCTTTGATGGATGTCCCACTCTAATTTTTCCAAACTCTGGCAGGTTTTACTAAAGCTGAAAAGGCTTTGCATATAGTTCCAGTGACAAACTATGTTTCCTGTCTGAGCAACAGCCAAGTTAAATGTAGACAGGCTCGTCAACTACAAGGGGCCACTAAGTCATTTTTTAACCAGGGCAGACCATGAAATAGAATTTTTTTCAAAAAATTACAAAATGGCTCTCAGTCCCAGACAGCTTCCTGTAGCAGAATAATTAAAAAGTGGGTAAAGGGTAGTAATAAACAGAGTTCTTAGGCTATATAAAAACAGTAATTTAACCATTGGTAAAATAAATATGAGGCCTTTGGTAAACATCCAGTAAGTTTATATACCATTGGAATCACAATAAAATTAACATTTTGCTAGAAGTTAAACCAACAATGTCATTGCTAAATGGACAGATGATCCTAGAATGGAGGACAAAGTTAGTTTCCTCACATGCTAAAAGGCAACAAACAAATTTCAAGAGACACTGAATATCACTCTTTGAAACACTCCTTGTGGGGAAGGATGATAACTGTGGCTTATGTGCCGACATCTGCTGCGAGATTGTAGGACACTCTATGGAAAATTTGTCAAGATACCACAAACAAAGGCAACCTATACCTTGATACGTGTCAATGTCCATGAAAAGGTAAGTTCAAGGAGGATGGCAAAAAATGTTGGTAAAGAAATTGAGAATTCAGGAGATAGAAGGTGCTGGATTATTTGCACCTGAATATAATGAACTCTCTTCTTAAGAAGAGAGTGAGCAGCTGTCTTCAAAATCATGTGGTATTGGTTTAAAAACAGAGAAATAGATCAGTGGAACAGACTAGAGACAAGGGAGAATAAAAAGCAATGGAACTCAATAAACCTATATTTCATAAAATGAGACACATAAATTATCTAGGAAAAAACTCCTAGAAAGCAGTCTGGCAGAAATTAGGCTTAAACCAGCACCTTATTCCACATGCCACAATACACTCTAATGTGGATATGTCACCTATTAGAAGAGAAGTGGATCATATACTTCTCCCAGCTATGGATGGGAAATGTATCTTAATTAAACAAGAGATAGAGGTAATTACAAAAGATAAAAATGAATAACTTTGATTAAATAAAACTGAAAGCTTCTGCACAGATCTGCAAATTGGCAGAAATGCCAAAGACAGCAATCATCAATGTTGGAGGAGTTGTGGAATGATAGGCACACTAGTACATTGTTCATGGAACTGTGAAATGGCACAGCCATTCTTTCTTATATTCACTTTTAAATTTTGAGTTCCAAATTCTCTCCAGCCCCTCTCCCACACACCAAGAAGGCAAGCAATATGATACCCATTACACATGTGAAGTCGTGCAAAACATTTCCATATTAGCTATGTTGCAAAAAAAAAAGCAAGAAAAATTTTAAAAAGTAAAAAAATATGCTTCAATATGCACTCAAGGGTTCATCAGTTTTCTGTCTGAAGGTGAACAGCATTTTTCATCATGAATCCTTTGGAATGGCTATATTGATCAGAGTAGCAAAGTTTTTCACAGTTGATCATCGCTACAGTTTTGGTTACAGCCTCAAATTGGAAAGCAATTTGGAATTACACAAATAAAGTGACTAAAATGTCCACACTCCTTAAACCACTACTGGGCTTCTATCCAAAGGAAGCCATTAATAAGAATGCTCAGAACTATCCCATGCACAAAAAGGAGATGACTACATCTGAAAGAGCAAAAAATGACTAGTTGCTAATATGGGAATCATTTCAGAATCAGCTGTGTTTCAGGTCTTTAAGGTGTTAGGTATCTAAGATTAAAATTCCTTGGCTAATTAGAAGCATAAAGATGAGGAGAAATAACATCCAATTTCACTACTTAAATTTACCACTATTCAAATCAATTGCTAGCTCTGAAAAATAGGTAATGGAGGGAGGGAGAGAGAGAGAGGAAGGGAGGGAGAGAGAGAGGCAGAGAAAAGAGACAGAGAGAGAGAAGGACAGACTGATGGACAGAGAGAGAGAGAGAGAGAGAGAGAGAGAGAGAGAGAGAGAGAGAGAGAGAGAGAGAGAGAGATACAGACAGACAGACTGACACGGATAGAGAGACAGAGACAGAGAGAAACCAAAGGGGTAAGCCAAGAGTCCAGGCTGCCTCAGCCAGCACTTAATCTCTTACTGAGAGACTCAATAACCACAGGCAATAAGACCAGGCCATTTGCAAAAGATTATGAAGAGGGATGATAGAAGATTATGAACAGCACTGCCTCACAAAATACCAAAAAGCAGCAAAAGCAAGCCTTTGGAAAAAGTTTGAGGTGAGCCAACTGGGTCATGTCATGATTTCAAGAGCATTTGCAGATCAAAATGGACCCCACCTGCCAAAATGTGAAGTGGAACAGAACAGTGAGCATTTATAAACTATTATCACAACTGCTGAAAGAGTAGACTCCCCACGTACGGAACCCTACCTCTTCAGTACCTGACAGACTATGGCCTATGTGAGGAAGCAGAAATGGCACAAAGAAAAGGAAGCCCAGAAGTGCAGCATATTCTGATCAAAAACAGAGGAAATCATGTGCAAAGTGACAATTTTAATTGCAATCGAGGATTTATTTTCATGACATATCAATGCAATTCAACAAGCACATATTAAGGGCCTATTGTGTACATGGCACTGTGCTAAGTACTAGGAATACACAGACAAAAATTAAAGTCCTAGTTCTATCATTCCATGATGGGAGGGGACACAACATGTTCAAAGCAGTCTGGAAAAAAAGGGAGCACTAACAGAGGTGGAGAGATCAGGAATGGCTTCATGGAAAAGGAAGCCTTAGAGGAAGATAAGGATGCCAGCAGCTAGAGAGGGGGAGGAAGGGCCTCTACCATCAGGCATGACTGGAATGGGCCCCCTCCTGGCAGACGGCACCCTCTACAGGAAGTCTTTCCTGCCCTGCCTGGCTGTTACTGCTCTCCATACTTCTCTGTGTATATGATGTAAGTCCCTCACTTTAATGTAAGCTAACTAATGGCAAGAGCTGTTTGATTTTTATCTTAATAGTGCCCTTCTTTGTTCACTAAAGTGCCCTGAACACAGTAGGTGCTTAATAAATGTTCTGTGTTCTTGAAAGACAAAATACATGGAAGCGGGCTTCCCCACACAGATGCTCACATAGCTGCAGATGGCACTGTGCTGAGTGCACTGAGCCCTGGGATGTGACACAGCCTCCTCTGATCCACGGCCAATCAAAAATGAGATTGGGTTTAGGACTGGACAAAGGGAAAACCGAACGGGCAAAGGATCTTTATTGCCCAGATTATGTCATACAACTGAATGTGCGTCCCACTGAATCTATTGGCACTTATTTTTTGATAGGTATTAAAGATGGGCAGTAGGAACAGACTGCATTTGGATGGATAGTTGAGTAGCATTTTCAATAAACCCAGTCTTTCCTCCACCAAAATCCATCATTTTAATGTAACATTCTCTCTGCAATACTGCATAGCTATGAATCATGAAAAACCATGATCACAGAATAATTAAAATGCAGGTGACCAAAAGGAGGCAATGGAAAGGAACATGGTAAGCTGTAGTATATTACTAAAAATGACAAGAAATGTCAAAGAAGACATCGTAAAATGACTAGGAAAGGATGTGGGATGGTCGCTCTATGCACCAGTCTACGAGAGGAAGGCCTCTAGCATTCTAGGTAGATTCTTCGTGCAGGATTTATGGAAAGACATGGATATGAACTACATAGGATGAGAAAGCACAGCTGGATTGTGTTATGCACTCAAGCAGGGAATACTGACTCAACTATACTAAAAAAATATCAAAGTATTAAAGTCCCACCTCTCACCTCACTCAACACATATGAAACCAAACTCTCATCTTTCTCCCAAAATAGGCTCCCAGTCCTGGCTTCTTTTATGTGGTTAGTGGTATTGGGAGAAATGAGTATTTCTCTATTATATTTAATAACTATTTATTGTATTAGGGCTATGGTTTTCCCCTTTTCAATTCCTCATCCAGAAACCAATCAGCGTAGGAAATCTCTCTTAAAGATTTAAGATAGATCTGATGCTGAGTGAAAGGGGCAGAACCAGGAGAACACTATACACAATTACAGACACAGGGTATCTGTTATGATTAACTTTGATAGACTTGGCTCTTCTCAGCAATGCAAGGTTCTAAGACAACTCCAAAAGACTCACGATGGAAAAAGTGATTCACATCCAGAGAAAAAAATTACGGAGTCTGAATGCAGACTGAAGAAAACTATTTGCTCTTTTTTTAATTTGTTTTTGTTTCTTCTTTCTCGTGGTTCATTCCATTGGTTGTAGTTCTTTGCAACTTGACTTGTGAAAATATGTTTAGTGTGAAGGTATGTGTAGAGCCTATATGGGATTGGATGCTGTCTTGGGTGGGGAGGGGTGAGGAGAGGGACAGGGAGAAAATCTGAAACTCAAAAACTTGAAGAACTGAATGTTGTAAACTAAAACTAAAAATAAATTAATTAAAAAAAAAAGATTTACTCAGGTTGAGATATAATCAGACAGTAAAGATAATTCTAAGGTTTGGCTAACAGGTATATTCCTGCTCACTGTGCTTGCTCAGACAGGACCTGGAAAAATGTTGATTCTCCCTATTATCAAGGTGATGTGGAAACTGATGTCTCTTTGACCAAGATTTGAGTGACCTAACTCTCGTACCCCAACATAGCCCACCTCCCACTGTGTTAAGCCATCAGAGGTGATTAGACATCCCTCTTCGAAGGGCGTATAAACTGTGACCCCACTGCCATGAGGGGTCTTTGATTTAGGAGAGACGGCCAAATGGCCATCCTTTTATTAAAAACCTGCTGGCCTTATTAATAAAATGATTAAATAACCCAGAAACTAGGTCTCTCGGACTTTTTAATGGTTACAGTTTAGTCATTCCACTAGTCTCCAAGGCTCTAAATTTCTGGGTCGTTTTAAATTCCTCCTCTCCTTACCAATTGTCAATTAGTCACCCAGTTCCACTAATTCTTCCTTGGCTACCTCATTTACTCTTTCCCATTCTCAGTGATACAGCCCTAGCTCTGGCTTTTGGAATAGGCCTTATAGCTCAGGACTGTGCAGCAGTAAGCACATCTTCCTTTCAAGCAGGTGATCTGAATTAACTTCCTATTCAACTTCTGGCACAGAAAAGGGAGACCAGCAATGGGTACTGTCAACAGTAAGAGCAAAGAGGAAGATCTGAACCCAGCAGAGCAGAACAGATGAATAAGCGGGGAGGGGGGTAAGGGCTGCACTTTCATATGATAAAATAAAATGAGGAGGAAACCTGGAATTCATCCAGTTCTGCAAATGGGCAGAAGATGAAGGTCAGAGAATATATGATACTGCACACACAAGTAAACTAAAATACTGAGAAGTAATTATAAGCAAAGGATTGCAATGTTTGGGAAAAGCCAATTTTTAGGTAAGCACAATGCAGAACTGTATTATGTGTAATGTTACAATAGGTAACAATAGACTGTAGAATTTAAGGAACTGGGCAAAGAGAGAGAGAAGGAAGGAAAAGGGCGGCATGAATTCCTCCCCAGGATATTATTCTTTCTCTAACAGAGGGAATGAGCAGAGGCCCACCAGAACACAAACATGACTAAGCATATTCTACTCCTTCCAAGGCTATTGCTGTGCTGCCGAGAACAGCATCTGCTTCTATGGAAGGGAAGTGAGTTTCTATTAGCCCCAAGAGTGGGGGAAGAGAATAGGCACCAGGGATGAGCTAGGACTCCCCCCAAAAAAAAAAAGGCATACCGGAGCTTAAGGAAACCCCCTTGCTCCCTGGTGGATGAGTCTCCTGGAGAATTCTTGGGTCCAGGCTAAAACAACCAAGGAGCTTAGTTCTGAGGGATTCCTATCTATTAACAGGGCAGATCTCCTAGACGTTCTCCCTGGATAACGGCTGTCCCCATGTCTGAAACTTGTTAATTAGCTTAGCCCTTTGGGAAATAGTGGCAAACTCAGGCTTTCTAGGGAACATTTACTGTAGAGGTGCAGGCAGACACCATACACCATAGTGTCCTCCCTTCCACCCTCTCAATGTCCAGAATAGACCTTCTCGTGCTTTGCCTGGACAACTGCAATTGTGTCTGAATCGGTTTCCCCAACTTGAGACTTTCTCCTCCTCTAATTAAATACTGCACACTGCTGCCAAATTAGTCTTTATAAAAGACTGCATTGCACAGGTCCCTCCCTTCAAAGGCTCCCAATCAATCAATGTTTCACTGTTATTCTGCTCTGTTTATGTGCATCTGACTGCCACCCATAGTCACAGAACTTCAGACTCGAGGGCAGGAAGGCATTTGGTTCCACTGAGCCTTTACTCACCATGCTCCTCTTTGACTGGAATGCCCCAAGTCCCCATGCCCCTTGTCTAATCCCTACCCTTCCTTTTAAGTTTCATTTCAAGCCTACCCTTGCATGAAGCCTTCCAGAGTCCCAGATTATACATTAGATTGTATAGAGATAGTAGTAACAATAGATTCTAATAAATGAATGAGCCAAGTTCAATTCCAACAAAGCCAAGAAGGGATATACTTCAGTACTGGACTGCTGCAGGTGTCTGTTAAAATCAGGTCTGCTTACCTACGTAGGATTCTCTAGGCAAGAGAATCTACCATTTTTACTACTCTCTTATAAACTTACAGAATCCTACAATTTCTTACAGAGTCTTAGAGAATGTCTTATCTGACCCCCAATCTTGCAGAAGAGTTCAATGACTTGACCACAGTGAGTCCATTGAGGAGCATGCTATAGGGAGGACGGCCATTCTTTCTTTTCTAGCTTTCCTGATTCACCAGAAAAATGTGAAAATTAAGCCTGGCATGTTGCCTTAAGCTTGTGAAACAGTGGAAAAGAAAAATGCAACCATCTAATGGAGGAAATTTTCAAATATTACTAAACACATTAAGGTACTTTCTTAAAAAAATACCAGGATATCAGACCACCTCACTTTATATAACTGATGTGGAAAAGGTCCGTGTAAATCAAATCATAATTCAGATTTACTAAGGGACTTTCCTATTTTGAAGGGAATCTTTCATGAAGTAAAGAATCCTGATCTGTGAACAATGTCCCCTCTCTAACCCTCCCATCCTCCTGGCTTCAAAAAGTCAGCTTCACAAGGATATTGGCTGGGCAGCAGTTTCTTAAAAACACAAATCCTGGGCTTTTTGCTGGACTAAGTCACTATGAGTCACCATGTGACAAGAGCAGCCAGAGGAGTTAGCCTGACCGACCTTGGCCAGAATGAGGGAGATGACAACTCTGCTGAAGGCAGACCCAGTCAGATCACATATGGAACAAATATTGGTGACCATTTAGGAGCAGTCATGAGATATCGTCATGATATCGGATGCACAGAACAATATGGTCAGCACTCTATGCTTCATTCCATTGGATCCTGACAATAATCCTTTCAGGAAAAGACCACAGGTCTTATCATCTCCTGTTTGCAGATGAAGAAAATGAGGACAGAATATCCGTAAAAGGGTTAGGAGATTGGCCCACTGTCACTGAACTAACCAGCGTCAAAGGTGGGATTTGAACCCAAGCCTCTCCTGACTCTGACACTAGAATTTTTTATACCGCAAAATAATGTTGATGAGCAGGAGAATGTTCTAGGCAAGGTAACTGGGAAAGTGTGGAAAAGAGATTTGAATTTTCCAAAGGGTAGAACTAGCAATGACGAGGGAAAGGTGCACAGGGAAACCAGTTCAGACAGAGAATACTGCTCCAGCTGGGAAAGGCTGCCCCACAGCGGGAGCTGCCCCTCACTGAGCACTGGTGTGATCAGAGGCGGGGAGGTTCTTTCTCGGGAATGGGTTGGGTGAAAGGTCCCTGAGACCCCCTTCTACTCTTCTACAACCACCAACATTTAGACAACACTTAAATAGTCTTTGCATATATTATCTCATTTATTCTCACCACAACCTGTGGGGGAGATCTATTATTATGTCTGAGGTAAGTTAAATGGCCAGTATGTGCTTAAGGCAGGACTTGCACTCAGGTCCTGCTGATTCCCAGTCTGGCAGTCTACCACACCACCTAACTACTTGGGATTCTGTACATTTGATTTGCTTCATTGATCTAGATGGTCCTAGGTTGGGTATGCAAGGATTGCATCTGCCTTGGGAATCTCAGCTTCCTGCCTCACCTGCATTCTTGGGTAGAGACAGGAGCCTTTGACTTTAAGTCTGAAATGGGGACATGATGGTCCCCTGGGGTCTACAAGGATCCAAACTGGCCAGTCAGTAATGTGCTCTGCCATCCAGATAGGCTGAAAATCCCACTGAATTGAGGATAGGCTGTCAGCAGGCTTGAGTGTAAAGCCACACCTTGGCTGGAAGCAGGTTAGCTACAAATGAGATGCCAGGACCGCAGAAGTTGGGGGAATTGCTGGGCAGTCAGTCAACAACATTTATTAAGTTTTTACTATGCAGGCAAACCATTGATCCATGAACCATAAGAGGATGAGCAGAAACTATAGAGAAATATAACTTAGGTCATGCATCGCTGTCTACAGTCCTCAACGATAAGTTATAGGCCTTGCAGCCAATCAGCTGGGAGTCCTCTGGGCTTCTCTCCACACTCTCCTCCTTTGAAAACTGACATGGTAGAAAGCACACTGTACTTGGGAATGAGAAAACCTAGGCTCTGCTGATTACCAGCTGTGTGACCTGGGAAAATCACTTTACCTGGGCACCTCGCTCTCTCCATTTATCAAGTGAGAATGTGATACTTGTACCTACCTTAAAGAGATATGGGGAGGATTAAAGGAGGTAGTTGACACAAAGCACTTTGTAACTCTGAAGTGCTACATAAAAGTGAGTTATTACTATGACTACAGCTACCATCTTCATTCAACAAGGCTTTGCAGAGTAGCTACTATTTCCCTGGGCCAGATACTTGCAAAATTTACCTTCCAGGTCCTGATATTTCACCTGACCTCTAAATTAACATTTCATGCCATTTCAGGTCCTCACGTCAACTGAAATATAATGTGTCCAAATTTAAAGTATTTTTAACCGAAATTCTATTTTTTTCAATCAGCAAAAATTTGCCTTTTAAGTCCCACTTTTTCCCCTCTGCCCCCTCACTGAGAAGGAAAGACCTATTAAACATCTATTAAAAACATGTAGCCAGGTGGTGCAATGGATAAAGTGTCAGGCCTGCAGTCAGGAAGACCTAGGTTCAAATGTGGCCTCAGACACTATTAGCTAAGTGGCCCAGGGCAAGTCACTTCACTGTGTTTGCTTCCATTTCCTCCTCTGTAAAATGAGCTGGAGAAGGAAAGAGCAAAACACTCTAGTAACTTTGCCAAGAAAACCCCGGTGGAGTCTCAAAGAGTCAGACATCACTGAGAAACAACTGAACAACAAGAATACTAATGTCAAACAAATTCTTCCACTAGTCACGTTTGAAAAAAAAATCAACCTGCACTGAGTCCATCACCCCTCTCTGGCAGGAAGTGAGTGGCATGTGTTCTCGTTAGTCTTCCGGAACTGTGGTTAGTCACCATGTGAATCAGAGTTCCTAAGTCTTTCAAAGTTGTTTGTCTTCACAATATCATTTTTATTGTATAAATTGTTCTCCTGGCTCTCATTTCCTTCTGCATCAGTTCATACATGTCTTCCCAGGTTTCTCTTAAAACACTTCCTATTATTTCTTACAACACAATAAAATTCTACCACTTTCATATACAATGACTTATTCAGCCATTCTCCAACTGAATTCTCTGTTCTCCCCTCAATTTCCAATTCTCTGCCACCACAAAAAGATGTGTGTGTGTGTGTGTGTGTGTGTGTGTGTGTGTGTGTGTAGGTATATATATAATTAATGGTATTGCCAAGTCAAAGGATATGCAGAGTTTAATAACAGTTTGGGCACAGTTCCAGAATGGCTGCCCCAGTTCACAGTAATCCACTAACAAAGCCCCTTTAAACATTTATTTTCTGTCCAAATCTAAATTCATCAGTTCTCTCTACCAAAGGCCACATTCCCATCACCACCAGTGTTTTAAACATCTATAGTCAAAACCCTAGAGTTAGTTCTGACTCTGTTCTCTCCATCTAATCTGTCACCAAACCCTGTCAATTCTTCTCAGTAATCTCTTAGATCTGCCTCTTTTTCTCCAATACCGTAGTTACTACTTTATTCTTGGTTCTTAAAATCTCAGGCTTGGACAATAACACTTAAGAAGCCTTCCACCTCTGGGGCAGCTAGATGGCACAGTGAATAGAGCACCAGCCCTGGAGTCAGACGGACCTGAGTTCAAATGCGGCTGTAGACACTTGACACACTTAGTAGCTGTGTGACCTTGGGCAAGTCACTTAACCTCAATTGCCCTGCCTTCCCCCCATCAAAAACAAACAAAAACAACAACAAAAAAAGAAATCTCCCGCCTCCAATATTACCATGTTCTAATCCATTTGACATACTACTGTCAGATTAATCTTGTTAAATGATCATTTCAATGTAACTTCTCTACTCAAGAACTTACAATGGCTCCCTACTGCCTACGGCAACAAGTCCAAATTCTGCATCATTAACACTGAAAAGTCTTTCACAATCGGGCCCCATTTCATCTGCCCACGTGCCATCTGCTTCTCTCCACTGTTCCTGGAACATGTCATACTCATCTTCCTCTTGGAACACCCTTTTCCCACTTCTTCACCTAATCAAATTCTTTGTCTAATCCTACCAATCTTAGAATTAGAGAATCTCAGACTTGGAAGCTAACTCAGAAGTCATCTAGCATAGGAGTCAGCAAACTATAGCCCAAGGCCCAAATCAGCCCCACTGCTTGTTTGTTTGTTGGTTGGTATGACCCGGCTTGCAATCTAAAAATGGTTTTTATGTTTTTAAATATATTTAGTATACTAAATATAATATGGGGGCAGCTAGGTGACACAGCTGGCAAGAGCGCTAGGTCACAGTCAGGAAGACCTATCTTCCTGAGTTCAAATGTGGCCTCAGACATTATTAGCTGTGTGACTTTGGACAAGTCACTTAACCCCGTTTGCCTCAGTTCTGTAAAATGAGCTGGAGAAGGAAATGGCAAACCATTCCAGTATCTTTGCCAAGAAAACCCTAAATGGGCCGCAAAGAGCTGGACATGGCTGAAACTACTGAACAACAAGATAAAAAATATATTTAAAATATGTTTAAATTAGATGTTAAACGATTTTAAAATGTCAAAACCACCATTCTTAGCTCATTGATCAGATTTGGCCCCAGGGCCACAGTTTGCTGACCCCTCCTGATTCGAATCATCGATCTCCTCTACATTCCAATAAAAGACAGGAAACAGGGAATTCACTACCTCTGAAGCCAGCCTGGTTCATGTGTAGACAGATCTCACTGTCAGAACTTCTTCCTTATGTCAAAGCTCAGCACTACCTACACAAGGCCCTGACAACAATCTCTCCCAAGCCTGCCTTTCTGATCCCCCGCCCTCCTCCAGCTCTTGCCTTCTGCTACACCATTTAAAGACTAGATAAATCAGTGTATTCCAGGGTGAGAGGTAGTGAGCTGTAGTAAAAAGAGCACTGCCCTTGCAGGCAGTTCAAGTGGCTAACTGACAAGGGCGGCACACCCTTAAAAAGAATGCTTCCTTGAGCTGCCTTCTCTCGCGAGGTAAACTGTCAATCCCAGAACAGTGTTCCTAAAGTTGTTTTCTGGAGACCCCCAAATTCCCTGATTAGCCTCTGTCTTTGACCTTTGCTAGAAGCTTAGTCTGAGCTACGCTCTTCCTCCATGGGAAAGACAATCTACGCTTACTGGCTGTGTAGCCAGGGGCACGTCAGCCTCTCTAAGCCTCAAGTGTATAAAATCTATAAAATGGGGATAACAATATTTGCATTATCTTTCTCATAAGGTTGTTAGGAAAATAATTTGTAAACTGTAAAATGCTTTATTTACACAGAAGTTATTATAATGAAAATATATGTTGCTTCTCCAACTAGTCATACAAGGACAACGAATAGCACCGGCTGGCAAGCAAAGGGATAGACCTATACTTTTTTACTGACAATACCAGGGATCATTTACAGGCAGGCTGGTTGTACATATGGGAATCTCATATATTTAAAGCACCAGCTGCCTGTTCTCTCTGAACTACTGCCTGGTAGTAAGGAGCGTCAGGGTTATGTCCTAATTCAACATACTATAGTGATTGCTGAGGTCTTCTACAAACGCTAACTACTGCAGGGAATAGCTCCATCTCTGCTATGTGCCTGGGATAATGTTGGTCCAATGCCTAGCATAGAGTAGCTGCTTAATCATTTTTGCTGAAAGGTGGACTCTGGGATGCTACAGGGGGCGGCTCCTTGCTCCATCTCTGTGCCCAGTGCTCCAGAAGTATACGAAGGTGCTAGCCTATGCAGAGCGCACAGAGATTTCTTCCTCCCCTTTCCTACGGTTCCTTTTCCCAGGCTGGGGATGGGAAAGAGAGAAACAGTGACTGGGCTCCTTCTGAACCAATTTCCTCCTCTGAACCAGGTTTTCCTCCTGTGCTATATGAACCAAAGAAGTTCTCATGCTATTTCCCATCCCTAGTTCCCTTTTTTCCATTCCAAACAGTAAGCAATGACAGTGGAGTCTGCACAGGCGCAGTGAAGTGTAAGAGAAGAGCTATCATCAACTAATGAGAGTTAGTGTCCCATCTTGGCCTTTTCAAGGACTGGGTTTGGAGTCCTCACTTCCAAATTTACCTCTGTGTCTCGGGCCTGAAACCACTCAGGAAAGTGTCTAAGTCCTTAGTAAGTGCTAAGTGCTCATGCTGGGTCGGGGGAGGGGAGGCTGTCGGAACAACTGTTTTCACTTCTCTGCTGAACATCAACAATTGCTCCCTGGACTATCTCCACCAGGACGTCTGGCACCCCAAAATTCAACAATGACCAAACAGAACTCATTGCTGAACCCACTGTCCTCTAAATCTCCCTATTTCTGTTGAGGGCACTATCACTCTCAAGTTTCATACCTCGGGAATCATTCTTGACTCCTCCTTCTCCCTCCCCGCCCCCAACCCAATCAGCTGTCACTATCTGTCACTTCTGCCTCAATAACATCTCTTGTTATCTACAGATCCATGAGCCTATTTCAGACCCTCATTATCCCTCTCCGAGATCAGTGCAATAGCTGGGCTCTCTCACTGTTTTCCTTGCTTCTGGACTTTCCCCTCTCCATCCCATCTTCCACGTGGCTGCCAAAATCACATTCCTTGGGCATCTAACTCATGGGGCCACTCTCATGTACAAAAATCTTGCCAGAATCCCATTTCAGCTCTGGAAAGGAGCTCAGAGGTCATTTCAGCTAACCCCCTACCTGTAAAAGGAACTCCCACTGCCTTTAGGATAAAATACAAACTCCTCAGTCTAGCATGTAAAACCCTCCCAACCTACCTGGCACCTGCCTTTCAAGACATTCCATATCACCTCTCACATGCTCTGTGTCCTGGCCAAACTGTTCCCAAACTTGGCATTCTATCTCCTGTTTCGTGCCTCACAGAGACTGCCTTTTCCACCCCTCATTCTAGACTCCTTAGCTTCCTTCAAGGCTCTGCTCAGGTGTCATACTTTCTACTCAAAGCCTTTCCTGATCCCCTTTCCTGCTGATCAGTGCTCTCTCTCCTTAAACTACCTTGCTGTTGTTGGGTTTTTTGTCTTCTATTTTATTTTACTATCTTGCATGTGTGTTATATCTCCTTTGGTGGAATGTCAGCTCTCCGCAGGCAGGATTTGTGTCCTTGGTGCATAGCACAGGGTCTTGCACATAGGAGGCATTTAATGATTTTGTTGAGAAAGCACTTGTTCCCTGTCTACCGACACAATTCTTGACTATTCCATTTGCAGGCAGATGATTCTCAGATTTTAGGAGTGGTTTCACATATGACCTGCATGATCAACCAGAGAATAGAACATACTGATTCAAATTTTCCATTTAAAAAAAAAAGCTTTTTTAGAAAGAAACAGATTAAGCAAAATTCTGCTTTGAGAAAACAAAAGCTGGTGGAAAGCCATCTGTAAGACAACAGGGGGAGGCAGTGGAAAGAAGTTTGCTTGGGCCCTGAGCCCTGAACTAGATTCTGGGTCCCTGGCCAGGCATACTGGTCAGTGAATTCCGAAGAAGTGGGCAATGAATACCTTGCCAAGGTGAATGTGCCATCCAGATGTCTGAGCTTTAAAATTCTCTGTACCGGTTTCACAAAACAATCACAATGGCCCAAGCCTGAGAAGATTAAAACCTTGTCCCCATCCCCAGGCCGGGAAGAATTCAGAAAGCAATGCTTCTGCCACGCTGCCTGACAAAACAGTATCTATCTTAGAGACTTTTCTAACCAGCTGCCCTGTTCTGTCGATTCTAGTTTTTGCCATCTCTCCACTTTACATAGCCATTACCATTTTTGGGCCCTTGTCACACTCTGCTAGTATATATTACTCCTACCTTGCTGCTATGTGCTGTAAAGAGAAAGGGAACAGATGGACAACTGCCAGCCTAACCCCTCTTTCTCCACCAGGTCTGGATGCACAGATGAGTTCTCCAACGGTTCATTTACTCGGGTGTGCCCCAACTCACTCTCCTCCGCAAGCCCACTGGAATCACCCTGACCCTGAAATGACTCTCACTGCAACCTACAACCAGAACCACTGGCGCCTCACAAGCTCCAGTTCTCTTCCCACACTCCCTCAACCACTGCTTCCAGCCCAAGCTCTCAACCTTCAAACTGACCAACACTCATCCTGAGACTGCCTGACACTCCTAAACAGCACCACAGAGCGAAAGTTTGCGAATCCTCCTACGGCCTCTGGGGAACATCTGATGTTCCCTTTTCCCTCTCAGTCGCCCCATCCCAAGCTCCTTATATCCTGGCATCTTGTATCCTTCACAGAAATTAGAGATGGTAGGGGCCTCAGGGTCTCTCTAGTCCAATTTCTACCTAAGAGGAATTCTCCCTACACTGTAGCCCAAAAGCTTCCAGCCACCCTCCCTCCCCCAAGGCAGCCTGCCCCATTTCACTTGAGCAGGACCCTAGTGAAAAGACTTTTCCCCTAACATCAAACCTCTGTTTGTCTCTGTGCTACTTTCCCTCCTCTCCCTACCCCATAATCCAGCTCCTGTTTCTGTCCTCTGAGGCAAAGAGCAAGCCTCCCTTTCATGTTGCCAGACTGACATCTACAACAATCTGGAGACACCTTTCAGTACCTTAATTCTCCCCCTCTCAAAACTAAAGATCCCCAGTCACTTCAACTGATGACTTGAGGCCCTCCACCATTCTGGCAGCCTCCTCTGGACTCTTTCAAGCTTATCAATGTCCTTATACCTCCCTTTTTAGAATGGACTTGTGACTTCAAGTGACTTCCCTGGAAGAGGGCTCTTACTCTTTCTATGAAAGCAGTTCAGCACCTGCTCTGGAACTCAGTTATATAGCGTTCTCTGGGGGCACCAAGGGGTTCACTGACCTCTCTAACATCACACAGTAGTCTGGGTCAAACGCCTAATTTGAGCCTAGGTCTTCCTAATTCTGTCTACTCATCATTCTTTGCTGCTTCTCCCCAATGTTCTTCTTAAACAATGGCATGCACAACTGAACCTAACACCTGAAATGTTGTCTGACCAGGACTACCACTTCCTCATTGCTGGAAACTAGGCCCATCTTAAGGCAGCCCAAGATCACACAGGCTTTTCTGGCTGCCTCATCACACTGCTGGCACCAGCCAAACCTGTGGTCCACTAAAACCCTCAGCACTTTTTCTGCTGTTTAATCATGCTTCCTTTGCCTTGTACTTGTGAATCTGATTTTTTAACCTAAGCATAAGATTTTCCATTCATCTACACCTGAAAGGCATTTTAATAGATTCAACCCAATGTTCTAATATGCCAAGACTTTTCTGGATCCTCACTCTGTCATCCAGTGTGTTTTCTCCCAGTTTTGTGTCATCTGCAAATTGGAACACTGTGCCATCTAGACCTTTTCTTATTAACCTCCTCCTGCTTTCCCCTGCCCACTCCAAAGGAGGTATATAGCCAGGGGAATCTGATAAGGCAGGTCGAGGTTTGTGGATAGGTTTCTCTTTAAATTAAAAACATCTGACCCTTAACTAAATATTCAGAAACTCTTTGGAATGGGCTTCCTTAAAAGGTCAGGAGTTTCTTGTTTTAAATGTATTTAATTAGAAGCAAGACTGAATATCAGTCAAGAATACTGTAGAGGGAATTTGGCTTCAGGAAGGGACTGGCCTAGATGCCCTCTATGGTCTCTTTCAACTCTGAGATCCTATGATTCATTCTGCCAACTTCTCTATTGCAGCTCTGAGAAAGCCAAAACTAAACCATCTGAAGCCACCGAGGAAAAGCCCTCTGTTGGCCTCCCCCGATTCTCAGCCCAAAATGGTCACAATCTGAATGGAAAAATGCTTAGCAATAGTCTGTGTCCTAAGCTGCCAAGCACTCCAGCTCCTTTCATCAGGAGTAAAAACGTGTAGGGAAAGTGTACTAACTGTAAAGGAAATAAGAAGAGATCTCTAAGAAAGAAAACACATTACAAACAGACGGTCCATTAAATATTGCTTTGCAAGGGAAGCTGAGACTGATATAACCCTACATTGTTATTATTACGCTGCCCACAAGAACCAAAGTTGTCTCCCTCACCCCTTGCCTCTGTTCGTCCTAAGGGGACAGAGATAGGAGTCTATTTCTGTCTCCTGGGGGCAGCAAAGGCTGGCATCCATAATACTGTAAGCCTGTCTCCCCAAGTGTTAGCACTCTCTCCCTCCTGACATGACTTGGGAGATTCTTTGTATTAATGTAGAGTGTACACACTGTGTACCCTAACCTACACAAGTGGCTCTTAGCCCTGGAGGGTTACATCTATTTATTTCCTTTTTCCTTTCTGTTCCACAACACAGCCCAGTGCCCAGTGTACAGATGTTCGTTAAACGGAACTTTTCCAAAATGCTGAAGCTGTCATGTCAGCTCCCTGACGGAGAAACTCACTCAACATTTCCCCTCTTGGGCAGGAAGCTCTTTGAGAGTAAGGACAGTGTTGTTTTTCATTTTTAATCCCTAGAACAGTGCCTAAGGCATGTTAAATGCCTAACAAACATTTGCTTCATTAAACTGATTGGCCTGACATTCAAAGCCTTCTAAAATCTGGTCCCAATCCACTGCTCCAACTTTACTGTCTTTTCCCCAACTTCTATTCTCTGTTCCACAAATGATGTGCTTACTAGTTCCTAAACACTACTGACTCTAAGCAAGACCTGAATGGAGAAATTCACGTTCTCTTGTCTGAAATATGTTCTTCTTTTCTCAGCCAATCCAAATCCTCCCTGCCGTAAGATGCTGCCTATTTCACAGGGTCTTCCCTGACCACTTTTGTACCCAAAGATTTCTTTTTCTTGTGAATTCTCCTAGTACAGTTGGTAAGACCCAAAGTGTCTCATACTACTCTGGAACTCTCACAGGGCCAGTCTGCACAGTGCCTTGCATGTGACAGTCACTTGATGGCTTTTTCTTTGTTCACTTATTTAACACAGAGAAGCAAAGCTACTAGGCATATATCTCAAGGAAGTCAAAGACAGAGTGAAAGATCGCAAAAATACAAAAATAACTGTAGCAATGGAAAAAAAAAGTAAATGCCCAATGGTGAATAGCTGAACAAATTGCAGTATGTTAATGTAATAAAATATTCTGCCATAAGAAATGATGACTATGAAGAATTATGAGGAACTTAGGAAGAACTGAGGCAGAGCGAAGTAAATAAAATTAGGAGAGCAATGTAGAAGATGACCACAGTATCACAGGGGAAAATAACATTTAAAGACCTCAGAACTCTAATCAATGCCATAAAGTCATGAGTGTAAAGGACTCGAGAGTGAAGTATGCCTCCCACCTCTTGGCAGAGTTTGTGGACTAGAGGTGCAGAATGAGGCAGGCATTTTCTGACAAGGTCAAGTGTAGATTTGATTTGACTGCACTTATTTTGGAGGAAGGGATAGAGTCATTAGGAAGTGATATAAGAAAAGAACATCAATAAACTTTTAAAAACTACATAGTTTTACATACTTCTATTTTAAAAACACAATAAAAAATACAATCAAGTCTCTTTTACTCATAGATACTCTATTTACTCACAAATCTATGCCAAGCCTCTGGCACATTTAGTGGAACCTAAGATGTACCCTACAGGATTCTCCAGGGGTTATGTAACTTTTAAAGTCAGATACTCAAATTATGCTATCCATATGCTCTAGAAATATAAATCTGGCTCACCACTGAGCCAGATGCCCAGGGACAAAATCTATGAGGACAGCTGGGTAAGTATCGTCTCCTCTGCACTTAGAAGCCAGGCTGACTAATGTTGAGGCCAAAGAATTAACAGATATAAACAGACTAGGGTGTAGCCAAGAGCTCTCATGGAAAGCTCTTTCAGGGGGAGGACAATCCAATCCTGGAGGTACAGCCCCCTACGACTCCTGGATGTCTCGTATGTGGAAGTTTCCCAAGCCCTTATTGCTAAATGGTTTCTTCTTGTTATATAGAACAGTCAGGAACAATGGATGTGAATAACCACTTTGGAAAAAAAAAAGCCTTTAGGCTCCCTGGTACTACTATGAAGGCAAAAGAGAGGCAGCATGTTGGAGGAAGAACACTGGACTTAGACCTGAGTTCCAATCCTGGTTCTGGTTATTTACTGCCTATCCCTAACCTTGAGCAATTTAATTTTCTTCTCTGGGCTTCATTTCCCTAATCCATAAAGGAAGGTTTGTCTCCATCAGGAGTCTTAGCCTTTTTTTGTGTCATGGATCCCCTTAGCAATCTGGTGAAGCCTATGTACACCTTCTAAGAATGTTTTTTTCTTAAGTGCATAAAATAAAACTCATAAGATTACTAAGGAAACCAATCATGCTGAAATATAACTATTGAAATAGTAAAAAACACACATTTATGGAGTCCAGGTTAGATGATCTCTAAGGTCCATGCCAACTCTTAACTCTCATGTAATTCTGTGAATGCACCTCTTATTCTTAATTCTAGCTACTTCATCACCAGATTTGTGGTTAAAATAAGTCATTACCTGCTGTTTTCTGAACTCAAAAAACTCAGTAAGTGAATAGCCCAAAGGATAGGTCCTATATATGTTGCAAAGGCTGTGAGGAACATAGCTGGAACTTCAATATAGTGGTCTAGGCCAACAAAGCCTGCGGAAATATCCACCGTGGCAATGTTATTGGAATTACCCTGAAAATAGAGGAGAAAAAAGGTAGATGAGTCCAATAATGTATTAATTAATTTAGTAAAGCATTTTAAAAGGTTGCACAATGCTTTGAGGGTTTAATGCCAATAGTCAAATCTTAATTACGTATTTATTCATTAAACTTTTTATTAAGACTTACTACACACGACACTGTGCCAAGGGCTGCCAGAGGTACAAAGACTAATAAAACAAGGTCCCTACCGTCAAGAAGCCTATATATAGTCTAGCAAGGAAAATCAGATGTGTAACCCACATAACTATAATGCAAAATAGACTGTGATGTGTAGGATTTGCACCTAAGAAAAGTACAAAGTGCTTTGAAAAAGGGAGAAGTCAATTCTGGCTAAAAGATCAGAGAAAGCTTCATGGAAAAAGGAGCATCTGTGGATCACTGTAGCATATTTAAAAGCCCTCAGTAAGGGCAGCATGAAATAAAAAGTGCCTTGTCTTTGAGTCAGAATATTTGTCTAAGAACTCGCTCTGACTTGGCAAATTACTTAATTTCTGAGACTCGATTTCCTTATCTGTACAGTGGGCAGCTACATGGTACAGTGGATAGAGTGCTAGCCCTAGAGTAAAGAGAACCTGAGTTCAAATCCAGCCTCAGACACTTTACTAGTTGTATGACCTTGCACAACTCACTTAACCTTGTTCACCTCAGTTCTGTAACGTCAGCTGGAGAAGGAAATGCAAAACATTCCAGTATCTTTGCCAAGAAAACCCCAAATGGGGTTATGGAGAGTCAGACACGACTGAAACAACTCAACAACAAAAAGGTGAAGGTAATAGCTGTAGTAACTACTTCACAGGGCTGTTGTGAGAAAAGAACCTCAAAAAATTTTAACGACTATAAAAATGTGAGTCGTTACAGGGAAACAAGAGAAACATGGCTTACTTTGCAATTAAATCTTGGAAATTTAAGGCAAGGGATGACTTCGAGGGTCATGATTACCAACTTCAAACACGTGAGTGACTGAGAATGAGGGGAGGAGAGGCTCTCGCTAGCACATATCCAGGACAGAATGACAGAAGTTACGGGGAAACCAACTTCAGCCTTTAACAAGGACTTTCTAACTTCCAGAAGATTGAATAGACTGTACGATGAGGCAGTGACTTTTACCTCCTTGATGGTATTTAAGTAGAAATGAGATCATCACACCAAGTTGTAGGGGAATTCATGCTTTAGGTGGGAAACCAGATGGCCTTTCAGGTCCCTTCCATGTCCTGGCTTCCATGATCATATGAATTTTGTTGTTGACTCTAAATTCCTCAAATGGCTTATTCCTTAGATGATCTATATGCCCTCAGGAATTGGTGTACAGTCTACTTCTATTACAGCTCAACTGTTTCTTAAAAACCAAGTTTCACTGGTGCCTTTTGTTTTTATACCCTAGTCATTTCTGGAGTATTTTTCTGTAGTCAGAGAAGCATGAGAAGGCTTATTTGAGCTGATAAAAAAAACTGAAGTAGAACCAGGAAAACTGCACATAATAACTATGGTAATAGAAACAGGAAGAATAAATAACCTAACTGAATCCTGGGTAACTAATATTTGATCTTGGCTCAACAGAAGAGTTGGGAAAACCAATTTCCTCCCCTCTTTACAGAGATGGGTGACTACAGCCGTAGAATATTATATAAACTGCCAATCATGATTTATCAACTGGTTTGCTAAACTTATTTTTTCCTCTTTATGTTCATTTCTTTGTTATAAGTAGTGCCTTGAAGTGCAAGACAGAGTGGATGAGCACATTCAAAAAGAAAGATGATGTAAAATTCAAAGGTATGAGAACTTTTTAAATGAGGGAGTTGAACCAGATGGTCTTTAAGATTCCTTCCAGCTCTAAATCTACGATCCTGTACTTGTTTCATTCTGCATCAATTTATAGAAATCTTCCCATGCTTCCGAATTCCCCGCAGCTCTCATTTCTATCTGCATAATAACACTGCATCACAATCATGTATATACAATTCTCCAAATAGAGCCATTCTCCAAATAATAGGTGTTCACTTTGTTTCCAGTTCGTTGCTACCACAAAACATGCTACTATAAATATTCTGGTTTAATACTGGAACTCTTATTTCTGTCTTAGACCTCCCAGTAATGGGATCTCTGAGTCAAAAGGTAGGAACAGTTAGTCATCTTCTTGCATAATCCAAATTGTTATCCAGAATGGTTGCTCCAATTCACAATACCACCTGCAATATATTAGTGTGCCTGTCTTCCCACAGCCCTCCAACATTGACTGTTTTCTATTTCTGTCATCTTTACCAGTTTGTAGGGTATTGGGTAAAACCAGCATTTGGGGCAGGGTTCCATATGATCATTTATAGTTTCCAATTATTTTGAAAGCTGTTCATATTGATAGCCATTACCTAGTAAAGAAGAACTTTAAATTATCTTCCCTCTCCCTGTAGAAGAAAAACAGTCAACAAAAGAGTGAGAGTGTTCTTGAAGTCAGAAGGCTGCATAGAAATCTAGAAGAATATCTATTTATTTATTTTCAAGGGAAGACATGGTGATCTAGCAGAACTGGGCAACTGAACAATTCTATCTAAAACTCTTCACAGTATAACTCAGTGAATCCCTAGATACTCAGATTTACCCATATTCAAGAGTTTTTTGTTTTTTTAATTTTAATCCCTTGATAAATTGAATATAGCTGATGTGGAGATGAGTAATTAGATTAATAATAATAGTAATTAGATAATAATCTTTGCCACTGTATTCCTCCACTCACTGGAGTGAATTGTTGAGAATAAAGACCAAGAACACATTTGTTAACTAACATCCCACATGTAGTTCTACTGAGAAAGATCATCATTTATTAGTTTCTTCTTGAATACTGTCCTAAAAATATTAAGGATGGAACCATGATAGAACATGCCAGATTGTGTATAATTAATTCACACATGCTTATGAAATGCAAGTACACTGTCTCTTAGTAATTTAAGAGCTAAAGGACATTTGATTTTATAAGTAAGATTTTAGTTGACCACATGGTAGACATAGATTTCAGCACCCTTGGGAAAAAGCCTCTCAATCTATCTTTTCAGACAAGATGGAGGAACGTGTGGGTTGGATAGCACAAGAGGTAGACATATAACTGATTGTCCCTAAACAAAGAATATGGATTAATGGGTGGATGTGAAGAGAGATCTCTGTTTCCAACCAGAAGGCTTTGTATTAAATCCTGTCTCATAAAAAAAGAATTTTAGATCCAAGAAGGTTATCAGAACTTCATCTAGTCCTTGGCTCTCTTTCTCTTTTCTCTCTATATCTTGGATTATCACATCTGCTCTCACAACTCCAAGGATCATCTCTAAGTGGATGACTTCTAAACATAGACTTTCAGTCACAAATTTCACAGGCACATCCACCTAGATGTCCCAGCAACCCCTGAAACTCAATACACATTGAACTGAATTATCTTCCCCTTGTTCCCTTCACAATTCTGCTGATAGTCCCAGACACCACAGCTCAAACCTTCAATCGTCTTCCTCTTCCTCACTCTCTAATCAGCTGCCAACTACTGTAGATTCGTCTTTGCAAATGCTCTTGCCTACAGACCCTCCTTGCTACTCTCACCACTCTAATTCAGTCCAGAAATACACAAAAAGAATTTGACAACTGGAGGTCATTAAGCTCATGTTATAGTTAAAAAGGAATCTTCTCTATGACATCCCTCCAGCTACCACTTTAAAAAAATCTTTAGTGACGGAATCTACTACCTCTCAAGGCAGCCCATTCCAAGGGCCTCATTTTACAGATGAAGAAACTGAGGTCCAGAGAGATTGGACAGTCACACAGGTAGAAGGCAGCTGAGGGGGATTCAAATCAGACTCTCTAATGTCAAGTCCACTGCCTGCCTGCCTTCCTTCTACTTCTCTCTTTGGGCCAAGCAGAATAAGTTGAATCTTTCTGCCATAATAAAAGCTAGTGTTTCTAAAGCGCTTTAAGGTTTGCAAAGCACTTCACATATGCAGTCTCCATAGATGAGACCACATGTGCGGGCCCTTCCCATATTATTATCTGAAGACAGGCATAATGTATCCACCAAAGTTCACTCTTCTCCAGGAAAAATGTCCCAAGGTCTTCCAAGTGTTTCTCATATAGCCTGTCGCTGAACCCCTTGCCCATCCTATCTGCCCTTCTCTGGATACTCTCAGCTCCCAGAACTAAACACAAATCATCCTCCAGATGTGGCCTGACTAGATGAAAGGGCACCCTCAATAACCTGCTTCTGGACTCTGCTTCTCCCCGAGGAGTCAAAGATGTTCTTAGTTTTCCAGCTCAATCAAACTGCTGACTCACACTGAGCTTCCAGCGTTCACTAAGACCTGTTCGCAGGAACTATTTGTTATCTTCCATCACAGTGCACTTGTACAATTGATTTTTCAAGGAAAAAAAACAACACAGTGTAGGTGTAGTGGAAAGAGCATCCGATTCTCTGTTTGAGAACCAAGGCCTGAAACCTGAGGGTGCCGTTCACCTTCAGCGCCACCTTGAGCCTCTCTGGGTCTGAGGTCCTTCTACAAACTGAGGTTTGGGCTTCTCTTCTAGTTCTAAATCCTGAATGAACCAGGATTTTGCACTGATCCCAATTAAATTTAATCTGCAATTAGACCTAGCTCATAGTCTAGTGTAGATCCTGAAGTCTTTTATCTCCTACTTCTGTCATTCTGAGAGCCACCATGGCCTAATGGAGAGAGAGCCAATGTCAGTCAGAAAGTTCTGGCTCTGACATATCCTTGATTCTGTGACCTTGGGCAAATTCCTTAATCTTTCACTGACCTCTCGGCCAACTCTCTAAGATTATCAATTACAGACCAGCTGTTATTCTACATTGGAGGGAGTTTCTTTATCATGATATCCCAACACTGATCAAATAACCCCCCCAACTGAAGAAATCTATCACTCGATGTGCTAGCTACCTCTGCCTGCTGTACGTCATCTATGCATTTTATAAGAATGCTGTCTATGTCTTCATCTGACAAAATGTTCAACAGTCCAGGGTTAAGGACAGATTCCTGAGACACTCTACTAGAGACTTCCCTCCAAAATGAAATCCAACAATATATGACTGCCTTTTGGGCCTGACATTCAACCAGTTTGAATGTGCCTATCTATATTAATCTATGTATCTTCAAATTGTTGACAAGGACTGTCAAATGTTTCGCCAAATTAGAGGTGAATGATGTTTTTGGCACTCTCCTGAGCTGCCAGCAAAAAAAAAAAAAAGGAAATTAGATTAGCCTGGCATGACCTAATCTTAATGAACTTAAACTGGCTCTTTGTAAATGTCACTCCCTTTTCTAAATGTTTGCAAACCACTCCCTCAATATTCAGTTTCTAGAATTTTGGTAGAAATAAAGTCAATCTTCATTGGCTTAGAAGCCTAAGTAAAAGAGGAAACAGCTACTGCCTGTCTCCAAGTGAGATGAGACCAGAGAAAAGCAGCTTCACTGGCAATGAGAACTTCTGAGTTGGCCGCATTGCAGGAGCTCTTGGCAGCAAAGTTTGTTAACCAGTGGAATACAAAGTGTCTTAAGGCATGACAGTGAAGTGTAACACAATGTGCATAAATGTAAACTGCTCAAGGAGGACATGGATCTCCTGCCCTGAGTTTTGAAATGGGATCTGGACAACTGTCACAGCCAGACACAAACAAGGCACAAACAAATCTGTTCCGGATTTGGAAGCTAGCTACCAAGTTTAGGAGCCAGATAAATGTATTGGATAAACCACATTAAAAAGTGCTTTCTCGTGGTCAAAACATGTTTCAATCCACTTTTTTCATGTATTTCATTGAAGATATAATTGTAGCATCCAGAAGTGAACATACTATTATAGACGCAATCTGACCAGTGCAGAGTAGCATGGGACTAGCACTTCTCTGGTACTAGAGGAAAAAAGAGGAAGACGGGAGAGAAGAAAAGGCAGGAGGAAGCAGAGGGAAGAAGAGGAGGGAAGAAAAAGAAAAAGAAGGCAGAGGAAAGAGAAAGAAGAAACGAGCCCAACTCAAGAGCATACTGAACAGAAGACTGGAATTTTCACCTTGATAGGAAATATGCTCTCCTTTCCCAAATGGTCCCACACTGAGATGACTATAATGGCATCCTAATAGAAAGGCAGTATGATGTAGCAGAAAGAACCCTGTATCTGGAGTCGGGATAATTGGGTTTGAATTCTGGACCAGACCTTTACCATCTGTGTGGCTCCAGGAAATTCATTTAACTTGACTCTTACCAGTGTCTCCTCATCTGTAAAGCAAAGGGACTGGAATGGCCATTCTACAAGGCCCTTTCCAGCTCTGAGCTCTATGATCCTGCTATCCCTGGCTCCAGTCTCCCTCTTCTCCAATCTAATTTATCCTTCATGTAACTGCCAAATTCATCTTCCTAATGCACATGCTCTTCTGCTTCAAAATCCTGTGCTTCTTTCATGTCTACAAAGTACAACACAAATTCCTTAGGCTTGAGTCTTTAAAGGCTCTCCATAATCTGACTCCAAGACCATTTCTACACTTATTTCCAGCCTTGCTTCTATACTATTTCCCTTCCCACATTCTAACTGCCAGTCAAAAGGGACTCCAGTTATTCTCTAATCTGGTCTCTCTCTCTGATACAGTGTAACCTCACACCTGGAATATGCTCCCTCTAGATAATTCTCTTTCTTCTCCAACGTCTAGCTCAAGTACCACCTTCACTATAAGGGATTTCCATGATCCTTCCATCCCCAGTTCAAAGGGATCTCTCTCCTTACATTTCTCTATCACACTGGAGCTCTCTTTTACCCTTATCACATTTTACCTGTGTTACACTTATCTGTGTACATGATAAATCCTCCCAATTAGACTAAGTCCTTGAGGGCAAGGACTACAGATGTTCGTCGTTATACAGTTAGTGCCATGCCCAAGTACACATTTATTAAAAAGTTGATTAAACTGAATTTTGTTGAATAGCTACCATTCCACCTCACATCCAGAAAACTGGCAGAGATGACAGCTAATGGAAACAGTCGATGCTGGAGGAGTTACAGAAAGTCAGGTACACTAATGACACTCTTGGTAGAGCTGTGAATTGGTGCAACCATTCGGGTAAACAATTTGGAATCATGCTACCCTTTACCCAAGAGATCATATCTGTGTACACACAGAGAGAGACACACACACACACACACCCCCAAGGAAGTCAAAGACAGAAAAGAAAGGTCCCATGTACACCAAATTATTCATCCAGTCACAGCATCACCTTCTATGATGGCAAAGACTGGAAACTAAGTCACTGCCATTAGTGGAATATTAGCACACCATAAGAAAACAATGAATATGATGGATGCCGAGAAGCATGGGAAGACATATAAAGTGATACAGAATGAAGTAAGCGAAACCAAGAAAACAATTCACATAATGACAACAAAGTAAATGGAAAACACAAAAAATGAAACTGATCACTGCATCATTATAATGAATAAGCCCTGCCCAGGAGAAGAGTTGGTAAAATCTATTTTCCTCCCTTCTTTGCAAAGGTGAGAGACTATGGACCCAGATTAATGCCTATACTGTCAGATGGTTCTGTTGGTTGGTTTTGCTGAAGTTTTACCCCTCTTTATTCTGTGTCACAGGGCACAGCACACTGGGTAGGGGAAAAGGAGCATATTTGGAAATGAAGGTGATGTAAAAAATACATTAATGAAATATTTTTACAATACACATAATCTATAATGCCAAAAACTGACAATTATTTCTTTCGGCAAAGACTACAACTTCTTTTTGGGGGGGAGCACTTTATAAACATTTATTCATATTATTGCATTATACATAAGGAATATGGAGGGCCAGGTATACAAGTGACCTTTGTTGCCATGGAGATACTGATGTCCCTTGCTGATTCCATCACACTGCTCTCGGCTTTCCACTACGTGCATTTGTACTCAGCTACTTTATTCTCCTTTCCACTGGGCATGACCATTCTCCTCTGAGAATTTTGATGAGATGCCACTTCTTTCATCTTCAGTCTGCTGGTTATCAGCTGCTCTGCAGCTTAGTCACTAAGCTAGTGCTCTCATATGCCATTTGTAGGTGTTTGACTTTGGTACAGCTTTTTTGCTGTTACTGTTCTTTGATGCCACTAGTTTGTTTTTAAATATGATATAGTTTCTTCTCCCTGGGGGAAGAAGCCTTCAAGCTGTTTAGTTTATAGCCCCAAAACAATCATTAGCTCTTTTGTGATATAGACCCCAGCCAGCTGCAACCAGCCAGTTAGCTAGAATTTATTTAAAAAAAAAAGTCTCAGAGGTAAAGGAGTTTATTTTATTCTCCATAATGTCCTTAGTTTCCAAGAAAGTTGACTTGGGAATGAGACTTAAAAGGTCCAGGTGGGATTGATAGGACTGAAATTCTTTGCCTTTATTCTCAGTAGCTTCCAAAGTTGCTAAGCACTACACATATACCTAAGTGTGAATGTCTTGTCATCTAACTTTAATTCTGGAATAAATGGCTTTGTTCTCTGTGAAAAAGTAGCTTCTTCATAGTCCTGACACTACAAAACTCTACCAGCCTACACATAAGGTCAACCCTGTTTACAATGAGTTGAACAGACATGACACATTTATAGACAGTAATATGAGATAAAGCGTATACAATGATTTGTGAACAAGACTACAACTTCTAGACCTGTAATACTGTTAATAATTTTCCCTAAGTTAAAGAAAACAGAAACAACGTGTAAAAAGTAAACAGAAGACTGTAAAACACAGGCTTCTACAAGACATAAGACATGTAAAAAGCAGTCTTGGTGGCAGTCACATACCTGAAAATAAAAGAATGCTTGGCCAAACCAATAATGCATTATGGTAATCTGAGCTGCATCATGTTTCAAGGGCTTCCAGATGAATTTTGTCATTACAGCCTGAATCAACAGACTAAACACCAAAACAGGAAGATTGTGAGGTCGGAGCAACAAGGCTGCTAGAAGAACTAATCCGCTATATATTTCCCACAAACCTCGACTCCTGACATTGACATCTGCAGAAATGACTTGGGACTTAAGCAAGTCTTTGGTTCCAGTGAAAAGAATACCCAGAACAAAGACATACACAAAGCGAGCTTCAATAATTCCCCTAAAAGAGAGAAGAGCAAATTAGACTTATTAACATCTTTCTGCAAAATCCAAGTAGTTACTTTCATATGTGGCATATAATTCTAATTGCATCAAAGGAAACATTGAACACAAGTTAGTTCTCCTGGCTCGAATTCCATAGAATCAACTGCACTGCCCTACTGCCAGGGGACACCAAGAACAAGTCTTTGTATGTGAGTCAAAAAGGAATGGTAATATCCCACTATACTCTAACATACCCGACAGTACTCTGTGTTCATAGGGTCAGATGCAAGGAGAAGGAACCTAGATTTTCAGATTCAAGGCAATACCTACATGATCACAGCAAACCAAAAACAAAGTTCCATTGATTTGCCACAAGTAGTCTGAAAATCACTATATTGGTTCCATTACCAAAGGCACAACTCTGATATGAAGAACAAGATGCCTTAAATTATAATAAATGATGCAATTTCAGGCCCCTAGGTGAACCACTGAATTACTAATTATATTAGAATAACAGAATTACTGTTTTGTAACTCTCTAACATACCACAAATGCTGTGTATTATAGCAGTGTTACAGGCATACCTTATAGATATTGCAGATTTGGTTTCAGACCAGCACGATAAAGCACATATCACAATAATGTGAGTCACACGAATTTTTTAGTTTCCCAGTGGATATAAAAGTTATGCTTACATTATACTGTAGTTTATTAAGCGTGCAATAGTATTTTATCTAAAATAAATGTACATACCTTAATTAAAAAATACTTTATTGCTAAAAACTGCTAACCCTCATGTGAGACTTCAGTGAGTCATAATCTTTTTGCTGTTGGAGGGTCTGGCCTAGAAGTTGATGGCTGCTGACTGATCAGGGTGGGGGTTGATAAAGGTTGGGGTGGCTATGGCAATTTCTTAAAATAAGACAACAATGAAGTTTCCTGCATAGACTAACTGCTTCTTTCACTTGTACAGAGAAGCCATCGTAGGGTCATTAACTGGCCTAATTTCAATACTGTGTCTCAGGGGACAAGGAGGAAAGGGAGAGGGAGAGGGAGAAGGGGAGGGGGAGGGGGCGCATGCCAGGAACAGCCTGTGGGTGGGGCAGGCAGAGCACACATAACATTTATTGATGAAGTTTCCTGTCTTGTATGGGCACGGTTTGTGGAGCCCCAAAACAATTATAATAGTAACGTCAAAGATCACTGACAACAGGCATAATAACAGTGGAAAAGTCTCAAATATTGCAAGAATTACCAAAATGTGACACAGAGACAGGAAATGAGCACGTGTTATTGAAACAATGGTGCCGACAGACTTGCTCAATGCAGGGTCGCCACAAACCTTTAATTTATTTAATTAAATAAACCTTTAATCAATAAAAACAAAAAAGCCCCTACAATATCTGTAAAGCACAATAAAATGAGGTAAGTCTATAGTACCTCAGAGAGGGGCCAGCTAGGTAGTGTAGTGAACAGAACACCAGGCAGGAGTTGGGAAGACTTGAGTCTAGATAGTACCTCAGACACTGTGTATGTGTGTGTGACCCTGGGCAAGTCACTTAACTTCTTGCCTCAGTTTCCTCATCTGTAAAATGAGGATGGTAATAATAACACCTACCTCTCAGCAGTATATACGATCTATTACAATATATATAAAATGTTATATATTATACATAACATTACATATTATCTATTATATTAACAGATATATTATCCCAAATAATAATGCACCTACCTCCTACCCTAACCCAGCATTGTTGTGAGGATCAAATGAGATGATGTTTGTAAAGCACTCGGCACTGTACCAGAATACAGTGGCACTACAGAAATGTTAGCCATTATTCAAAGGTTGTCTGGTCCAACCTTTGCCCAAAGCAGGAATCTTCTATAACATCTCCCAAAATGGTGATCTGGGCTCTGCTTGAAGACTTTCCGAGATGGGCAGCTCACTGCCTCCTAAAGCAGTCCATTCCACTTTTGGACAGCTCTAGTTTTTCCAGATGTCTTTTCTCATAAGGAAATGACATCCATCTCCCTGTAATCCCCCACCCTGGGCTACAGTTCTGTCCTCAATGGCCAAGTAGAACAAATCTAATCCCTCTTTCACACACAGAGAAATAACGTGAGCTGGTTATGTGGTAAAAGCAGAGGGGATGCCACAGAGGGATGTGCAGTTAAAAAAAAAAAAAGGACCGATCCACTTTAGGCCGGGCACTGTCAGGAGGCTTCCTGGAAGAAGCGGCACTAAGGCTGCCAGGCTGCAGCAGCCTCCTCAAAGGGACCCTCTCCCAAAGAGCCTCAGGCCCTGCTGGCTCTGCTGTGGCTGTCCTCAGTCCGCTGCTGTCTAGAAGACACTGCTTCTAGACCCTCCCAACCCAGCTAGACTCCACTGCGCCTTCTGATGACCCATCATCTCTCTGGCCACTCCTAGGCTGAACTCCCTTGGCTTGTGGACCAAGTGTGGAGTTAGAACCCAGACTGCTGCTGCCCCCTGCTGGTCCTGGGGACACACGCAGGGCTTGGCAGCCAAGTGCTACCCTGCCTGGTTCAAGCCATTTCCCTCAGAGCCCTACTTGGGTCAGGGACTGCTTGACTCAACTATCCCTTAATTCTTTACCTTGAAGGTTAGCCCCATCCAACCACTTCATTTCAAAATCATTAAAAAACAAAACCCCTAAGAATGACCTTCAGTTTTGCTCACCTCCTAAATCTTTGCTCCCTTTTTTGTCAGTCAACAGACTGCAGAGGACATCCTGGCTTTTAAAGGCACCAGTGAGATTTACTTAGAAGAAACTAAGGATGAACATGAGAGCTCTAATATATTCCAGCTTTACAGAAAGGGAAGCCATCCAGTTCATTTTCTGCCACCTGGTCCTAAAGGGAGGGAGAGGCCAGGAACCTCTATATTACTTTCATCTATTCAATGTTTACAAGTTATGTAGAGGTGGGCACTGTACTGATGACTCTGGATCATGAAAAAGATCATGTGAAACTGCTAGCTTAGGAGAACATCAGCCAGGTCATAGATCCTAAGGCTTCCTGTTCAAAACCGGAGCAGGACTAGTTTAGCACTTCAGAAATCAGTACCGGACAGGATTCCTTATTTTGTCACCTTGGTCCCTCTAAGGAAACTGTTATGAGCACAAGGAGGCAGCAACTGTCTTCCAAGAGACTGAGCCAACCGGTTACTGTCCTGACTGGTTGTCATTTCAACAAGTGATAAATGAAGCAAATTGTCAGAGAATCCCCTAGAATCCCCCAAAACACTGAACTTATGACCTATAATATCCATTGTGGCTTTCAACACAGAACTACTGTAAAGTTTGGTAGGAGGAAGGACCCTATAGAATCTCATGTGAATGTTCCAAAAATTATCAGAGATCACTAAGATCCCTTAATATATGTGCTTCTATTCTGTTACATTTTTAGTGGAGTTGTGAAGTGATCGAGCCATTCCAGACAGCAATTTGGAACTATGCCCAAAGGGCTATAAAAATGTGCACACCCTTTGACCCAGCACTTCTAGGGCTGTATCCCAAAGAGATCATACAAGTGGGAAATGGACCCATATGTACAAATATATTTATAGTAGCTCTTTTTGTGGTGGCAAAGAATTGGTAATCAAGGTGACACCCATCAATTGGGGAATGACTAAAAAAATCGTGGTATATGAATGTAATGGAACACTATTGTGCAGTAAGAAATGAGGAAAAGACAGACTTCATTATAACCTGGAAAAAACTGATGCTGAGTGAGGGGAGCACAACCAGGAGATCATTACACACGATTACAGACACACAGTATCTGTAAGGACTAACTTTGATAGATTTGACTCCTCTCACCAGTGCAAGGTTCAAAGACAGCCCCAAAGACTCATGATGGAAAAAGCTGTGCACATCCAAACAAAGAATTATGGAGTCTGAATGCAGATTGAGGCAAACTGTTTGCTCTTTTTTTCCCCTTCTCTTTTGGTTTTGTTTCTCCTTTCTCATGATTCATTTCATTGGTTATAATTCTTCTCTACAGCTGGACTATTGGATTGCATGCCGTCTTAGGAGGGAGGAAGAGAAAATTTGGAACCCAAAAAACTTGTGGAACTGAATGTTGTAAACTAAAAATAAAAAACAAATTTATAAAAAAAAGATATATGCTCCTACATAATATTCCCTACAGAAGGAAAGTGGAAGGTTCTTTAAACCTATAAGGAAAAAAAACCAAAGACACCTAGAAGTAGAGACCCAAAGTGAGGTCAGATGAGTTTGTCTCATACATCAGCTGCTGCTGATAGGTGTGACCTATCAATACCAACCACTTTGAGGTTAGCCAAGGTTTTGTTTTTGTTTCTCCACAACAACCTTATGAAGTAGATAGTGCAAGCAGAGTATCCCCACTAGGAAGACAAAGCAACTTTCTGGTCCATCAAGATACCATTAGAGTATATACTGAGCCACCTTTCCCCACTGGTTCACTGGCCTGGGGGTGGACTCTGGATGCTCTGAATTTCCTTACCTGCTTTTCAAATAATTTTGAATGGTTTATGAAAAGAAGAATGATATGACTGCATCTACACACAAGAGCAGTATTAAAGGCATAAAGGAAACAGAAAGTAGAGATGCAAAGACATGTTATCAGACTGTTATAATAGCCTAGTAGAGGGCAATGAGCTGTGTGTAAACCTTCTCTACCTCCTCCGAGCCTTTTCTTCCATGATTTCTTTCTCAGATAATTTCTATCCTATCAAGGAATACTTTCTCATTTAGTCAAGTAATTTGGTCTTTACTTCTACAAGAAGTCCAAACGGTTTGTTGCAGGTATAATCTCTGCAACTTACTGGAACTGTTTTCCACACCTTCTGGTCCTTGGTTCTGTGTGGCTTCCCTCACTTAATGCACTTAAAACTTCCTGAGAGTTTGCTCTGGCTACCCAGTTTTCTGGCTTCTAACCAAGTGATTACAGCTCCCTGAAGCAGTCTTCTTATGGACTTTCTTTGTTTATCTGGTGCTAGTATTCCCAGATATGAGGGCAATCAGTAATTAGCAAACTTCTGCTTATGTCTTAATTGCCACAGTGCTTTCATTAAGGCAATCATTGGCTTTCTGGATGGAGAAATTCCAAGCTGCCTTTTTCCCCCTTCTGTCGACTGGCTATTCTGCTGTAGGTTCTGTCCATAAGGAAGTTAATACATAAGAAAAAGGTAAATAGTTACCCTTAAATTTTTCCCTTTAGACTGCTGAACTTTTGTGTTCTAAGTTTTCTAAAGTAGTATCACAACTGTACAGTAAGAAGTCGTTTGGAACTAACCACTTCTCCTCTGTCTCTTTTTCTTGATCCCTGTCCTTTTCCAGATTCCTTAAAATGGATATTCAGTTTAATAAATATTTATTAAAAGTTCTTACAAGGTGCTTGCTAGGTAATACAAAATCAGAAACAAAAATCACTGCCCTCAAAGAGTTTACATTCTATTAATGTTCCCCAGAATTTTCTGTCCTTAGATATCTTCCCTCTCTACATTGTCTTCCTTGGCAATCTTATCCACTTGAATGGTTTTAACTCTCAGCACCATACATACAGATGACTTCCAAATCTACATATCTAGTCTCTCCTCTTTCCAAAGCTCCAGATCTATATCCCCAGCTACCTATATCACTGTATAAATGTCCTGAAGACACATAAAACTTAACATATCTAAAACAAAGTTTATCTTTATTTTTTTTTAAAAAAACTAAGCATGCTTCTCCTCAGACTAGAACAGCACCCAGACTTTGCTCTGGATCATACTACTGAAAAAATGGTTTCCAGGATGTCCCTGAGTTCCTGGAATAACACAATATTCAGTAATCTCAAGAAAACTTCAACAAGACCAGCCCCGATTTTCCAGCTCTAATATCAAGTTCAAAGTAAGGATACTTGTTGGAGGCTGGAAGATTGGGCAAACAAAAAAAGAATCTCCCCAGAAAGAGCTGTTATAGTGGCAGGGAAGGTCAAGACATATACCTAGGAACAGAGGATGACTTCAAAATATGTATAAGCAAAGCTTCTAGAGAAAACCTATCTTAGACACAAACTCAGACACAAATTATAGTGCTTAGAAGAGATGAAGTGGGAATTTTAAAAAGAATTTAAAATATTTTTATAAATGAAATCGGAATACTTGAGGAAAACACTGGAAAAGAAATGAGAGCTATGGAAGTAAGAACTAGAAAGAGAATGAACAGACTGGCACAAGAGGTACAGGGCCTTGTTCAAGCAGCAAACTCCCTGAAAATCTGAATGGATCAAACAGAAGCTAATGACTCCATGAGGCAATAAGAAATATTAAAACAAACCTAAAAGACTGAAAGTATAAAAGAAAATGTTAGATATCTCACAACAAAACTGACCTGGAAAATAATTGAGGAGAAAAAAAAATTTAAAAATCATTGTACTATTAATAAACACCACAACCAAAAAGAGCCCACACACCTTATCTTAAACCTTAAAACTGTCCAGATCTCTTAGAACTAGAAGGCAAAGTGGAAATAGAAGGAATGGAACTGCCAGTGGACTTCAATGACTCTGGAAGAGAAAGTAAGGCTGAAGACTTTGTGCAACTCAGCCTCACTGAAATCCAATTCACTTAGAAGTCAAGACATCATCCTGTGAGGTCATTGGTCCTCTTAGAAAATGAAGGATGAACAACAACAAACAACAGGTGTGGGACACCTTTCATACAGGAGGAATCATTTTCCTAGGCTCCGCAGAATGTTAATTTGCTCAAGGATGAAGGAAGTTCATAATATCTGGTCCAGAGAAGGGTGATCAGAAAGGCAAGATGACTGGAGACCATTCCATACAAGGGTAAGTTTAAAGAACTACAAAAGTTTAGTCTGACAAAGAGATGGTTCATGGAAGACATGATAACCATTGCCAGATACTTGAAAGAGGGGAATTAGAAATGTACAAGTCTGCCTGATCTCAGAGGCAAGATGAGACTCAATGACTACAGCACAGAGGCATATTCTAGCTAGATATAAGGAAAAACTTCCTAAGACTTGATCTATCCCAGAGTGAAATGGGTGCCTTGAGAAGCAGTAGGTTCCTCTCTGGTAGAGGTCTTTGAAAGCATGTGGAATGACTAATTCTCAAATTTGTTGTAGATAAGCTACCTATTTAAGTACAGGGTAGACCAGATGATATCTAAGGTCTCAACTTGGAGTTCCTATGACCTACATCAATACTTGCCTTCTACATCTTCCTCTGTAGCACAAGGCATCTGGTGCTCTGAATAATACACTTGGATCATCAAGAAAAGATTAAATTATATTGAGTGTTTTCTAAGGTAAGGAAATGTGCTTTGGAAAGACTTTCAAACACAAATAAGATGAGGATTGGGGTACTTATCCTTCAATTATAGAGAAGTGCCTTTTCTCCAGACCACCTTACTCTCTGGCTACTCTAGAATCTAGATAACAGGCAGCACTATACTATGGCAGACTTGAATTCTGACTACTCAAATTTTCAGCTCAATTCAAGACTGAATAGAAATCTCTCTGTTGATTCTATGACATACCCAATAAATTGGAAGATTTTTTTAGATGTTTGTTTTTTAAATAAATCTATATCAGCTTGCCTTTTCCTCCTAAAAAGCAAAATGGTTAGTTGGGTTGCAGTTAATTAAAATTTTACCATATTATAATTAGTGAAAAACATAATACATGACTTAAAAGAACTAAATTGACATTATAAGCAACAGCACAATGCCTTTCAGTACACAAGTCATTAAAATAGATCTAAAACAAGATTTACATATCTGCTTATGAACTTACTTAGAAATATCTTTGTTGTCTCGTTGCCATGGCAAAAAGACAATTCCAAATGCTGCTCGGTAGCAATAGACTCCCAAGAGCCCTAGTGCCATTGCTACTTTTGAAACAGGGGAGCATCTCCTCTGAACCAGAATGAAGATCATGACAAGGGAGAGAAATGCCAGAACAGAGAGTTCAGCTTTATGATCAGAACTGTAATGAAACAGAAAATGCCACAAATTATTGCCAAGTATAACCTAATTACAGCATTTCTAAGAATCTGTAGCATGTCAGTGGCTAAGACACACATTTAAAATGTTTTCTTATTTTTCAAAATACTCTGTTTAGATTTTCTGTTCAAACAACAATATCCAAAAACATAATCATATTTCTGTTCACTATTTCCTGAATAAAAGATAGTATTTGCATATCACAGTAAATAATATGAAAATAAGGAAAACTCTTTTCTTTGGAAAAAAAACTTCAAAAATTAAAAGTAGAAGTAGAATCAACTGGGGATGAGGGAAGAAAGGTGGCAGCTCCAACCCTGGCATAGGTCTCCCCTCCCGCCCCTTATTCTCACTGGAAAAGAACCTTGTACACTTTGAAGGGTCCAAAACACTTTGGATTTATATCTTCCCATCATCCTAGTATTCCCCAGGCCAGCAGTGGTCTGCTGGAGTCAAGGATAAACTAGACACAGAAGATTCACCATGCTTCCTGAGCACCCCATGAAAGGGAAGACTTCCAGAAACCAAGAGCAGTGAGTCACTTCTATGCTATAAGTGCTCTCTAAGCTTGAGCCCACTATTCCTGGGACTGTAAGTACTTGTGGGAGTGTCTGACATGGATTTTTGGATTTTTGTTAACGACTGCTTACTGTTTTGCAGTAAATACTGTTTTCTTAAAACAATTTAAGACTGGCTGACTAAATGGTTCAATTGATAAATCTTGGGACTGGCTAAATGATTCCACTGATGATCTTGGGGGGAGCACACTAATGGGGGTTAAAAACAATGGCATTAATCTCTCTCAACTCTTTAGGGATACCCCTAGAACCTAGAGTGGGAGACACAGCTTTGCTTTGGGACTTGACACGGGTCCACAAGAGTGGGAGTCGGGATAATCATCTTCAGAACTCATTTAGTCTCAGCAGAAACAATAAAAACTTTCATCAAAAGCATCCCCAACCTTTACAGACAAGTCAGGCTTCAAAAATTTGTAGTTACCTGGTAATCTAAAGTAGTCTGATATATTTTTCCCCTGTGGTATAAATGATAGTTATGTTCCCAGACTAGCCCACAAAAGTCAAGTTAACTAGAATACACAAATCAATAATTACTTATCATGCTCCTATGTGCCAGACACTGTGTTAGGTGCTACAGATGTAAGTACAAAGAATGAAACCAGTGTGTCTGTACGATTTTGTATTTTACATATGTATAATTATTATAAATAGGAAGAATTCAAGAAAAGATGTCATTTATTCTAAATCTCAGCTTGCTACACTACAGATGAGTGGTACTACTAATTATTTTGCCAATTATAATATCTTATTAAGTACTATCAAATAAAGTTATTCTGTAAATCACAGTGGAGTGGTTTATAGTTTCCTTAGCCATGAAGCTCTCATAATCATGAGGCACCCATTCACTACAGGTAAACAATAAAAAACCTGGATCGTCTGGTCTCCGTACCCACTGGGGATCTGCATTAATTTGTTCAGGACACTACAAAGTGAAACTCATTCCATGATCATAATGCTAACCTTGCTCCTACCCACCCTTAACCCTCTTAACCCCTTAACCCCTTCCTAGTCTCTCTCTCTCTTACGTAAGAAGGTAGACAGAGGGTGGAAGGTTATGAAACCTGAATAACCAGATTATCACCAGCTCTGGTTATCATTCTCATTGCCAATTCATCAATATCTTCTGAGGGATGAAGAGGGAGAGAAAAAGGAGAGAAAAGGAAGAGGAAGGGAGACCTAGGAGAGGAAAGGTAGTCCGGAGAGGTTTGTTCATACTTAGAAATGGAAGAACAGGATTAGGTGACAGTAGCCCCACTCTCCTTGGCTCTTCTATTCCTGCCCACCTCCCTAAGCCAGCCTTTCCTTCTCTAAAGCACTCCTTATGCTGTCTAAGTTGCCAACTAAATCCTTCATTGAATTTTCCACACCAATGGTGTAATTATCTCCATTTGTGCTCTAGGTTTTCATTAATGACCTAATGAAACAAAAAGCCTTCATTAGCTCATCCCAGAGTCAGTTAGCCAACAACTATGTGCCCTACGTGGCTCTAGCCATAAGTGCTGCAAAGGCCATGTCCATTTATGTGCCCAAATGACCCAGGCAGACAACACAGATGATCACAAGGAAGTCAAGTAGGTCTCAGCATAATGAATACTATCATTAATGGAGATTCAATCTACGTTCATTCAACAAGCAATTATCAAGCACCTCATGTACTTCCTAGGCATTGCAGGAGATTCTGGGAATACAAAAATATAACAGTCCTTACACTAACATAGTGTTGGAAATTTTACTGGAAGGAAACAATATGAGCATAGACAAGTAAATACAATATGTGTGTGCATGTGCATGCACTGTGTAAAGTAAATACAAAGCAATTTCAAAAGTGGAGGTGTCTAGCAAATGGGGACAAAAAAGGAACAGGTCTCATGTAGGAGGTAACATGAGCTTAGCCTTGAAGAAAACATGAAATTCAAACTGGCAGAGGGAAGAAGAAGAGAGTATACTTTTCACATTCTATGTGAAAGCACAGAAAGGGGACCAAAGTCATGTACTGGAATAGCAATAGGCCAGCTTGACTGGATTGCAAAATGCAAGGAGAATAACGTACAAGGTGAAAGACTGACTGGAGGCCAACTGTCAAGGGGTTTTTATGCTAAACATCTGGGGCATTGGGGCAATTGGGTACCATAGTGAACAGAGAACCAGGCCTGGAGTCAAGAAGACCTGAGTTCAAATCCAGTCTCAGATACTTACCAACTGTGTGCCCCTGGGCAAGACATTTACACTGTTTGCCTCTGTTTGCTCGGCTGTAAAATGAGGGTAATAATAGCACCTCTTTCTCAGGGTTGTTGTAAGGATCAAATGAAATAGTGTCTTAGCAGAACGCCTGGCATGGAGCAACAGTTACAGTATTAGGTATTAGGAACAATTTATAGTTGATGTCCTATTCAAATAGAGCTTCCTAAACAGGTGAATGTCACAATCAGACCTATGCTTTAAAACTCTCAATTTGGAACCTCCAGGAGCCACCCTCACTTACAGAGTAAGTTGAAAAACCCAGAGAATATTGCCCAAGAAAAATCCTAGAATAGTGGAGCCAGCAGACAGATGAGGTATAGCAGTTATTTAGCTCAGAAGCCTAGGGGGATTAATGGGAAAGGTCCCTCTTGCTACAGCCGAAGGGGACCAGTATAGGACGGGAGGTGTCCCAGCAAGCCCCACTTCAGCAAACCAGTGGGAGATCCTGAGCCCAAGGATGGTGGAGCAGGCAAGCGCCAACACCAGACACACACCAGCCACTACCAGCAGCTCCAGCTCGGCACCAGGTAAACTACCAGACCACCACAACGTCCAGCTGCCAGCGCCTGAGGCCCCAGCACAGAAAACCAGTAACCAGGTCCCTACCCCCCAGCACAAGAAGTCTCGGACAGTGTCCCCGGGGCCCCAGAAGCAGAGATCAAATTTAAAAGTCAGAAAAAAGGCAAACAACATGAACAAGAATAAACAAAGAAAAACAACGACCATGGAGAAATATCTTGGTGACAGGGAAGATCAAAACACAATCCAGGAGAGGACAACATGGTCAATATACCCACAACTGAAACCTCAAAGGGAAATATGAACTGGTCTCTCAAGCCCAAAAAACTTTCTTCGAAGAGCTCAAGAAGGATTTTAAAAGTCAAATAAGAGAGGTGGAAGAAAAATTTAAAATACAATTGGCAAAATGGAAAAAAAATACACTGAAGAAAGCAACTCCTTAAAAAGCAGAATTGGCCAAATGGAAAAGGAGGTACAAAAGCTAACTGAAGAAAACAATTCATTAACAAAAAAAATCTCAATTTGACAGCTATGTGGAGGATAAACTGAAGAGATGAGAGAATGGGGATGGGAAAAACAAGGAGACCACTGCAGGAGTCCACATGAGAAATGATGGAGAAGTGAACTGAAGTGATGGCTGTATGAGCAGAAAAAGGGACAGATTTGAGAAATGGTGTGGAGGCAGAATTACAGAAACTTAGCAACTGACTGCATATGGGGGGTGGAAGACGGTGAGGGAAGCGGAAGAAATGAGGATGAATCTGAGGCTTAAACTTGGGCAACTGTAGGAATGGTGTTTCCCCTAAACAGAAACAGTGAAGCCTGGAAGAAGGCAGGATTGGAGGATGGAGGGAAGACAATGGTTCTGTTTTGAACATGAAGAGCTTAAGGTGCCTGCAGGACATCCAGCTGGAGACGTCTAATAGGTAATTTAGGATGCAGGACTGGAGCTCAGGAGAGAAACTGAGGCTGTATATATAGATCTGGGAGTCGTCTACATTGCTGTTGTTGTTGCTACTGCTGTTCAGCCGTTTTACAGTCACGTCCAACTCTCTGTGACCCCATTTGGGGTTTTCTTGGCAAAGATATTAGAGTGGTTTGCCATTTTGTTTTACAGATGAGGAAACTGAGGCAAACAGGGTTAAGTGCCTTGCCCAAGTCACACAGCTAGTGAGTGTCTGAGGGCAGATTTGAAGTCAGGGAGAGAAGTCTTCCTGACTTTAGGCCTGGCACGCTATCCACTGGGCCATCTAAGTGCCCTGTCATCCATATAGAGATGATAATTGAACCCTTAGGAATGGAAGTCATGGAGAAAGAGAACACAGAGAGAGACCCAAGCACAGTAGTACAAGCCCAAATCAGAGATGGGCTATGAATGATGAACCAACAAAAGAGACTGGATGGATAAAGGGTAGACATAAAAGAAGCAGACCAGGAAACAGCAGGATCTTGAAACTCCAAGGAGAATATCTAGAAGGAGAAGGTGACCAAAATACCAAGAAGGTAAGGGCTAAGAAGAGTTGACTGAATATGGCCATTAAGTGGCTCCCTCTTCCCTCTAAAACTAGATACAAGCTCCCCTCCTTGGTGCTTAAAAGTCATGCACTGTCTGGTCGCTTCCTAGCACTGCAGCCTTACGTATGACTCAAATCCACTCACCTACACTATGGTCGGTCACATGGACCTATTTGCTGCACTTCACACACAACACTCCACTGCCTGGCCTTCATGCTGAGAATGCTCCTCTTCCTCATGGCTGCCCTTAAAATGCCTGACCTCCTTCAGAACTAAATTCAAATACCACTTTTTATGACAGGAGGCCTTGCCTGGTCATCCTAGCTACTAGTTCCTTCCCACATAAGGTCACTCACTGTCCGTCTCCTCTGTATGGGTCTCATCTACAGCGCAGTGAGGCATTATAACATGACGGATAGAGTGCTGGACATGGAGTCATGTAGACCTGCAGTCGGCTCCTCCCCCCAACACTGACGAGCTGGGTGACTAGACAAATCATTTATCTCCTCTGATTCTCAGCTGCTTTACTTCTCAAGTGAGGATAATATACTACCCACCTGACAGAGATGCTATTAAGGATGAAATAATATATGTAAAGGTTTTGCAAATTTTAAAGCTCTATGCAAATGTGTGCTCTCAATCATTCTGAAGATAGACAGATAAACAGACAGACAGATAAAGGTAGATGTGTACATATATAGACATATTTATAAATATAAATGTATCTATATCTACACACACACATTGTTTCCCAAGTTAAAATGTAAGCTCCTTGACACTAGGGACTGTCTTTTATTTCTATCTCCACTGCCTACGACAAAAATGCTTGGGGACTAATTAATCATGAGAAATCTTTATCCAAAATTAGTCACTGGTGACACTTCTCTTGGAAAAACTGTATCTTACTTAAAACTAGCACTGTAAAATTTGGGGAGTGATGACAAACCCAGTGCTAGTAAAGCTAGTAGTAACAGGTTGGCACTCAAGATGGATTTCTCCTCTAATATTATAGACTAAGGGATGCTCTTTCACCTCCTCTAATTTTAAATACTTTTTATATCAGTGCGAAGCTCTGATGTAAAGAATGCATAAATATGAATGAACTTTTCACTTTAAAGAATTCAGTAATTCAAGAGTAAAAGAATTTAACACTTCACATTCTTACCTGGTCAGCCAGTGGCCAAAGTCCGGTCGATGAGCCCACTGCACTCCTGTCTGATTTAATGAGCGGAGCAGTCTACAGAAAATCAGTATAAGCCATGGACTGGCCAATCCCAACCACTTTTCATAGCCCTCTGGCAGTTCCAAAGAAGACATCTTGTGCATTTTATTGTACTCTGGAACATCAACATAGTCAGTTTTGTATTGTAAAACCTTCTTAGTATCTTTTTGAAAATCCTCTTCCACAGCTAAATTATGATCAAAGTCTTTCCCAAGAAAGTGGTTCCTACATATTTCATGGCCCAGCGCTAGACAGAGAGTATTGATAAGAAAATACCAGGTCTGGTGTTCTTCTTCTATAAAGCTGCTTGCACCCAAACTCAGAACATGGCCCAGAGTTCCAAATAAGATAAGCAGATCTAATCCGGACCAGCTCGAACTGGAGGCAGTTGGATTCTGGGGAAAGAAATGGGCCAACGTGAACAATCACGAGAAGAACATGAAACCTATTTCACATGTATCCTACGCTTACACTCTCGCCTACCTCTTCCCCCAAAAACCACAGGAAAACAGTGGTCACATTGCTCTTTGGATTTTCCACAATTTTTCTTCAAGAAGGTTAACTTTATTGTTGTTAAGTCAGTGCTGCAAGATTGTGCCTTTAGTGATACTGAACTCATGCGATACCACCCTTAAAGCAAAACTTGGAAAAACCAATACTTCCAAAGAAGAGAGAAGTAACAATGCTGGTGAAAATATAACTGAGCAAAGGTGGGAGCCTATGAACACAGAACACTGAATATACTGTTAAACTCAAGTAAGGGGTCAGTTTTCTCAGGGTCAAAAAGAGGGAGGTTTGTACTTGGAATTGAAACTGATATAAAAGCCAAAGACATCAATAAAAATGTTTCTCAAAAGCTACTTCAACCATAAATACCTTTAAGTAAGGTTTACATAATCAAAGTAAAGTGAAAATCATTTGGAAAACAGGAACAAACCTTCACTTTTACCTGAATTTTTCCATTCAATCCCACAAATACTTATTCAGTGTCTAAAATGGGAAAGACACTGTGAATTCAACAACAAAAATGAAACAGTTCTTGCCCTCAAGTGCCTTACATTTGGGCAGGGGAGAGGGAGGGAAAAAGACATGGGACCAACATGCACAGAGGTAAGTAAATACAAGGCAATTTGAAGGAGAGAGCAATAACTGGAAGAGATGGAAAAGGAGGGCGCGGAGGGAGGCAGTGTTACATAGAATGCTTTATTCATCACAGAAGTGGCATGCAGAGCCAAGTCCTGAAAAATAACGATTCTGGGAGAGCATTCTTTTGGTTTTTTTCCCTTCCTCCATTTCGCAATGTACTTCTCCACCCCCACCCCACCCCCACTTAACAGCATTTTATTTTTTCCAATTACATGTAAAGATAGTTTTCCACATTCACTTTTATAAGATTCTGAGTTCAAGTTTATAAATTTATAAGAATCTGAGTTTTTTCTCTCTCGTTTTCTTCCCTCTCTCTCCAAGAAAGCAAGCAATGTGATATAGGTTAGGTTATCCATATACAACCATATTAATCATATTTCCACATTAATCACGTTATGAAAGAAGAATCAGAACAAATGGGAAAACCACAAGAAAGAAAAAACAAGAAAGTAAGAAAAGCATGCTCTGATCTGCATTCAAACTCCATAACTCTTTCTCTGGACGTGGATAGCCTTTTCCACCATGAGTCTTTTGGAACTGTCTAAGATCATTGTATTGCTGAGAAAAGCTAAGTCTATCAAAGTCAGTCATCTCACAATGTTGCTGTTACTGTGTACAGTGTTCTCTTGGTTCTGCTCACTTTACTCAGCCTCAGTTCATGTAAGTCTGTCCAGGTTTTTCAGAAATCCACTTGCTCATCATTTCTTATGGAAAAACAGTAATTCATTATATTCACCTACCACAACTTGTTCAGCCACTCCCCAATGGATGGGCATCCCCTCAATTTCCAATTCTTTGACATCACAAAAAAAAGGTGCTATAAATATTTTTGTACATACAGGTCCTTTTCCCATATTTATCACCTCCTTGGGATACAGATCTAGTGGTGGTATTGCTGGATCAAAGGGTATGCAGTTTTATAGCCCTTAGGGCATAGTTTCAGATTGCTCTACAGAATAGCTGGCTCAGTTCACAATTCCACCAACAATTCATTAGGATTCCAGTTTCCCCACATTTTCTCCAACATTTATCATTTTCCTTTTCTGTCATATTAGCCAATCTGATAGGTGTGAAGTAGTACCACAGAGTTGTGTGAATTTGCATTTCTCTAATCAATAATGGTTTAGAACATTTCTTCATGATGATAGCTTTACTTTCATCTGAAAACTGCCCGTTCATATCCCTGGATTATTTATCAATTGGGTAATGACTTGTATTCTTATAAATTTGACTCCATTCTCTATGTATTTTAGAAACGAGGCCTTTATCAGAAACACTAGCAATGAAAATTCTTTCCTAGCTTTCTACTTTCCTTCTAATCTTGGTTGCACTGGTTTTGTTTGTGCAAAACCTTTTTAATTTAATGTAATCGAAATATCCATTCTGCATTTCATACTGTTCCATAAATTCTTCCCTTCTCCATAAATCTAACAGGCAAACTATTCCTTGTTCTCCCAATTTGCTTCTGGTATCACCCTTTAAGTCTAAATCATGTACCGATTTTGACCTTATTTTGGTATACAGTGTAGGATATTGGTCTATTCCTAGTTTCTGCCATACTATTTCCCAGTTTTCTCTGGGAGAGCATTCTAGCCATAGAAGCAGCTTGCGTAAACGAACAGAGGCAGGCATAACTGGTAGTCCAGTTTGGCTAGAACATAAAAGGCATGAATTATTCAGCTATCTCAGATGAAAGTAATTTGGACAGAGCCTGAAATATTCAGATAATTGCCTCAATTCTCCACTTCATTTAACATCTGACATTAGAGACTTGAGGTTTTCCCTTACTAATCTTGTTTAGAAACAAAAAGCAAGAATTAGCTCTTTCCCTTCATTTATAAAAGGAGGGAATAAAAAGGGGTATGCAATATTTCTAATTCTCCATGGACTGTCAATGGCACCTAATTTTTGGGAATCACAGACTCACAATCTCAAGAGCTGGAAGAGAATTTAAAGACCATCCCTGTACAATAATTACCCTGGCAACATCCCTAACAAGTGCTCGTCCAGTCTTTTTTGTTTTTTATGACCTACAGCCAGAGAACTCACCACTCATGAGGCAGCCCAACTGAATTTTGGATAGCTCTAATAGTTAGGAACCTTTTTCCTTACATCAAGCCTAAATGTGCCTCTCCACAATTTAGGATCAGACTTATACAGAAAGGGACCACAAAAGTCATCCAGTCCATCCCCAATTTTACAGATGAAGGGAGAATTTAAATAACTTGTTCACAGTCACACTGGTAATAAGTGGAAGAACAAGGATTACAAAGTCAAGTTTCTGACTCCGCATCCGGCACTACTTCTACAGCACCAGGTCCCTCCTTGCTCCTGATGCCAAGCAGAACAAGTCCAATCCTGTTTCCATGTAACTGCCCCTCAGACACTTGAATGACAGCTACCCTGTCTCTCCCAAGGCTTTTTTTCTCCAAGTTAAACACCCCAAGTTTCCTCATTCGATCCTCATGAAGCATGGTCTTGAAGGCCCTGAACCACCTGACTATCCTAAGGATCCTTTCCAGTTGATCAGCATCCCTTCTAAAACGTGGCACCCAGAACTCAACACAGTGCTCTCAGACATGGTATAACAGGGCAAGAACAGAGGGGACTATCATGTCTACCACGTCTCTAATCTTGACCATGATGCTTCTCTTGGCTTTCCTGCTGCCCTGTGACAAACGTTCACTAATACTGAACTAGGAGTTCACTAAAACCCCCAGATCTTTTCCAGATAAGCTGTTGTCTAGCCACACCTCCTTTATCTTGTACCTGTGAAGCTGCTTTTTGAACCCAAGTCTTACATTTGGGTGCAAAGTACGTGCAAAAATGCTCGTCAATGACCAGATATTGTCAATATATTGCAATTCTGACATCAAATGACCAACTTTTAATGGAACTGTGCCATGATGAAAGTCCTAGAAAAGAATGTGATTGTATCATTCTGAGTATTCCCATAGTCAGTATGTCACCCCACCTTGCAGTTTGACTGCCCTTTCCAGCTTCATATCTGCACACTCCTCTGATCTGAACCAGGCCTCTATACAGACGAAAGACCTTTGCAGCTAACCCAGGGTGGTGTAAGAACACATCAAAATATTCAAGGGCAGAGGAAAATAAAAATTTGCCCAGAATTATTAAAAGCCAACAATGGAATGCTTGCCATGGCATTAGGACAATCTACATTCCACTGAAGAAGAATATTGAAATCAACATTGTTTTATAATTTATAAAGTAATTCCACTTAAAAAAATGTCAAATGTCATATCACCTGGCACAAAGTTCAATTCTCCAGCCTATGTATGTACATGCTGAGTTTATGGCAACAGACCAGTCCTTTCTCTGGTACATCCAGAGCCATAATATATCAAACCCTTCATCCTTAGACAGGCCTGGCCACATTGCTGAAATCAGGTAAGGCCTAGGGTTAACAGAGAGGAAAAGGGGTACGGTTGCACGTTATATGTCTCCACTGATCTCAAGAGAGCTGCTGCTTGCTCCCTCTGTCTTTAAAGGGAAGCACAGCCAGAGGGAGTCTAGGGAGCTATCAACAGATCTTCCCCTTCCCCTGAACAAGGATGGGGATAATGGGACTAGTCTAAGAGAATGTGGAAGATCTTCCTACTCTAGTATTCATAGTAACACATTTTTCCCCAGGGCACGAGAGAAGTAAGCTTATGAACAGATACAAAAAGAAATAACAGTGGTTGATATTTATATTACATTTTAAGGTTTATAAACTACTCCACGTACAACATTTCAGTTGGTTCTCGGAGGGAGATTCTACAGACATTACAGACATGGCAGAGAGACTCAAAGAATGGGATCTGAATATTGTCACAGAGCCGGTTAGCACTAGAAGTGGGATCTGAAGCCAGGCTCCAAGTCAGGAAGGCAGAGTGGTGCCTGGCTTGCAGTCAGGAAACCTGTATTTGTTATGTGATCACAGCTAAAAGAGTACCTCTCTGCGCTTGTTTTCTAATGCCTAAAATAGACATCATAATTTCTGAACTACCTACCTCAATGCTTTGCAAACCTAAAGCACTCTATGTTCAAGCTCTTGCTGCTTCAGCCCCGTGTTCTTTCCAGACACGATCCTGGCTCTCTCGCTGCTCACAGACAAAACAGGAGTTCTTCTAAGGCTAGCTGAACATAGCCTCCAGCTAGCTTCTTTCTTTCATGCTAATGATCAATCAAGGGAAGCACACATCCCCCAAAATGGCCCAGGTCCCAGATCCATCATACAATGCTTTGTTTTGATCAAAAAGAAAAAGCCTGAATAGTCTAGGGATAAGTCAAAGAACTGTAAAGGCCTAAAAGTTTCAAGAAAGTACACAATTCAGCGCCTTTCTTCAAGGAAGGTCGGCACCTTTGCCATACACAACACATGGCTGCCTATCCTATCAGTGAAAAAGATAATGAAGTCATAGTCACCTAAGATGACCTGTGAGAGGGTGCACAATCACAGAACTGGAGGTTTGGGAGGGATCTTGAGGCAGTCTACCCCAACCCGTCCTTGATAACATACCCCAAATCAAATGATCCAGCTTCTACCTGAAGACCTCTCAGGAAGGGGAACTCACCCCCTGTGAAGGTGGGCCATCCCACTTTTGCACAGCTTTAATTATTAGGAAGCTTATTTGTTAGGTCCTTTTTTCCTTAGTCAGTCCTCTATAAATAAGGGAAGATGCTCTAATACAAAATCACTGAATGTTGGAGCTGGAAGAAATGTTTGAGATCACCTTGTCTGACCCCCGTATTTTATAGAGGAGGAAATAAAGGCCCAAGAGGAGCTAAGCGATATGCCTTTGGTCAAAGGGCTCTCGATGGCTGAGCAGAGATTAGAAGCATCCTGGGCTCATAATCTTTCTTCTGTAGAACCTGAATCTGGACTAAGGTACACTCCCATTTATAATCCTTTTGGGACACAGTCACACTTCTGTACGCTAATGTATGTAAAACAATGTTGTCAGTTTGACATTTTATCAATAAAGGCAGATTTTCTCCAAGGCTTCTCTCTGTTCATCCCCACAGTTTCAAGGATCGCTTTAACAACTACTTGCCAGGTATTTCTACTTCGGTGTCTCACTGTTGCCCCAAAACTCAACATGATCAAAACTAAACTCATCATCTGTTTCCTTAAACCAGTTTCTAGCCTCCAAATGTTTGTAAATACTTTCATTCCCTTAGGTAATTATCAGATTCACTCCTCTTCTTGAACACCTACACTAAGGCAACAGCTTCAGTTCACGTCCTGCCAGATGTGGCTCTGAGCTGACCAACTTTGCTTCAATGTTTTTTCTCTGTTCCAAGGGAAGGCTCACCGGCTGGAAGAAGGCAAAAATAGCTAGGGGAGAGTATACCTGGCAACGACTATGATTTGAAAAACCAAGAACGTCAGTACAACTTTACCAAAAAACCACAAAAGGAATACATCTCACCTGAGCTGGAAGTCTGACATTCTCAAATGTGTTTGTAAGAAGAGACAAGATCACACAGAGAAGTGCAGCAATCAGCATCATCACCCCAACAGCCGCCAGCCAGGAGACACTACAGAAGTAACACGACCTCTCGGCCGAGGTGCACACGATGACATGGACTGCAGACAGGACAAGGACCGTCAAGTAGAAGAGCAAAGAAAACAAGGAAGACGACAGTGGAATCTCGAACTCAGCCTTCTGGCACAAGGCTTTTGGGGTACTGAGCAAAAGCAGAATCAGAACCTGGAACAGAAAATTGTATTAGTATCATCATGCACTAATTTCTAGATTTTAAAAAAATCTGTATTTAATATAGATAATGTACTTCTTGTGCCCTCATTTATTCCAGCAAGTACATACAGTACTTGACAGAGAACTAACGAAACCGATGATGTTTCTCAAATTTGATTTACAACTAACTATAATGATGCACGACTTGTTTCTTTCAGCATCAGCAAGCACTGGTGCTAGGAAGTTAAGGAAGGCAGGTGAGTCAGGGGCAACAGTCTCCTAACCTTTCCTCTCATCTCACCAAGTGACAAGTAAGTGAATCCTTTGACACTTGTATCATGCTCAGAGCTGACACCGTGCAAAAATCAAGGAAGCTAAGGGCAAGGCCCAGAAACTGGAAAAAGGCTGGTTTCCCATGTTTTAAAGGACAGATAGGGATGATTCTTTAATATGTCATCAGTAAGTTATTTCATCCGCATAGCTACCGCACATCCTGGTGAACAGTCTTTTAATCACCTCATGGTCAGCCTTCTGATTCCAAGCTTAGCTAGGCTGACACAGAGAGCTGACACAGCCTGTGGCAGAGCCTGCACTCGAAGATGCTCCAGTTTTGAAGAACCTGTCAGAGAAATGCACTGTGCTAGTGCCCTTTGACATAGCTGGCACCTTTCCATACTATGATGAGCCACTGGAGGAGTGCTGTAGTGGAAGACGGAGGACCTAGGGGAAACCCAAAGCACTCCTACATTTTGGTGGACAGAGCAGGGCTATATAACGTTGGTCTATGGTCATAATATTAACAAATAACAATCCATACCTCCAAGACTATGACAGTCCCAACCATCATTGAGTACATATCATATTGGACTACTTGTTTGCTTAGTGACAAACTCAGAATCTTCAAAGCACTTAAATACTGCTTAAGAACTTTTCTGCCAAGGTTTAAAAGGACTTCTGAATTATTTCCCTCCAAGTACAGCTTGATCCAATTTCCATGTAACTTTTCTGTTACTTTAAACTGCTGAAATCCAGGATCTAACATGAGAAGAAAAAAAGTTTTAAAACAGCAAATTATAATTATGTTGTGATATAATTATGATATCTTCAAATTCTTACATCTGACACCTGGAAAAGTCATTTTAAAAACTGATACTTCATGTAGTTTAATGAAAACTTTTTTTTAAAAACATACATAATGAAAAAAATATTCAAAGCTCTGCAAAAAATAGTCAAAGTGGTAAATACTTTAGTTTTAATATTTTCCCAGTGAATGCTTTTCCAGCCAATAAAAGTACATCTAAAAAGCCCCTAAACGGTGTAGAGCTCAACACAGAATCTTAGAGTTGGAAAAAACCTCAGAAGTCAGAGATTCCAGCATCGATCCCTTCCTACAACATCCTCAATGAGTGCTTATCCAGACTCTTCAGGAGAACATCCGATAGTAGGGAGCTCATGACTTTCCATGGTAATCCAGAGCAATGGGTGTTAATCTCAATGAAAATAAATTGTACAAATACAATTTTTTAGTAACCTCTGACCATGGAGGAAAACAGAGGAGAGGAAGGCGAGAAGGAAAAAGGAATAAACATTTACATGGCACCTGCTAATCGCTTTTATGAGTATGTCATTTAATCCTCACAGCAACCCTGTGAGGCAGATGCTATTATCATCCTCATTTTACAGTCACAGTTTACACTGCTTCTCTTCTCCTTATTGGTGGGAACCCTTTATACACTTATCATTCAGAAGACAGGTTTCCATATGCTGTGATAGACTTTTTACACCTATGGGGGTTGGAAGTGTTTCTGTTTCTGTAGTCTTAAAAGAGTATAATGCTCCACTAACTAAGACTGAAATGGAGAAAATCTCAGTTTGAAATGACCTACAGGTATCCAATCCAATCTCCTGTCTAAATAGAAATCCCCGACAATCTGACATCCAGCCTATGCCTGAATCTGCTAAATGATGGCAAATGTGCCACCATATAAACAAAGGCCATTAAAAGGCAATGCCTAAGAAATATCTTCACCCACATGTACAAAAATATTTATAGTAGCTCTTTTTGTGGTGGCAAAGAACTGGAAATCAAGGGGATGCCCATCGTTTGGGGAATGGCTGAACAAGTTGTGGTACACGAATGTAATGGAATACCACTGTGCTACAAGAAATGAGGAGCAGACAGACTTCATAAGAACCTGGAAAGTCTTATACGATCTAATAGTGAGCGAAGGGACCAGAACCAGGAGAACGTTGTACACAACCACAGACACAGTGCTTCTGTGATGACGAACTTTCATAGACCTGGCTCTTCTCAACAATGCAAGGTGCTAAGACAGCTCTAAAAGACTCATGATGGAAAAAGTATCCATATCCAGAGAAAGCATCACAGTCTGAAGCAGACTATTTGCTCTTTCTCTTTTTTTTTCTTTTCCTTAATTTTATCTTTGGTTTTGTTACATCTTTCTCATGGTTTATTTCATTGGTTTTAATTCTTCTTTACAACCTGACTATTGGGAAAATAAGTTTAATGTGAAGGTGTATGTAGAACCTATATTAGATTACATGCCATATTGGGGGGGAAGGGAGAAGAAAGAGGGGGAGAAAATTTGCAACTCAAAAACTTGTGGAATTGAGTGTTGTAGACTAAAAAAAAAATTATTTTTTTAAAAATGAAATCCATAAAGACTTATTTAAAATTATTTTTAAAAAATAAACACTCTCTGATTATACCTCCTCTATCTTAAAGAAAAAAAAGTAACTTCCCAAGAGACAGCCAAAATCTATAGCCAAAGAACTTCTACCCAGGGATTCTGGTTTTCTCAACTGGAGCATAACAGAATAAATTCATTATATCTCCCACATGCGTAGGGTTCAGACACCTGTAGACAATTCTCATATCTTATCTTCAATTCCATCTTTCCTAGGACAAAAATTCTTAGTTCTTTCAGCCAACCCTCACTGTCTGGTTTTAAGTCTCTTCCACCACAGTGATCACCTTCCTTTAGATCCACTGTAGTTTGTCACTATCCTCTTAAAATGTGGTCCCCAGAAATGCACACTATTTCAGCTCTGACCCGGGCAGTGGACAGTGGGACAAATACTTCCCTCACTCAGAATGCTAAGCTTCTATTAATGCAGTCTAAGATTACATTAGCTTTTCTGAAAGTTGTCAAACTGCCGGCTTATCTTAAGGCTGCAGTGATAAAAGCAGCCAGGTACATTCCTAATGAAATGCTGCCAAGCCATCTTTCCCCATCCTGTACTTGTACAGAAACTCTGACCCTAAACTGAGGATTTTACATTAGATGCTATTAAACTTAATTTTGTTAGATCATTTTCCTAACTTTCTAAGACCTTTCTGGTTCCGGATTCTGCCACTCCAAGTAGAAATCACAAAATTTTAGATAGAACTCATGGGTCACTTAGCCCAAATCCCACAAGTGCCAATTCATTCTAAGACACTCCTGACAACTGATTTGAGCATTTCCATTATATTCCAAGGCAGCCCAATTCCATGTTGGGCATGTCTACAATGGGTGAAATGGCTGAAATAAAATCTCTTTGGTCCTAGTTCTGCCCACTGAAAGAAACCAGATCAAGTTTAATCTCACGTTCTATGCAAATCTTTCAAATATTTGAGGTCAACCATGATGTCCATCCTATGTCTCTTTTTCTCTAGGTAGATACTTCCAGTTCCTTCAATGAATACTTACAAGGCATGACTTCAAGTTCCTTTACCATCTTGGTCACATTGTTTGGGCCTGCTTCAGTTTGTCGCACTATTCCTAAAATACGGCACCAAACCTGGACACTATGCTTCAGCTGTGCTCTTACAAAGGCCATGTGCAATCACCTCCCTTGTGATCAACATGATACTTTAATTAATGTGGTCTAAGATCTTACCAGGTTTGGTTGCTGTATCACAAATATAATGATTCATATTCATCTTATTGTCCATCCATTAAGTATATCAGCTTTTTCACATCAACTGGTACCTAATCACATATCTCTAACCTGATACTTATGTATGCGATAATAATCATTTCAATGACCTGTGATTTCGTTAGCATAGGTACTCCTATAGGTACACAGTGGCAGAAATACTACTCATCTATGACTCAATAGGTCCTCAAGAGTTACGATGGCTAAAAATTTCATCACCTTTCAGCCAACCTGCAGAAGTGCCTTTCTGGACTTGGCTAGCCTGACCCATGAGTACCAGGCCCTGAAATCCCTGAATCCAAATTCTGTCACTTAATGTATTAGGTATCTCTTGTCTTTGCATCATCTGCAAAGCTGACCCCTTTGCTGCCTTCCTCCAAGTCACTGATAAAATTCTTAAATAAAGTCAGGCCAAAGACAGGAGTTGTACCACACTCTTTGGATTGGCAAAGTTGTTAGTCAACACTATCTGGGGTCAGTTTGGTCAAACTCTAAAAAGTAAGCGCTAAGTTTAACTCCCTATTCAATCACTCCCACCAGACAAAATGCACCAATGGTACTATGATGCTTTCTTACAGAGGGACCAACTGGAGCAATTATATATTATATAGGGTATCCCAAAAGTCTTAGTTAAGTTTTAAATTAATAGCCTAAAATTACACTAAGATATAGGAACTCTGGGAGCCAGGGCGGCTCCCCAGCTCATTTTTTGCAGGAGGCAAAGGAGCAGATCCAATCTCAAGGACCATGGACTAAAGTAGTATGTTTTAACCACAAACTTGTCCTGATATCCAAGATAACTACGGACTTTTTCTTTAGACTCTCAAGTCCTAATCAATCCCATTACTTTGAAATAAATCTTTTGTCACTAACAAAAAATACTGAGTATATCTAGCAAGATTTACCAGCCATATCAGTAATTTATATTTTTACCTCAGGCATGTCAGCTAAATGTTTTTTTAATTCTCCCTACTATCCTTTCATCTGTCAGATCACAGATTATTGGCGGGACTCAAAAGGTACTAGATACTTAAAAAGAAAAACAATGGCCATGTGAACCACCTTCTTTTCTCCCAATTGGTTCACTCTTCTCTATAGTTGAGTTCCTTTTCCCCTCACTCTTTTTTCCCCCTATTCTTTGTCCCTCCAATAACTTCTATTCCTTTTTCCTCTTTCCTTTTCTTTATTTGGTGCTCAACAGTAATAAAGTTTAAAAATTGCTACAATATGCCTTACCCACTCTAACAGTAGCAAACTACTTTAACAGGCATATAAAAATTCATCTTCTCATTGGTTATTCCCTGAACACCGCCAGCCAACTCACATTAAGTGCCACAGGGAGAAAAAGGAGGCCTGCTAAAACCTTCCCAGAAGTGACCCTGATGTAGATAATCTCATGCACAAATTTTGCTGACAGTGAGCACAGTAGTTTAACAAAAAGAAGGCAGCAGCAGCATTTGCATACAGGAAAACAAATGACTATGCCTCATTTCTATTCCCTCGGCCTCATAAAAAAAAAAAAACACATTAGGAAAATGTCTATGTGCTCAAAGGGAAGGGCAACTCCTAAGAGAGAAAACAAGTGACTTGCCTTTCTCATACATCGGCACATTCTCTTGCAGCAGTCTGCTGAGCTGTACTGAATTTAAGTGCAAGAACCTCAGCTGCTCTCTCATTGTTGCTCCTTCTACAACTGGAAATAACAGGCTCCCCACGTTATTTTTTGGAATCGGCAAACCAAGGCCCACGGCTAGTGTGGCAGCCAGGTCAGTCTGCTGGACATGCTCTGGAGGTTGGAAGTTGCCTGGAAAAAGGAGAAAGAAAGGTTCTTACCCAAGGCAATGCGATATCAAGGAGTCAACCCTGAACCCAGAACCCTCATCCCATCACTTGGATTACCTAACTGTATGAACTCGGGCTGTTCTCTGGAGCTCTGGGGCCACATACAACAGGAAGAGACTAGGGGAGAAGGTGTCAAGGTGCCTTGTAACTCTAAAACATTACCACTTTTGGATCCTCTATAGCCTTCTAAAAAGTAATCAGTTTCCAAGCATGGTGCCAAAGAAGAGAAAGAAAAAGACAATGCCAGTTTTTGTGACAGTAGGAGGTCCATGGTGTGACACACTGAACATGTTTTCGGTTTTCCAATGAATTAATTTCTCTTGCTAATTTTTTTCTTTTTTCCTTTAAAATATTATTTGTTATATGGGATACCTCTCTAGGAATGGAGAGGAGGGATACTATGAGAAAATTTGGTAATGTAAAAAAAGGTATCAATAAAAATCTTTTTGAATTTTTTAAAAAATCAATCTTTCATTTCAGAAAAACCTAGAAGGACTTGCATGAACTGATGCCAAGTCAAGCGAGCAGAACCAGAATAACACTGCACACGGTAATAACAACATTGTGCAACAATTGACTTTGTTAGATTTAGCTCTTCTGAGCAATGCAACACTCTAAGACAATTCCAAAAGACTCATGATGGAAAATGCTATCCACATCCAGAAAAAGAACTATGGGGTCTGCAAGCAGATCAAAGCATACTATTTTCTTTTTTTTTTTTTTTGTTTTCTTTCTCATGGTTTTTCCCTTTTGTTTTGATTCTTCTTTCACGACATGACTAATGTAGAAATGTTTAATATGATCATAGCCTATATCAGACTGCACGCCATCTTGGAGAGGGGGAAGTAGAGGGAGGGGGGAAAAATTTAGAACTCAATCTTATAAAAGCAAATGTTGAAAACTAAAAATTAACTATTTGTAAAAAATCAATCATTTTACTAACTGCTGGAAGCTGGGACAATGCAAAATTCTACCTCATCTAATTTAGGACTCAATTAACTAAACCTTGTGTTCATCCCCTCCTCCCCCACTCCCAGCCATCAGCTCTAACACAGTACACTGCACATAGTGAGTGCTTAATAAAGGTCTGTTGACTTGAATGTGGGCAAAGTGATCTTACTTAATTCAATTCAATTAACATTTATTGAACACCCACTCAAATCTCTGCGCTGTGGTAGCAGAGGGATCAGGGAAGAAGAGATGGAAGCGATAGCAATTGAGCTAAGCCTTGAAGGATTCTGAAAGGGGAGATGAGGAGACAAGGAGAATAATCTGCATAAAGGGAAGGAGGAAACAGTATATCAAGCGCAGAGACTAGTTTTAAAGTTGAATAAGTGAAGGGGAATAGTGAAAGAAGGCTGGAAATGGAAGACTCAATATCCTTGTTTGCTTCAAATGACAGTCTTCTCTAAGGCATGATGATAAGCAGAGGCAATGATCACAATCACAGTAAACGGATCCTTTTACCCATTTCTAATTTAATATATTCAACATCTTATTTAAATAAAGTTTCTTGGGGATTATTATAACTGTAACTATTGTCTTCTCATCTACCTCTCTTTTAAATTTTGATTTTCATTTTTGCTCTGAGTGGTCTGACTGTACATGATTTTGAAATGACTCTATCAGTAACCACTTAATTTCCAAGATGAAATCAATTTCGTTTTTTGAGATGATGTTCAGTGCTCACCAAGTCCAGAACCTTCTGACTCTTTGTTAAGAAAATGTTCCCAACATATTCTTCCAAACCTTCCTATCCTGTGCAGTTTTTGTCCAATTCTTTTGGTAAATCTGAGACTTTCCAGGTTACCTTTTAAACAGGAGTGAGGCAGTGCTTGATAGTCTCCGCACCAGAGGAATCTGACCATGTAGGAGATAAGGTGAACATGTCCGTAGGTGCCTTGTATGAAGCCTGACATATACAGGAAGAATGTCATTAACAAATGAGTTGGGCATTTTCACCTCATGGTGTTAAGGCTGTTAAGGGGTCCCTGAACTTGTTTTTTTGAGTTGCCATATTTTCCAGGAACACTGGACCCAAAGCACGCAGAAGGCCCTGAATGTGTCAAGGATGAAGCTCTAAGTTGAAATAATTTGTTGCTGCACCCCAATCTGGACTCCTTGGGTGTCCTTGGGAGGCAAGACAGACATGAACCAGTCTGTGTCAGGCTGGGATAATGCTTGTGCAGCTCAGGTTCTCTGCAGATAAGCAGACCCTCCTACCTTCATACTTTCCCAAGGGAAAAGAGCGAGGCTCTTGTCACCACCTTGCTCCTCCTCGTAGGGAGTGTTCTTGTCATTTTCCCACCTTTGCTGCCCTGATCTCCCTCCCACGTTATGCCCCCTTCCTTCTCCCTTTGTCCTGCTATTATAAAAATGTAACCTTCTGTAAAGGCTGGGAACCTTTTGGGTTCCACATGCATGTTCATTTCTCTTGTAATAAATCTGGTTCTCACATAAGTCTCGTGATGTGATTACTTGTTGACAGCATTCACTCAGTCGCTGCTGCTACATCACTAATGCAGTGCTCAAGATCTAACTATGATTCAAGAGACAGAGTATTATGGAATTTATTTTTGCAGATGACTTTCATTCCCTTGTGATCCAAGGTGCACTAGGTGTTCTTGCTTTTCACTGTGATCAGTCTTCTCTGCTTCAGTAGGACGATGCTCTTCTCCCTTCTCCAGAGTGTTTCTCCTCATATTGGAGGAAAGGCCTTCTGAATTCTTTGCTATCAGACCTCGGTTTCCTGCCTTGGCCTTCCATGATCTTCCTTCTCCCTTTCATGGGCAGCCTACCTGTCCTGTTGAGTTCCATTCTATTACATTCACGTAGGTTTCGTGAGCCGGCTGAATGCTCTTACACTGTCAGCCCCAAGGGCAGCCTTGTGAAGAAGCAAGCTCTCGTGATCTGCTGCCCGTTTTCTCCACTCTCCCTCATAGACTCGGCCCCTATGAGCTCACGTGGAGCACTCTGTACAGCAAGAGTCCTTGGACCTTTTCTCATGTGATCTCCTTTTGCGGTAACATGGACAACCACTAGGCATTCTGAGATCCTGGCTACGATTCTTTCTTCACTGCAGAGCAGAACTGCCTCGTGTCACGGAGGGTGAAATCGAAGTGATTAAATGCTGCCTTAGTGAAAAGAGTACATACTCAGAAGTGTTTCCCAGAATGATTCTTTAGAGCAAATATTGTGCAGGTGCCTGCTATGCAAGGAGCCTCATACCAAGTGATGAAGAAACAAAAGACCTGGTTCTTGCTTTCATGGAATAAAGCATAGCAAGGAAATATGACACAAAGCTAAACAACTACAGTAAAATTGTCTTAAAAATATAAAGCAGAAATAAATAAATTAATTAAAAATTAAAAATAAAGCAGAGAAATAAAAGCAGAATATTTTTGTGTGAGGTCTAAGCAATAAAACTTCACTGCTGCCTGAGGAAAGAAGGAGGATTATGGAAAACTTCCTGGGGAAGGTAGATCAGTAGAGTTTAAAGAGACAAGGAAGATTACTAGGCCTAAAGAAATCAAAGAAAGAAGAAAAGGATCCAGATATACCAAAAATATGCATCATGGCCTTTTCTGTGGTGGAAAAGAACTGGAAACAAAGGGAATGCCCATCAATTGGGAAAGGGCTATTGTGCCACAGAAATGATGAAAGGAACATTTTCTGAGAAACCTGGGAATATTTAAATGAACTGATGCAGAATGAAGAGAGTAGAACATGAGAACAATTTAAAGAATAAGCATATTTTAAAAACCAATAACCATGAAACACCTAAGAATACTACAATGATCTGATTGATAAAATGATTAGCCAAGATTCCAGAGAACTAATGAAGCATGCCACCCGCCACCTATCTTAGAGATGACAGACTCTGGGTAATGACCATAACATACATATATGCATGCATGCATACACACATGCATAACATACACATACATACATGCATATTTCACATGAGCAATGTGGGAATCTATTTTCCTTGGCTGTACACAGTTATTAGAAAAGTTCTGCTTTTCTTTTTTTCAATTGGAGTGGGGGTAGCAGAAAAGAGATAGGATGGATTTTTGTTCATTAAAAAAATTAATTTTAAAAATAGAGGCAAAGAATTCAGTATGTGAGGAAGTAGAGAAAATCCCAGATATAGGGAAAGTGTGAACAAAGACTCAAAGGCAGGAAAGTACAGGTCAATATAAGAGGAATGGCAAATAACTTTGTTTAGATCCTTGGGTATTTGGAAGGTAGTGTAGTTAAGAAAAAAAGACTGAAAAGGTGAAGTGGTACCAGATAGCTAAGATCTTGAATGCCAAAGTACTTAAAACTTCTCTGGCCTCAGTTGCCTCAAATGTAAAATGGGAGGATTGGATTCAGATGACCTCTAAGGTCCCTCCTGAGCTTGACTAAGTCCATAATCTCAAGGCTTTGGTGTTTGTTTTTTCTTTTCTTCCCCCTCAACCATGTTTTCCATCCTATTTTTCCTAGGAGATTTCTTTTTGGGATCTATTTGAGGAGGTGATCTGTGGATACTTTCAATTTCTATTTTGCCCTGTGACTCTAGAATATCAGGGCAGTTCTCCTTGATAATTTCTTGAAAGATGATATCTAGGCTCTTTTTT
>CM053623.1:414412885-414470799 GCA_028646595.1 Phalanger gymnotis
ATGTATGTATGTATATATGTATGTGTATAGAGGGAGAGGGGGGGGAGAGAGGGAGAGAGAGAGAGAGAGAGAGAGAGAGAGCGAGCACAGGGTGAGTTGAACATGAATAAGGGATGAGAGAGGAATATACTGAGAGACAGAGATAGGGAGAGATAGAATGGGGTACATCATCTCCCATAAAAGTGGCAAGAAAAAGCAGTTCTGTAGGAAGAGAAGAGAAGGCAGGTGAGGGGGAATGAGTGAATCTTGCCCTCATCAGATTTGACCTGAAGAGGGAATACCATACATACTCAAATGGGTATCTTACCCCATAGGAAAGAAGGAGGAAGAAGATAAAAAAAGGGGGGATGATAGAAGGGAAGGCAGATTGGGGTGGAGGTAATTAAAAACAAACACTTTTGAAATAGGACAGAGTCAAGGGAGAAAATTCAATAAAGGCGGATTGGTTAGGAAGAAGTAAAATATAGTTAGTCTTTCACAACATGAGTATTGTGGAAGGGTTATACATAATGATACGCATGTGGCCCATGTTGAATTGCTTGACTTCTTAGGGAGGGTGGGTGGGAAGGGAAGAGGGGAGAGAATTTGGAACTCAAAAGTTTTAAAAAATAGATGTTCAAAAACAAAAACAAAAAAGCTTTTGCATGCAACTAGAAAATAAGATACACAGGCATTGGGGCACAGAAATTTATCTTGGCCTACAAGAAAGAAAGGGAAAATGGGATGGGAGGGGAGTAGGGTGACAGAAGGGAGGGATGACTGGGGAACAGGACAACCAGAATATACGCCATCTTGGAGTGGGGGGGAGGGTAGAAATGGGGAGAAAATTTGTAATTCAAACTCCTGTGAAAATCGATGCTGAAAACTAAATATATTAAATAATTTAAAAAAAATTTTTTAAATGCAGTACTATAAATTTAACCCCCAAAAAAAACTTCAAAATTCATACCGCTTTTCCTTTGAAATGCAGAGCTGATCAAAACCAGAGGTGTGCTCACTTCCTCTACTGAAGAGGCTCCATGGCCTCCTGTTTCAGACATCCCATGATCTCCACAAAGGACCAATAAATGGGGCAAAGAAGCCTCTCTCTCCTACAATTAAAAGGACAAACTTCTCAACTGCATTACAAATTGAAAGGCTGTTGTAAGCTCTAGAGTCCTTGGTCTGCCTGTCAGCACTATAACATACTTGAAACACTGTGAAAGGAAGAGAATAAGGCTCAGGAACTAAAGGAATCCATCTAGTCCAGCTCCCGAAGACCTTACAGCCCTTAGGGATTCCCAATCATCCACAGCTATTCAAAGCGATCCAACTCTGATCTTCTTCAGCCCTATAGATCTCCTGATTAATAGCTGTTGAAACACTACAGAAGAGTCAAGATTATGAGAAAATACATTCTAGGTGGACTGATGATTTCATAGGAGTAAAGGAAGTACAAAGAGGTAGGAAAGCAGTAACTTATAACATGGGTGTGGGAGTGGAAAATGCAGTACTCCTCGACCAGTGTAGAAGAGCAGTCTGATGGCCATCATGTGTTAATGACATAGGGAGTGGCCATCGAGGGGGCTTCTCTGTACTGGGTGAAAAGTGCTCTCTCATGTATGTAAGGCTGACCTCATCATGTCACTGAAAATATCTTTTCGTCTCCCCAACCATAACAAATTTACTCCAATAAAATGGTTTTCTGCTTTGATATAGAGATTCTAACAGCAGATGAACTACAAAGAGGCTTATGGATTAAACCCCCAAATTCATCTCTAAATGAATCAGTAGCATGTCCAGAATTCAGATATACTTAAGGTCATGACAAGTTTCTATGTTAACATAATGTGAATGTTTCTAACAAAGTCTTCAAAATAAAAAAGTATCTGTGGAAGAAAAACAACCCTTACTGACCCCTCAGCAGTCACATTAGGGAAGTTAGAGGGCAAGATGCTATGCCAAAGAAATAAGAATGTAAGTAATCCTGGATGATTGAAAAGTCTTAATTCATGCCATCCTTTATGAAATGGTTTTTGAACAACTATGATATACGTGGCACAAATTCTCCCTGAAAATAGAATAAGGTTCAGGAATATTAACGTTTACCTAAAACAATATGTCCCTAGGCAGGCAAAATGTAAACACAGAGATTTGTTCTCTTTCTTCAAAAGAATAAACAACAGAAAAAAATCTATCGCCATCAGAACAATCACCTGTCCACCTCACCCCCAAGGTGCTTACCTTAGACAACAATGAAATGTGGATCTTCTTTAGGATGTAATCCATCTCTTTAAGCTTTGGTCCAATCATAGGACTATGTGGCCCAGTTACATGACCAATATGATCCAAGCCTAGGTAGTGAAGTATTAGCATATCCCAGTCTTCCCTTTTTAATACATTATCCAAATGCCTTGTAATATTATCATCTACCTTTAGAAGAAAGGAAAAAATACCTTTAGAAATTCATCTAATTTTCCTTCTCCTTTTCCCCAGGGGGTGAAAAAGAAATAATGGGCTGAGTTATACTGCTAAAGCAGGCTTTTCTCTTCTAATATAGTAAAATAACACTATTGTAATATTAGGCCAAAAGAATGATGGACTTTCAACCCTTTGTAGTTTTCAGGTTTCAAGTGGCATGATTTGCTCACTAAAGTCAAGAGTAACACCAATCTTATCAACAGTAACATCCTGGCGATGCTATAGGACTATGAATCAGGGAGAACTAGGATTGCAAAAAAAATCAAAATTGTGAATGAAAAAGCAATGGAGGAACACAGAGTGGATGTAAATAAACAAGCTGTACATAGCAAACTATTGGCAATGGCTTACATATAAGAAGTTGTACAAAAAATATTAAGGATAAACATGACCAGAAAAGGAAGTGGGTCAGTCACATAGTGAGACCAAAGGATGGACATTGGATGTCCTGTCCTCCATCTCTAGCTGTAGATTAAAGATCTGAATCACAGCCATTCATGACCTGTGGAAGCTTGGCCTAGTCACATCCTCTCTGGGCCTCACCTGTCAATGAGGGAGTTAGACTTATGACCTCTAAGATCCCTTCTAGCTCTCAATCTATTTTTCCAAAACCCAGAGAAATATCTCCAGTGAATTTAGTAAATTTTGTAAGCTGTGTCTATGGATAACAAGTGCATTGATAAGAAGACACAGTGGCAACCTGAACCAGGGGAAGGAGTAACTCTATTGAAAAGACCACGGCTTCTTCAAAGTAGGAAATGTCAACAGAGGTCTCCTGTGATGTAAGAGTGAATGAAAATGGACAATTCTAAGTAAAAGTAAAACCACCTCTGCAATGTAGTTTTTTCCTTCCAAATCAATGCAACGATTTTTATTAATAGCACCGATGATTTTATTAGAAGAAGAATTACGGCCAAAACAGGCAGTTTGTTTAGGGCAAATGTGACTTGAAATCAAGAACATTTGAGTTTGAACTCTGAGCAAGTCATTCAGTATCTCCCAGTCTTAGTTTCCTCATCTGGAAAATGGGGATATTGTGAGGATCAAATAAAATTACATACATAAAGTGCTCTACAAACCTTAAAGTATTATATAAATGTTAGTATTATAATTATCATTATTATTACTTCTTAGGATACAAGGCAGAGAATAATTAGGTCCCAAACTGTTAATTACATAGGGAAAAGGGAACAATGATTTATTATTATTACTGATGATGATAAAAATACTAATACTAGCTAACATTTATATAGCACCTACTTTGCTGAGAACTTTACAAATATTATCTCATCGGATCCTCACAACAACCCTAGGAGGTAGGTGATATTATCCCCATTTTACATATGAGGAAGCAGAGGCAGACAGAGTTAAGTGTCTTGCCCAGGTCACACAGGTGGCGTCTGAGGCTGTCTGCTGTCCAAGGACCAATTTAGCTAATTCGGAGGCTCACCAGTAGGCTAGTCATTGGCTAACAAACACTTTTGGCCAAGGAAAATGTCTATTAAGTTGTAAAGAGCTTGAGATCTGCATGAGTGTAAGGAGTACTCACACTGAAGACATCAGAGGTCCTTAATGTGCTGAAGTATACTAACTTGTTTTATCAAATCACTCACCTCTCTAAAATCTGACACAAAAAAGGAGCTTGTTCCATCATATTCTACAAAATGCTTTGGGAATAACTTAATCCACGTGTCATCTCCATAAAAGATGATTCTCTTCCCAGCTGCTTTTGCCTGCCCAATGAGGTTGTCTTCCAGCAACACGGGAGAATTAAAGTTCATAACAGCATCGATGAAGCCAGGGATGCTTCCTGTCATTAGGGCCTGTGTAGGAGGAAACATTAAAAAATTAGCTCACAAACCCATGGACTCTCAGAGACAGACACTATTAGGTGACATTTATAAAACAATTTAAAGTTCAGCCAGGCTTTTTTCACAACCACCCTGGGAGATGGATGGGGAAGGACCATTCTCATTTTTCAGATGAAGAAAACAAGGCCCTGGAGGTTTAAGTGACCCATGATTTTACAAAACATCATATTGTATGTATTGTACATACAAAAGAAAAAAGACTGTCTAGTCCAGCGGTAGGGAACCTGTGTCCTCAAGGCCAAATATGGCCTTCTAGTTCCTCAAGAGCAGCCCTCTGACTGCATCCAAACTTCACAGAACAAATTCCCTTAAAGGATCTGTTCTGTAAAACTTGGACTCAGTTGAAAGGCCGCACCCAAGGACCTAGAAGGCCACATGGGACCTCAAGCCCACAGGTTCCCCACCTCTGGTCTAGTCCAAACTTCTCCATTTACAAACAGGTGAAATAAGGTTCTGGGCGGGGGGAGGAGAGGTGCAATAATTTGCCACAAATCCTACAGCTAAGTCACGGTGAGCTGGAAATGGACTAACTCATATTCCATCTCTTCTACTTTACTGTTCTGGGACCCAAGGACAGCAAAAATAGAGCAAGGGGCCTTGACTAGCGAGTATAGACTTTATCTTGTGTGTAATAGTTCTCCATCAAAGGTTTATAAGCAACAAAATGACATGGCAGAGAAGCATTTTTAAAAGACTAATAAGAGTGGCATAAGGATAAGAAGTGGAGGTTAAGGGCTGCCCACTTAGGCTCCCGCAGCGTGGGCAGGCGTCAAGTTTCATCCAATGCACTGCTAGAAAACAGTGTACTGGAGAAGCCAGAGAACAACGGCGCAGAATGCTGCCAGTTTGCTGAAGTTTGAAAAAATCTGTTATATGGGAAGCCTGAAGGGTTGGCAGAAAGTGAAGTATTTAAAAACAAATTGGGCCTCTTTGGGATACAGACCTAGCAGTGGTATTTTGAGATCAAAGGGTATACACAGCTTTATAGCCCTTTGGGCATAGTTTCAAATTGTTTTCCAGCATAGTTGGATCAGTTCCCAACTCCACCAAAACCACATCATTGTCCTATTTTTCCACATCCTCTCCAACATTTATCACTTTCCTTTTCTGTCATAAGAACCAGTCTGATAGGTATGAGGTGGTACCTGAAAGCTGTTTTAATTTGCATTTCTCTAATCAATAGTGATTTAGAGCATTTTTTCATGACTACAGATAGCTCTGATTTCTTCATCTGAAAACTGCTTGTTCACATCCTTTGCCCATTTTATCAATTGGGGAATGATTCTTATTTATGTAAATTTGACCCAGTTCTCTGTATATTTGAGAAATGAGGCCTTTATCAGCGATACTTGCTATAAAAATTTTCCCCCAGTTTTCTGCTTTCCTTCTAATTTTGGCTGCATTGGTTTTGTTACTATTTTCACTTTTTTTTAGTTCTCTTGCAAAAAATGATGAATATGAAAATGTTTTACATAATTGCACATGCATAACCTATATCAGATTGTTTACTGTCTCAGGAAAGGGACAAGGGAGGGAGGGAAGGGGGAACAGAATCTGGAACTCGAAACTTAAAAAAAAAAAACCAACGAATGTTAAAAACTGTTTTTACATGTAAGTGGAGAAACATATTGTTTAAAAAAAATAAAGCATTTAAAAAGGCATCAATAAAAGTTTTTTTAAAAAAACACATATCATAAAGCAGATCATTTTAGAGTGGGCTCTATTTTTTCCCTTGAAATAACATTAAATTGGGAGCTGTGTTCTTGACCCAGTACTTGACCAAGGCCTGACATCATTCTCTTGCTCAAGAACTACCCTGGTTCCTTATTGATGGCCTAGCTCTCTATTCCTTCCATGATTGGGTGATGCCATTTTTTCTTTGCCGTCAGCATAGTATCTTCAACCATGCACTCAACAACCTACACCAAGTTTTCTTAACCTGGTCTCCATGAACTTGTTTTTTACGTAAGTTGCTAACTATATTTCAATATATGGGCTTCCTCTATAATACTATGTCTTTTACTTTATGCATTTAAAAACATGATTCTGAGAAGGGCGGTTAGGCTTCCCCAGCCTGACTGCTCAATGGCTCCATGGAGCCCAAAAGGTTAAGAACTCTCTCCTGTTCTAGATAAAACATCCTACTCTCTGGTCCACTGCTGGGTCTCTTCATTAGAATGCCATTTACCTTGCTTATATACTAACCCAACACCCTCCCCTCATCCCCTTATCTGATGAATTCCTCCCCATCATTTAAATATCTACTTAAAAGACATTGATTTCCCACAGGAAGCCTTTCCCAATCTACCCTGTAATGACCTCATCACTCCAGGCTTCCCATAAGCACTTTGTTTTGAGCCTCTACAACGTACTTATGATGCATTATCGTAGATCATAGCTCTGTGTATATATCTTCTCCCCCTACCAAAATACAATCTCTCTGAGAATAGCTAATACATTCATTCAAACTTTCTCCTTTACAGAGCTTAATAAACCACTCTAACCACAGAAGCATTTCAACATTTGTTTGTTGTGCTAAATTGAAGGATTGAGATTCACAGAAGTTACTAAAAAGTCATAAAACAAATCACCACTATAAAACTCTAAAATTGTAAAAGAATATTTTTAAATGCTCCAAGTCATTGAATTATAGAGTATTAGGCATGAGAAGAACCTTAGAAACCATCTAGTCTGACCATCTTATTTTACTGCATATATATATATAAAAAAAACTGAGAACAATGGAGGTAATTCATTGTTGAAAGTCACACGCTTAGTTCTCGTGGCAAAGGGAACTAGATTCCTTCTAATACTTAATCCAATGTTATTTCTACTAAACCACACTGGCTCCCTTTAAAAGTCCTATAAAATAGGTATAAGTGCACCGCTAATAACCAATTATACTCAGGCCTCCAAGTTACTATTGAAGCATATGCATAGTACATAATTGTCATAAATTTGACCTAAAAATAATATGCTAGATAAAAACCAACATTGACCACTTAAGGGAAATGATTTTGCTTGCCTTCTTCATTCCAAGGAATTTAGGAAGGTGACCTAGAAGGCACCATCCAGGGAAGTCTTGCTATCTCTAACTCACAACAAATCCCTTGTAGCAAACAAAGGGATTCAAAATGATCCAACTGATTATTCTTTTTGAAAAACAACAAAAGCTGTCAACATCCAAAGACATCCTAAAAGAATCCATATATAAGTGGTCTGAAAGCTGCCAAGTATTATAGGGTGTACCAAAAGTCTTAGTATAGTTTTAAGCTGTAAAAGCTACATAAATGTTGAGTTATGAGGGCTTAGAGGACAATAGTGCCTCTAGTCTGACCCGCCTGTTTATATATGACCACTACTTCCATATTTGTAAAATTAAGTCTGGACCAGAAGGCCATCAAGGGCCCTCCAGGCTCTGACAGGTAATGACAGGGTTTCCCTTTCTTCTTGGCCTCCATAATATCCATCTTCTCAATTACTCAATCAACCAACTAGCATTTATTAAGCACTTACTATGTGCTAAATGCTGAGGATACAAAGACAAAAGTCAGACAGTCTCTGACCTCAAGAAATATACCCTGTAACAGAGACTATACCAACATATGTAGGTACAGCTAAGATGCAAACAAACCAGAGAAAAGATCACATTAGAAGGGAAGGCACTAGCAGCTAGGAGGATGGAGAAAGGTCTCTTATAGAAGGTGCCACTTGAGCCCAGGGAAGTTTAGCCCCTTTGGTATCAAAGGCAGAATGGTTAAGTTGCCAAAACACTGGACGTGGAGTCTGAGGACCTGAGTTCAAATTCAGGTTTTGTCAACCTGTGTCAAGTTGGACAGGTCACTTGCCCTCTCTGGGACCCAAATTCCTCATCTGTAAAATAAGGGCAATGGACCAGATGACCTCTGAGGTCTCTTCTGTACCTTCCCCAATCTGGTACCACTCTATCTTTTCAGCCTTTTCTCATATTACTACATGTGCCTCCTTAGCCTCTCTGAACCAAGCGAACTAGGGCTATTTACCTTCTCCCTCATATACTTCACAATTTCCAAATATGGGGCCTCTGGTAACTTGAGGTCTGGATTTTCCCTCCCAGTTCTTTAAGATCCAATTAGCAGGCTATCTCCTCCATCGGGTCTTCCCTAATCCCCTTCAGTCAGTAACAACTTTTCATCCCCTAAATATCACACAAAACACTTTGCTTGGGGGCAGCTACATGGCGCACTAAGTACAGCGCTGGCCCAGGAATCAGGAGGACCTAAATTCAAATCCAGCCTCAGACATCTGACACACTTACTAGCTGTGTGACCTTGGGCAAGTCACTTAACCCCAATTGCCCTGCCTCCTCCCCTCAAAAAACAAAACAAAACAAAACAAAACAACTTTGCTTGCACTTTGCTAGTAGATTTCTACATGGTTGTTGCTGTTTTCACTAGTTGTATACTTTCCTTGCTAGACAAAGTCCCAAGAGAGCAACGGAGAGGTCTTGTATGAGATTTGCAGGTGCCTCAACATTAAAGACAGGGCTCTATTTACAGCAAATACATAATGTCTGTTGAACCAAATCATGTACACAAATTACCCAAAACAGAAACACCTGTGAACATGGACCAGTCCCAATGAGAGAGTATTAATCCATCTCATTTTATTCCAAGTAACACGAGGCAGTTCTCCTCTGTCAGTGAAGAACCAATGCCAGGATCTCAGAGTGAGTGACAAATGTCCATGTCATTGCAAAAGAAGATCAAATAAGACAAACCCAAAGGACTCCTGCTGTGCAAATTGTTCCAGGCTAGAGCACTGGCTGGTATTGGCACACTGGGGTCTGAAGATCTTTGGCTCAGAGTGAAAGAAAGAGCCAAAAGAGAGTATGAGAGTATGGGAGCTTGCCTCTTCACAAGGACAAGGCTGTCCTTGGTGCAGACAGAGTGAGAACGTTCGGCCAGAGCAAAATGGAACCCAGCAAGAAAGGCGGACTGCTCGTGAAAGGGGAGGGGAAGGCCAAGGCCAGAAATCAAGGTCAGCCTGGACAGCCAAGAATTCAGAGGGCTTTGCCTCTAAAACAAGGAGAAACTGCTTGGAGAAAGGAGAACAGCATCCTCCTATCACAGCAGAGAAGACTGGTCACGTTAAAAGACGAGAACACTCACTATAACACGGACCACGAGGTAATGAGTATCACCTACATCATCCGCCAAAGATCCTCTAATAGTGTGGAATCCTCAGTCAGTCACATGAAAAGCAGTGGGCATCTGCTAATAACATGTCAAGGAGGGAACTGTACAAGGCCCCTACATTACCTTCCATGTGGCCAGATCCCTCTGAATGGAAAGTATCAAGAGCTGCCTCACTCCTGTTTAAAAGGTTACCTGAAGTCTCGGATACACAAAAAAGACACGGACAAAAACTGCCCAGGAAAAGAAGACACGGAGGGCTTCTGATCAATACCAGAGGAACTGGCACCCACCCCAATGAAATTGTAAGTGCAAGAATAAGAAGAATGAGGGAAGCAGCAGTCTGGGAGAAAGGGTAAAGGTACTTCTTAGTGGTAAGGCAGAGGGAATGCTATGCGTGTAAAATTGTATTTTTTAAAGAAGTCTCAGGGAAGAAGAGATAGGGGTCAAGCAGGAACATACGCATGAGCATACCTCCATAGCCAAAGGGCACTCACTCTCGATATTCTGTTCCAATGATCCTAACACAATATTTTCCTCTCGGTTCTAGTTAACATGCACATAAAGCACTCTGCAAACCTTCAAGCTCTATGTAAGTGCCATCTAGTATCATCATTATTATTATTAACCCAGTAAAGACCCTGAAGATTGCTGTATGATGATCAGGATGTCTGCGATAAAAACTACACACGCCTAGAACTCCCAGCTACAGAACATCAACTCTTCTTAACCACGGTGGCTTCTAGGCGATGGCTCCCCAAATAAGGCTACAGTGAGTAAAAGGGACAGGAGCCCAGTAGTTTCTTAGTCAAATGAAATAAATATTTGGCTTATCATAACTGAAGTTAGGATCAGAAATGTACACAATATCGTTCAGTCACGTCCAACTCTCCATAACTCCATTTGAGGTTTTCTTGGCAAAGATACTACAGTGGTCTGCCATTTCCTTCTCCAGCTCTTTTTACAGATGAGAAAACTGAGGCAAACAGGGCTAAGTGATTTGCCCAGGGTCACACAGCTAGTGAGTGTTTGAGGCTGGATTTGAACTCAGAAGGATGAATCTTCCTGGTTCCCAGCCCAGGGTTCTATCCACTGTGTCACCTAGCCGTCCTGCACATAATGTAGATTTTATTTTTATGCTTGCATAAGGACACTACGTCATTTATGCCCTCTTTACTTTACTTTGTTTCCTCCTAAAAATTCCTTCTGGAAAATTCCAGTCTTGTCTCAAATCAACTAAAAAGTCTCTGTTTCTACACAGACATCAGCTTAAGCGCAACGAGGAAGTGGTCACGTCAAGGTAAATAAACATGGAACTTAAGAGGGAAAGGGTCAAAGATAGTTACAGATTTTTCTCTCTTCGTGCTTGGCTTAAATTATCTCCATTATCTGTAAAGAGTTTAGCGTAGTGCCTGGTACACAACAGGCACCACGTGAATATCAGCTGGTGTTATTATCTCTTTAGCTGGCTTTGTCTCACCTCAACTTCAAAGCTTGGGAGGAAAGGAGCTCTTTCTTACAAAAGGATGGAGAGCCTGCAAAAACTAGTCTATGCCCAATGCTTCCATTTCCTGAACACCTACTCACTCTACTGAAACTGCTCCTTTTAAGGGCACCATCCACCTCCTTGTGGTCAGATGCGGTAACCTCTGCTCAGCCAGAGACCTTCTAGCTGACCAGCCTCTCACACTGAATGTCCCCTCCTCCCATAGCTTCCCCAAGGAGCCACTCTGGTTATCTTCCTAACTACTCCTGCTGTGGGCACTGCTGTAGGGCTGCTTGGGAAACAGCCATCTACTACAGCCTCTACTTTTAAAGATGGTGAAATGGAGGTACTAAGGGGTTAAGCACTTAGCCTTAGGTTAAAACAATCTAATTGAGCCAGAAACATTTATGAAGCAGAGCCGGGATTCTGCATCACCTTTGAATTCTACATCTCTGGCTTTTCCCACTAACCACACTGCTTTCTCTCTTCCTTCTCCATACTCTCTATCAGCAAGCTTCTTCATTTCCATAACTTCCAAATCTACATCTCCAGACTCAGCCTCCCTGCTGAGCTCGAGTCTCATCTCCAGCTGCTTACAGGGCACAGTCACCTACATGTCCCAATCACACTTCAAATTCAACATGTCCCAAAGAGAGCTGATGTTCTTGTCCCCAAACGTGGCCCTCCTTCTGGCTTCACTGTTTCTATTCTGTGGCCCCACCAGGCACCATCTCCCAAACCTGAAACCCTGGGGTCTCTTCCCTCTAGCTTACCCTTCACAGACCACCACAACTTCTCCACCCATTCCTTTATCTCTGTTCCTAGGGCCATTCTGATGGGGTGCTTGGGCCTCAGCCCTAAGATCCTATCTCTGGAAGCCTCCCAATTTTTCTGTAGGCCTCTATCCTGTGACAAAAATTGCCCTTGTTGTAGAACACATTCTCTCATCAGGACACAGGAGTGACTGGCTAAGGATTTTTGTCCCTAGCTGGCCCAAGGACCCTCCCCCATGCCAGATCTCCAAAGTCTATGCCTCTGACAACTCCTTCAGTGTCTGCTAACAACAAGATTATCTCTTCAAAACTCCCTACATTTTCCTATCCATGGCTCCCAAAGACCCCTGGACCCTTGCATTACCTAATTAGCATCCCTGGCATTCCTTTCCCATGCCCCTTTTCCACATAAGCCCCAGCACCATTCTATCTCACAGGTTCCCTAAGGACCCTTGCTGGCTTTAGCTAAAGCATTACAATAAACTTTTTGCCACTTGACTAAGAGAAGGCTTGAGTGTGTGAATTCATTCCGGGCAACTCTGCCTTGGCATTCTCAGGGTCCCAGCACCCCCAACCTCATCCACTCCACTACTACAGGCCTTCATGACTATCCACCTACAACATCACAGACACATGCACAGGTCTCTCCCACCTACATTCTCTCCTGTTCCATTCTATCCTTTGTACCGTTGCCAAAATATCGTCCTTATCCACTGACCAAGAGGCAGCATGGTATAGTGGACAGCCAGCTGTCCTCAGTCAGGAATACCCAGGTTCAATTCCCAGGCTGCCTAACGGGGAAAGTCACCTAACCTCTCAGTGCCCCTCTGAGCTGCAGAGCAGGTGCCTATCTGTGTTAGTCAAGGGAGTTTCCTCATTAGGAGTGACTTATACCAATGAACTCACAGGCCAAAGGGCTGGAGGGAGGGGGAAGGGGTGGCAGTACCAATAGCTCATAGAACTGGCGTCATCACTCCTAGACTCAATCATCTTCAGTGGTTCCCTATGACCCATCAAATGAATAACTTCTTTGCCTAGCCCAATCCAGCATCTCCTCCACAAACACAACACACATCTCCCCTACCTTACCTCATGGTATTACTGACTTTCCATTCCTCCCTCCCCACAATACATTCCCCCCTGCCCTGCTAGTATGCCCTATATACTTTCACTTTGGTGCCATACCAAACTTTGAGGAACATCTTCCTCCTCTCCTTCTTCACTGGCTGAATTCCTACATCCTTTAAACTCAAATACTACCTCCTTCATTAAAGATCATACCTGATCCTCGGCGGGTCACTAACACATTGTTTACACATTTCTAATGCACTCACACAGCATATCCCAGAAGTCTTAGTGCCTTTTTAAGCTATTAAAGTTTAGGAAGAAAGAGGACGAAGTGCCAGTTATTAAGGGTAAATGCTGCACTAAGACTTCTGGGACACTGTATTCTGTCTCCTAGATTCATGTCTTAGACCCTCCTGAGTTCAGAGACCACATCTTAGTTACACCTGGTATCTGCCCTGGTACCTAGGACAGTGCTCTCTGTATCCAGAGAGATCTAGCTAAACTTTAGATGGATGAACAAAAGAATTTCCTCTAGTTAGGGCTCTTCTATGAAGTAGTTCCATGGTCACTTTATCTCTCCAGGATGCATTCCCTCAGATGTTAAGATAACATGTTTGACACAGTCTCCTCCAAGATCCCTTCTGGTTCTAAAGTGCTGTGACTCTTCAAACTTCTGGACTGCAGTGATAAACACAAGCATGCATGGGTGTGGAAAACCACAAGCAAGATCTTGCTGAATGATAAAGCTCTAGCTCCCAAAGATTCTAAAGTGCCTTTCCTGGGGATTCATCATGCAAGTACTGATTTTCATTGCTAACAGAAAGCACAATACTAAGGTCCAAGACCATGTTACTGGGGACATTTTCATACCATTTCCCACATTACTACTAAGCCCTAAGTTAATTTATACAGAATGGGAAAGAATAAAGGTATTAAGTGTGGATTCTAAGAACCGAGACATACAGAGCCACTCTGAACCCCCAAGGCAGTTAAACTATGAGGTTACGGAACACCATATCAAACTGTTTACCTTGATTCGAGGCAGAGTGACAGTGGGTGGCTTTGCTTCTGCTATAAAACTATGAGTGAATCCTTTTTCTAAAAGATACGTCGTAAAAGGCATGAATTGCACACCCTTCGATCCAAATACAAAATCACCTCTCAAGCCGTCTACCAGCATTATAACAACTTTTCTGAAGATAGGAGGTGGAAGCTGGGTCCAGTTGGAACTTGTTCCTATAATGCATTTAAAAAAGGGGGAAAAAAAGAATTTGAATTCCTTTTTTACAAAATTGTTAAACATTTAACATTAAAAATACACTAAGGTCTATTACAAAATGATGGGATACTTACTGAACACTACTATAGTAATATATCATAAATTATCTATTGTATACATAATTACATATTATGTTTGAACCAAGGCTGGTTCAAAAGTCTCTAACCCAATACTGTGTTATACATATCCAATAGAACCTTGCTAGAGATATGCTCTGCTACTGAGCTGTAAAGATGTTCTCCTACTGAACTTTCTACTACCTGTGAACTCCATTTCCTTCTCTAATAACTTTTCCAGACAGCAATATAACCTCTCTACACCTTCTACTGGCAAGAAATGAGATGCAGGTGATCAACAAGAATATTTAATGTATAGTTTACATTAATCAATCACTAAGGATTATTTTTAAGTGCCTTCTATGTGGCCAGCAATGTGACAGGCCTAGATGATTCAAAAAGAAAAATGCAACAGGCCTTTACTTTAAGGAGCTTATACTGCTTTGGGGGTAACATGTACGCATATGAAGTATATACAATATAAATTCAAGGTTATTTAGGGCAAAGAGGATACCAGCAGCTGGAGGTGGAAGGGGTCAAGTCAAGCCCACAAGTATTTATTAAGCTCCTACTGTATGCCAGGTACTATGCTAAGCTCTAGAGAAATAAAGTTAAAAAAAAAAAGTCTGGAAAGGTTTTATGTAAAAGACAGTATCTGAGCTTAATTGTGAAGGAAATGGGATTCTTAGGAACAGAAGTGAAGAAAGGAAATCATTCCAGACATGAGGGACAGCCATAAAAAAAACGTACCGGAAGAACAAAAGAAACCAATATAACTCACAACTATGGGGAGAGGAAATGAAAGAGTACAGCAAGCAAAAAATGCCAGTAAGGAAAAAAGGAATGTGTGGCCTCTGGGAATGACAAAAGAAGGCTTTCCTAGGGAAAGCAAAAACTGAGACACAGTTTTCTACTGGAGGAACAGGTGGGAAAGGGGTGTTAAAAAGAGGAGGAAAGATGCATGAGGGATGGAAGAAATGGCCATGGTCTATCCAAACACAAAGATTAGTACAAGTCAAGAAAAAAAGGTAAAGAATTATTCTAAGATTTTATCATTACAAATTCACAACTACTGGGAAAGTGATAAAGTTAAAAAACAAAACAAAACCCTATGGACTCTCAAGAAGACTGCCAGCCTACCTGCTCAGGGACAGGATACAGGAGAAACAAGGTTAGGAAAGACCTTAGTCAGAAATAACAGCCAGTGGTAGCTAACAGGGAGCAAGAAAGCCAGGCCCCTCGGACCACAGCAAACAAGAAGGAAGACATCAGCGGAGCTGTGCTTTGATTGAATAATTTCACCTGGAGATTTCTACTATCAAAAAGGTACCATACTAAGATGGCATTGAGCTGTCAAAAGTATTTATGCTGAGGTTAACCCAAAATCAACACTGGCACAGGGAAGGGAGTAATTTTGGGAATTGGCAGCATGCAGCAGAGGAATGGATGATGTTTGGGAGGCACTCAGCAGAAGTGGGAAGTTATTCTGCCTGGTTCTCAAAGCTATGTGAGCTACAGCAAGCCATGGGAGAAGACACATAAGGTAATGATAGGAATCATGCTGCAGATGGGCTAGTGGAAGTGAAGAGAACTGGGGGGCAAGGAGAGGGTATGGAAGGTGTTCAGTCCTCTGGGGCAGTGCTGTAAAAATCAAATAGAAATGGGGGCCACTAATACAGACATAAGGATCCCTGCAGGCTGCAAACGGACTTAGTTTTAAAATGTAATGTTATATCTATGTTTTATTGTATTTTCCTTTCTTTTGTTAAAACTCTCCCAATCACATTTTAATCTGGTTCAGGTCTCTTGGGAGCCCACCGGCCTTGTGCTCAACACCTCTTCTCTGGATAATCCTGAGCAATCACCGACAATTTACAGCCATACACACAAGGCTAAGGAACACCAAATATGGTAATGATTACTACATTTGTATAGTAATTTAAAGTTCACTAAGTACTCATTAAAACCACTTAACAGAAGAATATTATCAGTCTCAGAAGAACACTGAGGCTCAGGATGGATAAGTAAATCCATGTGTCAGAGTAAAGACTCAAACCCAAATCTTCTGAGTCTAAAATCAGGACTCTCCTTTTATGGTATCTCTGAATCAGAAATTAAAGGTAAAATCGGCTCATGCATTTTTTATTTGCATTACTCACCACACTGAATGTTACTGTGGATTAGATAGCTGTGAAAGCTGGGGGTGGGGTGGGAGCAGGGCTCTTTGAGGGAGATGGGGGAGAATTGGACACTCAGGTCTCTGCAGGATGCCAAGGAGCAATAAACGTACAGCAATATCCCATTACTCTATGTGCTCTAAGTTCCGAGAAACTCTCTGCGCATCATCAGAAGGACCCCCCCCACACACACAAAAAGGACAATCTTCTCCCATATTAATGGAAGATGCTTTGATAGCAAGGCCTAGACAGGAAGAAAACCTCGTGACTGTTCCTCTCCCCTCTCTCCACCCCAGGGAACATGTTACACACATTTATATGGGAAGGACAGTAGCGGAGCATATGTCCAACATATGTTAACGGGGAAGAGAGGAAAATGTTCGTATACCTTCCCGAGGTCATTCAAAGATTCTGAAGTGACTAAAAAAATACAAAACAAAAAATCTGCACTTAGAGCCATTTTTCAAGGGGTCAGTAATATCCTAGTGAATAAAGTTTCATAACAGTAAAGCTGAATGACCAGGCTCTAAAATAAGTCATTTTAAGTTTTGAAGTACCATCCTCCTCAGAATCTGCACGTTCATATCTGGAGAAGCTGTTAATACTTTCTTTGTGGGAGGAATGGCTCTCAAACCACCGAGGCTAACTATCCCAGTTATTGTAGACACCATGCTCTGCTGGGCAGTGATGGAATGGAAAAAAATTAACCAGTCAGTAGTATGTAAATGCCTTTTTCCCCATTGGGGGTGGGGTTTGGGGAAAGTATGGTTAAAATCCAGGACCAGGGGAACTAGTTCTACAGGCCCTGGAAAGGAGACTGTGGAAGTTACAAATTAGGGTTCTGTGTCTCAACCACTGAGACTTCACCATAGCATACCTAGGTTCCCAAATCACATGGTTGGACTCTCGGGTATTACTCATGTCTGTCATGGTTGTAAAATGTGCCTATGTAACAACTTTATTTCCTCTAGTGTCAACTTTGTGCAACTCTAACTTAAGTCCAATTCGAGAACAAGACAAGCACAATGACCTTACGATGTACGTCGTCCTGGTTTTATCTAGAATGGGAGGAAAGGTCCAAGGTTCCTGTCTCTTTGCAGCCTTTAATGAGTTATACATAACATGAACCATTATAAACCTATGGGGTGCAAAGAAGTTGGAAGCATAGTGCCTTGCACATAGTAGGGCTTTAATAAATTTTCATTGGCTGAACTGAAGGAACCACGGTGTTGGTGATTGGGTCAGGGCACAGTCAAACTGAAGGCATCTTTGGAGAGGCCAAAGAAGTCAGATGCTGGATCTTTCTGGAGGAACGTCAAGGTTGAGGCAGGGAAGGGTGTGAGTCGAGGGCAAGGACCCGAAAAAGGCAGAAGAGCCCGGAGGTCCGGTTAATTGTGAGTTGATCTGCTGTCAGACTCAGAGGAGACTCCCGCCCCCATTCAGTGAGAGAGCTCTTACCTGAAGAGCAAAGAAGGCAGGTCGGGGCAGGAGGACCCCACCCCCCTTACCTGAAGTGCATGGGAAGGGCACAGGAGGGAAGGAAGAGAGGAAGGGGGCGAAGGAGAGAATCCTGGGGAAGGAGGGGTACGGAGGGGAGGTCCCCTCCCTCACCTGGAGTATGTGGGGCGGTTTCGGGGGGGGGGGGGAGTGGGCAGGGAGAGGACAAGAGCGTAGCGGAGGAGCCCCGGGACCGAGGGAGGGGAGGCTCTGCCTCCGTACCTGCCGCGGGCTCCGGCGCAGGGGGCAGGGGCTGGTCCCGGGACGCAGAGCGCACCGACACCGGGAAGAAACCTCGGAGAAAGACAGCGACCCCGAGCACCTCAATCACCACGCAGCAGGCTGCGAAGGCCCCGGAGCCCAGCCTCATGGCGGCTCGCGTGCCGCCGGCTGCGCAGAGCCCCACAGAGCGCCCTAGCTGTAGCTCGAACTCGGCCCCGGCCACGGACCCGCCACCGGTACCTGCGGACGCCGACGACACGACATAGTGAGCATGCGTGCTTGTACCCGGCCCGTACGTAAACGGGTTCCCGGGGATCCCTGTGATTGGTGCTCGGCCGACGGAGGGCGGAGCTTTGGACTCCTACCGGAAGTAAGTTCGCCAGTACTTCCACCTAATCGTTTTCAAGTTTGACTGGACATGGAGGCTGCCCTTGTATTAGAATGCTAGTTTCCGTGTTGTCGTCGTAGATCACGGCACAGGCTCCGGTCTCGAGCCGAGATGCCTCCTCCTCCCTCGACCCAGAGAAACGCACGATTCAGACTCAGGCTCGCCTCTTGACGGCTCAGCCTGAGGTACTTTGGCATTTGCGGCCTTGCTTGACTGCTGTCGCGCATGCGCATATGTCTACACCCTGCCTTGTTTGCATGCAGGCGTGGGAAAAGCAGAAACGACTAGACTTGGCGTGCCTTTCTTAGGGGCCTGATGTTTTGCACTGCGCCAGACCCCATTGACGGCATATTTTTTTTTTAATCTTGGAGATTCAGACCGTAAACTCCCAGTGTCGCTGCACCAATTCAGTTCAGAGGCTCATTAATAACTTAAGATTCTTCCCTAGGAGAAGGAACGATTAGCCAGCCCTTTCTCAAAGAACCCTTACAAAGAAAAAGCAAAAACTAGATAACTGCATCTATAGAGCTCGTGGCTACAAACGTCTTAAATTTATTAAGAGGTGTGATCTAGCAGCCCCCAATGTTTTCTCTTTCCCACTTCTCTAAAGTCCGGGGAAGGGGCGCCCTACTCTTTACATAGCCCAGTGGTTCCACTATTCAGCTATCGCTGAAAGAACACTAGCTTTCTTTTGATTTTTTTTTCCCAGAAGGTTTTGCTTGCTTGTTTGTTTTTTACTGTTAGTGGCTGCAAAGAATTAGATGAGGGTTTAAAATAAAGCAAATGAGAGACTTTGTACAAAGCTATAGAAGTCATTCCTGGGCTTCACAGTGAGTCTGATCATTGTATGCACCTGCCACCTTTTACGAAATCATTTCTTCTTTTAGGAGGCAACCACCTTTTTTTAATCTCATTTTTTCTCAATTAGATGTACATAAATTGTAACATTCATACTTTAAAATTTTGAATTCCAATTTCTCTTTGTCCATGTCTCCTCCTTAAGACAAGCAATTTGATACAGATTATACCTGTGCAATCATGCAAGACATATTTCCATATTAGCAAATAAAACAGACCAAAAGAAAATGGAAAATAAAAGTTCTTAAAAGCATGTTTCGATCTGCATTTATATTCCATCACTTCTTTGTGGGGATGCGGATAGGCTTTTTCCTCCTAAGTTCTTTGGAATTGTCTTGGAAAATTGTATTGTTCAGAATAGCTGTCTCATTTACAGTTCATCATCATACAATATTGCTGTTACCCTGTACAGATGTTCTCCTGATTCTGCTCTTAACTTTGCAAAGTTCATGTAAGTCTTTCCAGATTTTTCTGAGAGCATACTGAGTGTCATTTCTTATAACACAATAGTAGTCATCATAATTATATACTACAATTTGTTCAGCCATTCCCCAATTGTTGGGCATCCCCTCAATTTCCAATTCTTTGCCACCACAGAAAGAGCTGTTATAAATGCTTTTGTACAAATAGGTCTTTTTCCTTTTTCTTTGATCTCTTTGGGATACAAATCTAGGATCAAAGGGTATGCACGGTTTTATAGTCCTTCGGACACGGTTCCAAATTGCTCTCCAGAATGGTTGGATCAGTTCACAACTCTACCAAAAGTGGGCTAGTTTACCTATTTTTCCACATCCTCTCCATTTGTCATTTTCCTTTTCTGTCATATTAGCCACTCAGGTGTGAGGTGGTGCCTCAGAGTTGTTTTAATTAGCATTTCTCTAATCAATATTTAGAGCATTTTTTATGACTATAGATAGCTTTGATTTCTTCTTCTGAAAACTGCTTGTTTATATTTTTTGCCTATTTATCGATTGAGGAATGACTCATATCCTTGTAAATTTGGCTCATTTTTCTATATATTTGAGAAATGAGGCCTTTATCAAGGAGAACTGCTGTTAAAAAAAACTACTTTTATGGTCTATATTCTGCTTTTCTGCATATGACTATGACATTTTTATGCCCTGATACATGATTGATTTTTGTGAAGGTGTCATGTACAACTTAGAAAAAAGTATATTTCTTTCTATTCCCATTCAGTTTTCTCCAGAAGTCTATCATATCTAAATTTTCTATTCCATTCATCTCCTTAACTTCTTTCTTGTTTATTTTATGGTTAGATTATTTCTTCCTGTAACTTAATTTTTCCTTTGAGAATTTGGATATTATACCATTTGGTGCATATATGTTTAGTATTGATATTACTTCATTGTCTATGATGCCTTTTAGCTAAATGTAGCTTCCCTGCTTATCTCTTTTAATTAGTCCAATTTTTGCTTTTACTTTGTCTGAGATCATGATTACTACCCTTTTTTTAACTTCAGCTGAAGCATAATAAATTCTGCTCCAGCCCCTTATTTTTACTCCATGTGTTTCTTGTAAACAATATAGTGTTGGATTCTGATATTTAATTTATTCTACTATCCACTTCCATTTTATGGGTGAATTCATCCCATTCACAATTATGACTACTATTTCCCACCACCTTATTTTTCCCCATTTATTCTTTTTTCTCTCTCTTTTTACTCAGTCCCTCATGAAAGGTGTGTTTTGCTTCTGATCCCACTACCTCCCTTAATGTGCCCTCCTTTCTATGAGGCAGACTCCTTTAGATGGATTAAAGAATACAAAGCAGAGCTTTAGGACAGAGATTGCTAACTTTTTTTTTTTTATCATATACCACCTTGGCTTTTGACAAACTCTCTACCCCCTATTTAATAGAAAAGGAAATAAATTCTAGAATAGACAAACATTTTAGTTTCATAAAGTTGCTAAATGTTAAGAAGACATAGTCAAATAAGCAGTCTCTTGATTCTGTTTCTTGTTAACCAAGAGCTATATTCTTAGTATATCTTCAAATGAGATACTGGCATCTCATAATCCATTTCCAATTTGTTGCTTGGTTGGGATTTTTATTAAGGACAGGAATTAGCATCCTGATTCACAGTGATAAGTTGTTATAAATGAAATTAAAGCCTTATGAATACCTTTAGTAAGAATGAGATATACTTACTTCTTCAAGGGTATAACAAAAATTCTGTGACTTCATTGATTAGAAATAAAGTTTCTGATTATTGTAGAGACCACTTAGTTTATCTTTCACTGGGTATTACTGCAGATTTTTTTTTCTAATTCAACATGAAAAGTATTTCATGTTTATTCAGCGGATTTTGTTCAATAGGAGTAATTCCTTGAGTAATTCTTCCCTTTCTGTCTCCTCACTGTCCAAACACAAATTTTTTCATGAATACTACTATTTTGGGAATATTTCAACAATGTCATATGGTTACTTACCATATATCCCCCATATCCTTTTTCCAAACCTTTTTTTTAACCAATGTGTACATGTCCCAGGTTGAGAACCTCTGCTTTAAAAACAATTCTAGGCACAAATTGGTTTGGCTGACTAACAGCAACTGCACTGGCACACCCAGGATGGCTGCTAGTGCAGGTTCTTTTATCTGCTTTATTAGGAAAGCAACTTAAAAGGGGTCAATGATCTTCTTTAATTAAACAGAAAAAATACAGAGAAAAGAAATAAAGACCAACAGACAGGGCTCTACTGCCTGAATCAAAGCTTTACATCCACCACCAAATCAAGAGAGCCTTTACTTCTGAGTAGTTGGGGAGCTCTGAACATACAGCCACTCAGAGTCTCAACACCTTCCTCATAAACGAACCCCTAAAGCAAAAGCTCACTTCTCAGAATATATAGGCTTTCAGCTAATAGGCTCAGTGCCCAATTAGAAATTAACAAAAGGTGTGTGAGCCTTCTTACAAGCAAGCAAGCAAGCTTCCCTTAATGGGCTCCACATGAGGCCTATTGATGGGGGTGGGGGGAAGCTCTTGTTGACCTTACACTGACCCAATTTTCTAGATAGCCAGCCTCCATTCCTAGTCTCCATCTCAGCTTTGGCTTTGTGTTTGGGCTGGTACCACCTCTAGATTCAGTGAATTCATTAACATATGTTCAGTGCTTTGCAAAGTTTAAAACACAATGTAAATGCAAGCTATTATTGTCATAATCTTTCTAGAACCTGCTGCTTTCTCTGATGTATAATCCCTTATTACTTCCTCTGTCCCTGGATTATACTACACTTCTGCTCTTTAGACACGTATCATCTTGGGTTTGAATCTTGATTGCCACTTACTGCCTATGTGAATTAGATGAAATCTCTGCACATCCCTCTCCTTTTAGATTGAAGCTTTTATGAGGCACTAATGGAGAGTGTAGAAATAGAAAAAGCTGAGAATTGTAATTGTTGCCTTTCTCTTGACCACTTTCAAATCTATAATAAGCAACTATAATGATCCTGAGCCCAAAATTCTTGATGCTCCCTTTCCAGCTTTCTTGCCCAACTCGTCAGAGTTCTGTTATTCCCTCTCACTTAGAATGATTCTGAACAGTTGAGTTGCTTCAGAATAGAAACCTTCTAGGTTCCCTCCTAAGTTTTGGCTCAGCCAAGAGACAGACTGATTGAATACTTAATCCTTCTCCTTCTTATATTAGCAGAAGCCTAAGGGGTACAACCCCAAACTCTTAGCCTATAAAGAACAAATATCTCATACAGATTTAACACATTAAATTTACAATCATCAGCCCTATCAACACAGTTATATCTGCCTTCTCATGGAACCTCATTTTCATCTCCATCAATCTTCTAGAGAACTTGTCAAGAAAAAATTATCTTCATCATTGTCATCAACATAGAGAATAGCCCTAAAGAAAGGATAAATCTGACCTATTCCCTGATATTTTTGTTCAATGTAATGAATAGTACTCAATGATTTAAAGTTATTCGTGTTTTAATATTTAGGGTGTTCATACGTTCATTCATTAAAACGTCTCTGATGAGGTGTCTGTGATAATGAGATTTCCATTCCCACGATGTTTCAAGTGTAACTTTTTAGAATTCATTCCTGTGAGAAATCCTTTGTTGTTATTCAGTTATTGGTGCTTCTAGTTCCTCAGAGAGTTCCAGGAGGAGGAACTTAGAAATACTGATTTGATGTTTCCATCTCATGGGTCTATTAGCAGAAAGTTTGCAGGAACAACGTAATTGAATGCATAAATAGCTTTGGAGCTAAATCCCTTGAAATGAGCAAAAGTATTTCAGCTGAAGAAATGAGGTAATCCTTACAAATACTATTTAAGGTCTTGATAGAGCTTACTTACACTCATTTTATATATTTGTCACCTGCAATTTTAATTCTTTTAAGATCACGATAGGGAAGAGGGGAGAGAATTTGGAACTCAAAGTTTTAAAAACAGACATTCAAAAACAAACAAAAAAAAAAGATCATGGTATTCTGTGATTCACAATGATGAACATCACCAGAAGAATTTCTAGTGTTTGAAAGTTGAATTTTTGCAGAAGACTGCAGTTTGAGATTACCAAAATTATGACGAAATTTCTTTAATGTGACCAATCCTGATCTCCTTCTATTAAGTTCTAGACTCTGATGCTTGTGACTATGCAGTATCTGTCAAGATGCACAAACACACAAATACTGCTACTTCAATGAACTACACATCCAATTGCATACTGCAGTAGGTATTTTTCATTCATTTTGTTTTTCAGATGTGTCTAATTGAGCTAGTTTCTTTTGAATGACCAAAATATCTCATTGAAGAGTCCCTGAGGCATTTAGAGGGTTGAGGCAGTTACCTCAATTTCACCCATAACAGGAACATGAAGACAATCTCATGAAATCCTTCTATTTGAATGACATACAGGACACCCACCATGACACTGGTGAAAATCTTTGATGTGCATTATCCTTCTGTTTTTTTGCATTGCCTGATGTTGATACTTTGCAGATTGTTGAAGAAAATTATCTTTGTAGTTATATTTGCAAGAATCTTTTGTAATTTTAATAAATATGACAGATATTTTGCTTGAAGAGTGCCTATAAAATTATATTTTGTTCTACTCAATCAAATGAAAATAAACAAATAAATGCAATGGCGTCATATGTATGTGTGTTTGGTTAAAGGAGGCAACAAGCTAGGTGATATATATTTGTTATTATTTATTCCCTTAAAGCTAGCAGAATACATACATGTATGGAGCCGGACAAAATCTGACTGTCTGAACAAAAGAATGAGAAGGTTTAAATGCATTTCAGGATAGTCCCAACTCAGCATGTCTGTGTCACTCGAAATTTACGATCCCCATGTATGTTTAATCACAGTATAAGAAAGGAATTTCTTAGTTAGATAAGTTGTAAATACAATAAGATAAGAGAGCTGACAATATGTCCATTGAAATTATGACCCAGGACATTTGTATTTTCTTTACCATTAACATACCATGACATAGTATATGTCCATAAAATATTAAGATAAGAAAAAGTCCCATTATTCAAGATAGTGTTTTGAGTTAAGGGTCTCATCCTTAATGGACATGAACAAGGGAAAGAATGCTCTTAAGTCAGCCCCACCTGGGCTTGTTGACATAAGAAGAGGACAAAAATGCTGTTAGGGTCCAGGCTTTGCTTCTGATTGATTAGTTCAGGCTCTGGACCTTATTGAAGTTACTAAATTGATTCTAAATGATTATCAATACACACACACACACATATATATATATATATGCAAACACACACATATATCTTTATACCTCCCAATCAACAGTTTGACTATAAAGATATGGTCTACTGTCAAAAATCACTAATGGAAGCCTGTCCATTCAGTTTCCATGTTTTCACCAAGGTTAAACTCATATGATTATCCTCATGGATCATTCTTTTAAAAATTTATAGATTTATTAGAAATGAGATTTATAATTTGGTAGTTGCTGATGTCCATTTGGTTGCCTTTGGGTGTAGGGGTAAATGGTAATAACACTATACCTTGTTGTTTTAATTCTTCGTCCTTCATTCCTGAAGACAACCAACGATATCATAAGGGGGATATCTTGACTTACAAGTGAATTGGATGTAAGTGAGGCAAGGCTGCGCAAAGTCATCAACCTTGCTCTCCAGAGTCATCAGAGTCCAGGGGCAAGACGTAAGTCAAAATGACGGGCAATGGCCCAGGATACAGTCCGGGTCCTTGGTGGTTTTTAAACTGATGTCTTTCCCAAGTCTCAGTTTATCTGAGGCAAAGCCCCTTTGGTGATTAAGGGGACAAAAAGAGGGCGAAGTTTGCCATCACAAAAGAATCAGTCTGGGAGGGAAAGACCCTCGGAGTGGCTGGCCAGAACAGAAAACAATTGCTATTTACACTCACTCAGAGCCATCAAAACCTAAATAATGAGTGAGAGAAGCTTGGGCTGGGACCTATTATTGGCCAACCAATGAAAGCCAAAGTGATTTCGATTTAAAGGCATAATCAAGTAGCTTTTTCAAAGCCTGTCTTTTCAGAGCTATATTTAAAGAAATTATAAATGAATGCTACATGAAACAAAGAGTTAATTGTTCCAGCTTTTTGAAAAAAAATTACAAAATAAATAAATGGGGGTGGAATCTAGCTCCCAAACCCCAAGATATCTTGCGAAGTATAAGCAATCAAAAATTATGTTCCTTTGGATAGATCACCCACATGTATGGGTATGACTCCCCACATGACCAGAGGGAGAAGGAGAAGAAGATGAAACAGGAGGAGGAGGAGATAGAAGAGAAGGAAGAGGAGAGAAGAAAAAGAAGGAAGAGGAAAGAAGAAGAAGGAAGAAGAAATAATAGCAGCATTGACCAACTCAGACTGTCCGATTGGGTCCCAAGGGGGCCACTACTAATACTTACAGATTGTTGTTTGTCCTTTGTTCTCAAAGAGGACCAATTGCATCGTAAGAGTGATATCTTAACTTTCAAATGAATTGGATTTAAGTGAGGCAGAACTGTTCAAAGCATCACTCTCTCATCCAGAGTCATGGAATACCAGTGACAAGACATAAATCAAGACAACTGGTGATGGCCCCAAATCAGTGAACAAACATTACCAGGTGCCATGCACTGCGCTAAGCACTGGAGATGCAAAGAAAGTCACTTTACACTCTAGATCCAGTGTAGAAGATCCTGAACTAAGCTTCCTTGGTCCAATGGAAACCTGGATCAAGAGGAAGAGTTCCTGGACTAAGAAAGAAATAAGCCAAGGATTAGCAATGGACGGAACCATAATGTGAAGGCATAAACTCAGAATTTGTACTTTAATAATACTCAGTTATGTGAGTTGAGTAGGTTCAAGAGAATAAGTTGACCCCAAGTGCTTTCTCCTTAACTATTAGTCTGTCTATACGACTGTATAAATAAATGAGATTCACCAGAAGAGTTAGTTGTTTTACTCTCTAGGAACCCAGAGTTCTTTTCTCTTTCAGGGTAATACTATAAATCCATATGCTACCTACTCCCATCACATGCTTTTCCATTGTCCTCTGGGTGACAGAACACTTAAATCAGAAACTGTAGAATTCCATCATACATAGCTATATAGCATCACTGGAAGAATACTATTGCATCATTTAAAGGACTGAACAATTTCCCAAATTCAATCTAAGCCAGCCTCCTCCTCTTATTCAATTCTAGGTCCAGCTCAAGACCCATTCAAAGTGTTTGTCCAAAATATACCTACAGAAAGATGAGGTCTTTGGGCTACCCATCTAACTGCATATAGGTGTTCTTCATCACTTGGCATTTTCTCTGTGTATACTTAGGCAGAATTATTTTGAGTGATCGATGATCTCATTTATGAATAATAAGAGATCTTGGGGATCTCCTGGGCTTGATGCAGTCAGCGCAATGCCACCCACAAGCAGGTGCATCTGGAGGACCTTAATATATATAGGAAATCCCTCTTGCATTTGAAGTCTGCACTAAATATCTTTTGTTGTAGTAGCAAATACCTTTGTCAAGTATACATCTCTCTATTTTATGCATCGCTTAATATTAGCAATCATAGAGTTGTCAGAGTTATCTCTATTGTTGTATCTTTCAATAAATCATATATTAATCAAAAGGTGGTAGTTCCAGTGCAATTGATGGAGAAAATAAGTTTATTGTAAAAGTCTCTACAGGTTGCTTCCTGTTTTCTTTTGTTTGTTCTTCCACTTTTACTTTTTAAATGCTCTCGGGGTCATTTTTAGTTGGTTTGCTCTCTTGCCAAACTTTCCGTATATTTATTTTTTTCCTCCACTGATTATTATTGCTCTGTTTTTAGGTCATACTACTCATGATTTTCCACCAATCTTCTTTAAAAGAGTTTATGAATGAATTTATATTTTGACCCAGTGTTGTCCTAGGTCGTCCCATCTCTGGCAGAGGCAGAAGCAGAGGCAGAGTCTAGCTCTTTCAGTCTCCTCTTTAGGATCACTGATTAAACTTCTCTAGGAAATGGTGTAGATGTCTGCTTTTTTATTCATTTCTCCGATTAATTGGGACTCCTACCCTCTAAGGCTTTCTGCGGACTTAGGAAAGAGGCAACACAGAGCAAGTGCCAGATGTGGAACCAGAGAACCTAGGATCAAATCCTGACCCTGCTACTAAGTACAAGTGTGACCTTAGATATTTTACAACCTCTCAGGGGCCTCAGTTTCTTCATTTGTAAAATAAGAGAAGTGTTCCCAATGATCCCTAAATTTCCTTTAGACTATGGTCATCTATTTTTAAGTTTAAATTTCAAGTATATATATATATGTATGTATATATGTATATATATAACAGCTATATCTAAGCTGTTATAATAAGATCAGTTTTGAGACCAAGATAGTAATTATTTGTAAGTGCTTGATAAACTTTTAAAAATCAAAGTCAATAATTTACCTTAAAAGATTTCAGACTAAAAAACTGGGCACGATATATTTTGAGTTACCTGATTTGCTATAAATTTCAGTCAGAGAAACTCGGCCATCTCATAATTGTGTTTTCTCCTAAATTCTTATCAGTATTGGCAATGGAAATAATTTATTTTGAGAATCCAAATATAATTGTTATTGAATTCATCATACCCTTTTAAGTAATCCTTATTTTCTAGTTTCTTTTCTGACTCTTACCCTATCATTATAAGGAAAAGGAGCTTCACAGAAAGTACTTGACATTGGCATGTAGAAGAATGTCGTAGTGTTCAGATCCCTTCTTGTACTGTCTTTGGGCCTATGTAAGACAAACTCCTTTGCTAAGGAAAATATAAATCATTCACTGCCCCTACCCCCCCCCACAGAGTATTTTAAACACAGAAAGGAGATTTGTACCTTGAAATCCAAGTTACCAAAATAACTTAAAGCAATGGGTATGTATCTGTATGTATATCTGGGCCAAGTTTTCCTACTCCATACATTGTATGAAATACTCTATACTTAGCATGGAACAAAGTACACAAGGGGAAAAGAAGAGAGAAGAAGAAATGTAGCGATCTGTGTATACAACAGCCTTACCTGACTGTTCTTTGCTATCTCATGTGCAATTAATTGTGCCAGATATGTTGTTTCCAATTTTTTATTAAATGAAGGAAATTTGAGCACTGGGTATAAGTAGGGAATATTGATATATTCTGGAAATATTATCAAAAAGATGTGTAATTCCTTTAAGAAACTGAGATTTATCAATATCAATTATTGTCTTCATTGCCGCCCCATTTGTTTTTATAAGTCATTTATGATATAAGAGAAGCTGAATAATAGTAGTAGCTCTGAGATTCGGGGCTGAGAGCTCTTAGGCTGCGATTGAGTCAGAATCAGTTGCAAGAAACGTGATCACTCTAAAAAAAGCAATACTCATTGTGAAGTCAAGAAAGGTCTTATTTCTTTTACATTTGTTGAGAATGGGTAGCTCCCTAAAGGAGTATGCTTGCTCAGACAGAGCTTTTTATGTTCTGTTCCCAATTCAAATTTCCCACCTTGCTCCCCATTAGCTAGATGCAACCTCCGAAACTGCCCACTTCATGTTCTCTTACTTGATATGTTCCCCCTCAAACAGCTCATTAAGCAGGCATACAACCTTCTGACCTTTTACCTGATCAGAAGCCTGGTTCTTCTAGGTCACAGCTCTAATTAGAACCAGTCACCTCTGACTTACATTCTGTTATCACTCAAAACTGGGGGTAGTTTTAATCCTGTGGAAACAGAATTCCTTCTTTTGTTTCCCACAATTCAACAGTTTTCTTTTTTGGGATCTTGATTGTTAAAAAATTCTTTTTTGTGTCTGATGTCAATTACCTGGACTTCATTCCAGACCCATTTTATCTCTTATATGATGGTGGTCACTTTTACACAGCCACTCAAAGTTCTTGAAAAAATATGACCTCACCTCTTTATCACCATTTCCAGTATCTAACACTTGCCATCTGTTATTCTGAGTTGTAGTGTGGATTGTACTCACTGTTCTCTTTTAAATGCCCAAGAGATGAATTTCCAAATTTTATGCCTTTGGAAACTTAGCAAAGAGAGAAATTCAGTTTCCCATAACTCTGGTAGAATCAGAGAGTCTCAAGCCTCATTTTAGGGAATAAATTCAGTTCCTTAGGGAAATCTGAAATCTTCATCCACCAAGGAAAATTCATCCAGTCTTTATAGGAAGACTGTAGAGATGTGGACAAATCCAGATTGGGGGGTGAGGGGGAAGCCATGCTTAAATCAGGCTTTAACATTCCCCTTCCCTCCTTTTTCTGCCCCTCCCCCCTCCCCAGCACTCATCTTCTCTTTCTTTCCCTATTTATGACTTTTTTTTTTTCAGGAGACTAGTACAGAGGGAAGGGAGAAAAACCCAGAGAACAATTTGTGAAATACATTCAACATTGTAAAGAAACATGTAAAAGACTTAAGAACTCTAATCATCCCAATTATCAACCACAGTTCCAAAAGACCAATGATGAAGCATGCTGTCCAGCTTTTTAGAGAAAGGTTAGTGATTTAAGGTCATTATGAACATAACTTTTTGGACATGGCCAATATGAGGCTTTGTTTTGTTTGACCATGCATATTTATTACAAGGGTTTTCTTTTTTCTTTCTTTTCCCCCATTGCTTATTTGGGGGTAGTGGTAGAGTTGCAGCAAAAGACACAGTGATTAACAGTGTGTGCAAAAGAAGGGGATGGTCATAGGGTCAGAAGAAAGCAATAGAGTCCTTAAAGGGAAGCACTAGCATTAAAGGTACTAGGAAAGACTTCTTACAGAAGCTGGGGTTTTAGATGAGACTTGAATGAAGACAGAAACCAGAAGGCAGAGACAAGGAGGGAGAGAATTCTAGGAATGGTTAGGGATAGTCCTTAGCCCTACATTCTCCTTTTTTTTATAGTAAATAACATCACCAATATATAACATTATAAGATCTGCAAAGAGGTTTTCTCATAACAAATTTCTGAGGTGTGTAGCACATTTGTTACAAGGATTGCAAATCTCCTTTGGCAGAGCACCCATGCAGATAGAAGCTGACTTGTCTCCTTTCCACCCCTTTTTGATGATCTTTTAAAATTCTAAATGTAATTCTTTAAAACTTTACTGATGTATTTTGTTTTGACTCAACAGGTACTGCCAAGAAGCATCAAAACAAATCCCTTTACAAAGCACGTTCTCTGAGAAAACAGATGATTAATTATTAAGGAAAGAAATAGAAAAGTATTAAGCAAATCATGTTTCTAGAGTTATTGCTCAGGCTTCTATTTTCAAAGTATGGCAAGTCATCCAAGAATAGTGCCAGCAGCCATAAAACTCAGCTGACAGGCAATATTAAGGCCTGCGAAACCAGTTTTGTAAAGCTATTTTGTGGGTAAGAGAAAAGTCAAAGAAAAGAAATGACTGCTATATAAGATGGATAGGCTAATGATAACAGTGAAAGAGGGAAGGCAGAACTACTCAATTCTTATTTTCTTTCTGATTTCTCTATCAAGAAAAGCAAGATTGACTTGGAAGGGTAGAAAAAATGCTTAACAGGAAATTGAATCCTAGCAGAACGAAGCTGGATACTTTTAATAAGGTTGTCACCCAAACCAGAAAACTTACATCTCAAGGTACTGAAAGTACCATAGACATCGTTGCTATGCTACTGTCATTGATCCCTGAGAGATCATAGAGAATGATAGAGGTGATGCAAGACTTAGCACAAAGGAAAGTACTTCGAGTAATGACATTAGTTAGAATAAAAGAACTCAACTTCAAACCCAAGTTACTCTGTAACTAGGTAAATTTGGGGAGATGGTTTATCTTTCTTGGCCTCTGTTTCCTCATCCATAAGATGAGAGTGTTGGACTAGATGATGTCTATGTTACTCTCTATCTCCAGCTCTATAATCCTATGATATACCATGACAGCAGATGTGTAATTGTCCTAATTTTCAAAAAAGGTAAATAATATATTCTTCCAACTATAGGCTACTGAGTTTGATTTCTTTTCATTGCAAAGTTCTAGAATATATTATTAAAAGAATTTTTGATTGAAATTTAGAAATTTGTGGATGACCAAAGGTGGGAAGAATAGCTAACATGGTAGATGACAGAATGAGGTCCCAGAAAGTTCTCAACAGGTTAAAACAAAGGGCCAAATCTAAAAAGTAAGATAAAATGTCATAAAGATAAATAAAAAATCCTATCCACAGGTTCAAAATCTCAATCACACAAGTACAGGATTGCTGAGGCATAACTAGATACCGGTTCATTGGAAGAAGAAAAAAGATACAGGAATTTTAATGGGCCAGAAACTCAATGTGATTCAATAAACATCAAGGTATCTTAGGCTAGACAGAAATAACATATAGAATAAGGGAGGTAATAGTCCTGTCCTAGCCAGACCATATCTATATTTTGATGTTCAAATATGGGTGGCAGAGTTGAGGAAAGCATTGATAAAAATGAATTATTCTCAGAAGAGGAAAACTGGGATGGTGAGAGGAATGGAAACGATGCTATACTTAAAGGGTTGAAGGGACTAGAGAAGACTTAATGGGGACATGATAAAGTGCTTGTAGAATCCTTATATGAAATAAGGAGTACACTTGTTCTATTTGACTATTTAGGGTAGAATCAGGACCAGTGGGTGGAAATTGCAGAATGTAAAATTTTAGCTTGATATAAGGATAACCAGTCTAACATCTAGAATTTATCCCAAGTATGTGTGGGAGGAAGTGGGAGTTTAGTCGAACAAACATGCTTCATATAATCTTAATCTACAAGATCCTCTGTATCTTTAACTCTTAAGTGGAGGGTAGACCCATTCGGCAGGGAGATTTTAGAAGGCATTCTTGTTTGAGTGTGGCCTCATTTAGATGATTTCTGAGGTCCTTTCCAACTCTGAGACTCTGCAAATTTGTCATTTCTGGAAAAATCATATACCAAGTTCTCAAAAGGCAGGTTTAGAAGCACATGGAAATGGCTACAGTGACCACTTGGAGCCAGCAGGGATTCATGATTATAGTCATGTCAAAAATAATCTCATTGCCTTTTTCCAGTGTCTCCCCCACCCCTAGGGTTTCTAGGCCACAATAATCTTGTGGACAAGATGGACTGACATAGGCTAGATGATAGTATATTTAGTTGTATTTGGAAGCAGTTGAAGAACTTGACCTAAAGAAGTCTGATTGATTTCAACCTGAAGGGACATTTCTAATGGATTGCTTCAATTATTTGCATGAATGTATGGAAGTCATGCTTATCAAATCTGCAAATGATCCAAAGGTAGAAAAGATAGTTATTGGAATCTAAAATGATCTTGACAGGCTAGAATAATGACTTCAATTAATATGTTGAATGAAATAGGTCCTACCGGTGCGTTCCACCAAAAATCAGTTGTACAAGACATGAAGGGCACGGCTAAGTAACTTTTTATTGGAAAAATAGCAGGGAATTTTAGAGTACTTCAAGCAGGTTTGAAATGTGTCCACAATTTTGTGTGACAGGAAATTGGAAACTGTCAAATGAAGATAGGTTTAAAGAACTGGGGATGCCTACAGAAAAGATTCAATGAAGCCATGATTGTTCTTAAGTGTACCCAACCCTTTGTGACTCCATTTGGGGTTTTCTTGGCAAAGATACTGAGGTAATCATCTCTAAAATATACAGGGAACTGGTTCAAATTTATAGGAATATAAGTCATTCCTCAATTGAGAAATGGTCGAAGGATATGAACAGGCGGTTTTCAGAGGAAGAAATTAAAGACACCTATAGTCATGTGAAAAAATGCTCTAAATCACTATTGATTAGGGAAATGCAAATCAAAACAAATCTTAGGTACCACATCTCTCCTGTCAGATTGGCTAACATGACAAAACAGAAAAATGATAAATGCTGGAGAGGATGTGGGAAAATTGGAACATTGTTACACTGCTGGCGGAGCCATTCTGGAGAGCAATTTGGAACTACTCCCAAAGGGTTATAAAAATGTGCATACCCTTTGACCCAGCAATACCACTTTAGGGCTGTATCCCAAAGAGATCACACAAGTGGGACATGGACCAGTATGTACAAAAATACTTATAGTAGCTCTTTTTGTGGTGGCAGAGAATTAGAAATCAAGGAGATGCCCATCAATTGGAGAATGGCTAGACAAATTGTGGTATATGAATGTAATGGAATACTATTATGTAAGAAATGAGGAGCAGATGGACTTCATAATAACCTGGAAAGACTTATATGAACCGATATCGAGTGAGGGGAGCAGAACCAGGAGAACATTATACACGATTACAGACGCACAGTATCTGTAAGGACTGACTTTGATAGACTTGGCTCTTCTCATCAATGCAAGGTGCAATGACAGCTCCAAAAGACTCATGATGGAAAAAGCTATGCACATCCAGAGAAAGAATTACAGAGTCTGAATGCAGATTGAGTCAAACTATTTGCTCTCTTTTTTTCCTTCTTGTTTGGTTTTGTTTCTTTCTCATGATTCATTCCATTGGTTGTAACTCTTCTTTACAACTGGACTGTTATGTAAATAAGTTCAATGTGAAGGCGTATGTAGAACCTATATTGGATTACATGCCATCTTGGGGGGAGGAGTGGGGAGGAGAGGGAGGGAGAGACAATTTGGAACTCAAAAACTTGTGGAACTGAGTGTTGCAAATTAAAAATAAAAATTATTTTAAAAAAAAGATACTGAGGCAAACAGTATTAAATGACTTGCTCAGGGTCACACAGCTAGTATTACTAGTATGACTTGCCTAGGGTCATATAGCTATTAAATGTCTGAGGCCAGATTTGAACCCAAGAAAATGATTTTTTTTTTGACTCCAGGTCCAGCACTCTATCCGCTGCGCCACCTTGCTGCCTTAAATATACAAATTGTTCTCATGTGGAAGACGTATTAGACTTATTTAATTTGAGACCAAAAGATGGAACTAGGACCAATAAACTATAATCTTGTGATCCTAAGTTACAGAGAATCAGATTTTGACTTAGTAAATGCTGACTGATTCATTATTTAATGGGAAGCTTGGCCTTATATGAAGTGCAGGGCACTGGAGATAAACATTCAGAAATGGAAGAGTTCCATGTAAGTTAATAAGTTCTCCATCATTAGAGATCTTCAAGTGGTGTATAGATAACCACTTCTTAGGAATTTTATATGTGGAATATGTGTTCTGGGTATGGATTTGGACAAATTGACTTCCCAGATGCCTTCTATCTCTGAAATTCTATGATTTTGTCAAATTCATCTGCTTCAGTGTTATCGCTTTGGTCAATTATCCATTAAAATACCGATGTTAAATAAGTCACCCCATAGTCAATCTGACAAAGTGTAACTGAATGGAAAGCAATAGATTTGAGTCAGAAATCTTGGGTTTGAGTCCTGGTTCTGTCACTTACTAGCTGGGTGATTTGGGGCAAATCACATAAGCTCTCTGAGCCTCAGTTTCCTCAGCTGCAGAATGGAGGTCATCGTACTTGCACCACCTATGTCAAGAGTTGTTAGGAAAGCCTTCTGTAAAACATAAAGTGGTGTATAAATGTAAGTTGTTATTGTTGCCAGTGTTTTTTTATTGTTATAATAGTTCGAGTTAACTTAGGCAAATCATTTCTACCCTTTGAACTTGAAAAGTCAAGATGTTGGACTACATGGATGCTACTTGCCATTGCGTTGCTATTATACTATGAACCTTTGATTCTTGTACTTCACCCATGGTTTGGTGGAGGATTTTACAGGCCTATAATTCTTGAAGTCTTGAAGTATAATTCAAGAATTCTAGGGTTTTATTTAATGATTCTATAATTATCCAACTGACTGTAATGGCCAGGGCCATTATAAGAGTGTGACCATTTTTTTCCCAGACCATATTGCAAAACTAACCCCCTTGTCCAAAAAATCCATACAACAAAACTACTCATTATATAAATTTAATGCACACTTAAGGTCATTGAATTTACCATTAAAATTTTATTCAAATAATTTATCAACCTAAAAATTGGTGACGAGGCTAAGGGTCATAGGCCAAGGAGAGGATTCATGATAGTGTCTCTAAATTGAACTCCTATATCCCTGGATCTTGACTTTACTTGCAATATTATGCTGTACATAGGAACAGGTAGTGAAGACAAGAGGAAATTAATGTGGTAAAGAAGAATGGAGAAGAAAGGGAAGGAACTAGAGGGATTGGAATAGGTTGATATATTAGAGAAAGCTCACAAATCTATAGGCCCACATTCCTTAATATAACCAACCATAATTCCTCAGCCCCATGATGCTGCCAACCCTATAACCAATTGTATTATTTCCTCACCTACTTTGTTTTGTTGGTTGTTCTATGCTGATAAAAAAGAGCTGTGTCTCCATCTTGAAACCAAGGCATCCGTTGACCTACTTTATTAACAGGTTCATGGCCTACTAATAAACTTATATTACTTGAAGAAAATATGCCTCAGTCTATGCTTGGAAAAAACGTGCCTCTGTCTGCTTTTGTTAGAATTTTACTTGTGACATATGCAAGGACCTATGCAATGAGGAAAAATAAAGATAAGAAAGAAAATGCATTTTTAAGGAAGTTTACAATAATGGAAACAAAAATGTGTACTCAACAACTCAAATTAGATTATGTCAATTGCATAAAAGAGGTAGCTTAAGGGAAGGAAAGGTCATTTCTTTCCTGGGGGGTATATGTGATAACAATAATGATAGTAAATGTTTACGTTGTGTTTTAAGGTTGAAAAAGCATACTAGAAGGCTTTTATGGGGGACACAGAATTTTAGTAGTCCTTGAATGATGGGTAAGATTTCAACAGAAAGAAACTCAGAAACCTCTCAGTTATGGGTAGGAGATGTATTCTTAACCAAACAAGAGATAGAGGCAATTACAAAAGATAAAACTGATAACCGATTCCATGAAACTGAAAATCTTCTGCATAGACAAAATTAATGCAGCAACGTGGTGCAAGTGGATAAAGCACTGGGCATGAAGTAAGCAAGACCTAAGTTCAAATCCAGATTCACACACTGGCTGTGTGACCTTGAACAAGTCACTTAGCCTCTGTTTGTCTCACTTTCATTAACTGTAAAATGGAGATAATAATATCACCTGCCTCACAGGGTTCTTCTGAGGATCGAATGAGATAATATTTGTAAAGTGCTTAGCACAGTGCCTGGTATATAATAGATGCTATATAAATGCTCACTGTTACTATTACAAAAGTGAGAGATTTTGTTATTGGCAGAGGACAGCTCATTCACCAAAAGCATATTTAAGAGGAAGTGAGGGACATTAACAACCCAAGTTGTAGACACCAGCAGGAAATGGAGCCAAGAGCTCATGGCTGTGATATAGTAGAGTATGTGGCAGGTGGTCATGTCACAATCATTGCAGCCAGAGGAAACTCTTCCACCATATCAAACAGAAATATAAAGTAATTATTTGATACTCTTAACATAGAGAATGCTCTGGGTCTGGATTTAGATGCTTAGAATGCAGCCAGTTAATGTAAGTGAAGGAGAGTGAGGCTAAGAAGGACCTAAGTGTGTAGAGGTCAAAGTGGATTATCTCAGCTTCCATGGGCAGGTGATTCTCAGATCTATATTTCAATCCCTGATCTCTCTCCAGTCCTTAGTCCTGCATTACCAACTGCTCTTTTGGGCATTTTGAACTAAATGCCCTGTGGGCATCTCAAACTCAATATGTCCAATATTAACTTTAACTTTAACTATTTCCCCAAATCCTCCCTTCCCAACTTCCCATTGATGGGGTGCTTGGGTGCTTGTGCTTGGACCCTAATTCTAACAGCCTCTGTTTGGGTGTCTCTGCCTGAACCCCAATTCCAAAGCCATAACCAGTTCTAAAATCACATCTCTCCCTAGCCTCAAAATACTGTCTCTCTAGCTCAAGGGCAGCATGCCCCAGCAACACACTTATCTCTACTCCGGCTGTGCGCTGGATCATGACCATATTTACTACTTACTGACCTTACCAATATATATCCTAGACAGAGTCAAATTATACTCTCTTACATTTATTTTGTGTAACAAGACATTTGATGAGATATTCCTAGTCAGCCCTGACCGTTAGTTAACTTAATGATGTTTCACAGTCAAAACCACTCCTCCTGGTAGCCCCACCTTGGGCTATTTTTCAGTGAACTCTGGGTAATATGCCTATGCAGTAGATACTAAAAGTGCATGTTCCTTTAAGAACCGACCACCCCTTAACCACTCCCTAATCCCACCCCAAAAAACCTAATTGACATGTTTAACCCCCAAATCTTATATAAAAGCTCTCCCAGCACCCCTCTAAGGTTGCAGGTTCCCTAAGAACTCTTGCCTGCTGTAAAGTGTAATAAATCTTTTCCACCTTGACTTAAAGAATGCTTGAGATCATGAATTCATTCCAGATGGCCCTGACTCTCTCCAGTACTTGGGTCCTTGAGGGGAAGTCCCAGTCCTGGGAACTTTAGTTTTGGGATTCCTGAATCCGTGGGTTTTTCTCCCTCAACACCCATGATTCCTCCAGTTACCTAGACTAGAAAGTTTGGTGTTGTGCTTGACTTCTTAACCCTCACTCATTCAACATACATTGCCAAATTTTGTCATGTTTACCTTCCCATCCTCTCTTTCACATGCATACCCTACTCTCTGCTCACACGGCTACAATCCTAGTTCAGGCTTTCATTACTTCTTGCCTGAAATATTAATCTCCCTGCTTCAAGCCTCTTCCCATTCTAATCCAACCACCACTAAGCAGCTAAAGGGATTTTCCAGAAGTGTAATCTGCCCATGTTATTCCTCTACTCAATAAACTTCAATTATTCCCCATTACCTTCAGGATCAAACATAAAGTCCTCTAGCATTTAAAGCTCTTCACAGCTGGGACCTTTCCTTTCTGATATTCTCATTCTTTATTCCCCTTCACACATTCTACATTCAAGCTACACTGCCCTGATGTTCATTGTAGGCCATTCTATGTCTCCTGTCTCTGTATCTTTACATTGGCTTTCCCCCTTGCCTGTAATTCTTCACCTCTTTCTCCTAGTTTCCCTGGGTTCTTTCAAGACAGCTCAGATCTTGTCATCTGTAGGAAGCCTTTCCATGTCCCTTCATGTCAAGTGCTACGGCTTTCCTCTCTGAGATTAGTTTTAGTCTACTCCGCATATAACTTGAATGTCCTAGTTATTTATATGTTGTCCCCTAACTTGAAGTAGTTCCTTGAGGGCAAGATAGCTAAGGGGTTGAGGAGGTGGTGTTTTGTTTTGCCCTTCTTTCTAACCTCAGCACTTGGCACAAAGTAAGCACTTAATAAATGCTTTTTGACTAATTGTCCCTCCCTCCCTCCTTCTTTCCTTCCTTCCTCCCTCCCTTACTTCTTTCCTTTCTTCCTTCCTTATTTTCTTCCTTCTACCAGTATTTATGTATTTAACATCCACTATATGCTAGGTATGGTGGGGCAAACATAAAAATTATACAACTCCAGTATTTTGTAATTCTAAGATTGTGGTAATCCATTCAAGGATTCAAGATTTGAGATTTCTATACTTGAGTCAATTGATTCTATAAAGATAAGATCATATGATTCTTAAATATTATTGTAAGATTTTAAATTTTTAGAATTTCAGAATTCAAGGATTTTATTCAATCACTCTGAGGTTGTCCAACAGACAGTAATGGTCATACACATGAGGTATTCTATGAATGTTGTTAATTCAATCATTTTTCAGTCATGCCTCACTCTTTTGTGACCCCATTTATGGTTTTCTTGGCCAAAATACTGTAATGATTTGCCATTTCCTTCTCCAGCTCATTTTACAGTTAGGAAACTGGGGCAAATAGGGTTTAGTGACTTGCTTAGGGTCATACCATTAATATATTCTATGAATAGAGTATTACAAAATATGATCCCTTTCCATAAATAAAACCTCTAAATGATTATTCTTACTTCATGAGCTAAATTATTCTAAAGATCATTTTAGTTTCTAATACTTTCCATAAACTATGAAATCAGATAAAGTGACCAGTTGTATGTGTCAGGTATAGGAAAATGGGAGACTGGGGTCTCCCTGCCTAGTGATGCCTTCCTCAAAAGCATTATATTTAGATTTTGAGGGCCTGGGTTCTACTTGCCATTCCCTAAACTTAGTATTTCATCTTCTACATCTTTTCTTTGCCCTAGCTGTCCTCCATGCCTGGGCTGAATTTCTTCCTCGCCTACATCTTTTAGTATCCTCTATTTCCTTCAAGGATCCATTCATATGACACTTCCTATGGAAAGCCTTTCTTGATCCCCAAGTTAGTGTTTGCTCCCTCCTCAAACAATGGTGTATGTATTTATTGATTTAGATGCTGTCTGTATTAGAATTTAAGGTCTGTGGGGCTGAGGAATGCTCTATCTCTGGTAGCTGAGTAATTCAAATTGTGGTATATGCTTAACAAAAACTTTTCAGATAGTATGAGATTGAATTGGTCTCTTTACCTCCAGTCCCAGTTTTTTTACTTGCCTGTTCTTTTATCACAGACCTCAGGTGATGTAGGTGCGGATCAGTGATGGAAGAGGATGCTTAAACTGAGGCAAGATGGCTTCTATTGGGGAGTTTCCTTTACTGAAGGACTATCTTGTCCTTCCAGCTCTGAGACTGGGAGAGAAGAGAAGCAGAAAGAATAGAGATGATGCAACCTTACAATAGATTTGACAAAAGGAGACCAGTGGAACAGAAGAACCAATTTGTGCGGAGATCAGTGGACAACAACTGTATAATCCTCAAATCTTATGATTGGAGTAGACCTTAAAGGTCTGTCCTTTATCCTTATCCATCCTCTATCCCAGCTTATACATTTGGCCTGAGTGGAGCTCCAGACCTTTTTCTAAGAGCCTCCTTTCTTGCTTCTGATCCTTGCATAATTCTCCATCTTTCTCTCTGTCTCTTTCCTGCTTTGTTGGGAGCCAAGCCCCATAGAAACTTGTTAATGGCAAACAGTAATTATCCAGTTTCTCCTTTTGGGAATCTGCTATGATATGCTTTCTAGCTGTCCTTTGGGACTCAGAAAGACTTCTCCAGAAAGCCTTCCCTAGTCACTGAAGGGTTAATGAAATATAAAGATCTTCCCTGTACATTTACAAGCCTCTGTGACTACATATGTTGTCCTTTCTCCTCAGAACAGGGGCCGCATTCCCTGGACTGAAAGGTCAGCTTATACCTGGCCAATTCTTCTTCCTGGATGGGTTGGCCACCTTTTCAGGAATATATGGAATCAATCCTGTGTCCTTTTGAACACAGGCATTTTGCCATATCAGTCATGGATATCTGGCTCCTTTGGACTCTGGCCCAGTCCACAGCCACAACACATCCTGTGCTGAGTCACAGAGAGCTCTGGCGCCGAGCCGATCAGGTGCATCAGGTGCTAAGTCACGTAGACAGGCTCTGGCACTGAGCCTATCAGTTGCTAAATACCAATTACTTCTTTGTTTGAACCTGGATATAATCTGGAAAAAAATCGCTATATTCTTTGGAGATCCACCTGGGATGTTCCCAGCCAGGACTCTGGGGGCTGAAACCAAGGGACTCCCCGGCATGTGAAACCCAGATGTTGGTGTTTCCCCAGTTTGGCGATATATGTAAATATTTCTATTACTCTGTTTACCTTTATCTCTATCTTTCCATATGCCTTTAATACTGCTTTATATTGTCCTTATGTGCAGAATAAAGGTTATGCTGATTCCAATTTGGTGTAGAGAATGGTCATTATACTGTGCAATCTGATCCTTAAAGTATATATATTTAAAGCAGCTGCATGTATTTCCTTAATGACACAGTCACTGTGTTTGTTGTTCAGTCATTTGCAGTTGTGTCTAACTCTTTAGGACCCCACTTGGGGTTTTCTTACCAAAGACACTCAAGTGATTTGCCATTTCCTTCTCCAGCTCATTTTACAGATGAGGAAAGTGAAGCAAATAGGGTTAAGTGACTTGGCCAGGGTCATATAGCTATTAAATGTCCGAGGCCAGATTTGAACTCAGGAAGCTGAGTCTTCCTAACTTCAGGCCAGGCACTCTATCCACTGAGCCACCAAAAGAAAGGGACAATGCCCAAATTCCCCAGACCTTCCCTCACCCTAAGGCTTTCTCTGCCCTTGGGGCTTGGCTTTGGACTTTATATTCCCTCTACTACCCTCTTCCTTTCTTTTAGAAAATGGAGAGATCTAGCCTCCTCCAAATAGAAACAAAAAAATCTGTTTTAGCTCAGAGGCAATTTTTGTCCACCATAGCAGTTCTTTACTCTACAAAGTTATAGGGTTTAAAAAACATAGATTATTATTTTTTAAAAATCACAAATGAGCACAGCTCCTAAACCTAATCACTGATTCTGAGGCTAGGGTAAGGATACTGACATGTGAAATTCTGTATATTCAAATACCCACTGCCCTCCCTTTTTGGTGGGGCAAATTGTGATTTCTGCAGTAATTATGAATAGCACTCCCAGCTGTCATACCCTTGTAAAACCTTCTCTGCAGATAGGGTAAACCAGGTTAAGGGTAACAGGCAGGCTTCAAATCCTTTGGTGAATTAGGGGGAGTGTCCACCCCAAGAATGTGAAGACTTCCCCCTATAGAACTGGCAGGTGAGAAAAATTTGTTCCAATGGCTATGAAGGCAGCTGAAGCAAGTGCTGTGGAACACTGAGAGCTTGATCAGGCATCAGTGACTCCAAAGTCATCCATTACATCCTGGACCATTGCCAGTGGCCTTGACTTTTGTCTTACTGCTGGCCTTCAGTGACTCCGGAAGAGAGAGAGGCTGATGACTTTGTGCAATGCAGCTCTGCCTCACTTAAATGTAATTCTCACACAAGGGCAGACATCTCCCGGTGATGTCATTGGGCCTCTTCTGAAAGGAAGGACTAACAACCACAATGGATAGTGGACTCACCATCACTACATGTGAATGCTGCATCATTATTTCTTATATGGCATCCTGTAGGAAAGAGCAGAGCCCAGGGAATCAGGAGACCTGAATTTTAGTTACGTCTCTGCAAATAATTTGGCCATCAATTTGGACAAATTTTTTACTTTTCTTGGGTCTTCATTTCCTTATCAGTAAAATAAAGGCTTTGGACTAGACTGTATCCATAATAACTTCTAGTTCTAAAAATCTCATTAGTATCTGATGGAATTACCTCTATGTGACTTTAGGGAAAAGTGTCTATATAAACGTATAATGGTGAAAAAAGAAGTGTGAAATCTTAAAATCTGGATTTTTTTCCCCTTTTCTTCCCTTTGAGGCTTCCATCTTACTAAGTGAACATATAGTTTGATCAGTCTCACTTTGTTTCTTATAGCATAGTTAATACATTTTTTTTGATAATCTAGGTTGGAATATTTTTCTTCTAATAAAAAATAAAACTTTTTGAGCTTATTTTTTAAGCAGTAAAAATCTTATTTTCTTCATATGATGCTTAAGTATTTGGAGGAGGTAGCTAGGTGGCTCAGTGGATAGAATGCTGGGCAGAGTCAAGAAGACCTGAGTTTAAATCAACCTGTGCTGAGATCACGGGTCCATTTGCATATTTCAGCACTGAGACTATTTCATCAAATGCCTTTGCTTTGAATTAATTGGGTCTTATGACTGACTAGAAAGTAAGCGCATTGTGGGAGGGGCGGGTCATGAGCTACAAGCCGACCATCTCTTAAAGTAGACAGAAGTTTTCCTAGATTAATTATACATATCTAACCTCCTGCTTCCACCCAAAACTTCCACAAAAATTGCTCACCTTCAATGAACTAAATTATCATATGAAGATTGGTTTCCTGAATGTCTGATTCTGCTCACCAATGAATCTGAGTTTACCACACTCTGGGTTCAGCTAATGAACTAGGTAAGATGGAGAATCAGAAACTGGTAATAAACTCTCTGATTCTATCCCCTATAGCTCTGAACTACATTGACCAATGACTGTCCTGTGCCAGAGAGGGATTCAGGTTTTTAAGGAAGAAGAAATGAAGGAGGCATCTGGCATTGGGGCATATATGGAAAGCCATGCCACCTCCTTATACATCCTGTGGGTTCCACAGAAGTTGATCACGTTACCTAAGAAAAACATAAAGTGTCCTTCCAGGGCATGTTAAAAACAAGAAGAAAGATTTATGTGTTGTTTTCATAACTTAGATACATATATATAATATATATACATGTACATACACATACACACATTGATGTATATGTCTGGGACAGAATCATCCACCTCCTTTACTATTTGCTATATTCTTCATATTGTCCATAGGCAAGGATGACAGAGAGAGGAAAAAAGAGAGAAGAGCAGAAGAAGAGAAATGTATATCCTAACTCTGCGTGGCTGACCTATGCAATCTCAGGTGCAGAAATTCCAGACACTGCCTATGCCCCGAATCCTCTCCTGAATGAAGGAAAGCTACGTAAGCAGAAGACACTGAGATCCTCTACATTAAAGCTGTTTTTAAATTCTCTTATCAACAAGGTAAATTGAGAGTTATTTTTACTGCTGTTGGTCCTGGAATGATTCAGAAGGGGGTAGGTGGGATAGATTCTGGGACTTTTTGCTATAAATCAGACCATCCTGAAGCCACACTAACCTTTCGGTAACAGAGGACACAATAAAAGAACAATGGCTGCATTGTGTGACCTTTTCCACTCACCTTTTTTGGAACTTATGGGTTGAGACAAGCCACCTACCGGAAAAGTAGGTGCTGTCTAGGGACTATATGGGAAGAAGATGCTTTGCCATGCTTATCTGCAATCCAGAGTTTTCTTAGGATTCAAGATTAGATTGGTGAGCCAGAGAGACTTTTTAAAAGTTGCTGAGGCTTTTTTGTTTGTTTTTTGCTTCTGAAGGATTGGGTAAAAGTCTCTCTCCTGTCCCTAGTCTCTATGACTTATGTGAGGGGACCTCTACATAAAAGATTGGGACAAAAAGCAAAGGAAGACTTAGGGAACAATCTTTGTGCAATGGAGAATAATTTACTTGTTTTCATAATAACTTTAATTCCATGCTTATTAAAACTATAGCTAATCAATTTGTTGTATGTCTAATTTAATAGGTACAGAGAGAAGAGACACTGAGATAGATAATATTCCCAAGGGTTAGGGTCCAGATTCAGATAATTTTAGCAATTAATATTTAGAACATTTTCTCTTCTATACTGTGGACTTGGGAATTGGCAGCTTGTGTGAGGAGGTAAATCCAATTGCTGGCCAAATGTCAAAAAGGCAAAAATAGGGAGATGTCAGGGATAAGGAGGGGACAGAGTTGGAGAAAGAGCTGGGGAAGGGGATAGCTAGACCTCTTCAGACTTTGAAGGCACTCTTTTATCATCCAGAAAATGTTTGCAACCTATTAAGAGATTGACAGCCCTGGTATCAGAGTGACACAGTGAATAGACCACCGATCCTGGAGTCAGGAAGATCTGAATTCAAATCCAGCCTCAGACACATTTTGAGCTATGTGACTCTGAGCAATTCACTTAACCTTTATCTTAAGGGATACACAACTGTAAAATGAGGATAATAATATCACCTACCTCACAGGGTTGTGGGGGAGATAAAATGCGATAATATTTGTAATTGTAATTTGCACAGTGCCTCAGATATTGTGCCACCTGGTGGTTATCTTAAATATGACATGGTGTTTGACCCATAATAAATACATGATTTGCATTGGCCTCCAAATTATCTCTAAACTTCTTGTTCAGATTTTAAGCTATGCTATACCAAGCACCAAGTCAAAACCCAGCACCCATGCCCGCTCTTTTCACACCCTGGGCTGGATCAATAGTTATTATTGTCTTAACTACCACATCCCACTTAACTTTATGTCACTTAAAATGTTTCAGAGTAGAGACACTGAAAACCAGGGTCTAAGAGCTTTCGGTCAGGCTGGTACCAAGTCATAAACATACGAGTCTTTTTTCTTCCAAAATCTTGCATCCCCAAGAATTCATCTTTGGACTTGATGGCAGTTGCCCAGATTCTATTGCATCGATTATATAGTAGGTCATTTTTACTGAGTCATTCAAAGCTCTTGAGAAACATGGCCTCATCACTTCATCAGCATCCTCAGTACCTGGGATTCTGCCATGTGTTATTCTGAACATCAGAGAGAATTAGGCCTAACATCCTCTTAAATTCCCAAGGGAGCTGAGCTTCCATATTTTATGCTTAGGGGAAATCAGAAAACAGAGGAGAGCTGTCAGTAGCTCTAGTAGAATCCCTGTTCAGGAGATCAGATGAATCCACAAGGAAAGCTGGTTGCTTCATTCCCCAAGGAACTTTACCTAAGGGTGTTTGCTTGGGCAGTACTTTGGATGTGCCAAAAGTCTCAGGGTCTTTCAAGTCATTAAAGCTTAAATAGCTTAAAACTGCAGTAGGATATCTTTTAGGATATCTTGTACTGAAGTTGGAATGCAATTTCCCTGAGGGCTAAAGTAGTCTTTAGCACCATGGACAGATCCAGCCTGAGGAAAGACCTGGCCAGAATAGACGTGATTATAACTAACTCTTGTGTTTACTCATCCCTTACCCCTGCAGGGAACTCTGCAGACCTGGCAGAGGGACAAGTCAGGGCTGACTTTGTGTTTTTTATTCTATTCTTTTTTTCTTAATACTATTTTATTTTTTTCCACTTACTTGCAAAGATAGTTTTCAACATTCATTTTTATAAGATTTTGAGTTCCAAAATTTTCTTCCTGTCTTCCTTCCCTCCCTTCCCTCTCCAAGACAGCAAGCAATCTGATTTTATTACATTTTTTATGAAGTTTGGTGAGGCCACACTGACTGCTGGGTCATGTTCTGGTGTGAGCTAGTAACTCAAAGGCAGCTAAATAGAATATTGAATAGAATGCCGGACATAGAATTTAGATCTGAACTTAAATCTAGCCCCAAATACTTAGTGGCTGTTTGATCTTGGGCAAGTCACTTAAATCTGTTTGCCTCAGTTTCCTCAATTGTAAAATGGGAATAATAATGGCACCTCCTTCGAAAGGTGGTGATAATCAAATGAGATAATGTATGTAAAGAGTTTTGCAAATCTTAAAGTGGTATATAACTATTAGCTATTAATGTTATTAATAGTAGTAGTAGCAGCAGCAACAGTAGTAGTAGTAGTATCTAAAACATGATGATAGGCTTCCAGAGAGTACTTTCTGAGAGTAGGTCCTAAAGCAGTGGGTGCTCTTGTGAGAAATAACTCCTTTAGGCTCAGGAGGGGCGAAGTTAAAAGCCAAGTTTATTAGTGACTGCAGTGGCAGGTGTCTCATAGAATAGACACACCCTATAGAAGCAAAAGCAAGCCTTATATACCTATGTCCAACTTCCCCTGCTTCCTATTGACTAGGTATCACGGGGGATACAACTTCCTGGCATGCCTACTACATATTTTCCCTTGATATGTTCCCCCCTCCCACCACATACTTCACATGACCATTAAAATGAACCTTTAGACCTCCCAGAGGAGAAGTTAATATTCATGAGCTTATTCCAAGCAAGACTTAACTTTTACCCTACTTAATTGACTTCTAGTCACGAAACAGGATAAAACCAGTTGGATCCTGCTTTGCCCATTATCTTCTGTGTGAGAGTAACTCTTCCATTATATCTCCCATTCTGCTGACTATTGTTCTGAATTTATGGAGACAAATTTCTCCATTTTATCTCTCAATTTCCCCCTTCTTCTGCTAGAAGATAATGGTAATCTATGTTGATAGTGCCCCTTTTTAAAGGCCTCATCCTTAATAGCCGTAAGCAGAGAAATGCTCTAAGCTTCTTCCGGCCTTAGTTGTTTGTTTGTTTTGGAGGGGGAAGGCAGGGCTATTGAGGTTAAGTGAATGTGGCCAGCGTCTGAGGTCAGATGGGAACTCAGGTCCTCCTGACTCTAAGGCCAACGCTCTACTCACTATGCCAACTAACTGCCCCATCAGCCCCAGTTATTGACAAAAGAGAGGCAATTCTTGGGTTCACTTAGAGAAATAAGAATAGAATGTTCACCCTTAAGTATGTTGATTAGCCTGAGTGAAAATGTTTAATCAACATCGTCCTCACTGCTTTCTTCACAATCAATTTATTCTCCTGTATTCACTACAAGTAAAAGACTTTCTGGCACGTATGAGTCCTCAGGTTTCATAAATCATGTTTTACATGATTTCTATGGAAACAAAAGCTCAATCATCTCTTACGCTCCTCAGTGGTATTTAGGCTATCTCATTCAACCTATATCAGTTCACTCTTAGATATTCTTAGTCTATGCCATAGTCTGAGCAATTTTATTCATTCTTTAATTCATTTGTTCACCAACGAATTCATTTATGCATCATTCGACAACTTATTGATCCATCCAACCTCATTAATTCATCAGTAAATCAATAATTAATAATAATAATTCATGCAATTTAGGGAATATTCTAAACTATAATTATTGAATACCTCTTATATGTACCATCCTTTAGTATAGAATAAGGAAGGTACAAAGACATATAAGACATGTGTTCCTGCTCTCAAGGAGCTCACAATTTAATGGGGAGATGACATGTATACATTTAGGCTCAAAGTACATAAGAGATTTTGAAATTTTTTAAAAGGTTTATGGAAGGAGGTAGAGAAGGGGGCAATTCAGATGGACCTTGGAGAATGTATTTAACATGCTGAGAAGTTAGGAGGGCATTTTAGAAAAAGAGAATGCTACATGAAGACACGGAGAGGCGAATGTACTAAATGTGTCCACGAGTAGTGTAGTTTTGATGGAACATTGAGTGCGAACAGGAAAAGTATGAGAGGAAGCTATAAATGTAGATTGGTGCTCATTTGTGATGGGATTCAATGCTTAGACAAAGGAAATTGGATTTTATTTGCTAGTCGATGGAGAACCATTGACTCTTTCAGTAGGGGAATAACATAATTGAATCATGCTATAAGAAGATTACTCTGTGAGAATGAATAGGATTAGGGTGAATAGGAATAGAAAGAGGGACTAGAAGCAAGGAAGCCATTGAAATAATCCACTTTAGAGGTAAGGCAGGCCCACACTAAGGTCATGGTAGTGGAAATGGAAAGGCAAGGACAGATTGGTTGGATGGGGGGGTAGGGATATGAGCAATAGGATTTGATGATTAATCGATTATGGTATTTGAGGGAAAGGAAAGAATAAAAGCTGACTCAAGGTTTTAGCATAGGTTACTGAGATGGGCCATTACTGAGATGATGAGGCCATTGAAATGGGCAAGTATAGAAGAACACGTTGTGGGCTGAAGACGATCATATATAACACACATAGAGTGCTTTACAAAACTTAAGGCACTATACAAATGTGAGTTATTCGTCTTGCGAGGATGATGAGTTGATTTTAGACACGAGGCATTTGAGAGGCCAACAGGACAACCAAGTAGAGATGTAAGACTTGAATCCTGGACAGAGGTCAGGCTAGGGGCTGTTTCTTTAGTCATTTCATATCTGAAACCCTGAGAGTAACTGAGACTTCTGAGGGAGAGACTGTAGAGAGAAAAAGGTTGAAGGCTTCATGGAACGCTTATGCTTAGGGTGTCAGGAGGATGCAGAGGAGCCAGTAGGGGAAATAGAGAAGTAGTCAAAGAGGCAGAAGATGAATGAAGAGATAACATATCATAGAAGTATCATTAATTCAAGAAATATTTATTAAGCATTGATTATGTATGTGACTAAATTTGCTGAATAGAAAACAAGGTCCCTTGGATTCAAGGAATCTACAGTCTGTTTAAGAGTGAAGAAACAGTAGGAGAACAGCTTATTTCTGTTCAAACCATCCATCAGACATATAAAACTTGGTGGAGGCTTAAACTAGCCAGAGAAGTTTTTTTTTTTGAAAGAATCATTTCATCCTGGTTTTAAACAGTAGTTTTGGACATGAATAAGTTAAAAGACATTTAAAGTTTTGCAAAGGAACTGAAGTTCAGAGAGATTGACTTGCCCAAGGTCATAGGCAGAAGAAAAGCTGTGATTTGAACATGTCTCTGACTTCAAATCCATCAATTTTTCCACTGTACCACTTTGCCCCTTGTCAATTGTTTACTTACTAGGTAAAAGATAGATTTTATAAAAAAAATAGATTAGCCAATCCAAGAAGACTATTTACACTTTAGAGTTCTAGTTTCCATAGCCTGCCCAGACACTTGTTGTTCATTCTTTTCAGATGCGTCCAACTCTACATGACCCCATTTGAGGTTATCTCGGCAAAGATACTGGAGCGGTTTGCCGTTTCCTTCTCCTGCTCATTTTATAGATGAGGAGACCGAGGCAAACAGAGTTAAGTGCCCTACCCGAGGTCACACAGCTAGCAAGTGGCTAACGCCAGATTTTAAACTCAGGAAGATGAATCTTCCTGATTCCAGACCTGGCTCTGTCTACTGCACCACTACTCAGACAATCTCCCTCCATAACCATTGGTCCATCCTTGGTTAATCCTACCATGAGGTGCAGTTGAGCTACGAAGTACAAGTACTCAAAGTCAATCTCTCAAGTAGCCGAGGTGTTCTGTGGTTGGTAGAAGCCCCTGTGCCCCATTGGGAGGTTATGGTGAACTAAAGGACACAACATTTTCCAAGACTCAAAAGTGCCTGTAGGCAATCACCTTTCCAGATGCACTTCCCTCTTCCCATTGGAAAATGGCATGTTACAAAGAGGGAGATGATAAATGATGGATAGATAGTTGATAAATAAATTATTAAGCACTTACCTTGTACCAGACTACGATAAGTGCTATGGATATAAAAAAAGAAAAAAGAAAACAAGACAGTCCCTTTTTAATGGGGGAAGATGACATATAAAGGGCAACTGGAAAGGGGAAGCAGTGAACTAAAGTGCTCACTGTGAAGGTGGAGCAGTGAGTCAAAGTGGCGAGCAGAGTGTCTGGGGCTTCTCATTTTGTGGTAGTTCTGAGAAGGGATTCTCCCCTTATTGAATTGGCCTCAGAGCAGAGTCATCTTTAGCTGGGCCAGGCAACTGATATGGAGGTAGAACAGACTGGAGGGAGCCAGAATGGTGGACCTGAAAGAAGAGTTCCTGGACTTTCTATTTTTCTTGCCTTTCTTTTTAAATGGAAGCTGGAGATTCTATGGATAGTCTGTTTATGCAAATCGAATAGCCAAGTTACCAATAGCTTAGGAGGCTCTGAATTAGAGGGGGTACTAGCTTCTGAGGGAGAGAGATTTTTTCAATAAAGGAAGATTCTCAACAAGGGATTGCCCTGGAAGCTGTGCCACGGTAGGGAATGGACAAAATATCTGGCCTTGCCAATCACGCCATTGCTATGAGTTGCCCAGATGCGGGAGCCCTGAGATAAATAGGAGCGGAGAGTGGGTATGTATTCAGCGGTTCTCCAAAATAATCTACTTTCTTGGAAAGTCTAATGAATTTAATGGGTGAGTTGAAAACTTTATGATTCTGTGTCTGTTCATGGTTCTTTGATTCCTTTGCCTAATATCGATTTTTGGTGTTGAGTGTAGTAAAGGCAGTCCCATATCCAATACCTATATTGTACCTTGAGTATCTGTGGAGTTGAGGACCCCGTGACCCACATTTGGAGAAATTTAGATGCTGCCCCTGTTAAAGCTTTGTTTTAGAGATTTTCTCAGGGAATTCCAGGCTAGGGAAAGGACCAAAGAGAGAAGATGATCCTGTGGGATCAGCCCCCAAGGTTGAACCTGATCCATGTAAGCAGAAAGTCTTTGGGAGGCCCTGGGCTGTGGGTTACATCTGTGTATGTATTGTTTCTATCAGTAGAATATAAGCTTCTTGAGGGCAGATACTGTTTTATATTTGTCTTTGTACCTCCAGTGTCTACAATGCCTGGCAAATAGTAACTGCTTTATAAATACTTTTTGAATTGAATTGTTAAATTTTATGATCTCTGCTCCTTGGGTTCCCATACCTTATGCACTTTGGAGAAGTTACTATAGGCTTCTGTTGATCCAAGAATGTTCTAATTGACAAACATCAATTGAGCATATACTATGTTACACTGGGCTAATACAAATCAGCTGGGAATACAAATACAAGCAGAAAGAAGGACAATGTCTACCCTCAAAGAGTTTGCATTCTATAGGGGAAGACTACACATAAAAGGAATATGAAAAGGAGGGGAGATAGGAGGAAAATACATGAAGAGAGTGGTGGTGAGGAATGGCAGATAAACTCCAGAAGTCTAGAGTTGAGTCAAAAGAACAGTGATCTCCCAGGCTAAGGCTCTTGGGAGAGGAAATCATTCCCTTTACCATCCCACTGATGGGGTACAGACTCTGGAAACACCCCTGAACTCTCCTTGAACTTTCCCGCACAATCGAGTATGGCCACTCCCAGCAAGATCCTCCCTAGACCCTTCCTCCAGTCACCCCAGACTACTTGGCCAACCCTGGACCCCTCCTCCAGTCACCCCAGACTATTTGGCCAACCCTAGATGCCTCCCACAGTATTTCTGTATATAGGATCCACCTTGTTTCCATGAAAGTACTCAGATTCAATCTAGCCCATTTGCATTAGCAATACAAATGTTTAGATTCTGTAAGACTCTGGCTAATAAACCTTGTTTTTCTTTGGCTGAAAGAAGGCTTGAGTTGAATGCATTCAGGCAGGACCTGGGTGTTGCTATTTTGGGGTCTCAGCACACCTAAACTTTAATACCACCAGTGTGTCAAAATGCCCTCTTGTTCCTTGCTTTCTGAAAAGTTCATTCTAGGAGTTGATGGGCAGCCACTATCAGCTGGTACATGAGAGGCCCAGGCAATACACTTCCTAGCAACATGCTAAGCTTCCCCACTCAGAGTTCAATTCATTTGAACAAACATTATAAGTTCCTGCTCTGTTCAGCGCATTATGCAAGGGATACAAATATAAAAATGAGAGTTCCTGCCTTCTGAAAAGTAGCATGCTAAGGCTACAGTAATGAGTAACTGACTCAGACTCATAACCAAGGTGCTAAGATTTTTATCCTCATTTTTATTACAGGCCTACCTTTCTAGATATTGGCATGAACACATACAGATACACCTAGGCCACCTGTCCTTGTTTCCACTTCCTCACAGTTACAGAAAAGTAAATTCAAACTAACTTCATCCTTCCCATAAAACCTTGCGGCCAAGACTCTGAGCAGACCCTCTCCATCCCAACTCTTTTCGTTCCTCTCCTAGGAGCTGCTGGACTTTTCTACAGAATATGATGGCGAGAACTCACTGAAGTATGATATAAATGTTGAGGTTGACTGCTTTTCACAAGCATGTATGACAGGAAGAACTGGAAATGGGGAGAACAAAGGAGGTGTGGAGTGTTTAATGGGACACACATTGAAAGCATAGCCTGGGGACTGCTAAGTGGCTCAGTGGATAGAGTACCACCCTGGAGTCAGGAGGACTTGAGTTCAAATGTGACTTCATACACTTACTAGCTGTATGACCTTGGTCAAGTCACTTCACCCCAATTGCCTAAAAAAAAAAAAAAGTATAGCCTGAAAAACAATTCAGCCAAGGACCCTTGCTGAAATCCATTATTGTCCACAGGAGCCAGATCGTTCCTTCCAGCTCCGGAGATCTTAACACTACTTAGATCCCCTTCCACTTTTGAATATCTCTAATTGTCAAGTTTTTCCTTATAATCAGTAATAATTGGCCTCTGTCACTTCCACCCATTGCTCCTACTTCTGCCCTCTGGGGCCAAGCAGAACAAGTTTAATTTCTCTTCCCTGTTGCAGTCAAGAGAGTCCACAGAGGCCAAATCACATGGACATTCTAATTAATACCTTGGGGCCAATTTAGTTTAAAGATTTCTCCCTACATACCAGAGAAACCATCCTCCTACTCCTCTAATCTCTTAGGATTCAGAACCTCCAGCTACCTAGGGGACCATCACTTTCCCCATTACCTCTCCATGGACTTGTAGTTAGTTACTTCAGTCCTCCCCCTACCACTATTCTCCATTCACCCTTTGCCCCGTACCCTCTGGAATCTTCACTTAATTGTTAACCAGCTCCCATTTATCTTTGGGCACTTTCTCTCGCACTCCTTTCATCCTCTGGTGCCAGCTGAAGCCTAATTTTCTTCTGATGGGACTGTATCCCATGCTACCCTTTCTAAGGCCATCTGCTACTCTTTCAGTCATTTCCCATACATAGAGTGAGGAAGGGTAAACAAACTTCCTACTGCTCACTGCCGCTTCCACACTCCATCCCTATGCCACCATCACTCAGCATTCTCTTCATAGATGAAATTTACACTGACCAATTATGTCTCACAGGTCAGATCTTTTTTGTTGTATCATCTTCTATAGAGATTCTGTAGGTCGTCCTCTCTCCTTCCTCAGTAATCTCAGAACTTGGCTTATGGTTTTCTGCGTCCAAACTCCTGCCTTTATCCTCGGTAATTTCAATATTCACACTGATGGTCTTCCCAGTTCATCAGCTCCTATGACCTTTGTTTCTTTGAAACTTCAACCACTTCTGGGGATGTGATATAGAAATATACCTCACCATTACCAAAAAAACTGTTGAACAACCAACCCATACATGAAAGGAATCCCCACTATGACAAGTGGTCATGCAGTCTTTGCCTGGATCCCCACTATGGCAAGTGGTCATCCAGCTACTGCCTGAAATTCTCCAAAGAAGAGAGGCAGCCCATTATGCTTTTGGAATCTCTAATTCTTAGGAAATTTTTTCCTGACATTGTCTAAATTGATGTCTTTCCAACTTCTGCAAATAGAACAAGTTAGTATTTCCTCCACATGATGGCCTTTTGGATACCTGAACAAAGCTCTCCTGCCCCCTTGCAGTCTTCTCCAGGCTTATCAATATCCTTCATAAACCTTGGTATGGAGAACTTCTGAACACGAAACACCAGATGTGCCTTTTCATATTTATATCGTGATCATTTCAACACCTCCCTCACCCCACCACCCAAGGCTGCACCATCCATTGAAATAAAGGAAAACATTAAGTAAAGATCTGAAACAGTAACTATATCTTGCAGTATATATATAACAATGTATATGTAGCAGTGTATACATAAACGAGAAGTAGAGGTCCTCTACTTCTCTGCTTGGAAGGAAAAGGTAGATGATGTTATCTATTCTTTGGGACCTTCACTGGTTTTTCCATTATTCAGTCTTTGTCTTCCTTTCAGTCTTCTCATTCGCATTGTTATAGTCCTTGTGTATACTGTTCTCTTGTCAACAGATGAAATTTTTATGAAGCACGGCTTCAAAAACCAATGTCCTTGAAGAGCACTTTTCTGCAAACTAGACACACTTCCCCAGGTAGTTTGACGACTGATTTCTGGAGGAAATAGGGGAAATGTATTGCATTCACTCTTTTAAGTTTATTAGCACTTTTTAAAAGTCTAAACAATCCACTAAATCTAACAATCCAATAAATCTAACTTGTATTTAAAGTCAGCGCTGATTTCTGAGGTGTGAGTGTCTACAAGGAAAATTCAACAATCAGCTTTTGAAAGCTTGTTAGAGCTGGCTCCAGCATACTCCTAAGTAAGGAACACCACCTTCTCCTAGGGCAGGGAGCCTTTCTAACCCACTTAACTCTGGAAGCAAATTGTAATAATTCATATTTATAGAAACCGGGGATCAAAGAGGTGAAAATACTTGCCCCAGGGTCACACAGCTAATATCAGAGACAGGATTCATCTTAAGTCTCAGTGGCCTCCAAGTTCAATGCTTTTTATTTCTTTGAAATTTGTTATTTTTGTTGATGCTTTTTGTGCTGTTTTTCTCACCCGTCATTTCCCTATTACATTCTACTTCTCTCTCACCCCTAATGAATCCTTCTTGTAACAAAATGTGAAAAAGGGATGCAGGGAAAAGCATTTAAGCAAAAACCAGACCGGATTGGGTTTTTTGCACTATTCTGAAGCCTTTCCCCCTCCTCTCCCTTCCCCTCCACACCCCAGCCCAGCTCCCTCTACTTCAAGGAGGAGAATGTGTTTCATCATCTATTGTAATAATAATAGCTAGCATTTATATGTAGCTCTTTAAGGTTTGCGAAGCACTTAAACATTATCTCATAGTATCTGGGAGGTAGGTGCTATTATTATCCTCACCCCTTTTTGGCAGATGAGGAAACCGAGGCAAACAAAGATTCACTGAGTTCCAGGGTCACTGCTAATAAGCGTCTGAGCCTGTTTTGACCTCAGGTCTTCCTGAGACTGGACGCTATGTCACCAAGCTGCTTGTGTTCGCCAGAGTCATGATTGTTCATTGTAAATAATCTGAGTCTCAGTCTAGCTGCCTTTTACTGTTTTCATTAACGTTGTTGTAGTGATCGTATAGATTCGTGTATATTGTTTGCTTGGTTCTTCCTTTACACCATGCGCTGCCTTGGGGTGTCTCCTGGAACCTGACAGAGTCCCTAGCTTCATTCCAAGTCTACATCAGGATTTTAAAATGAAACAATCCTTTTCTGTTCCAGGCAGTGACATCTGAGTAGGAGCAAAGAACTGGACCACTCTCTAGTGGTTGCCATGGAGACAGTATGGCACATCTCAGGCAGAGCCTGTTTAGACGTAGACGTCATTGTGGGTGGGACTAATTAGTTCTTTAGTGCCTGGAAGGGATAGGACGGAGCAATGCTAGCCATTAAGCCTTCCCTCCCCCTTTTTTTTTAAATTATGGGTGGGTGATGGAACCGCGGGAAAATAGAAAGAGAGCGGCCAGCCGCATTCTGGGAATTGTAGTTTTAACTCTCAGGCGCAGGCGCACTCCTCCCTCAGCCCGCGATGCATGGAGGCAACTCAGGGGCTGGTTGGTACGCTTCCAGAACCAGTCTCCGGGTACTGACCGACCCAGGTATGTAGCCCTGGCCAGGCCCTCCGGTGCCCCGCCACACAGGCCGGGCCAGCGGAGGGACTGGGCCTGAATGGAGGGTCGGGGTTGGGACGGGGGTGGGGGTGGGGGTGGAGAAGAGCTGGAGTTCCTCTGGCCCCGGGCAGAGGGTGGGGGGCAGTGATCCAGAGCCGTCCTACGTGGACAGCTTAGACAGGCCTTACCAGGAGCCCACGCTCCAAGCCCATCTGTGCTAAAAAGAACCAAAAGTCCTGGGTACCGTGAGTGTATGTGTACGTGTGCGTGAGCCCAAAGCCCCGCGTACTCTTGCATATGAGTGAGTGTGTGTGTGTGCGTGAGTGAGTGAAAGAGAGAGAGAGAGAGAGAGAGAGAGAGAGAGAGAGAGAGAGCGCGCGCGAGAGAGAGAGAGCAAGTGTGAGCCAGCCAGAAGCCCCGGGTAATTGTGAGTCTTTACCTGTGCATGTCTGTGTATGTGATTGTGAGCCAGAAGCCCTGGGGATGGTTGTCTCTTTGTGTGTCACTCCAGAGCCTGGGTATGTGTGTGAGCCCACGTGCCTGCCAAAATCCCTAGGTCTGCCCTGAGTCCTGGTTCATGTATCTGAGTGTGTCAATCAAGAGCCGTGTGGCTCAAATCAAGTCAGCAAGCATTTACTTAAAGGCACTGGGCATACAAACAAAGGCAAAAACAGTGTCTGAGTGTGACAATCAGTACCCCCTGGTTACTTTTGTCTGTTTGTGTGTCTACCAAGAGTCCTTGGTGTCTATATCTACGTGTGCTAATGAAGGGCTTGGCTATGAGTGTCTGCCAGAAACCCTAGGTAGTGGTGTCTGTATTAGTGTAGAGCCCTGAGCACCTGTATACATCCATTTAGCTCCAGAGTTTCTTATTGTCCCAATATGTGCCCATATCTTTTTTGTCTTATATCCCACTTGCTCCTTGCACAGTTGGGGTGCCCATGCTTTAAGCTCTTTACTTAATTTAGCCTCACCGTAGCTTATTAGGACAATTGTTATTGTCTCTAGTTTACAGCTAAGGAAACTGATTTGAACCTTATTACTGCCTCAATTGTTTGTTAAATGATCGAAACTCAATGAGAGAGCCTAGTTCTTGATTTCAAATTGTGAACATAAGCTTCTTTTCTGCTGACTTTGACCATCTTTGTCCCCAGTATTGGGGATTGTTTGCAGGGGCCCACCCTGAAGCATTAAAGTAAGGGTCTCCTACTTGGAAACAGAGATCTGAGTTCCAGAGTGCAGCTTCCAGCTAACATGAGCTTGTTTCTGAC
>CM053623.1:414470899-414487526 GCA_028646595.1 Phalanger gymnotis
CGAATGAAAACAGAAAGGAGGAGATCATCATGGAGGATTTGATCCAGATACTTGAAGAGAAAGGTGAGTTCAGAAAAAGGGATTCAGGGATTTGAGATAGAAGGAGTTGGGGGGTCTCACTCCGTGATGGGCAAGAGGCAAACAGACACTTCAGAGGAGAATATGTTAAGGTGGAGGAATGGTGTCCAGGTGGGAAGAGATCAACGCCCTCATGCTGTGATCCCAAGGTTTGCCTTTCTTTCTCCGGAACCCTCTTAATACTTTTCTTTATCACCGAATATACACTTCCATCTGCCTCAGCTCCTGTGGTTCTGGTCCTATGGCCATGCACATACTTGGCTTATTAGAACACACTTATCCTCTTCCCTATCCTCCGCCATGTAACAAATGAAAAACTTTGAGAGACAGAGTTTCTGGGTAATTAATTATCAACTTATTAATTAGACTAGCTAATAATAAGTAAATTGATGATCAGTTTCTCTTGATAACCCAAGATCCGCAATGATAACCAGATTCTTAGTGGAGACACTAAATGCCTTAAATATCTTTGTAAAAGGGAATGCCTCTGACAGGTGAAAATTAACCCTGATGGGTGTGCATTTAATGAGGAGATGGGCTAGGAGTCTTCAGCTCCTCCTGCTGAAAATGTGGTTTGATTGCGAGACTCAGCCACTTCCAGCAGTCTGGACATGGGAATCCATCTCTATCCAGACTTCTGTGATTGGTTTTTCTTCTTCCTGAGCTGGGTCACCCTAAACTCTAATAGAAGTGTACAAGGATAGAGATCTTTTTCCTCTGGGTAAGAATTTATCCAGACTGGATTCTTTTTACACTCTGAACAGAAGTAAGGTCTCCTAGTTGGGTGGGGTGCCACCCAAGATTAAAGAGCATGTTACTGAGGCCTAGGACAACCTCATCAATCAGTCATGTCCTTCAGTGACTGACTTTTTACAGAAACTTTTTTACAGAGACTGACTTTACTTTTAAATGAAGAAATAAAGGAGAAAAGCCTGGATGCCAAATTAATCATTGGCTATTAATATAATAGTAAAATAACTTCTCTCACCCATTATATGTCATTAGCCATATGTAGACATACCAAAGTCAGGACATAAGTAGGCAGGCTAATTTTACAACAGATGATTTTTTTTCTGCCCCTTCATTAGTATAGAAAAATCATTTTAATGATAATAGCTACCATTTATATGGCAGCTACTATGTGCCAGACACTTTATAATTATTATTTCATCTTTTCCTTATAACACCCTTGGGAGGTGCCATTAGTATCCCCATTCTACAGTTGAGAAAACTGAGGCAAACAGAAGTTAAGAGGCTTGGTCAGAGGTCACACAGCTAGTAAGTGCCTGAGACTAGATTTAAATCCAGTACTCTCCACTGCCTCACCTAACTACCTCCATACGTGGTGAGTTGGGATGTAGCGTATGGGAGGTAGAGTTTTCTGCCTTAGGGTGTAGTTAGCTCTTGTAGATCCATGGAACATCCTTCCAATCAAGTCATCTCCAGCCCCTCCAGCATACCCTCAGAAAGCATGGTGGGAGGAACATACTTTAGTGGCTGTTGCCATGGAGGGATGGTAGAGGGGCAAACCAGTCATCTCACTCTTTTGCGATGTAGCATGAAGTGTTTAAAATCCCGCAGCTACTTAACTGATACTAATAGCTAGCATTTACGTTTTAAGGTTTACAAAGTGTTTTTAGACTCACAAAGCTCTTTGCATATTTAAAGATTTTGATTCTCACAAACAACCCTGGGAAGTGGATATTCTTATGATCACCATTTTACCGATGAGGAAACTGAGCCTGAGAGAAGTTACTAGATAGGATTAAAAGTCACACAGCGATTAAGCTTCTGAAGCTGGATTTTAACTCAAGTTTTGCTGACTCTGGTGCTCTTGGGTACACTGCCTAGCGGTCTGAGCTCGCAGGATTTTGAAGTTTCCTGACTTTAGTTGTATGTTCTTCCTCTTACACCACCCTTTTCCCTGTGATAGTAAAGCTAGTGTTTTATGTTTATGAAGATGTTTTCTGCAAATAACCCAGCACATGCGCTGTGAGCCAGGGAAGGACAATGGCAATATTATTTTCTTTATTGAATAAGATGTGGCAGATACATACTTAAAATCATACCACATGTGGGGTCTGAGCTCTGAATTCAGATTTTATTTCCTGATTCCTAGACCAGGAATCTGTTTCCTAAAAACTTCTAGGACTTTTTGGAAAGAGTCAAGGTCCCAGGCAGCCATACCCATGGATCTTTTCTCTTGAAAGGGAGGATTGGGACTGTTTTTGGGCTCCCCTTTATCTCCATCTTGCAAGTGTGGTGGTCATACTCAACAAAATAAGAAATTTGAACTTGATGAATTTGGGAATTTCAAGGCCATGGATGGTTTACAAGTTATGGCCTTTTTTTCTTCCTAGCTCTGCTTTTGCAGGATTCAGCCCTTCCCCATGAGGGAGACACAGAGGAGAAGGGCTCTGGGATTTCGATGACCAGGTCTCAGGTGAGTTGGAGTTTCTTCTGTCTCTCCTTACAAACCATCTTGGCTCTCCTCGAGTAGAAACATTTCTTTCTCTTATCTAGCAGCTTCCCTACCCTACAAAGTCCCATCCAAGGTCCAGGATCCTAACTCTTCTCCCTCAAGAGACTTAAACCTATTCTAGTGTATGAAGGACTTACCGAGAATATCACCCAGATTTTACCCTGCACTTCTTCTGTCCTCTCATTCATTCATCCAGCTTGTTATTTAGGCTTCCTGTGTGCTCAGTATTCTGAACTAGGACTATCAAACAAAACACATAGTTCTTGTAACATCAAAGAGCTCAGTCTTATTCAAGAGCTACTTTCCTTGATATATCTGTGATTTCCTTGGTGTGCCCATTCCCTCCATTAGTGCAGATTCCAACCTTTCTTATTCTAGGGACTCTTAAGTACATCCTTCCATAAATATCCATAGAAAATCTACCCAACATGCTGAAGACCTTCCTCAGGTTATTTGACTATCTCAGAGATACCAATCTAGCACTTGGGCTCTGGTATAATGGAAGACCACTGGATTTTGGAGTCAGAAGACCTGGTTCAAATCCTGAGTCTGCTGCCTACTCTATGTGGGACCTGGGTAAGTTACTTTACTGATCCTCAGTTTCCTCACTTTCAGTGAAGGGTTGAACTACATGATCACTAAAGCCCCTTCCAGCTCCAAATCTTATGATTTCTTATCTCTCATTTTCACTACCTGACCTCCTTTTCTGATCATCCATGCCCTTGGTGAGGTCTGCCATGTCTCATCTCAGACACCAGTTGTGGCTGGTAATAGGCTGCAGGCTACCTGTGCCCATCATGTTCTGAGATTACTTGAAATCCTAATCCTCTGAAATCATGGTGGTCCATTATTTACAATCATATAAAAACATCCCTGGAAGAATAGCAACATTAAAGAGATGGACTTTTGTGTAAGTGAACAGTTTGGGACTACATTGTTTCCCAAATGTAATTCAGCCTGACTACTTTCTACTCAATTTTGAACCCAATTCAGCTTCCATCTTCAGCAACTGTTCAAGACACACACACACACACACACACACACACACACACTCACTCACTCACTCACTCACTCACTCACTCACTGATGGACAAGCTCTATAGATTCTTCCGGGTCAGAGAAGGTGACATTCCTCTTTGTGGATATTTTTTATAGGGTCAGAAGGATGTCAGCGACCAAATCACCAGAACAAAGTCTTTATTTACACATGAAACAAAGAAACTTTTCTGTTCTAGCTGCCTGTATGACCAAAATTATTGGTTAGCAACATCTCCTAATTCCTATGTGGCTTTTAAGCTTATCTGCTTCATGGAGTTTGCATCAATCCAGGTAATATGTACATATCACATACAAATTCTTTTCCTGGGATACAAAGTTACATCTCCAAAGCTCCACAGAGTGCACTACCTAACCACAGTCAGTAGCATCTTCAACTTTTGTCTGCCTATCCTATTCTTTCTAACTTTTCTCCCCAGAAGGGGAAAAGGGACTTCAAATTTCCCCCCTTCCCCAATCAGGCTGTATGTCCTTAGACAGATAAGCCAAATTCAAGGCCTGATTGGAATTATGATATTTGGTTTCTAATTTTTTGAAGTACAATAAATACTGATACATATTTTTGATCAGATTTTTTATGATTAGAAAGCAGGATATGGGAATTGAAGAGCTGCTTAAGAAGATGGTATCAGAGAATAGAATTTAGATTTCTGGACCAGGGCCAGGATAGAGAGCATCTAAAAAATATTGTGTAAAATATATTTGCCTGGAGACTTGCAGGTCCAATAAGAGGGCTTTAAATTGAAAATAGAGGAAGGAGAAAAATCCCCATAGATACCTACTCCAGCACAGTGTTACAGGGAATAAATAGCATGTACAACTTTGGCAGGCATTTTGCCACAGTGGGGAGCTCATTGAGTGTAGAGCCAAAGGACGGGAGTTCAAATCCAAGCCCTACCACCTACTATTTCAGATAAGTCATTTAATTTCTATGGGTCTCAGTTTCCTTTTCTGTAAAATGATGGTATTGGACTAGATAGCCTTCTGGCTCCATATCTGTGTTCTATTGATATCTAGGGTCCCTTCTAGCAACAGCTCCTATAAATCTAGGAAGAGCAGTAGAATTGTCCAATAATCTAATAGATATAGTATGCAGGAACAGAGGCAGTTATGAAAATCACATCTTCTAATTGCAATATACAAATTCTCAGAGTACAAGTAATAAACAAAATTAAAGCGGTAAATGTAATCTCACAGGTATCACTGAGACTTGGAAGGACTAATTAATTAATATATCAATGGAATATAACTATGGAAGGCTATTCTTTACTCAAAAGGAGATTAGATGGATGTGATGAGTTAGCATTATATATCAAACTAGAGGAGATAAGCATGGTAGAGAACATTTAGGTCATTATTGGAGGACAGAGAAAGAAGCAATATTATGGTAGATGTACATCTCATACATCCTAGAGTGTGTCCTAGAGTGGGAGTAAGATGAATTCTAGAGCCAGATCACAAATTTTGCTTGGAGGCAGGATAGGGGAATGATGGAGGACATTAGCTATTCACATACTGGAAGTCACCCTCAGTCAAAAGCAGAGAAATTGATAAATTCATGATTTGCTTTCTGTCAACATGTGTAGGAAATGAGAGAGCTGCCATTTTGGACATAATTCTGATGATAATGGACCAAATAAAAATGGTGGGTTCTCGGAAGGAATAGACCATGCCATCTTAAAATTTATCAAGGAAATATTAGACACAAAATGAGCTATACTATAAACTTTAGGAGAACTTAGAGAAATGCCTTGCATTGTTCTCTAATTATTTAATATGTTAGTTTTCCTCCTGAGCAAAACTACTTCTTGAAGGCATATATCATGTCCCATATTCCTTTATCTTACCTACAGAGTTTGGTACACTGCTAGACATGTTAGAAATCAATAAATACTTGATGTGGGTTACTTGCAGCCTTGAAGACTCTCAGAAACACTTCCTTTAAATCCTCTTCACCTCCTCTTGCCCAAGGTCCCAAGGCCATATAAAGGAATGATCCCTGGTTCAACAGAAGTGTGTTTGTCTTTTCAGGAATCATTGACATTCAAGGACGTGGCTGTGGACTTCACCCAGGAGGAATGGGGCCAGCTGGATCCTGCTCAGAGGGGCCTGTACAGGGATGTGATGCTAGAGAATTATGGAAACCTGGTCTCTTTGGGTAAGGATGGCTTCTTCTGTGATTCAGTTTACCCACTGAAATGTCATTGTTTTTGCAAGTCTTTAAAAAAACAAACTTTGCATTTTACAAAGCTCTGTCTTTACAATTCTGTGAGGGACATAGTTCCAGCATTATTCTCATTTTTCATTTGAAGAAAGTAGGGCTCTAAGAAGTCAGTATCAAGCAGTCCATAGGATTCATTTATAGTCCAAGGATTCAGATTAGGACTTAGGACTCTGTAAGTCCAATTTTCTTTCCATCTTCCCATGCTTCTTCTTGGATAGTCCTGATCCTTTTAGGGAAACAGAAATAGAGTGATCATTCTTCTTTCTAGGTGAAGTATCTGCCCTTTGTGCACCTGGAAATGAGCAGGATCATTATAGTTTCATAATGTTACTCTTTTCAGTTCAAAGCATCTTAAGGCCCATGGGGCCGTGACTGAATGGCTCTTTGTCCCCAGAACAAATCCCCAAGTCCTGTGTCTCTCCTTATGAGCAGGGCATCAAGTTTCCAAACCGGATATGATCTCTCAGTTGGAGCAAGGAAGAGAACCCTGGAAGGTAGAGAGAAAAACCTCAAGAGACATCTGCTCAGGTGAGTGAAAACTAGGTGGAATGGGCTTCCCTGGGGATAAGAGTGAAAAGGAAGTAATGACACCGTGCCTGGCACATATTAATCATCTGGGAAATGCTTGTTGATTCTTTGAGTAGAATATTGGAAGTTTTGATTGGGTAGCACTCAAGACTCCTCAGGGCTCTAGAGAAGACTGAGGCTAACATGCATAAAATCCTGCGTTGACCCAGCTTGACCTCCCTCAGCATATCATAGAATCCTGTGAAAGAGTTGGAAGAGATTCTAGGAGTCATCTAGTCCAACTCCTCATCCAGTACAGAGATCTCTTTTGTAATATACCCAGTGGATGGCCAGCTGGCTTTTGCTTGAAAACTGCCAGTGACCTAACTGTTCTGCAAACGAATCTGTTCCATTTGGGTCGGCCCTTCTTTTCTGAGAGTTCTTCATTTAGATTGAGGTGAAATTTGGTTTCTGTAATTTCCACCTGTTGGCTTTATATTCTGTCTTTTCAAGTAAGGCCTTGGAAATAGAGAATAGAGAAAGATAGATCCTTTCCCCTATCTCTCAAATTTTGTCCATTTGTCTCTCTTCACACTCCCGGTCTTGATGGAACGGATGCCTCTCATCTTCACTCAAGCTATTTCCTGTACCCTAGATCCCTTTCATTTCTCCTTTTCTGGAATTAAAATTAATGTAATTATAATTATAATGAATATGATAGTCTTATTCATTCTCTCTGTAGCATCTTCAGTCTCTTCCTGTTCACAGGCTCCTTTCTTTATCCATTCAAACACAAATAGGCCTCTTTTTAAAAAAACAACAATACAGAAACAAAAAATTTGTTTTATAATTTTATTTATTTTATGTTGCCCCATTTTTTTTCTCATCAGTTTCACTGTCTAGCTCTTCAAACACACAGGCTTTCCTCTCGTCTCACTGCCCACTTCATCTGTTTTTTTTACCTCATTTTCTACCATTTCATTTCCACCTGCTGCGGGTCACCCCTGCTTTCTCTAGCAGAACCTTTATCAAGCAAACCGTCAAGTTTGTCGTCCTAGCTAAGCTTCCAGGTATTTGACTATGTTGACCACCTCTTCATGTAAATCTGTCCTCCCATTGCTTGCATTACACTTCACTATCCTGGTCTCTTTTTCCATCTATTTCATCAGATTTTCTTTCTAGTCTCCTAACTGCAAATATCCCTAAGGGCCCTATCTTCCTTCCTTTTTTCTTCCCCTTCTCTCTAGTAATTCATTGTAAAAGCTAAAAATATCCTTTCTCTGCAGATGACTCCCACCTCCACATCTGCACCCAGGTGTATCGTGTGTTTGCACCTGCATTTGGATGTGCCACTGCCACTTAAAATTCAGCATGTGAAAAGCTGAGTCCCTGCCACCAATCCAGCTCTGCTTCCTAACTTCTCTATTTTTGTCAGTGATGGCTCTATTCTACTCTTCCAATCCAGAAACCATAGGGTCACCTCAAATATTTTTCTTCCTTCATTTTCTTTGTCTCTTGCCAAGTCCTGTTGTTCTTCCTCTAAAGTATCTCTAGGATTCTTTCCTTTCTTTCCATTTCTTCTGCCATAATTCTGGTCTAAGTTCATATCACTACAGCTGATAGCTGTTCTGTATAAGAGCTGGCTCTCTCCTACCTCCAATCCATCGTGTTTATTCCTGTCTACTTAAAGGGAGAGAATAGGGAAGATGTCGGTTTTCAACTGTACAAATAAAGACCTTTCACATAAAAAGAGGGAGTGGAAACACTTAGCTCTTTGGCCTGAAGAGATTAGCAATTTCTGGTCTCTGAATCAGGGATCTAAACTTAGTGACCAATGTAAGAAGCCCCTGGGCTTTTTATAGTCAAGAAAAGAAGGATATTCTAGTGGAGTGTAATGAATGTGGGAAAGCCTTAACCCTGTTCAAAAGCTGTATTCTGCTAGATTATATCTAAATAGAGCTTCTCCTCCATGCTTCATCCACTCCATGCTTTCTCCTACAAATCTTCCCTTGTGCGTATTCTGCGCCATATTGGCATTGCATCATTGCATCCTTTCTCCCTCTTCCAGATACTGCTGAGCCTTTAAGGTCCTTTCAGATTCTACCTTCTCTGTGAAACCTTCATTGGGCTTTCCAGCCCCTTTTCATCTTTTCCTTCCTTGAACTTCAAGACCACTTAAAGGCCAAACCTCATAGTGTAGTGCTTGAACATATGCTATTTTGTTTTTCTTTGATTTTTCACATGTATTCATTTTGCCTCTCTAAAATGGGGGTATTAACACCAGCACTGCTGTGTTGCAGAACTGTTCTGAGGAAAAAACTCTGCAAACCTTATAGCTCTGTAAAAATGTATGGTATTATCATTACAATTTTCTTATACTTTCCTTGTACCTCCAGTATCAAGTACAGTGTTAGCACTCAGGAAATTATTGATTTGCTACTCTGGTATCAGGCAAAAAGAAGGTTTTTTCCCCTTCTTAATTCTTTTATTTAGCAGGAATTTGTTGAATTCTGAGTACCTTCCAAAGAAGATACAAAATTTGTAGAAATCATATTTCTTTTCAGTAGGTCAAAATCTAATTGGAAAGACAAGACAGACATGAAATACTTAAGTACTATACTTTAAAGCAAAAAAAAAAACCCAAACAGTAAACTAAGGAATAATTCAAGGAAGCATAATAAAATGGTATAGTGGATAGGGCACTGGAGTTGGAGTCTGGAAGGCCTGGGCTCAAATCCCACCTCAGACATTAGTTTTGAGACCCTGGGAAAGTCTCTTAAACTCTCTGTGCCTCAATTTTCCTGATCTCTAAAATGTAAAAGAGGTGTTGGCTCTAAGGTCCCTTAGACTTGATGGCTCTAAGGTCCCTTTGAACTCTGTTCAATATATGAACCTTTAAACAAATAATTAAATGTCAAAATGCATATTATGGGGGATACAACCAAGAATAAAACACCATCCCTGCCATCATGGAACTTACTGACTAGTAGGGAAGATTAGATATTTATACAAATAACCATAAATCAAACTGAGAAATAATGAAACGAAAATATGTTGTATGATTTGAGATAAAGCTCTTTACTTCCTTAAAATGTAGAGATGGGAGGGTATAACATAGCCTCTAAGATTCCTTCTATCTCTAAAATTCTGTGATTTTTCTGTGACTAACATGGACCAGGGAGCTCAAGAAAAGACTTGTGTGAGAAACTAGGACCTGAGGCAGGAGAAAATTCCAGGCAAGAAAAACATTGTGAATTAAAATTAAAAAAAAAAGAAAAACATTGTGAACTGAGGCTTGGACTCAGAAATAAACATCGTATATATGACTTTGGTAGGATTTAACAGGAATAATACCCTCTCTGTCCTCCCCCAAAAAAGGAAGGAAAAGGAACTTGAACTACCAGGTTTTATACTATTAAGCAGTAATTATCAAAAAATTAATTGGTACTGATTTTCAAAATAAATAAGTGAATCATGGAATCTAATCGTTTGGAAAGAGGTCCCAGAGAATATTTATTCCAGCCTACATCTATGGAGAAATCCCTTCTAACCACATACCCATCAAGTGGTCAGTCAGCTTATGCCTGACTTCCACTGAGAGTGGACTCCACTAACCTCCTTTGGCAGCTGTTTCCACTTTGGGACAGATCTAATTGTGCGGAAGTTTCCTTTTACATCAAGTAAAAATCCACCTCTCTGCATTTTATACTCATTGTTCCATTTCTCTGGTGACAAAACATTACAGATCTAATCCCTCTTCAAAAGGGTAGCCCTTAAATTTTCTGAACACAGATATCATGTATCCTTTGACCTCAGTGCCCCCTTGCCCTCCCAAGTCTACTTCTCTAGGCTAAACATTTCTGGTTCCTTTAAATGACCTACAAATGGAATGGCCTTGAGATACTTCACTGTTCTGAGTGATAACCCTGCACTGGACACTGAAGTTTATCAATGTCTTTTCTACTCTGTGGCACCCAGAACTGAATACAGTACTCTAGATATAGCCTGACCAAGGCAGAGTGGAGTAGGATCACATATTACCTTTGTAGTGTTGGATGCTATGCCATGCCCCTGAATGCTGTTGGAGAATACATTAGTTGTTTTGTCTGCCATATCATAGTATTGACTCACTGAGCTTGTAGCCCACTATAGTGACTTTTTAAAAGGTATTTCTGAGATGAGTGGCCACAGCCAGTCATGTGTCCACTAAGGATTTAGTTTGTATGGGCCTGATGATAGGAATTCATCAAAGGCTGCCGGATAGTGTCTTGCTATCTCTTACTATAGGGAATTTATGCCCAAGTCTCTAGTAGCCATTTTTGTTTTGTTCTTTCCAGTCCAAAATCATTCTCTTTGGCAGAAGAAAACAAAAACCAAAAAACCAAAATGAAAGCTAAGCAGCCCTGCCTTCTTTCTGTTGCTTACTATTATCCCATCTATCCAAGCAGCAGTGCTGTCTCTTCTTTGATCTCCCCTTTCCCCCAATATCTTTAAAAAAAAATAAAACTTTTATGACAAGCTTTTTTTTTTTGACCAGACTGAGCTCATGCTGAGTTTATGAACTCTTGATGGCACTGTTTCAGGACCCTGCTGTACTTTTCGAATTTACTCTCTTTTAGCTGCCTTTGCTTCTGTCTTCTGTCCATTGGCTTTTCGTACATAGTACTATGTACAATTTTTAAAATCCAAGAAGGTCAGTGAGTTCCTCATGCATCCATGTCAGACTCTTTTGTTAACTCCTCTTTTCTTCCTCATTAAAATTGTTTCTCTTTGTTGCCTGGGGTTTCATTCCTGAGATCCTATCTTTCTTCACATGACTTCTCCCTGTAGAATTTTAGGTCATGGGATCCTACCTGTCCTTCCCCTAAACCAGGGGTGGGAAACCTGCAGCCTCGAGGTTGCATGTGGCCCTCTAAATCCTCAAATGCAGCCCTTCGACTGAATCCAATTGTTCTATGAATTTTGGATTCCGTCGAAGGGCCGTTTTTGAGGATCTAGAGGGCCACATGTGGCCTTGAGACCGCAGGTTCCTCACTCTGCCCTAAACCATTCCTGAAATCTGTTCTTCTAAAATCTAGGATGCATTTTAGATTTTGCTCAGGTTTTTTTCTCTTCTGTCATTAATCCTACTGTTAGGATCCTTACATTTCGGATAACTATCACTTACCCCTGGCCTTCACATCCTTTTCATCCCAGCAACCACTTTGTCCTTATGGAATGAGAGTCAGAACCTTGGATAAAAGTTATATCATTGACAACCCTTTGAATAACGAGGTTATTAAGGCAAGTGGAGAAATTACCACCACTTGCTCTGCTTTTGACAGATCTTTAGCAGAAGTCTGGATAATTGAAGTCTGTCACTACTGTATGATGCCCCAGTGGGTGGCATGGCATCTGTTTCTCAAACTCCTTATCTATTTCCTCCTTCTGTAGTATAGTCTGTAGTATAGACAGATGACTTCACTTAGATGTTTTCCTCCATGCTAACCCCCTCTGCTTTCTGGATTTCCTCACATGAGTAAAGCTTAATATACAGTGTTAGTTTCTGTCCTCAAAATATTTTTTTTAAACAAGTTCACAGACCCAGGTTGACACCCCCTGATCTGGACCAACTTCTTCATTTTTCTAGATAAGGAGAAAGTGACTTAACCAAGATCACACCGCTAGTAAGCAGCATAGCTGGAAGTCAGACCAAGGTCTTACAATTCCAAATTCAATGCTCTTTCTTTAGCTATATCCCCTGGACTTAGCTAATTTGCGTACTTATTCTTCTTAACCTTCCATTTTGCCAATAAGGTTTTCTGTGCTCACCTTGCATTCTGGATCAACCAGCCCCACTCCCTCCCCTACCCTCTCCACTGGAAACACTTTTGGCCCTTTCTATCTTTCCACTCCTTTTCCCACTCTGCTCAGAAGATGTTAGCATATGAACAAGTTGCACTTATTATCAATTTAGTTCTCCCTTCTCCATCCCAACCCCTTCCTTCCTTTCAACATGGAAGAGGAGACATTGCAATTTTTATTTCTTTCAGACTCGGAGACTATGAAGGAAAGCAAGGTGCCATCTCCACAGGAGACTATTTCTGAAGAACCGTCAATACAGGAAGCAGTAATGGACTCCATAAGGAGTGGTCTCTGGTACTCCAAGTTAGGAGTAGCCAGAGAATGTGATGGCCACTTGGGGAAACAGCAGGGAATCCAAGAAAAATATTTGAAGAAAACACCCATAAGCAGTAAAACCACCCTCACAGGGAAGAGAGAACCTGAATGTAATGAATTTGGGATATCCTTTAGACAGAACTCAGTCCCTGTTAAGCAGCAGAATGGTCTGATAGGAAACCAATACCATAAAAAAGGTAAATATGAAGAGATCATCAAACATAATTCAGAGCTAATTAAAAATCAAAGAAAGTTTTTAGGGACCAATGAATACAATGAATGTGAGAAAGACTTTAGTAGAAATACACATCTTATCCAACCTCAGAGAATCCATACTGGTGAGAAACCCTTTAAATGTCATAAATGTGAAAAAATTTTCAGTGAGCATTCATACCTTATTAAACATCAGAGAATTCATACTGGAGAAAAACCTTATGAATGCAGTGATTGTGGGAAAGCCTTCATTTGGAAAACACAACTTACTGAACATCAGAGAATCCATACTGGAGAGAAACCCTATGAATGTAATGAATGTGGGAAAGCCTTCAGATTGAATACAATTCTTACCCAACATCAGAGAATTCATACAGGAGAGAAACCCTATGAATGTAATGAATGTGGGAGAGCTTTCAGCCAGTGTGCAAATCTTATTCAGCATCAGAGAACTCATACTGGAGAAAAACCATATATATGCAAAGAATGTGGGAAAGCCTTTAGCAGAAGTACAAATCTTACTGAACATCAGAGAATTCATACTGGAGAGAAACCCTATAAATGTAATATATGTGGGAAAAGTTTCAGGAAAAGTGAAATCCTCACTAAACATCAGAGAATTCATACCGGAGAAAAACCATATGAATGCCATGAATGTGAGAGGACTTTCAGCCAGCAGGCACACCTTATTGGACATCAGAGAATTCATACTGGAGAAAAGCCCTATGAATGTAACCAATGTGGGAAAGCCTTCAGATTGAGTACAAATCTTACTCAACATCAGAGAATTCATACTGGAAAGAAACCTTTTGAATGTTATGAATGTGAGAGAACTTTTAGTCAGCATGCACACCTCATTGAACACCATAAAATCCATACTGGAGAGAAACCCTATAAATGTAATGAATGTGGAAAAGCCTTTAGCCAGAGTCCAGCCCTTGTTCGACATCAGAGAATTCATACTGGTGAGAAACCCTATGAGTGTCATGAATGTGGGAAGGCATTCAGTGATAGATCATCCCTTACTAAACACCAGATGACACATACTGGAGAAAAACCCTTTAAATGTCATGAATGTGAGAAAGCCTTCAGCCGGAGTTCAGACCTTACTCGGCATCAGAGAATTCATACTGGAAATTATAAGATGCTTGGAGTTTGACAGCTTTCAGATGGAGACCCCTTTTATGACACAAGAGCAAGGGCTAGCGAGAACTGAACTGGCATCAGAAGATGTTACAATTGAACAGGAGCTGAGTATCGCAAACTCGTTCTGTTCCTACCTTGATTTTACTGTCACCTACATACTCATTCTAGTGCTTTTTCCCTATTCGTTATCCTAATTTGTCCTTCCCTGAGTCTATGTATCTAACCTGTTCTGAACTGGTAACACTTTCTCTAACATTCTATTTTGACTCCTGGCTTTCTTACTGAGACTGAGGCATGGCTATCTTTGTTTTTAGTCCACAGTACCTTTCTTCATGCAAAAGTTCTCAACTGCTGGCAGCTCAGCAGGTAACTATTGCTTTGCTGATGCTGGGTAAATAGACATGGCACCCCACTCCCATATAGACCTGGCTTTTTAAGGCAAAACAAAAACAAAAACCCTCAGACTCTAGTAGGCTTGATAAAATATAAGACAACTTTAGCAAGCTAAGGAGTCAGTAATCAGTTGTGCCAAATTGTTTCAATTTCTGAGCCGAGATTTGTCTGGGAATGAGTTTGGTACGACTGTATCAAATTAATTCATGATTGGTATTGGTAGCTCTCCTCTGAGATGAGGTGGCCTGGCTTGGGGGGATGTGGCATTTATTCCCTTTTAAGATCATCTTTTTGTACTTGAGCACTGAGGGATTCCTCTGCCTTTGGCCAGGACACCTAAATGGCCCTCTTTTTTGGATCGCACTATTCCACTACCTCTTAACTTGGAGGAGTTTGTACAAATGGGAGGTATGGCTAACCTCATCTAAAGTCATCAGAATGAACACAGGCATTGGAAGAGGTGCAAATAAACCTCACATCCTTCCAGGGAATATCACAATCTTAAGACTGCTCCCTAAGTGTTGATAAGATTTTTCCCCCAAAAAAATATCACATACATATTACCTTGAAAATAGAAGATATGTTTGATAAGTATAGTATAAAACTTTTTTTACTTTGGGGTAGGGTTTTTTGGTGGTGGTGTTGAAAATCAATATGAAAATGTTAACAAAATTATTGACATGCATGGAGAATTTGGTCCAAATACAGAATCTAGAAATCCTTTCATACAAACACTTATGCAGGATTATAAAAGTGGATTATGTCTTTGGCATGGCTGTTTGCCACAGTGGATATAGTATTGGACTTTGTAATCAGAAAGACTTGGATTTAAGCCCCACCTCTGACCTTGGGCATATCACATATCCTCTCGGTCTCAGTTTCCCCATCTGTAAAGCAAGGAGAAAAAGACGTGTATTGCCTAACTTATAGAGTGATTGTGAGGTTTGAATAAGCTGATAAACTCACAGATTTTCCCACATCTGACAGCTGTCCTTTCCACTGATCTAGAAAAAGTAAAAGAGAAACATGTAAGAGATAGACATATTAGGTCCTCAAGTTTGTTTCTTTTTCATCTATCACAGGTCGTGGTTTGCTTCATAGGTCACATTTCATATCACTCCTTCATTCTCTGTGAACTGCTTTCCGGATCCCCATAGAGTTTGGCAGTTGTGCCTATACCCTTTACTCACCCTCTGTCAGATCTACTTATCTACTGCCCAAAGTGCCCTCTTTTCTTTCATCCTTCCTCTCATAGAGCCTATTCCACAAGGCAGTGTGGTTTAGTGAATAAAGCACTGATCTTGGAGTCAAGAAGACCTAGGTTCAAATCCCAACTCAGATAATTACTAGCTGTGTGACCTTGGGTAAGTCTAACCTCTCTGGGTCTCAGTGCCCTTTTTACTTCAATTGTAAAACAAAGGGAATGCATTTGATGGCTCTTGAAGATACTTTCCATCTCTGAATATATGGTCCTCTAATCCCAGAAAGCTCAGCATCTACCAGTTCATTAACTGTCTCTATTAGATATATAACATTTAGGTTACAAACAGAAAGCTTGTATTTGTATTTCAGCCAGCCACATTCTTTGGTAGGGAGATAACCAGTGAAAATGCCTTTTCCTAAGTCTCTGTCCCCTGAAACCTGTCGCTCAAGGCAGTTGTAATTGAACCTTGAATTCTACAGCTTTCGGGTACTCTAGTCACAGGCTTTCCACTAAGTCAAGGACATCCAGAAACTTTATAGCTATGATCGTGGCCAAAAAAATGACCCAGTATACGTCCAAGTCATGCCAGTGGTGACATAAGTCATGGATTGGCACCTACTCTCCTCAAGTCTTGTTACCCATGAGATTTGTCTTTCGAAGCCTGAATGGGAAATCATCATGAACTCCTGAAACTGGTTATCATTCATGTCTGCTTCCTAGAAGCAGGAGGTTGGGGGGTGGGGTGGTTTAGAGGTGTATTTTAGATGGTACTGTGTATACCCCATTACATGGAATCTACCAAAGATGACCGTTGGCTCCTACTAATGTACCTAGAATTGTATCTCACCATCCCCACCATTCTGGAGCACTTAGCAAATACATTGTATTAAATGACACAAAGGCTCAGTGCCACCATCCCTATGTTTCCTGAAAGAATCAGAAATCCGTGTCCTTTAGGAATCTTTGGAGATAAATGTATGGAGAGAGTTCTGTTAAAGAGGCTCTGATGCTTTGTGAAGAGCAGTATGTTCTTCTTTTGCCCTTACTGCCCAGAAATGGTACCATCTCCTGTTAATTCCAGACCAATTATTCTGGACAGTGATGTTTATTATAATCTGATGTGTATATGGGAAGCCAATGAACGAAGAAAAACACTTTAAAAAAA
>CM053623.1:414488026-414511572 GCA_028646595.1 Phalanger gymnotis
GCTACCTGGCCATGTTCCAAGCCAACTTACTTGACTCTTGAGTTTTTTCAGCGAGGTATGACTGCTTATAGACTAAAGAGTTCTATGTTCCAAGCTTGGGGGGTTGTGCCAGCTCTGCCACACCAGCACTCCTCCTTCCCCAAGAACCCCCAACCTGGACTGGACCTAGATCTTCAGCAGGCTCTGCACTCCTGCTCTGATCCACCACTTAATTCCTCCCACCAGGTGGGCCTGGGGCCAGAAGCAACTGCAGCTGTAGTTCTGTAGTTGCCTCACCTCCGCTGCCCTGGGGTCGGTCGCCAAACCACGAACTCTTTTTTACACTCTATCCCCAGCAGCTTTTTCCACTAACCTTCTCTATTGTCTTTGGTGTTTGTGGGTTGAGAAGTCTGGTAACTGCCACAGCTCACTGATTCAGGGCACTAGGGCACGCTCCGCCCGGCTCCTGGTCTGGCTGGTCCACGCCGCCCATGCTGGGCTCTGCTTCTTTCCACTCTGCTCCCAGCTCCCTGCGCGAAAGACCTTACCCAGAGAACATCCAGGCTGTCCTGGGCTGGAGCCCTGCTTCCCTCTGCTATTTTGTGTGTCCTCTAGAATTGGTTCAGAGCCATTTTTTTATAGGTTTTTGGAGGGACTTGGCGGGGAGCTCACGCTGGTCCCTGCTTTCCAGCCACCAACTTGACTCCGCCCCTGAAAAACACTTTTCAAATTCCATATGACCAGCTAGAGTATATTTTCATGCCATTCAAACCATGTAACATCCTGGGGATATTCCAGAGTTTCATGAATATCATCTTTGACAACTGCTGGGCTATGGGGTTGTGGTTGACCTGGATGACATCCTAGTATGCTTCCAGGAACATGACCAGCACAACCAGCTAGCCTGCAGTATACTGGCCTGTACCCACAAATACCAGCTCTATGTGAATCTGGAAAATGCTAGCTCAACCAGGGTATGAAATTCCTGGGGTACTTCCTGAGCTAGCAGAGAGTAAGGATGGGCCCACACAAAGTGGATACCATATAGAAGTTTTATAGTTTCATGGATTGCTATAGCCACTTCATTCCTGAGTTGTTCTTGATAGAGTCCTTCACCAAACTGTTACAAAATCCAAAAGTCTTCCATGGCCAAAAACATCTTTAGGAAACTAAAACACATTCACATATATGTACCTCCATCTTGAGATACTCCAACCTTCACCAATCATTCATTGTGAAAAGACATCCCCCAGTTTGTAACAAGCTATTTCCTCTTGGACCAGGAATGGGGAACCCACAGCCTCAAGGCCACATGTCGCCTTCTAGGTCCTTGGGTGCACCTTTCGACTGAGTCCAAGTTTTACAGAACAAACAGGCAGTTGTTTATTTCCCCCTGTTCTCATTGAAGAAGGAAGAGGAAAAAGCTCTAACAAATATGCATAGTCAAGCAAAACAAATTCCCCCATTGGCCATGTCCAAACATACCTCATTCTACATCTTGTGTCCTTTACCTCTCTGTCAGGAGGATGCTCCATCACTAGCTCTCTGCAATTATGTTTGTTTATTGTGTTTTATGTCCTTCAAAGTTGTCTTTTTGATGTTGCTGCCATTATATAAATTGTTATCCTGGTTCTGTTTAGTTTACTCTGTATCAGTTCATAAGTTTTTTTTTTTAATTCTTAAACTTTTCAGCTTTCAAGCATTTTTTTTCCTCCTCACCTCTCCAATTGGGAAAAACAAAAACAAAACCAAAACCAAAATGCTTTTTTTTTTTTAACAAATATGTATAGTCAAGCATGGCAAAATCTCATATTGGCCATATCCAAAAATGCATATTTCATTCTGTATGTTAGTCCATCATCTCTGTGTCAGGACATAGGCAGCATTTCATCATCGGTACTCTGGAATCATGGTTAGTCATTGCATTGATAAGAATTCTTAAGTCTTTCCAAACTGAAAATTGTTCAGATTTACAATGTTGATGTGGTAGTATTAAGTTATTCTCCTGGTTCTGCTCACTTATGAGCATCACTGCATTAGTTCATATAAGCTTCTCAGGCTTCTCTAAAACCACGTCTTCATTTCTGGTTCTTTGCTACTACAGAAAGAGCTGCTGTAAATATTTTTGTACATATGCATCCTTATTTTGATCTCTTGCTTTAATCGCTTTGTGGCGTAATCCTCAGTAGTGTTGCTGAGTCAAAGTATATTTATGGGCACAGTTCCAAATTGCCTCCCCGAATGGCTATACCAATTTGCAGCTCCACCAAAAGAGTATCAGTGAGCCTGTTTTCCCATAGACCCACCAACATTTGCCCTTTTCCGTTTTTGTCAATTTGTTCTCTGTGCCTCAGCTGTTTTTCTTCTCCAATTCATTCTCCACAGCTGCCAAAATGATATTCCTGAAGCTTGAGTCTGGCCATATCATTCCCCTGCTTATTGTTTTTAGGATAAAATATATAAATTTCTCCCTTTGGCATTTAGAATCCTTCACACTGACTCCAACCTATCTTTTTAGATTGATTTCACATTATTCTCCTTCACATTACCTGTTCCAGCGAAAACTGGCCTATGTGCTGTTTCACAGGACTCAACATGCCTTTGCATAGGATGGCATCCCTCATACTTGGATGCTATCCCTCCTCAGCTCTGCTTTTTAGTATCACTAATTGCCTTTAAGACTTAGCTCACAGGTCAGCTTCTATATGAGTTTTTCCCGATTCCTCTCTTCCCCCAGTTGTTAGTGTCCCCCATCCCTTGCAAATTATATTTACTTATCTCTTTGCATGTCTCCCCCTATATCTAGTAGTTCGTAAGCTCCTTAAAGGTAGAAATTATTTTGTCTTTGTATCCCGGGATCTAACTCAGAGCTTTAGACAAAGTAGACAATTAAATGCTCTTTAAGCTTAATTTGAATTAAAATCCTGGTACTACCAAGTGACTGAGGGGTTCCTTTTCATGAAAGATAAGCTTTGTATTGTCCCTGCTACAGCAAATTCATGGAGCCTGCAACTTAGCTCCCAGCTGGGTAGCTTCAAGGCTTTCTTTTTAGTCTATCTACATTTTCTACTTCTCTCAATTCCATCCTTATCCCACCTCTAACAGCTTTGGGGTATTATAAATTATCGTTGAATGGGATTGACAGATCTATGTTCCTTCTCAGGAGTGGAAAACCAGTGAAGGTCCTAGAAAAGAAAGAATGAAACATTCTTTCACAGCAAAGAACACAGCCCAGTTTTCCAGGTTGGGTTGACAGTAGGACTATGAGAATGGCATATGGTGTATTGTACACTGCCAAATATAACTTCTATATTAGGTGTTTTTGCTTATTTTTTTCTTTTTCACAAAAAAGGGTTCAGTCTGCAGAGAGAGTGTGGGAAATGATTGTGATGTAAAGACAAAAGGAATCAATAAAATGTTCTTTAAAAAAATCCATTTTTCTAGAAATTACCCTTTGTCCATCTGTAACAGCAAGCATCCTGGCACACCCAAGATGGCCTGCTAACCCAGGTTCTTTGATCTGCTTTTAAAGGAAAGATAGCTTTTGAAGGGATTAACAGTCTTACTTTTAATTACATTCACTAGTTCAGGGAAAAGTCAGCACCCTGAACATGGAGAAAATAGAAGCAGAGAAATTAGCACAAAGACCGACAGACAGGGATCCAGCTGTCTGATCAAAGTAATACAACCACCTACATATACCACTGGATAGGGGGAGGACAGATACATCTGAGAAGTTGGAGGGGTTGGGGTGGCTCATATATATATATTTTTATATATATATATATATATATATACACACACACACACACCACACACACACACTTTTGGCTATACACACACACCACACACACACACTTTTGGCTAATAGGCCCAGAGTCAGAAGGCATCACAACCCTCCTGACTCAGTGCCTAATTAACTTAGTACCAACAAGTGTGAAAGCCTTCCTATAAGCAAGCTTCCTCTTTAAGCAAGTTCCTCCTTAGGCAAGTTCTTCCCCCAGTGGGCTGTACGTGACTCAGGATGTATCACAGCTGTGGTTGAACACATGTGGTCATGTAGGCCTATTAATGGATGGGGAAGATCTTATTCCATTGGCATTACACTTTTTTTAGGTTTTTAACCCCATCTAAGACTTATTTTTTACACTAGTTCTTCTGAAGACTGCTGTAATGGAGTGTACTCTTTGCACAGAAAATATTACTGAAAGACTTTACAGCTCTCATTAGTCAGAAGTGCTTTCATATTATCAGTGTTCTGAATGTGAATTGGAAATTTGAAACACTGAAAGTCATTCTTTAAATCAACATGCGTTCAACACCACAGCTCAGCAGCTCCTAGCCAATGTTTTTTCTTTTTTTGTTTTTTTTTTTTTTAACCAAAGAAAACCAGAGAAGATACTAACTCAAAACAAAAACATTTAACTAAAGAGAATAGCATGGTAACTAACAAGGAACCCTCCCCATCACCATTAACATGCGCGCGCGCCCGTGTGCGCGCACACACACACACACACACATATACACACACACTCACAGATTCCTGCACCACCATTAGGAAAGAGAATACTCAAAGCTCTGACAAATCAAATTTCCAAGGTTACCTTGCAGGTGGTGTAATGCCTCTTCATCTCCAAAGCGATCATTGTATCCCAGCAGATTTGATGATGTAGTTTGTTAGGCTGCTTGCTCCACAGTTGTGGCATACTGACGTCTTCTGTTGGGTTGCTTTTGTTGTTGAGTTTCATCTGCTGCTTTTCTGCTAGGTTGCTACTGCCAATACTTCACTGCTGAATTGCAGCTAGGTTGCTCCTTCCCCAACAAGAGTGTCAACAGCTTTAAAAAAAATTGGGGGTTGAGGGGTAGGCTCTCCTATACCTCATGGCTGCTTCAACTTTGTTTGGGTGTGTATGTTTGTGTATGAGAGTATGACCCACAGTTAGACCAAGTGATGTTAGCAAGGACTCCATGTTAAATCCACCTTTTTGACTACTCTCACTAGGAACTTCTCCAAACCCGTTTAATATTTGAGTTGGGGTGAGCAAATTACTCTCGTACCAGAATCATGTAGATTATCCTGAAATTTCACTTAGCTGTACTGGTAGGGGAATGGTGGAGCAAATTACTGCCTTCCCATTTGTAGACAAAGACAGTAAAGCCCAGAAAAGTAAAATAATTTGCCCACAGTCACTCATGGTAGTAAGGAGCAGAGCTGGGATTTGAGTATCAGTCCTTTTGACTCATAATCAAGTACATTTTCCATTGTACAATAGGCTGAATCATTTGAAGAAGGCACTCTCAGATTCAACTCAAAAGATGCCAAAATATACTTGAGAACATGAACAGAAATTTGTTAGTAGACAAAAGCCTCCTTGAATATGGCCCAACTTTTCCAGGTTGGGGTAATAAACTAAGTTATTGTTGGTGGGGTGTGGCACACATTAAAATGACAGTGTCATCTGGTGGGAGGAGATGCTTATGATCATGTCTGTATCAATAAATCCAGAACTAAATTACCAATGTGAAATAGCAGCAGAGATGGAGAAAGCAGTCAAATGAACTAAAAATAATCCATAAAATCTGGAGTCCTCCCAAAGAAATATGAACTCTCCTAACCTATCAGGTTGGACCAAAGCGGGAATATATGCCTGTCTATGGCCTAAGGAATCTCAGAACTAATATTAATCCCCTCCCAGGAAGTAGTGATTACTAATTGTTCCTCTGAGACTTTCAACAAAGCTTTTGTAACTAGGTTTTCCCTTGATCTGGAGTTTATTGGTGAATGCCTGAAGCCCTACGTGAATTCTATTGGAGAGAGTTTGTCCATGAGTAAGTATGGGAAAAGCCCAGACATAAACATCAGAGTACTTCAGTGGGAGGTGGGGCTGTTTGTATTATTAGATTATACTTATTCCTTGCTCTGAAGCAGACTGGCACTGATCATAAAGTATGAATCCATAGAGTGTGAAGTGCCATAAAGTGGCAATCTTTCTGAATCTGTTTTCCCACTAAGGATTTCCATTCTACCCTGCCAAGGTACCTGTACTATAGCAGGTAGAGTGAGGAAGCAAAGGATTAGCAGCCTAACCTCTCATGTCCTGCTCCATGGCCTGACATGTTGCTCTCTCCATTGCTGTGCCAAAGCCCATTAATGCAGAAAGGCTGCTGTGATCCATGGCTGATTCAGCAACAGTGCATCAATGTGCCTTTTTCCCCAAAAGCCACTTTAACACTTGTCGTTTTCCTTTTTATGCCAACTTTGTCAGTCTGATGGATGTGAGGGGAGTTTTCTACCAAAAGCCAGGTTAGAATTAAAAGTAGTTTCTTGGTTGAACCTGGCCTTTGCTGGTAGAAAACTCCCCAGAAAATGTTATCCTTACAAAGCTCTGTGACGTCAGCCACTATGGTTCTTAAAACTGATGATAAATAACTTCACTGGTAAATTAAACTTATGAAAGATTCTATTTGAAAGTAAATGGGGGTGGAACTACAGAATTCCTGAGGTGGAAGAGATCTCTGTGGCCATCTAGTCTCATATCTGAAAGGACTTGCCAAGATATGTAATGAACAAGAATATCTCCTTGAAGACCTGCCATGCAGGGAGCCATCCAACTCCTGATGCAGCATTTTGGGATGGCTTTAATTAGTAGGAAGTTTTTCCTGGAATCAAGCCTAGATTTTCTCCTTTGCAACGTCCACTCCTCACTTGTTTCTGCTGAAATGTCGACAAACAGGACAAATCACATCCCTCTTCGGTATAAGAACCCTCCAAAAACTTGAAAGCAACACCACCTCCAGTGCAAAACCCCTCCCCAACTCCAGACTTTTCTTCAGAATAAATATGAAGATAAACTTCCTTAAACATGTAAATTTAATAGGATAACATTTAAACAATGGCATCTTTTTAGAGTGCTGGTTCAATAGAGTGGCTCCGGGGTATGATTATTTATCTTTTCATAATGTTAGTTCTCTACCATTGAGTCTTTTCAGCCTGTGAAGTGCGATTATCTATTCAACTTACTTGAATATGTGGTTGCAACCCATGTGGTTCTTCAGCTAAGGTACACTTCATGGTTTTATGGTCACACCCAAGTCCCTTCCAAGATTAGCTGTCAATGCTGTCCAGTGCTACTAGCCTGAGTGTCTGTATGCATTCAGTAGACACCTAAGCTCTTTCCTCCAACCCAGTCCAGCCTAGCAAACACCCACAGCTTGTGTCCACAGGTAGAGAATGTCCCACTTTTTTGTCTCTGTCAGGTTCAACAAACTATATCATTTTGAACTTCTCTTGTCTTGCCCCTGTCTTTTCACACCTGGGCTGAGATCTGTCTGCCTGAATTTACCATTTGCATAACCTCTCCTCATCACTGGATCACCAGATTACCATTGACTTGGGCCAAGAGAAACATATTGACCTGCAGGAAGAGAGAAACAAAAATGAGTTCATGTATTATTGTTACTATTTTTATTAATACATAAGTATCCAGTGAGAAAATCTAATCAGAAATGATGGAAAGGTAAGGGGTATTTCTTCTGTTAGAACAAAATTCCTGGATAAAATGCACAAAAAAGCAAAGAGTCCTCATGCTTGTTATTTAAAGCAAAGGAAATACTTCTTTCTTCCTGTAATTGAATTCATCATTCTAACATATCCAGGGGTGGGGAACCTTTAGCTTTGAGGCCACATGTGGCCCTCTGGCTCCTCAAGTGTGGCCCTTTGACTGAACCCAAACTTCACAGAACAAATCCTTTTATTAAGGGGGACTTGTTCTGTGAAGTTTGGATTCAGTCAAAGGGCCACACTTGAGGACCTAGAAGGCCACATGTGGTCTCAAGGCCAAAGGTTCCCTACCCCCAAATACCATCATGTCTCAGTGGAAATGTTACATTAAACTTGCACTTTAAAAAACCAACCTGTACATAATAGAAGTTCATGGTTTCATAGGTAATCCTGTTCAAACTGGGAAGGCCAGAAATTGCCCCATCGATCCCCAGCCTCACTTTATTTAGGTCATAGGGTCACAGATAAGAAAGCTGAAAGTTATCTTAGAAATTGTCTATTCCCAAACACCCATACCCTTTGGCCCAGAGACTCCATTACTGGCCTCATAGCCCAAGGAAGTCATTGATAAGAAGAAAGTCCCCATATACACCTAAGTATGTATAGCAGCACTTTCTACAGTAGCAAAGAATTGAAACAAAGTAAATGCCCATTGATTGGGAATAGGTAAACAAACTGTGGTATGTGAAGGTAATGGAATATTAGCGAATTGTAAGAAATGATGTATGTGGTGAATATAGAGGAGCATGGAAAGACCTACATGAACTGATGCAGAGTGAAGCAAATGGAGCCAAGGAAACAGTATGCAGAAAGACTACACCAAAGGAAAAGAACCACCACATACACAAAATCAAAAGTAAATGATGCAGAAAGAACAAGGACAGCTCTGAAGAGGTGTGAGGACACTCCCAATGTACCCTTTGAGGAGGTGGAAGGGGAGTCCCGTTCACAGGTGCTGCACATTGCCTGTGGTTTTGGACTTTTTTGATGCATTGATGGCCTGTGTTGATTTTTTCCCTTTGTCTTTTTTTTTTGTCTTTAAAAATACTATTTGCTATATGGGATGGCTCTCTGAGGGAAAGGATACTAGGTGAAGAAACTGTGAAGATGTAAAAAATATGACTTCATTTAAAAGGTACTAAGAAATCATAGTCCACCTTCCTTTTCACAAATGAGAAAATTGAGGCTCAGAGATCCGAAGACATTTGCTAGGGGGCAGTGTAGACAGAGCTCTGGGCCTGGAGCCAGGAAGACCAGCTTCAGAGACTTATTTATAGCCGAGTGATTCATAACCTCCATCTGCCTTGGTTTCGTCAGTTGTAAAATGGGGATAATAAGTAGCGTTATGTCCCAGTGGAAGAAGAGTGTTTGCAAACTGCTCGTAAACCACGAAGTGCCCTATAAGCGCTGTTTGAGATGACTGCCCAGGGTCAGACAGGCAGGAAGTGGAGGAATCAAGACCGGACTCCAGCACGCGGGAGCTTTTGTTGGTCCAGATCCCCGCCCCGCCCGTTCCCCTAACAAGGAGGCAATAGGTCTTCCGGAGGATCGTTAGTGCGCGGGCGGGTCGGGGCGGCCTAGGTTTGGAAGGGGCTGCAGGCCCTGCCCGGCCCGGCCTGGCCTTGCGGTGCTTCAGGCACTAGGGAGAGGTGGGTCTAGACGGCCTCACTTCTCCGGAGGGCTCGGGTCTTTGGGATCGCCTGGGTGACTGACAGCTTGTACGCCCGCCCCCTGCTCCAGCGGGCCTGGGCCTGGGCCAGCCCCAGCCCGGGGGCCCCTACGCATCTTAGCAGGTGGCTGCTCAAGGTCCCGGCTCTCTAAGGGGAGGGGCGGCTGGGCACGGCCTTCACCCCCAAGGAGACCCCCAGCGGCCCGGACACAGCCCACGTGAGGCCCGGAGGCAGCCTCGGGGGCTAGAATTTAAACGCTAGCTCAGGGGAAGGGGGCGTGTCTGAGAGCGAGCGGCATAGGGAGAGGGGGCATGTGGGTGAGCCTGAGGGGCAGGGTTTTTGGGAGAATACCTGTGAGCTAGGCAGGGGGCTGGAAGTCGGAGGCTGAATCCGAGGGGCGGGAAGGGAGTTATTGGATTGAGGAGGAGGGGGAGGGTCGCGTGGCCTGAGCGCTTGAGGGGCGGGGCCAGAAGGCTCTCCTCTACAGAGAAGGTGGAAAGGGGGCGGAGTCCAAGAGCTCAGAAGGGTGGGACGGGGTCACGCCATTAGGGAGCTGAGGCCAGGTGAGAGGGGGCGGGGGGCGGGGCTGGAAGCCTCGGCCCCAGAATGAGGTGGAGTCTGAGGGCTGAGGGGGCGGGGCCAGAGTCCACTGCTGCTCCAGAACTCTGTCCCGCGCTGGATCTACCGCTTCTTCTGGCCGTCTGTCCTCTGGTTGAGCAGTCTGTGTGTCCCGAGCCGCTGCCGTCATGGAGTACTCGTCCGGCCTGGTAAAACCTGCTGCTCCGACGCATGCTCGCCTGCCGCCCCCTCTCTCCGTGGGCCCCACGCATCCATCCCCGTGCGAGTGGACATCTGGGCTGCGGCCTGAGCCCGGTCTTCCCTTCCCACGCCGGGGCGGCCCGGACGCCGGGCTCTGCCCTCGGGGGGCCGCGGGGATGTAAGGGAGCCCTCGCCCGGGGAAGGACCACGGCGCCGGCGCCCCACCCCCACGCTTCAGCCTCTGCCCTCTGCCCTCCCGTTGCCTTAGCCTTTGGGCAAATCCATCCAGCTCCAGAGAGTGTCCTGCCTTTGCGCAGGCGGGGTTGGCGGGCCCCATCTGAGACAGGGAGTGCGGGAGAGCCCCGCAGGTGAGGGGTGCAGGACCCGAGGCAGAAAGCCCTGGGTTCAGATCCTCCTTCGGCCACTAGTTGTGCCCGGGGCTTCGCTTAAAATCTTTGAGCTTCGGTTTCCTCACCCGTAACGTGAGAAGAGTAAGACTTATAATACCCACCTTAGGGCTGGCTTGAGACTCGAGTCTGATAGTGCCTGTAAAGGGCTTTGCGGACTTTAAGGAGTCCAAGGGTTTAAAAACGTCACTTTTCCCACCGTCCCTGGCTTCTGTGCCAACATAGCCTCACTAATATTTTTGGAAGAGCTATTCAGTCAGCGTTAGTACCCCAACAAGACCGTTGTAGGCTATACACAAGGATCGAAAGCATTAACCCTTGGATGTTATGGTATGCTGGAGGCTTTCAACTTTTCACAAAATAAATGCCGGTGGAAAAAAAATTTATTGGATTTTTTTCATTTAAAATGTATATTTGCAGAAGAAATGTTAAAGTGTCCTTCACTGTGCTTCGTTGAATGCTTGTACCTTAGAAGATGCCTATCTCGACTACTTCTAATCCCAAACTCCCTCACTAGTGTCACCAGAATTATAGTTTTATGAGAAACAAATATGTCTGTAGCATGTGTTTGGTGCCATTTGAAGTTTATCCGAAACGTTATGCCTAGCTTGTTTCCATTTAGGCATAGACAGGCTTCTTTTTTATCTTAGGTTTGGAGACTGCTTGGTGTATATCTGAGCTGCTATTGTTGTGTTTACTTAGGATGCTTCACTTTTGATTGCGGTTTTGGTAGTTGGTGCCTCAGTATTACTGCTGTCTTTAAAGAACATGGGATCTCCAAAGAAGAAAGACCTCATCACGTTACTGGATCCAGATACAAAATACTCGCTGCCCCTGATTGATAAACAGGTAACCTTCTGTGTCCCTGAAGCTAGCCAGATGTTCCTTCTGCCAGGACATCTGGAAACAGAAGGCTGTTCATGAAAGTTCATGGCTGTTCATCTGGCTAGTTCATGGGGACTCTGGAAATAGAGAACATTTGTTGGCTGTGTCATAGAGGGGATTTTTTTCGTGTATGGATCGAACTATATGGCCACTGAATTCCCTTCTAACTCTTAAATTTTGTGATTTTGTTGTTTGGAAAGAGGCCGTCCACCGATGATGGAGAATCTCACTGTGAGTGAATATGCTTTCTATTGTTTTCCTGGGAACATGGAACCTCTTTGAACCTCTCCTGTAATCATCCCAGGATAAAGGGCTCTCTGTATTTGGAGGAAACAACATGGCTCAAAGCTGGGAAAAGGGATTTGTATTTGGAGGATGGGGTTTCTTAACCCGGTGTTCTGAAATGTGGGGTTTTAAAAAATATTTTGATAACTATTTCAGTATAATTGATTTTCTTTGTAATCCTATGTACTTCATTTTATGCATAGATTTCACCAGATTGCCAAAGGGCTTCATGATACATAAAAGGTTAAGAACCTCTGGTCTAGAACATATCTAGTGCCCTTTGAATTTTTTTCTGATTTCCAGTAAGGAGGAGTTTTTGTCACCTATGAAAGATGGCACAATTTCTCTCCCTTCTTTAAGTCTCAAGATTGTATCAGAACTGGATCAGGCCTAGAGACTGAATTTTCATTTCTTCAGAAGATTGTTATCTCATTCCTTTTGGCTCTAGGCTGTGTACTAATTTGTGTTCTAGAGTTTCTTTACTTAATTTCTTGTTTCCTAATAATTCTAAGACAGCACTATCTGCCAGGGGATTGAATTGCATGTGGGGTGAGGTAGCAAACATGATTTCTTTCCTTGGCTTCAACAATGATTTCTCTGCTTGGTCTCAGCTATCTTTAGGATACAGTAGCCCTTAGAAATACTTATAATCACAATCTTAAATCACCTATATAAGTATGTTCATTGTAATGAATTCATTTAAAACACTGGTTCAAACATTCTGAAGATGCAGGAACCTGATAGCCACGTTTTCTTCTTTGGTTGGCTAGAAAGGAAGTTGATCCTCTCACAAGTTTGTATAGCTCCCTGCCAGGTAACTTTCCCCACATATATAAAGGGAAGGAAATGGATACTTTCTGAGGCCAATGGAACTTTCCTTTAGTGCTTATTTATAGTCTAGTACCATATACTGTATTGGCATGTAGGGCACTATAAACCCTGAGAAGGATGGAATGATTCTTGTATTTTCTGTTTCACTAGGAAATCAGCCACGATACCAAGAGGTTCCGGTTTGGACTTCCTACGTCGAATCACATTTTAGGGCTCCCCGTAGGTAATAATGATGATAACACTTCTAATGTCTTGCTCTATAATTCAACATTTATTAAGTCTACTCTGCAAAGCTCCACGCGCTCTCTGTAGCGCTTTATTTGTCAAAGCATAGGATTACAGCCAAAAGGCACCTTAAAACTCAACCAGTTCAACCCTCTTGTTTTCTCAGAAGAAAGCTGAGATTCAGAGAGATTACTGCTTGCCCAGGATTGCATTGGAAGCTGATAGCCGTCAGAACTCTGATGCTGGTCTTCCACCTTCAAGCCCAGTGCTTCCAAGTATTTGATTTAATGTGGTTCTCATAGCAGCCCTGCGATGGAAAGACTGCACAGAGAGCATGTGTTAGCTCCATGTTAGCAGAGGTGACGGAGGAGTGTGGCAGCTCAGATAGTCATTTGGATTTAGTTTTTAGGGGCTTATGTGAGGGTTTGTTGTTGTTTTTCCTGCAAATTTCCTTTTGTATCCCCTTGTTTTACAGATGAGAGAACGGAGGTCCAGAGTTTGAGAAATGATTTGCCCAGGGTCACGTCAGTGAATCAATGGCACAATGGAACCTAGGTCTCCTGACTTCTAGTCTACCATAAAACACTATCCATTGGCATAATCCATTTCTAATTTTTGTTCATAGGCTGATATGAAAATGTTTTATCAGAAGCAGGGCAGCATAGTGCTAACAATAGTAACTGATATTTATATAGCACTTCAAAGTTTCCAAAGTGCTTTACATACATTCTCAAATGAGCCTCATTTTCAACCCTGAAGTAGATTACAAATATTATGATCCCCATTTTTCATATGATAAAACCGAGCCCCTGAATGTTCAAGTGACTTGCCTGGGGTCACACAGCCAGTGTGTATCAGAGGGAGGATTTGGACCTCCGTCCCTACAGTTCCAGGTTGCCTCGATGCCTGGTGGCCTGGGGTCTAGTCCTCACTGCCACTTGATAGCTATGTGATAGGAGGCAAGTCATTTCCTTTCTGTGGACTTGAGTTTCCTTACATGTAAAATGGGAACATAATGCTGCCCTCCTGGCCTCCCGGAGTCTTGAGGATCAAATAAGATGATAGACGTGAAAGTGCTTTGTAAATGGCAAAGCATCATCTAGAGAGATGGAGTAATGATTTTTTTTAAAGCCTATCTGGTTGAGATAGAGGAAAGGTGTAAGTGGGGGTAGGGAAAGGCTGGAAGGAGCCACCACAATCAAAACTTATGGCTTTAGTTATCCACAGCTTTTTGGGGGGAGAGCAAATAATTGAGATCCATCCCTTAATTCAGTGAATAGAACTGAATGAGTTTCATTGACTGATTCAATCCAAAGACATTCCCCAGATTTTATTCTACTCTCTGGTTTCACTTCTTCTTTATCTTCAACTCTTCTTAGAGCGACTACCTTCCAGGAACCAAAGGATGTCAAATATTCTGTCTTCTATTGGTGGTGGAACTAAGGGGCACTGAAATGTGCAGAAACAAGGCCCGCAGTGAACCAGAAGGCATAGTGAAAGCTTCTATAATCAGCTGAATAATTAAGAATTGGGTTAAGAAAAAAAAAACCCTTCATTTTGTATTTAACATACTAGAAAAGGCCAGCCAGGACTCCAAGACCTTTCCAGAGTTCTCAGAGGCACAGATAAGATCTTGGTTATGCAAGCTGCTCGCACAGCTGGCAAATCTCAGTTCTGAGCTACATCACTCTTGTTTTGTAAAGTGGACAGGGAAAGCCTTTACCAAGGTTGGATGATAGATTATACCGTGACACTGGCCAGATTCCTAATCATTGTCTCCCATCAGCTCCTACTGATTAGGAGGGCTCAAAGCCAAGGCCTCTGAGGGCTTCCTGTTCTGCAGCTGCAGAGCTATAAGCTTATCTGTATCAGGTTATTTGGTTGGGTCTGGGGAAAACTCAGCTTAGATTATATGACTAGTTATTATAGTTCGATGCTAGTAACTATTCAAAGTACAGACTTAATGGGGAGGGGGAGTCAGGAAATGTGTTGTAAAATCTTAAGTCAGGCTTTAGGAATAGTTTGAGGCCAAATGGAGTGAGTGTAGACACTGGGTCACATACTCTGTGACAGCCACAAACAGAACATAGGGATGTCACCAACATGCATAATGAAATTGCAAGTTCCGTGATGGCTGTGGATGGCATATTCTCCAGCATAAGCTGGTTCTATATTGGCCATGGCAATTAACTAAAATCTAACGTTTGAACAGTGCTTTGAGATTAAAATGACCTGGCACATAATAGGTGCTTCGTAGATATTTGTTGTATTAAAATGAATTTTCATAGCTGTGTCTTAATTTGATTCTCAAAATAACCCTGAATAGAGGTGATTATCTCAGTCGCACAGATGAGGAAACTGCTGTTTGGAGAGTTGAACTGATTTGACCTGGTATGGTTTTCAACAGGCAGGGCCGGAGTTGGACTTTGAGATCTTCTCACTTCCAGAACAGGGATCTTTCATTGATCCACTGGGTGTCTACTGAAAGATACAGGAGCCCAGTCTGAGAACGTTTAATAACCGGTCTTTGCCTAAGCATGCTGTCATACCTTGTACATGTCTCTACACAAAGATAAAGACCTGAAAGGGACCTTGTAGAGGTCATCTGCTCTCATTTTAGTTTACAGAGAAGGAAACTGAGGTTTTAGTGAGCAGTACAGCAGGAGCTTGAGTCTGTTCATGCCCATTGTACTGGGATGGCAAGTGGGAGGCAAAGAACAGCATTAAGTTGTTGGAAGAAAAGAGTTTCATTTTAATGAATAGTTTTATCTTCTTAACAGAGTCATTGTTTGACGTTATAGAAAAGACTTATTCTCCTTGACCTTAGAGGGCAGAGCTAAGAGTACTGGGGTAGAATTTGCAAAAGGACAGATTTTGACTTGCTATAAGGAAAAACTTCCTAATAATCAGTGGAATAGGGTACCTTAGGAGGGAGTGGGTTTCCCCTCCCTGGAGCTTTTCAGGGAAAATCTAGTTGGTAACTTGTTAGAAATGTTACAGGTATAAGACTTGTAAAATATAATTGGGGTTGAGGCTGCTAGGTGGAACAGTGCATAGAGTACCGGCCCTGGAGTCAGGAGAACCTGAGCCTCAGACACTTGACATTTACTAGCTGTGCGACCCTGGGCAAATCACTTAACCCTGCTTGCCTCACCAAAAAAAAAAAGTATATCTATGTATGTATATATATATATATATATATATATATATATATATATATATGTATATACACATATATATATATATAGTGTGTATGTATATACATACACACACAACACATATATGCACACACAGACGTATATATATAGAGAGAGATATATAGATATGTATAGATATATATACACATACACACACACACACGCACACACAAATGCACACACAAAAATTGGGGAAAGACGACTTCTGAGATCCCTTCCAAAGCTGACGTTCTTTGATTCTGTGAAATGCATTTTACCTTTCCATCAATTCTGAAACAGATGTTTCTTTGGAGTTTTTCCTGGATATTTGTGTTCATGTTTATTTTAAAAAGAAAAAAGGAGAATTCTCCACAAAACTCACTTTTTATTTTTCTCCTCCTTTAGGTCAACATGTTTATCTCTCAGCCAAAGTCAGTGGCAATCTAGTGATCCGGGCCTATACTCCTGTTTCTAGTGATGAAGTAAAAGGCTATGTGGACCTTATTATTAAGGTAAATGCAGGCAGCTCCATTTTAGCCTAGGTGTAAAAAGGCATGAGAAGTTTAAAATGTTATATTTTGGAGAACCTGACAGTGATAGCGACTGTAACATTATTTCCCTGATTCATTTACACTATGAGCGTCTACTGAAAGATACAGGAGCCCAGTCTGAGAATGTTTAATAACCGGTCTTTGCCTAAGCATGCTGCCATTCAGAATCTTCTAGAATTCATCTAAATATATGTATGTATTTACATATATGTGTATGTATATATATATGCAAAACAATATAAACATATTTTGAGTATACACATTAAATAAAATAGGCTTTAAAATTGCTTTTCTTGGGGCAGCAAGGTGGCATAGGGATTAGAACACTGGCCCTGGAGTCAGAAGTTCAAATAAAGTTCAAATAAGGCCTCAGAGTTATATGCCCTAGTTATATAGCCCTTGTTATATGACCCTGGGCAATTAATTCCAATCGCGTCCAAAAAAAAAAAGAAAAAGAAAGTTGCTTTTCTTTTACAATTTATAATAAATTCAAAGTGTAATTTCCAAAGCTTATTTGTGCTCGCCTTCTGTGCATTTTTGGAAAAAATGCCTCAGGGAAGACTTAAGAGCTCTGAATGAAACATAATTTTTGAAAGTGGGCAATATGGGAATTCGTTTTACTTGACTAAGCATATTAGTTACAATGATTTTTATTTTTTTTTTCAATTGAGGGTAGAGCTGGCAGAAAAAAATCAAGTTTTATTAATTGAAAAACAATTTAATTAAAAAAAGAAAAACTTCAGTGGCCCTCTTTCTTTTTCTTTTCCTAATGTTCCTCTTTTTCTTTCCCCTCCCACTCTCTACTGGGAGAAAAAAGAAAAACGAGAAACAAAACTCTTATAACAAAGGTCTATAGTCAAGCAAAACAGATTCTCCCATTGGCCATGTGCAAACATGTATCTCTTCTTCAACATCTTTAGTCCACTGTCTACTGTCAGGAGGTCTGGAGTTATGGTTGAGCATTGCCTTGATTAGAGTTCTCAAGGCTTACAAAGCCTTTTGAATTTACAGATTATTATCGTATAGATTGTTTTTTGTGATTCTGCTTATTTCAGCCTGCATTAGCTCATACAAACCTTGCCAGGATATTTGGAAGCCATCTCTTTTGTCATTTCCTTAGGTCACAACAATATTGCATTTATGTACCCTAATTTGTTCCACCATTCTCCTATTGATGTTCGTCGCCTTAGGTGCCAATTCTTTGTTATAACAAAAATCATTGCCATAAGTATTGTTGTATACATGGGCCCATTTCCTCTTTCTCTGATCCCTTTGGAGTATAGCCTTAGTAGTGATATCTGAATCAATAGATATGCACATTTCAATGATTTGGGGCACAATTCCATATTGCTTTACACATTGCTTAGACCAATTAGTGCTCTGCTGGCAGAGCATTAGTGTGCTTGTTTCCCAGACAACAATTGTCATTTCTCAATTTTGTCTTCTTTGCCAGTCTCATGGGTGTGAAGTGAAATCACTGAGTTGTTTTAATTTGCTTTTCTCTAATGTTTAGTTATTTGGAGCATTTTCTCATGCAGTTAACAGCTTTAATTTTTTCTTTTGAAAACTTCCTGTTCATACCCTTTGACCATTTATCTCTTGGAGGATGGATGTTGTTCCTATAAATTTGAGTCAATTCCTTAAATATCTTAAATATGAGACCTTTATCATATAAAACTTGCTCCAGAATTTTTGCCCAGCTTTGTCTTCTTAGCATCCAATTTTAACTGCCAGTTTTATTTATGCAAAAACTTAAATTTTATGTAATAAAACTTGCTCCACTTTATCTTCTTAGGTCCTCTATGTTCTTTATTTGGTCATGCACTTTTGCCCTATCCATCGTTGAGTAATACAGGTCTTATCTAACAGTGAAATGACCAAAGATTGGCTTATAAAACTATACGAATAGACTGAATTATCTGGTTAGGCCTTCTATGAGTAAATATCATGGTAGAGTTATTATAGTTGTTTGGAGACTGTGAGAACCAGCAAGGCCTTGTTTTCCAGGTTTACTACAAAAACGTGCACCCTAAATTTCCTGAGGGGGGAAAGATGTCTCAGTACCTGGATGACATGAAGATAGGGGATACCATCGATTTCCGAGGGCCAAACGGGCTCCTGATTTATAATGGACAAGGTACTCCTGCTCATGCCCAAAGAAAGGTTCTTTTGTTTTCCAAGATGTTTTGGGTGGGAAAAAGATGGAGCATGTTCTAAGACATTTTCATCATTTAAAGAAAATACTTTTCAGAAGGTGAAATAACATAAGTTTAGATTGCAATGCCCAAGATTGTCACTTCAAGCAAAATATCCTATTTATTTTATTCATTTAACAAAACTATAGTATAAAGCATGCCTGCTGCATGCATGACCAATTCTGTGCTTGATGTTTTAATTACTGGGAGGTTTTGTATTTCCTGCTTTACATGGTTGTGATGTGTATGTTGTTAGAGAAGGCCTTTCCTATTTCCTGCTCCTGCACTGTCATGCTCTCTAACGTGGGCAAATGGGAGAGGCTGTGAGTTTTCTCCTTTCCTGTTTAATCGGGAATAATCCATCTCTTTACTAGTTTACTCTTCTAGGGCAGCAGGAAAGGAAGTATATTCTCTGAGATACTCTGAGGAAAGTTCAGAAAGTTGTTACTTAGCACTTTTTGCAGGTAAGCTGGCAATCAAACCGGATAAGAAGAGTCAACCTAAGATGAAGTTTGCCAAGAATTTGGGAATGATTGCTGGCGGGACAGGTAAGACCTTACCAGGGGTGGCATAGTGCTGTGGAGAGCATTTTTAACTTGGTGTTTGAGATCTGGAAGGACAAGCAGATTTCTTTGCAGATTTCCTTGACTCACATGGATATCCAGGTTTTAGGTTTGTTCCCTAAATCACTGAACTTTACAAAGACTTGGAGTTCAGGGTTTGAATTTAAGTGATGAGCCTGTAGTGCTCTCCCATTTCAGCAACATAGCCTGTCCTGAAGGTGTGGCAGCTGCTATCACACGTTTATTCAGAGGGGCAGACTGAGTGGGCCTAGCCATGGAACACTGCACTGCTCTCTATTCTAGAATTGTACCTGAGAAAAGGAGAAAGAGCTGGATTGTTCTTTGCATCCGAACAAAACTGCAGTGATCAGATTCTTCACACCTCTAACTTCAGAAGGAAGGGTGTGAATGAAGCTTATTAGATGATGTACAGAGTAGTCAGGGGGCCCAAGTTTCCTCAGGTTTGGGTAGCTGAATAGCACCCATCCAGATACCAATTCCGTTGAATCCAGAAAATGAAAAAAAATGTTTTCTTGGATATTTTCTAGGAATAACACCAATGCTGCAGCTGATTCGGCACATTACCAAGGACCCTGAAGATGGTACCAAGTGTTCCCTTATCTTTGCTAATCAGGTTAGGCAACAGTTCATTGAACTCTGTTCACTCTCCCTGCCCTTGGAAGTCATGAACATTAAGCTTTAAGTAGGACAGGGTTTATCTTTCTTTAACAGACCATGTGCTTTGGAGTTTCTGTTTGAAGGTATTTTAGTTCAGCGGCTATTATGTTCAGTCATTCAACAAACATCGAAGAGGAGCTACTTTGTGGCAAATGGGGTCAGATGGGACAAAGGCACCGTTGGCTTTTTGTGCAGAATGTACAAAATGCAGCTGTCTACAATTGGGGACTCCACTTCTTCAATTCTAAGTCCTCTGTATACTGACCTCTAACCTAATCATTTGATGATAATTTTTTCCAAAATCGGCAATGATCTTATGGCCAGATCTAGTGGCTTTTTCTCCATCCTCATCCTTTTTGACCTCTCTGCTGCTTTTGACACTGTTAACTACCCGTTTTTGGATTCTCTCTCCTATCTAGTTTTTTGTGCCACTCTCTCCTGCTTGTCCTAGCAGTTTGATTGCTCCTTCTCGTTCTCTTTTGCTACTTCTTCATTCTGGTCACACTCATTAACCACAGATATCCCCTTGGGTCTCTGCCATGGGTCCTCCTCCCTTTTCTCTCTAGCCTGCCTCCTTTAGTGATTGCATTAGCTCTCATAGATGACGTTATTTATGCATGTGATTCTCAGATCAGTCCATCTAGCCCTAACCTCTCCTTCAGCTCCAGTTGTACATTACCTACTGCCTCTTGTACATTTGAACTAGATGTCTTGTAGACATCTCAAACTCAACATCTCCATATATATATATATATGTCTCCCCTTCTGTGCACTCACACACCTACCACCCTGGCTTAGGTTCAGATCACCTCAAGCTTAAACTTGGCAGCTGAATGAACGATGTGACTGAAGCAGAGAGACCAGAGCCTAAAATCCTGTTTGCCTTCTCAAACCCTTAACAGCTTGGCCCTTTCCTAATCTTCTTCTGCTTTACTGTGTCTTTGCCTTTCTCTGTATCCCCAGCATCTACTATGGCCTGGCACACTGTCGTTGCTCAGTAAATGCTTGTTGCTTCATTGAATACTAAAAAACTTAAGAACATGTCCATGCGTGTCTTTTTCTCCCCTCCTCCTACCACACTGTACCTTTACTCAGGTCCTGGGGGATGTGACAGTATCTCTGAGCACATCTAGCTTTATCTCCTCTTCTCAAATTGTGTTCCAGCCTCTGTGGTTTACTCAGTTTCTCTCCTCCCAGTTTACCCACTCTTTCCCCACATTGGCTTTTGCCAAATTACCTTCCATTCTTCATACTTTCAAATCCCCCAAGGCTTTCACAATACCTGCTAAAACTTTATCTGATTTTTCTCCTTTGAAATATGGATCTTTCTACATAGGTAATAACAATGTGCCTGTTTCTGTGCTGGGCTGACTGTAGTCAGTATTTGTTTTTGACATACTGTTGGTGTTAGACTTTTCTATTCCTGCCTGAACAGTAAAGAAGAGAGTCCAGGAAATATACTTGAGACACTTCTTCAATGTGTGTCTTTCCTTCTAGACTGAGGAAGATATTCTACTGAGAGCAGAGCTAGAAGAGGTGGTGAAGAATCATCCGAACCAGTTTAGTCTGTGGTACACTCTGGACAGGCCTCCTAATGGTAATCCTTGTGTGCTTCCCTCAGCTAGAAGTAGGGAGAGTAGCACTGCTCCCAGATGTTGAGTTAGAGGACCTGGGTTCCAGTCCTGGCTCTGGTGTGGATTCATTGATCACTAAGGTCCCTTTCACCCCTAAAAGCCATGATCCTTTGACTTCTGTCTGTTCTCACTATAGTCACTGTTTTTACTGTCTCAGGCCCCGTAGGTTTAAGTCTTCCCAGGTCAGAACTGGCTTTTGACTTGCTTTAAAGAGCTTTGGCTCAGTATCACAAGGAGTAACACTTCAGGTCACTTAGCAGGATGTAACAGGTTCAGTCCTTAATTCATTGCCTCCTATCTGTGTCCGGTGTCATAAAGTTACCTTGGCAGGGTGAAATGGGAGTACTATATAGGGTAAAGTAGGAAAAGCAATTCAAAAGACTGGAAAGACTAGTTCACCAACACTTTTGTGATCAGTGCTAACCTGCTGCAGCTCAGGGCAGGAACGAGATCCGAAAGGTAAACAACCCTCACTGGCCTGAGGTTCCTTCCTGAGCATTTTCCCAGGCTTACTGATAGACAGATGCATTCTAGCCATTTGGGGTGTTTTTGTTTGTCCTTTGTTCTTGAAGAGGACCGTGATATCAGGGAGGTGATGCCATGACACGAAAATGAATTGGATCTAAGTGAGGGAGCCAAGCAATATAGGCGCAGCCCATATGCCCACCAGTTAGCTTCACATTAAAGATAGATCTGGCTTTAGAAGCAATAGTGAAATCTCCGTACAAAAGTCATTAATGCATTATTGGCAGGGAATTATAGGTGGAACTAAGAAGTCTCAAACTGTTGGCTGGATACTTCCTCTAGGAAGGGTTTGAACCACTATGATAGAACCTCAGGTTTTTAAGATAATTTCTAACTAAAACTTACCACTGTTTCCTCTGATGCCATTTCAGATTGGAAGTATAGCTCTGGATTCATTAATGCAGACATGATCAAGGATCATCTTCCACCACCAGGAGATGATACTATCATTTTGATGTGTGGTCCTCCTCCAATGATCCAGTTTGCCTGTCAGCCCAACCTGGAAAAACTGGGCTATGCTCAAGACAAGACTTTTGCCTACTAACAAATTCCTGTTAGCAAGTGTATCTTGGTACCTTTGTGTTGAGTTTCAGAATGTCTTATTCAAAGCCTGTTTAAAAAATAGTATGGTTTTTAAAATGTTAAAATAAGTAGTTTTCTAAATGATCTTCTATCAGAATGAGTTGCAGAATTTAAAAACACATACAAAACTTCTTCCTGCCTTGTTATCTTATCTGAGATTTCCGTGGGCTCTTTAAGTCTTGGTCAGGGACCAGAGCCTGAGAAGCTGTGCCCAAGGGATTCAGTAGTATATTGTTCATGTTAGATCCAAACAACAAGTGATGTTAATCGATCTGCAGAACAGCATTTGGCTTAATACTTTAGTGAAATAAAATTTGTGTAAAATAGAATTTAAAGTCTTGTGTGTATTGTAGATTGCACGCATGCCTCCAACCCACGATTCAAGAGAGTTCATTATCAAGAGCTTTGGATAGCTACAAAGCTGTTATTAGGCTTTATATTAGTGTTGTCTGTTTTCTAGCATAGTCTTAAAGGGGAACCCTCAGCAGGGAGGGAATTTGTAGACAGGGCTTTTGTGTAAAATATGTCAAAAATTGATTTCAGGAAGAATAAAATGGACTTCCATTGTAGAAATGTTAAAATCCAAGTTCTCCAAAGGAATATTGGAGTGGGGAAGGGCAAGGCAGGCAGGAAGGAAAGCAACCAGGAGTGAGCACATGACAATAACAAAGGATGGGGCATCTCTCTCCCTAAAGCTACTGGCCCCAGTCTTGCAGGAGCCCATTGCGATTAGCAGCAACTGAAAGGGTTGCTGTCTTGTTTAGGCGAAGTACCCCATTTTGTTTATTCATTCCCATCGATAGGCATCTGCTTTGTTTCCAGTTCTTTGCTACCACAAAACGTTCTGCCATAAATATTTTGGTATATATTGGGACTTTATACTTATCAATGACCTCCTTGGACAAAAGGATATGAACATTTTAGTCATTTATGTGCATGATTCCAAAATGTTTGTACTGAGATACGTATTTTTGTTAGTGTTAAACCTGTAACAGAGACCACCATTGGAGAAAAAATTCCATTATAAACACCTAGAGAAA
>CM053623.1:414512072-414554014 GCA_028646595.1 Phalanger gymnotis
GGCAAGTCACTTAATGCCTTTTGCTTCAGTTTCCTCATCTGTAAAATGAACTGGAGATGGAAATGGCAAAGCATCCCAGCATCTTAGCCAAGAAAACCCCAAATGGGATCACAAAGAACTGGACATGACTAAAATGACCCTACCAACAAAAAAGGTGAGAGAGAGATGTTTTTTTTTTTTACTTAGCCAAGCAGAGGAGTAAAGAGGCACTTCCTCCCACAAAGGTGTATGTAGAGAGGAGGAATCTCCTGTTATGGAGATGCAGAAGCCCCAACAGAGAAGAGACTGCTTCTCTCCCTCCTCTCCAGAGCTCCCGGGGAATCCTGTGGTAGAAATGTCTTTCCAATGCAATTAGAGAGAAAAGACAGAACTTCTCCAACCAAGAGGAACAGATTTGGAAAGATGGGGGTGGGAGTAGAAAGGGAGGGTCTTTCCTTATGCAGATATAAAGGCAAGAGTAACTTAGGACCAGGAATATCTCCTTTGATCCTACCTCCTGGTCCTAATCCTTAATGGTATGCAGTCACCTCTGGGAAAAGGAAGGGGGAAAGAACAGGAGAAGCCTGTAATGGCTTCCTGAATTAGAGCTCCAACTGCATGTCCCCACAGAGACCTTGCCAGAACTCGGCAGGGAGGTAGAGCTGAAACGGTTGTGTTAGTGGTGGACTTGACACGACATAGTGCAATGGAAAGACCACTGGCTCTGGAGCCAGAAAAGCTAAGTGTGAATCCCAGCTCGGGGTACTTGTGTAACCTGGGGTGAAGGACCAAACCTCATCGGCCCATGATCTCCTCACTTAAGAAGAAACGAAGGGGGCTAGGCTAGATGACCTCAAAGGTCCTTTCCAACTCTAAATCGAAGGTCCCATGTCATCAAGCAAGAGCTACTTAAAAATCTTTTGTAGGCTGGCCTGAGGACCCAGCAGACAGAAAAATGCTTCTACAGGTAAAATCATTCTGCCCAATTTTGAGTTGGAGCACGGGTACAAGTTAAGTTTGATCCTCAGCTTTTTCCATCACTCCACGTGTGACCTTGGGCAGTCATGTGCCCTAGTCTCCTCTCTGTAAAAGGAGCGTGTTAGACTAATGACCTCAAGTCCAAGATACTTTCCAGCTCCGAATCTATGATTCTACAATGATTCCTTGTAACACCAACTGTTCATCCATCGAGGGAAAAAGTCTGTCCTTATGTGACTTTCAATGCCCCTCTCATTTATTGACTGTGAAAGGCTCAGAGGCTGCCATATTGGTCTGAGTATATATTCAGGTGATAAATCAACCACATAAAGGGCTGGGCTTTAGATTGCTTGGTAATCAGTTCCTTTTTCTTCTTGCCTCCACCCAACACCCCACCCCAAAGCCCATGGTCCTTGTGTTGGGGGAATAGTGAACCCATGACAGTAGACACTACATATAGCAAATACCACATCCTGTTAAGGCAAATGACGAGTGAAGAACACAGTGTACCTCAGGTCCAACAACGGGCACAAGTGGTTTTCCGTCTCCATACTACGGAGGAGGGTTTCGGTTCAGTGGAGAAAAAGCAACAAGATAAGTGTTAGTGTAAAACATACACAGAGTTCTCATTCATTGTCCTGACCTGGTCATTCCCCCATTTATACCTGAGGAGACTATTATTTTCCCCACCCCCAAGGTAATAATCATCAGTCTTTTGAGTGACTTCACAAATGGGGACCATGAATCCTCAGTGGCCGAGTGAAAATGATCAGTGAGCCAGGACACGTAGACCATAATCACTCATGGAAGGTGCCAACGGATCCCTATGATTTAAGCCATTCTCATTCATTCTCTCTCTCTGTCTCTCTGTCTCTGTCTCTGTCTCTCTCTCTCTCTCTCGTAACAAGAGTTAATAGCAGGTGCATCGGTACCAAATGACAAACATATCTGTTACAAATAGTCATTTAAGGACCCGGGTTGGACAAAAGGACTTCTAAGGAACATTTCAGAGCTGTGATTCTGAGTCTATGGTTACATGCCAAGGGCAGAGTGAAATACTTAACTTTAAAGCTGAGAAAACTCAAGTGAAAAGACTGATATTCCCCAGCAGAGGGGGTCATTTAGATGGGCAGGTGTTGATCTTTCCTACACTTCAGGGCTGAAGGAATAAGAATACTGAGTGGGTCTTTAGCTTCTCTTCAGAGGAAGGGCTAGCTAGGCTGGGTGCCTCTAACATCCACTAAAGAACAAAGAATTTTGATTCTAATGAGTTAGCACACCCTAGTAATAATCATCCTAACTTTACACCTGGAGCTTACCAGAGCCTCTTAGCTGGCTTCCCTGGCTCTCCTCTCTTATTCTGAACACTTCTTGGACACAATTCAAACATAGGAATCATGTCACTTTCCCTGATCAATAATCTTCAATGGCTTCCTAGTGGACATAGGATGAATGGCAAACTCTTCAGCCTTGGGTACAAGGCCCTTCCCAATCTAATTCCACTTTCCCTAATGAACCTTTCTGCCTTTACTCCTCAACACCAACCCTTAGCTTCAGCCAGCCTAAACATCCTTGATGTGTCCCTAAACAGCCCCTTCAAATGGTCATTCCTAATTCCAAGATTCTTTTCATGGTGTTATCCCCCTGCCTGTCTCCTCCAGGAAGTCCCTCCTAATGATTCAGCCCCACAAAATTCTCTTTTCTTTCAGTCTTCTTCAAGCACCCACACTTGGCACCGTACAACTTGGCACTGCCTTATATGCTATTCTGTACTACTAGTACAAATAAAAACTGTTGACTCTTAAAGCTTCTGAAGCCCTTTTCATACATTACTTCACTTGATCCCTGTGATGTTTCTAAAGCATGGGGCTTGGAGTTCTGCCTCAGACAACCCTGGGCAAGGTACTTAACCTCTCCAAGCCTCAGCTCCTCCTCTAGGAGAGAATAAGAAGAGCACCTCCCTGCCAGGGTTGTAGTGAGTTAACTGAAGTAAAGGGCTTTGTACAACTTAGAGCCCTGGATAAATTTGAGCTTTTATTCTCTTGGTTGTCTCTCTCCTCTTGTAACCCATATACTCGGCCTACCAGAGCCAGGATTGATAATAAATGCAAACTGATTGAATGACAGGCAAACCTTTTCCACAGAGCTACTTTGCAGGTCTTCCAGGCTACTGGACAGTTTTTCCTGAGTCCTTAAGGAACAAAAAAAGCAAATAATTACTAGGGAGCAGAATACACGTGCTTAAATGATACCACAGGAGCAGATGGCTTGGGCTAAGCTGGACAGCACATATGTTTTAAACTTAAACCAATTTATTTTCTTTTTGGCTCAGAGTTCAGAGGGTTTATCCATTCAGACCAACCTCATTCCAGGAAATAACGTGCAAAGCTGAGGGAAGGGACTGCAATAACCAGAGGCCCATCTGGAAACCACATGCTGTCCTTTGAGGTCACCTGCTTTGGTAGCTTCCCACCTCTTCCTCCTGTTCACACTATGGCCCAAAGCCAGGACATCTCTGCATTTGCTGACATGCTGAGTTACTGAGGGAAGCTGCCCCCCTGGAGCAGATGTGTGTGAGAAATGATTTATGGGCATCATTGTTTTCAATGACCCTAATGTCCTACAACAACCTGAAGCCTTCTCTTAAAGGTGCAGATTTGCAAAGGCCAAATTCCAGGACCTGTCCTGGCAGTATTGTCTGAACTGAATGGAATCTATGACCTTTGAGCTGCTTTTTCCTTTTTGGAGCCATATTGGATTCCATCTCCAGGGGACATGATGTAGCCTGAGCCTAAGGGGAAGGCAGAAGAGAAGCATGGCTGGTACCTGCTCTGTGATTCCAGAGAATCCTCCTCACAGTGAGAAACTTGGCCATTGCTAGTATCTAGGACACTCCCACTGTCAAAGGAAACACCAACACCACACCCCATCAGTTAGGTCAACAGCTTACTTAGCTCAGGACCCACATACCTGCAGAGGCCCCCAGAGGGGATATCCCAATTGGGATACAGGTAGAAGGACCCTAAAGTCTTAAGAGCAATCCAGAGAGGAATGTCACAGGACTCTGGCTTCTCACCTTGTTTCCAGGATTTTTTGAGGCAGGGGAGGAGCCCCCAAGGTAGGGGAGGTACATCTTGGAGACATCTGAAGGGGAAACAGAAGAGTCTCAGAGTCCTATCAGACACACCCTGGTACTGAGACACACTGAATAAAGTTCTCGGTTTTCTACAGCCCATTTTTTTCCAGACCCAATGTGAAGACAGAAGATTAGATTAGAAGTTAGGGACACGTAGGCTCTAACTTTCTGGCTTCGTAGCCACGTTAATCTCTCTGAGAAAGACGTCAGTTTCCTTACCTGCAAAATGACAGGACTGAAAGACAAACAACTGGGGAAAAACTTAAGAACTCTGACCAGTGACATGACTTATCACAATTCCAGTAGACCAATGGGGATGCATACTAACATCTCCTGATCAAAAAGTGATGCGTGCATGCATTGTGCAGAATGAGACATCTGTCTTGGGGGACATGTCTAAGGTGGGAATTTGGTACGCATTATTAATAGGATCATGTCTTCCTTGGGGAACAGTGGAAAAGAGGGAAGAAAGAAAAAACATTTTTTTGTTCATTGAAAAATATTAAATTAAAAAAATTTTTAAATAGTAGGATTGGGTTCTTCTGTCCTCTATTCTAACATTCTATGCTCTGTGATTTTTATTTAGGCCCTGGTTTGGTGCCCCTCAACTTGGTAAGGTTCGTTTATGAATTGGAAGTCATTACTTTAGAATCATGGCTGAACAAACTCCGGAGATCTTTTCCAGACCATGAATCTATATAACCCAACCAACTCAGGAGGATCTGTTCAACGTAAATGAGTTGTTGAAGTCTCCAGACAAGACATTGGTTCATTTGCTTAGCTTGTTACTGATTGGTTGGGTTTGTTGGGTAGCCTTCCAAAGGTTTAACCACCTCCCTGCCTTTCTCCCAGCCCAGAGCTCAGGTCAGACCCTCAGGGCTGCTTTGGTCTGAAATATCAGATAATAACATTTGAAGACCTCCAGTTTCATTGTTTCTCCTGGGGATTTGTTCACCACATTCCACTTCCTGAAAGATCCCTCCATTTCTTCTTCCCCACTGGAAAGGATTCTTTCTGAAGAGCCTGAGGGGAAGAAACAGAAAGGGAAAATAACTTTATTCAGGGTCACTTCTTTTCAGAGACTTGAGAGACAGCTTTTCCTTTTTTAGAATTAAAGTAAATTAAAAGGGAAGGAGAGCTGGCTGCTAATGGGCTTCCCCTGGGCTATCTTCTATCTACTCACTGTCTCCTCTGTTAGAATGGAAGCTCCTTGAGGGCAGGGGGAGGTTTTTGCTTTTTCTTTGTGTTTGGTGCCTGACATACCCTATCTGGCATTCTAGTCTGGCTCCAACCCATTGTTCCAAACTGACTTCATATTATTTTTCTCCATGAGCTTTCCATTCCAGACAAACTGACCTACATGATTCCCTAGTACAAGGTATTTCACCCCCAGCATAATAGTGCATGTATACAGATTGTACTATGTGCCGGGCACTGTGCTAAGACCTTTATAGATGTGATCCTTTGATCCGTACCGCAACCCTGGGAAGTCTAGCCTACTATTGTCCTCATTTTCCTCAACATCTTCAATTAAGGAAGTGGAGGTTAAGTGATCTGTCCAAGGACATCTAGCAAGTGTCTGAGGTCCGATTTGAACTCAGGAATTCCGCTTGCATCAGTTAGCTGCCATTGCACAGGTTGACCCTGGGTCTGAAATGCCCTGCTTCCTCACCTCCGCTTGTAATCCCCTCTTCCATTCAAGTCTTGGCTCAAGTGAATGAATGACTGAAACATTTATCTACTAAGGGTTTCCTAGATGCAACCCATGTTGCTAAGGTTTCTGTGAAAGGCCTTTCTTGATCTCCTGGGTTAATAGGGCCTTTCTTCTCTTCCAAAGGGCAGCTCGGTGCTGCCACAGTGGATAAAGTGCTGGGCCTGGATCAAAGTGACTCATCTTCATGAGTTCAAATCTAGCCTAAGACACTTACTAGTCATGTGACCCTGGGCAAGTCACTTAACTCTCTTTGCCTCAGTTTCCTCATCTGTAAAATGAGCTGGAGGAGGAAATGGCCAACCACTCTAGTAATTTTGCCAAGAAAACCTCAAATTGAGTCACAAAGAATTGGAAGATAAGCAACTCAACGACAAAATCACCTACCAACCCATACCTAAAATTGTTTACTTTGTATGTGTTTTCTATTTAGTGTTCATTTATTGTTCTCTCTTCCCTCCTTCCCAGCCCTGTCTCAGACAGTAAACTCCTTGAGGGCAGTGATTATGTAATTTTTGTATTTGTAGCCCCAACAGTACCTAGAATATAGCAGACACTTAAATACATGTTGATTTTAATTTTTTATTGCTACAGTGATTTCCCCAGGTTATCCCAAGATCAGTTTCTCTTCCACCCTAACAGCTTTGTACATTTGTTTGGGAAGTTAAACTTTACAGGACAGGGCTCCACAAACTCTGGCTTTGACCCACATCATCTCATACCACCAAAACCTTACCCTTGCTGTTCACAATGTGGTTCACCCATGATTGTAGGAAGTCAGGCCCTAATGGCACTCAGACAGAATACCTTCTCTGAAGGGCTGAAGACAGACCCTGGAGGCATCATGATTGGGCAATGTGTCTGGTGGGTGGATGAGGAAACCAGGTCAATGCTTCCAAGTTAACTCCCCTCTGGCCTTATTCTGGGGCAATCCATAGGACTGCTGCCAAAGTATCTCAGAACCTAGGGCTCCTTGGGATTGCATGATCCCTCTCCTGCTTCTCTCATCCTGGGAAAAAGCTCATAAACCTTGGCATTTCATCAGGATCCTGAAGTACATAATGGGTGCAAACCAACACATGCTTTTCCTTACATTGTAACAGGCTTTGCCCATGGGAACCAAAAATAAAAGACCTATTGCATCAGTGTGGGGGCAGCATACACGAAGATAATTACAAAAACAACTCTCATTGTCCAAGGTCTTGCAAGTGAGAATACAGGCTCCTCTGAATGCAGTTTAAGAGGTTCTATGAGCCCGCGAAAGCTGTGGAGCACCTTCCAAATTGGCGATGAGATGTGTAAGCTCTGTTCGCCAGCTTTGATTCAGACTCATCTAATGCCTGGTCTAAGGTTAATCAATTCTTAGTTAATTAATTTACAAATCAATTCTTGACTGATGGAAAAGATGGTGAACTGAAGGGTATCCATAGTCTTCCTAGCTCTGATATTCTGACTCTCACAATGAAATTCCAGTTTGTATTCATTTCGGGCTATTCCTTGGTGTTTCCCGTTGATGTCGGGCAAAAACGATACCATGGCACAGTAAAAAGAACACTGGATTAAGTCAAAAGGCCTGGGTTCCAATCCTACCTGTGAATGGTTACCACACGTGTGACCTTGGGCCGTTATCCCCTCTGGGCCTCAGTTAACTCCTTAGGTCTATAAAATGAGGGGGCTGGACTAAATCATGCATCAAACTAGAGGCGGATCTGTGTTTGACTTTGACCCCACTGGACTAGATGATCTCTGAGGTCCTTTAAGCTATTCTTTGACTCACTCGGGGCGGGGGGGGTCCTCAAACTCCTTATACCTATAGCCCACTCGCCCAAAGATACCAGCTACCATGTTTCCCCAGGACTAAAAACAATTATACAGGCCAGTTCCAGTGTCTTTCACAGAGGAAAGGGATCTCAATAATTCTCCTAGGTCTAGTTTGCCTTTACAGGAACTCCAGGTGTGGAAGGTATATTGTGATTGCTGATGTGGGGGGGGGGGGGTATGGTGGTTAGGGCACTGGGGCTTGGGAGTCCAGAAGACCTGGGTTCAAATCCTGCTCCTGACATTTACTATCTGGGTAACCCTGGGCAAGTCGTTTAAATTTTCTGAGACCTAGTTCCCCAACTTCTGTAAAATGAGGGGCTTCCTTCTAGCTCTGGATCTGTGATCCTATGAAGCACTAGCATTCCAATCAACTGTGTTCTCCTACTCACTGAAAGGATATCTTACCCAGAAGGGAGACTGAGGGATTTCTGTTGGAAGTGACACTGAGGTTTAAGACTCCTCACTCTTGATGCAGTGAGTACAAGGCCCCAAAAGCCAAAGTAAGTCTTTGGGAGAAACAGTGAATCTGTCCCTTCTCTTACCATGACCTCCCAGCATGATCTCCTTTACTCTTCGGTACTGGCTCAGTAACAGCGTGAGCTCCTCTATCCTGCGGTCCTGAAACAAGAAGGAAACTGAGTCAGACCCAGAAGATCCGCAACCACTGCCAGGCACCAGCTGTAAGGGGGTCAGAGACAGAGGTCAGATTCCCACTGTGTATTACAGAGGAGATGGGGCTGGCTTTGGAGTCCAGAGGACCTGCCTTCACATCCTGGCTCTGCTATTTCCTCCCTGGGAGACCTTAGGCAATCAATTAACTCCTCTGGCCTTAGTTTCCTTTCTACAAAATGAGGGAGTTGGACTAGATCAGAGGTGTCAAGCACTCTTCACACGAACCAGATTAAAATGTAATTGGGAAATACTGAACCAAATTAAAAAAACATACAATGTAACATAGATAATGTTGATATGTGGTTTTCTAAGTCAATATGTGGCCTCCAAAGAGCTTTCTATGTTAATAGCCCCCTTTCTAGTTAAGCTGGACACTGCTGGTCTAGATAATTTCTTAGATCCCTTCCAGCTTGATAGCTGTGATTCTATGATTCACATGTGCCAAAATATTCACCAAAGAGATACTTTTTAGTAGCCTAAATTTGGAAACATGTGAGTGGCCCAATAATGGAGGAATGGCTAAACAAATTGGTAATGGAACATCATTGCACCATAGGAACATAGGAAAACTTTAATGAACAGATGCAGAGCAAAGAAAGCAAAAACAATAGACAAATGTTCACAATGTCTATGATAATATCTATGAAAACACTGAAAAGTAGCTAAGATTGGATTAAATGTGATGACCAAACTCGGTCCTTGAACCGATGAAAAAAATATACTTCCCTTGGCTGGGTAGAGGAAGGGCAGAAGACAAGGACCAGGGGTGGGCAGTGTAATATAACTGGTTTTCTTTGTTACTGGGAAGAATTCAATGATGGGGAGAGGAAATGGTGAAGTAAAGAACAAAAGGCACCAAGAAAATATTAAACAAAACCCTCAAATCTTACTAGTAGAACAAATCCTTTCAAATACCATCGTGAAGGGGTTTCTGCCTGCCCCTAGGACCAAGACAATGAGTACGTGAATGGACACACAATACATGCAGCTGCACATTGGACTATGACAGGTGTGGAAGGTTTTACAAAGGAAAAAGAAGAAGTTGTTCCATTTTCCAAGAGTTTATGCCGTAGTTGATTGGACTTGCGAACCAAATCACAAGATTTAGGGGAAGAAAGGACCTGAGAGGCCATCTAATCCAACCTCCACGTTTTACAGATGAGGAAACAAGTCCAGAGAGGGGAAATATTTTGCTTAAATTTACATAGGTTTTAAATGGCAGATTCAGAACTTGGAGCTCATGTCCTCTGACTCCAAATCTTGTACTTTCTTTATTGTACGGGGCTCTTTTGAAACCTTTAAGAGCTAGAAGAGACCTAAGTATTAATCAGTTCCAACCTCCACCTTAAGTACCAACAATAGGTGGTCACCTAGTCTCTGCTTATACATCTCTAGTACTAGGGTATTCATTATTTCAGAAGACAGCTCATCATACAGTTGGATGCTGCTAATGGGATAATAATTATAAAGTGCTTAGCACAGTGCCTGGCATGCAGCATGTGATAAATAAATGTTAACTATTATTATTAATTGCTAGGAAGATTGCTCTTGTTTGCAATGTGAAATTGACCTCCCTGTAACTTGCATTATCACCTGGTTATGGTTCTGGCCTCTGAAACTATGCAAATCTAATCTCCTTCTCCTCTTCCAGACCAAGCTCTTCTATTTCCCCTTAGTCTTAGCCTCTTTAAATACTCCCCATATGGTATAGTTTACAGAAGCGTCACTATCCTCAGTCACCCAGACCACACCTGCTTCTATTTGCTAATATTTCTCTTAAAACTAAGACAATGCCACTTCAGATATTCTGGTAATATTGATTCCTCAAATGATCTCCAGGCATCTCTTGGAAACAAAGGTTAATTGCCCCTTGCCCCCCCATCCAATATTTTACTGGTGCTACCGTATGACTTTGAGACAGTCTCCAAAGAAATGAAAAAGAAAATCACACAGAGGCAATGGAGAGGTGCATGGTGGGCATAAGCAGACTCTAACACGTAACTAATGAGGAACCTGGAAGCACATCAGGAATGAAAGATGTTACAAGGGAAATATATATTAGGAAGAGAAGGTAGACTTTTGAAAGATGGGTTATTCAGAGAAGGTGAGGGATGACCAGTGGACAGTCCAGGCAATCCACTGGTATTCTTGGCTGTCAGGAAAAAGCACAGAAGGCTGTTGGCTCACTGAGGAGCTTCACTGTTAAGAGCTTACAGGAAGACCTGGACAGGAGTCACATGGGATAGTCAGGCATTGATGTGTTACAATTTGCAATATTGAGGGAATGCCCAAATCAAGGAAATCACAGATTCACGTGGGTGCATGCTTTTTTGGGGGTTACAGTTTTAACCCCCTCTCAGGAGTTAGTACTCTTTCTCTCTCTTCACTTCAACTTACTTTGTAGAATGCTTACTTGTGTTTGTGTTGTAATTTATTCTCATTATCCTCAACCCCAAGGAGAATATAAGCTCCGAGGGCTGCAAAGGTTTGTTTTTTATCTTTGTACACTCAATGCCTAATACAGTACTTCACATGTGGCATTTATTTAATAAATATTGGCTGTCATTTATTAATCTAATTAACCTCCCCATATCTTTTTGACATGAATGACTCCAAAATGAGTTTTTCCCCATCCTATATATCTGATTTTTTGAACCTAAGAGCAAGACTTTACATTCATCTGTTTTTTCCCCCACCCGGTAAAATGTTCTGGTCAATTAAGGTAATTTAAATCCTAGATTATGTCATCTGTTGCTCCCAGCTTTGTGCCTGCTGCTAATTGAATGAGCATTTTGAATGTCTTTATTGGAGTTAGTGGTAAAAATCTAGAACAGGGCAGGGCCCTGTGGAATAGTGCTAGACTCCACCCTCAAGCTTGACAAGGTGCCTCTTTGGGAACAGTGTTTAATCAAGTGTGAAACCACTTAATAGCACTGTTGGCTTTGAAAAAGTTAGTGCAATATTTTTAGATATAATTAAATCTAAGTTTTATTATGTGACATATGATATTTAATGAACAATTTAATTACAATAAAGCAGATCTCCTTGCCCAAATATTTAGTTTAATCCTGGGAATTAAGGCAGGAAGATTTGATTTCCGTAGGTCATTAGCAGCACTTTTTGCTCAATATGAGAGTAATTTACAAAGAAAATTAGAACCTGGGGCATTCTAGAGATGAAGTGAACCTAAGGCAAAGCGGGCATGTGGAGCTATTTTACAAAATGGGATGTCTTTGTAATGGTGAAATCCCTGAAGCAAGCTCTGAGGCTTTAGCAGAGTCCTAGGAGTCTGGGGCTTTAGCAGAGTTTGGGGTCTTTCCATAAGATTTTGTACCTTCTTTTAGCACTGATAATCAGGGTCAGTTCTTCCCATGGAATCTCAGATGTACCATTCCCCACTCTGGTTGGCTGTCAGGGCTTTTGGGCCCTTGCTGGGAGATTTTCTTTCATGAAACACCCAAGCTTTAGAGGCCGTTACATGAAGGTAAGACTAGCAGCCAATCTGATCCCATAGAAGGTTCAAAAACCTTCATAAAGGCAAGGAGTGGAGTGGGGTTCTCCTCATAATTTGTACTGCTTAAAAAAAATATGGTATTATAAAAAATAACCTGGAAAACAGGATTATCATTTTGCTTATGGCTTTTTTTTTTTTACATTTTCATTTATATTTTAAGTTTAAAAAGTGAGCTTGAAAATGATAATGATTCAGCTTGGCCTCAAAGGAGGAGGAAAAAGTTATTCTTCCTTTCTTTGCAGAGATATATTCCATATAGATGCAGAATGTTGCATATACTGTCAGACTTACCCAATGTTGGCTACTTTTGCTAGAATGCTTTTTCCCCCTCTCCTTTTTATTCTGTTCTAAATGATGGTTCCCTACTGAGAGGGAGGGAGGGGATATGGATAAATTTGGAAATGAAAGTGATGGAAAAAAAAAAACAAAAGACATCACTAAAGATTTTGTCAAAATGCCTTTAAACGATAAAAATTTTAAAAAGATTACCCTAAGTACTTCATGTGTGTGGTACTGCTGTCTATGTTCTTTTGAAGCAGCTAGTTGGCACAATGGATGGAGCACTGGGCCTGGAGTCAAGAAGACTGGAGTTCAAATTTGACCTAGCCATATGACCCTGGACAAGCTGCTTAAGCTCTGTCTGCCTCAGACAGAGTTTCAGTTTCTCAACTGAAAAACGGGAATAATAATAGCACAGAGGATCAAATGAGAAGATGTTTGTAAGCATTTGGCACAGTGGCTGGCACGCAGTAGCTCATATTTACACAGTGCTTTAAGGCTTACCAAGTGTTTTGTGTGAATTATTTCATCATAGCAACCCTGTGGAGTAAGTACTCTCATTATCCCCATTTTACAGATGATAATAGTAATAGCTAGCATTTATATAGTACTTCAAGATCTGCAGAGCCCTTTGCAAACAATATCTCATTTGATCCTCACACCATTACCTTCATTTTACAGATGTGGAAACTGAGGCTCTAAGTAGTTAAGTGACTAAGTCACACAGCTAATATGCATGGGTCTTCCTGATTCCAGGTCAAGTGCTTAACCCATTGCACCACCTTGCTGCCTAGAAGAATAGCTTGAGAGAGAGAGAGAGAGATTGAGAGGAGAGAGGAAAGAGACAGAGAGACAGAAAGAGAGAGAGATAGAGGAGTAAGAGATTTGCCCAGGTTCATCTGAGATGAGATTTGAAACCTGGTCTTCCTGACTTAAGGTTCAGTTCTCTATCCCCTATGCGAGGCTGCATGCCTATTAGATAATTTGCAATTGGGAAATACTGAGTCAACTTTCTCTTGATAAGAGCTCTTCTCCCGACACTTTCCTAAAAATATGATAAGCAGAATAATTTACATAGTGCTTTACGGTTTGCAAAAGACTTTACCTATATTATTTACTTTAATAAGGTATAGTACTAAGAAACAATTCCCAATGACTCAATCAATGAAGCAAGCAAGCATTTATTAAGTCCCTACCATGAGCCAAGCATCATGTTCCCATCTAGGTAACCTTTCCAATGGACTGGCCTCAAGTCCCTAGACCAAGAAGATACCAACACAAGCAAAAAAAAAAAAAAAAGCTCCCCACATTGGCCAGGGACTGAAGTGCCCCTCTCTACAAAAGGCCATTATATTCTTACCTTTTCTTCATTTGCAACAAGTAATGTTTCCATTCCTATTTTCAGACGTTGAACTTCGTGATCTACAAAGAGTTGGGAAGCAAAAAGAATTTAGCTGGTACCTTGCAATCGTTTCAAGCAACATCAGAGGTAATAGATAGAAGAGCAAACCACACATTCAAACATTTCCATCTCCTAATGTCCCTGGTGAAATGGCTTTCACTTTTTGTGTATATAGGTGGGAGTATTCATAGTGGGTTAATTTACTGCTTTTAAGATTTATTTATTGGAAAGAACAAAGAAATTGGATGCTATGTAATATAAATGTCTAAATTTGGTCAAGAAAAGGGGAGAAAATTCATTTCCTTTAGAGATGGAGGTCTATAGCTAGCTATATGGCATAGCATACACTGTTAGACTAAAATGATCCCTTGGTTACTTTCGTGGAACAGCTTTTCTTTGTCTCTTTTATTGTTTGTTATGTGCAGAAGGGAGAAGAAGGGTGGAGTAAGTTTGGAACTGAAAGACATTTAAAAAAAGATATCAAGGCAAATTTAAAAACAAACAAACAAAAAGAATGGTATGTCTATGTATAGCTATCTCCTCGGAAAGTTTATGGATAAGAAGAAAATTCCATTTGTTTAGAGGTGAAACTTACAGGTTTTTAAGCATTTTTTTCAGCTAAAAGATTCTACAAGAATTTTAGAGTCCTTGTTTGTTTGTTTTTTACAATTTAAGCCCACTTTTCAGGGTTCCTTAAAAAATACTCTGGTGTCAAAGTAAACTCTTGGGGAAAATAGGACATTCTTGGATACTTGCTTAAAATTCATAACTCACTCCTGAACTCATAAAAGTATTTTTCAAAAATATACCAGAATATGTCTGACATAGTCAAGGAACAACCAGTGGCTTGTGAAGAAAGACAGGCATGCATTTCATTCTAAAACCAGCTGAATTCCTAAAGAAATCACAGTTATGGCCTCCCAGTTCTTTGTGTAGGATTTGTGCATTCTCTCCTAGAGAAAACAGGGCAAACACATTTATTTGCTCAGATAAGTATATTTGTGGATGGCCAAGGATCTAGATGGAAGAGAAGATTAAAGGCCAAAGCAAACACAGGAGGGGACAATAAGCAATCATCTGATCAACACTGGGAAGGACAAGACCTGTCAGGAGCCAGATGTCCCAAATCAGAAGGTCCAAAGTGAAACCTATCTGAAAATAGGGTGTAGCCATCCATAAAGTAAAAGTTTGACAAGAGAAAAGAGATGTTAACCTATCTTGGAAGGCATAATAGGCAAACCACCTACCAAGGCTCTCTCTCTTATCCCCTCAACCTGGATTAAGTCATTCTGCTTCAAGGGGGCTCAGCTTAATGCAGACTCCTGGTATTCTCTTTTGTACTGACTTGACTTACTGGTCACCTAAGGGCATAAAAAGGCCCACCCAGGTAGAGTCAGGCCCTGTCCGATTTGGCAGATGTCCCAAGGCCATGAGTCATATGGATAACCGAATGAATGGGGACAAGGAGGAGTTGTCTACCCAAGCTATTCTGGAGAATCAGTTGTTAAATATCCTTTCTATGATATGGCTAAATACCCTTTTGTTAACTGATGAATGATCTACAAAAGCCTCATTTTTCTCCAATATCAAACCTGAACTACCTGGGACTAAACCCACCTTTAACACTTGGAATCTTTAAGGGCCCTTAAAACTAAAAAAATCCATGATTTGATCGCCTTAGATTAGGGTTCCTCATGTCTGACTTGAACTCCCATGACCAGGCATGACAGAACAATTGGTCTTTAATATAAAGAAGTATTGAGATTCATTTACAAACCAAGGGGCCAAAAGTGAGGCTGAGCCAAGCCTAAGGTCTCTGCTAAAGAGCTGGGTTCCCATGGACTCATCTTCCCCTACATCCAGTGTTCTTTCCATTGTATCACCAGGCACCCACAAAGAACCCTGCTAAAAGCCCTCAGACACAGTCACCCTCTTATGAAAAAAAAAATCATTCAACACTTCAAGATAATTAGAAATCAGAACATGAAAGAAACCTGCGGACATAATGTTGGATTTTACGAAAAAGCAGAATTTTTAAAAAAAATCAGATTAATCTGATTCTTCTCTACACATATTGGTAGGGTAGGGGAGAAGGACTGGTGTTCTATCAATTCAGTGTAATTGCTGCAAAGGTAATTCTTACAGGAAAAATGGTATTAGTTAGCATGGTCCGTGTACTATGCATGGCCCAAGTTCAACCCAAGCTCAGACAGAAAGATAGCAAAGCAGGGCATGGCATCTCAGACAGTTGGAAAGAAAGGCAAATGCTAGAAGATGTGCTTGACCTTAAAAGGAATCCTGCCAAAGAAATGCTCCACAAAGAAAAGCTACACTTCAAGATCCCTACTCTCTTCCAACACCACAGCCTGTTTGTTGTATGGCTTATGTGTTATTGTGGAGGAGGAGGAAATGAAGCAAGAGGAGTCAATAGCTGTGACATCCCAGACCTCAGACCAAGGTGGTCTTAGGGGGAATCAGTGGAATATAGAAAATGGGCCTGCTCGGTTCATAAAGTGAACGAGGCAAGGAAGGTGAGAGGCACTCTGCCTTGGTCAGACCAGTGTTGTGTTCTGTTCTGGGTACCACATCTGAGAAAAGATGTAGATAAGGTGGAAAATATCAGGGTACTGGGACAGGAAACCATGCTACATAAAGACTTTACAGGAGAAGAAACCGAGCTTGTGTAGCCTGCAGGAGAGAAGATGTAGGAGGGGCACGATGGCCGTTTTCAGTATGGAGCTGGTTCTATTTGGCCCAGAAGGCAGAACAAAGAATAATAGGATACCGTTGGCAAATTTTGGCTTGATACAAGGGACTTGCCAATCACCAGAGCCGTCTGGAGTGGACCAGGCTGTCCCATGCTACTTGACGTCTCCTTATAAAGAGGTGACATACAAGACAAATTGAGAAATACGTATATTTTTGGATGTGACCAATATGGGAATTTCTTTTGCCGGACCATACATGTTTGTAACAGAGGTTTTGTTTTTCTTGCTTTCTCAATGGGGGCAGAGGGCTAGGGAGGTGGGAGAGTGAAATGTGAATATGAAAATAAATTTTAAAAACAATTTAAAAAGAAAGGTAATGAGTTCCTCACCTTTGCAGGACTTCAAGTACAAGCTAGGTGACTACTTTCTGGAGGATGTTACAGATGGAGTAACATCAGCTAATGGATCAGACTCAGGGTTCTTAACCTAGAGTCCGTCCAATAGATTTTTAAAAATTTTTGATAGCTCTATTTCAGTATAATTGGTTTCCTTTGGAATCCTGAGTATTTTATTTTATGCATTTAAAACGTAATTCTGAAAGGGGGGCCTCATAAACTTCATTAACCAAAGGGGTCTGTGGCACAAAAAGATCTAAGAACCCCTGGATTAGAAAAATGATATTTATTCTGTAATAGTATTTAAAAAACAATACTCTGAAAACGAAATATACAAATGAAAATATGAAAAGGAGCAAGGAGGCTGAAAACTTTGACAGTTTCCTTTAAAATGTCCAGCAGAGTGATTTTTCTGGCTGTGATTACATATCATGGTGAATTTCTAAGGTGATTTGCGTGATGCAGGGTTTAGGACCCTCTTGGTCTCTACTGATCTGTTGCAAGCAATGATATATAGGCCTGTATTGAGGCAAGATAATGGAACAATCAGGTGAGACTAGGAGATTGCACTCATTGTTTGCGCAGAGCATTTTAGCTATGATTGGTGGGGAAAGGATCAAAAGCATGATGTTGGAAGAGAATCTCGAGGCTTACATTTTTCCTTTAGCCTTCTCTTACAAACTCCCTCTAGGATGGGAAACCAGGAGGAAAAAGCACAGATTAGACATGCCCTTTAAACACCCACCAACAGAACCAACCCATCTCAGAAGGACTGATGCTGGTCGTTCCCTAGACTGAAAACATACTACTCAGCAAACACCCCCATTCCCTTTCCTAGTCAGAGTATGGGGCCCTGAACTGTTTCTACATAGGGCCATTCTGGAATACTTGTGTACTTATGGTATCGATTAACAAGACTGTGCAGTGGATAGACTGCTGGGCCTAGAGTCAGGAAGACCTGAGTTCAAATCTGACCTCAGACATTTATTTATTGGCTATATGACTTTGGGCAAGTCATTTAACTGCAGTTTGCCTTAGTTTCTTCAACTGTAAAATGAGTTTAATAGCAACTTCCAGGGCTGTTGTGAGGATCAGATGAGATATTTGTACTGCATTTACTACAGCACCTGGCCAACAAGAGACACCATGTAATTAAATGTTTGTTCTCTTCCCCTTTAGAAGGAAGATTTGCAGGATTATGGATTTGGAGCTGGAAGGCCCTTAAAGGCCGCTCATTTTACAGATCCAGGGGCCCAGACCTAGGCAGTGGGAATCTTTAGGCCTTCCTGAGTCTGGTGCCTGAGGCACTATACCATTTCCTATAGCACAGTTTTAGGCCTTATCTTTATGGCCTCCTAAGCCTGGCCCATGGAGAAGGTGGGTAGCAACTTCTCCCTGGCAGATTCCTTGTATCCCCATAAGAAATAGGGAGGAAGACAGAAAATTCTCCCTTGATCTAGGAAGACAGAGTTATACCAGAGCTCAAATATCTGATGCCCTCCTTTGCAAACTTTGCGGGGAATTCAGGGTGATCAGTGATAATGTGGTTGCTTGCAGAATGACAATTTGTTTTTTGGCATGGTCCTGCGACTTCTCTGTAACTTGTATTCTTAGAGTTGCCTAGAGCACTATAGGGTTAAGTGACTCGCCCAAGGACACACTCCAATGTGTGCTGAGACAGGGTTTTTAACCAGATTGTCCTTACTTAGGCTGGCCCTATCCACTCTGTTACACAGCCTTTTCACAGAATGACAAATAGAATATTATTTCCATTTACATAGGCCTGCACAGAAATACCAAAGACTGCCCAGCCTCCACTTCTCTTAAACCAGGGGTTCTCAACGTGCAGTCTGGGAATCTCTGGGGGTCCCTGAGACTCTTTCAGGGGGTCTGAGAGGCCAAAACTATTTTTATAAAAAATACTAAGACATTTAAATTTCTAATAATGCAAGTAATGATAAGTATAACCAATGCTTTTCTTTCAAAGCTCTTTGATAGGGTTCTCAATCATTTTTAAGAGAGTAAAAGGGTCCTTAGATGAAAAAGTTTTAAACCATGAAGTTTTCTGCTGAAGAGTGATACATACTGGAGGTCAAAGAAAAGGAAAACAAGAAGTGTTTTCCCCTTTCTTGGGCACAAGGTGGCGCCTGGGGGCAAGGCCATAGACAAATGCCGTATGAGTCTCTCTCTATTTCCCTATTTTTTCTGACCTTAATTTCTCTCTCAATTTGAAAGGAAAACTGAGCTCCCTGGAACTTTTCTGAGGTCACCAATGCCTCTAAAAGCCCAGGAGAGGCTAGAGCAGAGGTGGGGAACCTGCAGCCTTGGGGCCACACGTGGCCTTCTAAGTCCTCCCATGCGGCCTTTAGACTGAGTCCATGTTTTACAGAACAAATCCTTTATTATTAAGGGGATTTGTTCTGTGAAGCTTGGATTCAGTCAAAGGGCCACACCTGAGGACCTAGAGGGCCACATGTGGCCTTGAGGCCGCAGGTTTCCGTTCCTGGTCTAGAGGACCAGACAGACCTTCATCTGACATATAAACCCATGCACTTGACCTTGGGGATCCTGCAAACAGAAGACAGCCTTAGGGACAGACAGCAGCCCAGGATACAACATGCAGGAGGTGTAATGAGCGACACCTTAAAATGATATTTTTCCTAAGAGTAGATCTTTCTAATGCCAGAAAATCCTGCTGTCTGTGGCCAGCAGGTGCTCATTTGTGCTAAGTCAAGGAAGGGGTCCAGTCTTCTTGTATGTGTGTGTGGGGGGGTGGGGGGGTGGGGTAAGGGGTAGTGAGGGACACTGGGGGTGGGGTTGGTAGGTGGGTGAGGCAATTCTCAAACACCGTATGGTCTTTTTCTAGAGTTGACCTTGGAAATCATTTGATTTGCTTCCCTTCCAACATTTCCTCTAAAGGGACTGGTATGTGAGGGGCAGCCTGCTTTGACAGAGGGCACTAGGATGCCCATCTTGTCTTTGGGGGTAGTACTATCGCCCCTTCAATGGGGTAAATGGGCAGACCGCCACAACATCATGGCTCTGGGGGCACTGCCACCTCTTTACCTCTTTCTGTGCTTTCAGCGCAGGCTGCAGTCCTGGAGAGCTGGCTGTGGAGGCGCTCGATTTCTGCATCCTTCAATGCCAACTGCTCCTGCAGCTGGGCGATCTCAGCCTGGAAGAGCCAAGGGCATCATTCAGATGAGTGAGTGAGTGAGTACTCTTGTTGGAGGCCAGAAACAGACTGAGAATGTGACCCCTATGAGGCTGGGGAAGAGGGATGAATCAGCTTTCATTACCCACTGACTGCCTGCTTGGCCTGGGATGCAACTGTCCTGGAGTGACCCAAGCAAAGCTACCAGGGAATGGTTCAAAGGGCTCTTGGAAACTGTGCCTCAGTTAACAAGCTCAATGACTTATTGTCTGCTTCAGTCATTGCCATGGGGACCAGCACTCTGACCTTCTACCTTCAACCACAGGGACCAGGCCTCTGGCTTCTTATCGTTCCTGTCAATGGGAATCAGGGCTCTAGCATATTCCCATATAAAGGAATCAGGGTTCCAGCTAGCTCACATCTCCACCTACAAGGACTAATTCCACTTTTGCTAAAGGTAGAAGGAAGACATACTTTCCTATCAAGAGGCAAGAAAGTTGCCCTGAACGTGGTGCACTCATTGTATTATGAGGCTTAAGACCTGGGTTTGAGCCCCAATTTTGCTGGTTACTAGCTGCATGATCAGGGGAAAAGCAGTTAGCGACTCTAAACCTTGGTTTATCTAAATAATGGGAATAATCCCTGCACTATTTAAAACTCCTGGTGCACAATTAAGGCCTTCCACTGGTGCAAAGATCCTCTGTAATGTAGTAGTGCAGAGATAAAGAGCAGTCTGGGGGTAAATGTCACATGCCAAGTCAAGGCAGGACTTAACCCAGGTTTTCCTGACACCAGGACCAACTTTCTAGCCACTGTATGACATTGCTTCACAACCTATTAATAATTGGTAAAAGTCTAAAGAAGAAAATGACATGTTCTATTGGTTACTATCATGGTGTTCATTGGGTGGTCTTGCTTAACTATTTTTGAGAAATGTGCTTTGTTCTAATGATTTATTTTCGGGTTTTTTTAACCAGTGTTGATTGGTAATTTTGGTAATTCCTGCTTCTCTGGCCCTCTTGCCTCCTGCCACCAGGAGTCTCAAGTTAGCACACCAGCCTTCCCTTGTGTGGGTTAAAAGGCACCACTAATGTCAGTTTACTGCTTTTAGCATCACTAGCCCTTCTGCCTCTTCCACAAAAGCTTCCAAGTCTCCACAGCAGCCACAACAGATTTGGGATGGTCAGGATCCCTTTAAAGAACAAATACTACTCTGCCAAGTGGAGCTAAATATATTCCTTAACTTACTTAGTGGGCTACTTAAAAAGATCCATAATTCCATCGATGAGGGTGATTCCTGCACTTGGCCTGAATAGGGAGTTACTGTGCCCTTCTCTACTCCCCCACGATGTTATCACCTCATGGCCAATACCCTGGTGATGAAATCCTCTGAGGCTGGATGATTCTTGGACAACAAAAACCCAGACCACCACTGGGGCGATACTTGAGGCCTTTCTGGCCTGTTGGGACCTGTGAGAACTTCTTTCTGAGGGCAGCGCTCAGGAATGAAGGCAGACTGGAGGACTTCAGGGGAAGATTTTAGGAATATGCTCATTGCTTAAAATGACATAGTCATTTTGAAGATGGCTTATTTTTAATCTGTGTATCTCTCATCTCCTGCACAGGGCCTGACACATTGGAGTGCCTTAATGCCTTAATGAATTTGCACTGTTGCACTTGGCTCCAGAGAAGAGCTCTGAGGATGTATCTCATGTTACTTCTTTGCAAAGGCTGGAGGCTATGGATGAGAAACAAGGAATATGATGTCAGACTTTTTGGGTATCTTGAGCAGTTTTGCTTCTTTTCCTCCATCTCCTTTTTAATTCATTTATGAGATTGTCTGGGAGGGGCAGGAGGGAGGAATTCATTGAGAATTCAATGATATCAATGAAATATTATTTTACAAAATAAGTATATTGATTGATTGAAAGGGAGAAATGGGGGTGAAATGATAGTGGTATTTATACCTCTGGTACTTTCTTGGGGGTGGTGAGGGGAGGCAATCAGGGTGACTTGCTCAGGGTCGCACAGCTAGTAAGTATCTATGGTCAGATTTGAAGTCAGGTCCTCCTGACAACAGGGCCAGTGTTCTCTCCACTGAGTCACCTAGCTGCCCTCACTTGTAGTATTAATGGACGGGCCTAATCCCTACTTCTGTTGCCATTTCTGTTCGTGAAGGATGTCCACACCTGCGCTCTAGGACTCAATATCAGCCTGTGGTTCTAATGTGTGTTATTGGAAAGGGGAAAGAGAATTGGCCATTTCCAAGCAGAGCCAGCAGAGGCCTTATTTGCCATTCACATCCCCGCCCCCCACATGAGGTCGCTCGGCTCCAGGTGTCAGGATCTCTGATCATCTGGTTTGGTTTTTACCTTTGTTGCTTTTAGCTTCCATTCATACTGATTTCGCTCACTTTCCAGCTCCTCCACTTTGATTTTGAGATGCTTGAGTTCCTGTAGCAACTCCTAGAATGGAAAAGACAGGGAAGGAAGAGGGAAGAAGGGAGGGAGAAAGAGATGGGGGGGTAGGGACAGAGAAAGGGAAGGAGTGGGGGAGAAAGAGAGGGAGAGAGAGAAAAGGGTGTGTTAGGTGGCCCAGGTGTGCAATGTCTGAAACTCAATTATTCAGGCTCTTGCATAGCCAATGACAGCCATGCCAGGCTGCGTCTCTTATTTCCGCCTTTTAGAGGCTTTTCCAGTTGGGGTGAGGGCAGCTCTTTGAGAATAATTATAGGCACGTCCTAAGTAAGCCCTATTAATGTTTTTATGTCAAAGTAATTTCTGGACACATTGCCCCCACACCCTTCAGATCAGAATCCTCCTTTGCATAATAAGTTGGCTATATAATTTTTTATCGGTGAAGCAAATGATAAAGACATAAATTATTATATTGAATGTTGTTACACAACAAGGAAAAACAGCTAAACACAACCAAGTGACAGTCTGCGTCTGTAGTCCCCAGCCTCCTTCTAGAGAGAAGAGAGGTTTCGTTTCTGTTCTCCACTGTCTTGGGACTTTCCAGGCCCAGAACAGACAGTAGCTGCCCCCTCGGGCTTCAGAGGGCACCCTTCCCAGCTCTGCACCCTCAGTTCTCCTGACAAAGAGGAGCTGAGCATGAGAGGTGTTCTGCTTTGGGGCTCGGGGCTCAGGCAATCAGGAGACAAGCCTCCAGCCAGAGACTGTCAGAGGGCAGGACAATGATGCCTCAAAGGAAACTGAGTCTGGGGGGGACTAGGAAGGGATAAATGGACATGCCAACGAAGCAGCAGACAAGTTAAGAGCTGTCTGCTCTGCCCCAACACTGAGTGATGACCTCTGTCAGGGAGGGCCCAGTCTGGGGCACTTCAAGGGAGACAACAGAGCAAATCGGACCCAGGCACAGCTCTCCAGGGAGTGGAGGTCCAGCTGGGGAGACAGGAAGCCAACACAACAACTGGAGGTAGCATGGGCTCAGTGTCAAATGAGAAGTCCTGCCAGCACAAGGCTGAAGGGGTTTCAAAAGGGGCGAGACCAGGGAACGCTGCAGTGGTCCAAGGTGAATGAATGGAAGAGCGGCACTTGATATGTTGGACATTTTAACCCCATGACTCTTCCCTAAAAGAACCACATAATCCTAAAGTCCCAGAACTAGAAGGAATGTGTAAGGGCATCTGGCTTAACCTTGACCAATAAATCTCTTCTACAACAACCAGCATTTGCTTGAATACCTCCACTGATGGGAAACTTGCTACCTACCCAGGCAAACCCTTCCTTTCTGAAGACTTAAGCTATTTTGAATAACCTGTTCTTCCCCACCTCAGAGGGTGGTTGTATATGATGCAACATATAAAGCACTTTGTAAAACTTACAGTGTGCTATAAATGGCGGCTACTCTAGATACCTAGTGCTACTGCCCTTTCGCCTTCTTTAAAATACATTCTTCTTGAATGAAATATATCTTTGCATCACCTCAGAATTCCTGTCCTAAGTCCAATTTCTCCAAATCCCAGTGATTACTCTGTACTTATGGTGTGTATGATATATACAAATATATATATATTTATATGTTTCCTCCTTGTGTTAAAATCTCATATTTATTATTTATGCTCCAATTAAGGATGAATTGGTGCCTGAAGCTATTGTTTCTAATTCCTTTCTTCTCTGGCTAATTACGGAGCATCTCTTACACTATTCTCCTTCTGCCTACAATGTCACCAAGTGCTTAATGCAGTGCCTGGCACATCCTCCATATTATGTGGATTTTCCATTTTAGCTGGAAATTTTCTCTCTTCTCACGGAAAATACACTTGCAAACAAGAGGAAGCAAGGCAAGAGGAAGAAGCTTCATTCCAATTTTTAAGCATGAGAAAAGGCTATTTCTCCTTCCCCAATTCCTTGGAATTCTCTTATGTCAGAAGAATAGTTAGATTTATTGAAGTTCAGATTGCTTTCCAAATTCAGAGAATGTGAGCAAATACCTTGTGGGTTACTATGGTCTTCCTTTTCCTCACTGGACAAAGTCTGGGCAGCTGGGCAAGTTCTCTTACCTGCTCTTGGGCTACCGTGAATTGTTAATAGACACACCACACAATTAGAGAGGTCTTAGGAAGGACTGCTCAAGCCATGCTATTTCTCCAGGGTAATTTTAGATACAAGAATGAAGGGGTAAAATAATGCAAGTCAAAGACAAGAAAATGGCCCCTGGGCTCAGCCCAGAGTCAGACAGAGGAATGGCTGGTACCCAAGGCAGACTCTTGTTAGTAGTATCCAGAATTCTCTGCAAACTCAAGGCAGCATCAACTCATGCTTGGATATACTTAGGTATGCTTCATACAGGCAAGCCATCGGGGCTGCTGGCCTGTGGGCTCTCCTGAGGGCTACATTCATCCATGTGGTCCCTGTCCTGCAACATTCTCTCTTGAATTTGGCTACTGATTTCCAGCTGTAGTCTACACATCTGCTCCTGTAGATCACTGATCAGATTCACTACTAACTGTAAAAAGGGAAGAGACAGGAGAGCAAAATCATAGACAGTTAGAGCAGGGATTAGTCCAACCACCTCATGTCACAGTCAAGGAAACTGATGCCCTCCAGGAATTAGAATTTTCTTAGTATTTTCAAGATGGAAATATATATATATGAGCATTTTAATAGTCAAGAATTTTTGGTTTACTCTGTTCAGAGGAACTAAACAAAAAGCCATCATTTACCACTGGTCATTGCTGGAGGCATCTCGGTTCAATTTAATTGAATTCAACAAACATATTGAGTAGTTTACTCTGCAATGCACTGTCCTAGGTGCTGAGGGAGATGCAAGAATGAATGCTTGACATTGATGACATCTGACAAGATTGAATTCAAATCAAACAAAATTATAAGATATAAACAAGGAAATTATATCATATTTCAAAATGCTATTCAAAATCAGAATACATCAAATTGAATATGTCTTCATAGCTTCCCATAGTGGATACAGAGGGAGTTTTGGAGCAAGAAGTCCTCCCCATGACACACACTAGCTGTGTGACCCTGGCCAAGTCTTAACTTTATGACTCTGGCAGCTCTAACACTGTGCTGCAGAGAAGGTGTTTTCCTGTACAAGTAGAGGGAATTTTCTTACCAGGGAGTTCCCAATGTCACTGAAATCACAGGTCTAGCCCCTATACCTAAGCCTCCTCATAGGAATATAATGTAAACGTATTTTAAAATACATTAAATACATAAAATACATTAAAAAAAATCTGTTTTACAGAAAGAAATAGAAAACCAGTAATAGATTCTATCATTGAGAAAATGGAATATAATAGAGACAAAAAAAATAACATCAGATGGAATGGAGTATTAAACCTACAAACTGGATTTTAAAGGTATAGGGGAAGAATTGAGTGGGGAAAAAAAATCAAGAAATGTTACCATTTCTGTCAATTTTCTTTGAAAATAGAAATTTGAAAAGACACATTCAGTTTTGAAAGAGAACAAAAAATTTGGATAGTTAACATTAGGAGGGCAGGTACATCAAGTATTTGTTGGTGGAGCTGTGAATTGGTCCAAACATTCCTGAAAATGGTCTGGAACCACAGGCAAAAGTCATTAAATTGTGCATATCTTTTGATCTAGCAATACCTCCACTGGGCATATATTCCTCAAACATGAAAAGACAGAGAAAACATGTAGAAAAATGTGTGTAGGATGCATATATTCTGTAAAGAAAACAACTTTTTTTTTTTTGAGGTAATCAAAGTTAAGCGACTTGCTGAGGGCCACACAACTAGTAAGTGTCTAGGGTCACATTTGAACTCAGGTCTTCCTGCCTCCAGGACAGGTGATCTATCCACTGTGCACCTAGCTACCCCTAAGAAAATAACTTTTGAAGGAGTTTAGTAACTGATCAACACCATGCTAAGCCATGACTTCAGAGGACAGAAGATGAAACACATCACCTGTCTCCTGCCAGAGGCAATGACTTAAGGAACAGAATGAGACATACATTTCTGGAGACAGTTAATGTGGATTTTTTTTGATTATGCACATTGGTTATGATTTTTTTTTCTTTTTCTTGTTCAGTTGGGGTTAGGGCAGTCATAAGGAGGCAATAAAGACTTATAAAAGTCAACCAACCAAATTAAAAAATCAAGTAATGCCTATGGAAAGAAGACATTATAGCTACAGTAACTGGTCACATTAAAGACAACAATAAAATACTCTATATCGTAGTGTATTAAATACAACCAAAGCAATACTCAGAGGCAAACTTATAGTGCTGAATGCCTATAAGAACAAGAAAGAAACAATGAATACGTTGAAGGTCTTTTTGGAAAGTACAAAAAGCCCCTTGAAATTAGCAAGTTTAATCAGAGCAAAGAGAAAACAAATTGCCAAAATGTAAAATAAGAGTTGTTTTATAAATTTGAAAACTGAAATCAATCGATAGCTATAAAACACAGAATTGACAAATAGTTAACATAAATAACTCATATGCAGATGTAGAAGGAGAAATCAGACAGATGATTTGCCTTAGAAAAAGACACAAAAGCAAAACACCAGAAAGACTCACAAGTAAATTTTTCCCAACCTTTAATGAATAAGTAATCCATTATCACAATGGTTATTAGTATACAAAAAAGGGGTGTGGGTAATCATATTCCAAGCTCATTATCATATCAGGTATTCTTAAATAAGCTCCAATTGGAACAAGGATCCAGATATTACAAATTGTCATAAGGTAGACTTCATGAAAATGCAACAATTTAGTGGAAAAGAGAAAAATGTTAGAAATCACACAAATCAGAAGAAATCACTGGCAACCAAACTGGTGGCTTTAGTCAAAGATAAAAGGAATTTGCAGGAAGAAAACCAGTATTCCCGAAATAAAAAGAAAAGAAACAGATGCGGAGAAGAGACTCTGGAATAAATATCTGTGGTCAAAATCTGACATGCAGACTCTAAAGGGATCTGATGGGGATCCATGAATAATACCCATTCCCCAAAGGAGGAGTATTCAGAGCACAGTTTTTGAAGGAAACACAGACTTAAAAGACAAGTTCAAATAGCTTCCTTACATCCATTACACTGGCAAAGAAAGGAGTTAAAAATGATAGTATTTTCCACCGCAAAGATATGGGGAAAAATCGTTGGAGGGATTGTAGGCTGGTGAGAGATTTTCATAGAATAACTTGGCTGTATACATAAAGGGCCCCCAATGAACATACACAGAAACTAGATCAAATCCTTCGACCCTGAGATCACATCGCCTCTGACAAAGACTGATCTCTGTGGCTCTGGGGCAAGTCACTTAACCTCTCAGTGGAAGGAGGAAGAGGAAGAGAGGGAGAGAGAACCCAGAACAAATCATTACTTTGTTTCACGTTGCATTACATACTTTTGTTTTTTCAACCGAAAGCCAAATGGTTCAGGTTGAATTCTTTTATTTTATTGGTACCATACTCTGTTCACTGATTTATATTTGGTGCAAATGTTACTGATCTGTGATTTGAAAAAATAAATGCCTGAAAGAAAATGTGGTCTAGAGGAAAGAACATTGGATTCCGAATCAGAAAATCTGAGTTATAGCTTGGTGTCTGAATAAATGAGGATAATAAACTGTTGCCGGTGAGCTCCCTGAGAGCAGACACTACCTTTTGTCTTTCTTTGTATTTTAAGTTCGCTTAGTTCCAAAGAATGTAACAATACAAATAATATAAGCTCTGGTATCCCTGACTCTCAAGTCCAGTCCTTTATCCACCGCATAGGCATTGCTTCATTTCTGTCTTCATATCCCCTTTGCCTAGCACTGCGCCTCACACATACTAGGCACTTAATAAAGGCTTGGCAATTAAGTGATTGATTGATTATCTACCTGAAGGGGCTGTTGTGAGGAAAAGGCTATGTAAACTGCCAGGCACTAGAGAAATTGAGTCCTTGTAGACAGTGATGAGGAATATAATGATAAGAACTGTCCTCAAGGAAATAAGTGTCTAGTAGGGGAAATGAGAAATGTATAAACCAAATAAAAAGAATCTAACGGTGCAAAGGAAAGGATGGGAAGAAGCATTTATTAAATGCCTATCATGTGCCTTGTAATGTGCTGAGCATTTCACAAGTGTTATCTCATTTGAGCCTCTCAACAATCCTGTGAGGTAGGTGCTATTACGATTCCAATTTTATAACTGGAGAAACTGAGAAAAACAGTGGTGAAGTGACTTGTCCAGGGTTAGATTCGAACTCAGCTCTTCCTGATTCCAGATCACAAGAGAAGAAAGACAAACAACACGTGTGACCTTTCCAATCTCTCTTTCCCCATGAGGCTCTGAGAAGCCTGTGAGCCTTGGACCCTAGCTAACTAGGTTCTGCAAAAAATTAACAACCTCATTTCAGTGATCGGCTTCAAAAAAAAAACCAAACCAAAAAAACCCCAACAAAACGCTACCACTAATCCTTTCACAGAACTATAACCCAATAAAAATGTCTGTTTTGAGTAGGCAACTTTTTCCATCATCCACAGAATAGAAAAATTCAAGGAATAAAAGAGAGGGAAAAGGGGTTGTTTAATGGAGGCAAGTGACTGGTTTAATTGTGGTGGAATTTTTTAAAAAAAGAATCAGCTTATTCCAGGTCTACAAGATCCCAAAGGAAATTAATGTCATCCAGCTTCTCTGAAGTGAATCAACAAAAGCCCCCACTGCTGAGGACCTAGGAGAGGGATGGTAAGGCTAAAGAGAGGCTCTCAGCCCCACCCGGTCCTCTTCCAATCTCCCCAGTCTGTTTTGTAAATTATCTTGTTCTGAGGCTAAGCTTAAAAAAAATCTCTTCATGTTTTGTCTAAAAAAGTTATGTTTGTAAACTTAGATTCGGCAATTCCAACATGTAACAGAATGAAGATTTATATTTAATCTTGGTGTGGAGAAGGGAAGGGGGTGGGGTCTAGGGAATGATGGTTTGCTAAGAACCTGAGAAATGTTCAGGGCTGTCGGTCTTTAAAATGAACAACAAGAGGAACTCAGCCTCCCTAAGATGCGGCTGCGGATAGGCTGAGAGACTGGGGATAGGCCGGGGAACACAGCCGCAACCAAGCTCAGGAAGCAGCCTCGACATGCTGGAGCATAAATGTCTCATTGTCTTTCTGATTGCTGGGAGGTGAGGAAAGATGAAGCTATGGAGAACGTGGCAGAAGATCTTCTAGTCCTTCAGGAATGTCTGGAAGGGGAAAACAGGCCAAGCCTTTTGGAAGCTAGCTAAGTGACAAACCGGAGTAGATTAGAGCATTTGAGGCCAGGACAGAAAGAAGCTGGAGAAAGTTGCCTTGAAAAGCTTTTGATGTCAGATTGGTTTGAAGTTCATAGGACTGTAGGATCTGGAATAGGAAGGGATCTTAGAGATCTCGCAATCTGCCTCAGTTTACTCAACTATAAATGGGGATCATAATAGTATCTGTCTCCTAAAGTTGTTGAGAGGATCAGATGAGACAATATTTGTAAGAGCATTTAGCACAGTACCTGGCACATAATAGGTGCTTGCTCCCTACTTCCTCTCCCCTAATCCAGGAGTTCTTAACTTTTTTGTGTGTCTCAGCATTTTGGTAGAGCAGTGGATCCCCTTTCAGAACTGTGTTTTTAAATGCATAAAATAAAATACATAGGATTACAAAGGAAAAAATTATATTGAAAAAGAGTTCATATGTATTATTTAATAATAATATAATGACAATAATGATGATGATATTTAAAAGTTCTTAGAGCTCAGGTTAAGAATTCTTGAAATAGTTCAACCCTTCTTTATTTTATAGAAAAGGAAATTGAAGCTGGCTCTAGGAGATTAAGAGAGATCACTAAAGAATCATCTATACTGAAACCCAATATTTACCCAATATTTAAACTTTAAAGTGAAGATTGGGGGTGATTATATATGTATACATATCTATACATGTGTGTGTGCATGTGTACTAAACCAGATGTCACAAAGTCCATGAATTTGTTTTAAAGAAACATTTTGATAACTGTTTTTCCATATAATTGGCTTCCTCCATAATCCTATGAAATTTATTTTATGCATTTAAGAATATGGCTATGAGGAGTCCTTTGGTTTTGCCAGACTGACAAAAGTATCCATAACATAAAAAGATTAAGAATCTCAGAAATAGGGGAGTGTTGATAGTGTGGCCCAAGAATGCACCAAATTCATCTAAGAAGGCGGGCAGTAATACAACTCGTGGCCCCAGATACCTGTATTTTAAAGGGAGAGTTTACGAAAACTTAAAAGAGCAAGTTGTAATCAATGGGACCTATGATGGAGTTGCCAAAAATAGCTTCACGGGATCCATCCTTCGCCCTATGTCGTTTGACATCTATGTAAATGGCTTGAAAGAAGACACACATGTTGGGTTTATCAGGGTTGCAGATGACATAAAGCTGGGAGGGAAAGCTAATGGTTGGAGATGACAACGTCAGGATTTTGAAACAAATTTTTGGCAACAGTCAATGGAAAAATTTGACCAAACACTTAGCCAGTTCAATGAGTCAACAGTATCATGTAGCAACCAAAAAACCCCCAAATCTAATTTATCATAGGTTCTATTTATAATAAAAGCATAGTATTCAGGATAGAATTTCCTCCAAAGGAAATTCCCCCTTGAGAACAGGGATTATTTCATCCTTGTAATCCCAGCACCTAGTGCTAGGTATATAGTAGATGTTTATTAAATGTCAAATTGAATGAAGGAGGTTTTTAATCCCAGTCTTCAGCTTTGTTCTGACCACTTAGGAGTACTGTGCTCAGTTCTGGGGGCCCCTTCTTAAGAAGCCACTGACAAGCCTACAAGTATGTGTAGAGAAAGGTAACTAGCATGGTAGAAGGCCTCAGAATCACACCACCCAAAGATTAGTTGAAGGAACTTCCAAGGTTTGGCCTGGAGCAGACAAAATTTAAGGGGGTTATGAAAACTGTCGAAAAGATCTAAAAGATGTCATTCAGAAGAAGAATTAAAATTGTTCTCATTGGTCCCAGAGAACAGAACCGGGAACAATGTGTGGAACAGATTTCAGTTTGATACATAGAAAAATCTACCAACAAGCTGACCAGTCCAAAAATGGCCTCCAGAGGGTGGGATCTATCCACATTGTGGGGAGGTTTTCAGCCCACCTATGGCTCGATGACCACTACCAAAGGACACAGGAGAGGACATTTCTGTCCAAATGCAAGGAAGGTTCTCTATTGTGGGAGTGGGGTAGGTATTGGGAAGTGAATGTGGGGTCAAAATGAGAGGCTCAGTGCAAGGCACAGGGTGGGAAGGAATCAGAAAATACTGAGATGATTTAGAGTTGTAAGGGAGCTGAGAGATCACAGAGGAAGAATCCCCAGACCTAGAAGTGAAGTAATTTGCAAAGAATAATGGCAGAGTAGAGGGCGCCAGATTCAGGAAGTCCTGAGTTCAAATACTGCCTCTCACACTCATGAAATGTCAGCCCATGCAGCCTGTTCTGGGCCTCAGTTCCCTCATCTTTAAAATGGGACAATTCTGCCACTATCCCTAACCCAATCCACACAGAGGTTGTGAGATCGCGTGGATGAAGGACTCTGCCAACTTTAAAGGGCCGTAGTGCTCCAGGTAAGAAGCTGCAGAGCTAGGGCATGACTCCCCTGATTCCAGGCTCATTAGTCTTTCCACCATTGATACAGTGCTTTTAAGAGAATGATAATACCATTATCAGATGAGGAAAATTGAGGTTCCAAGGAACCACATGACTTGACTCAGAGTATTTTGACTCCATATCCAGTGTTCTTCTTCTAGGGCACAGCAATAACTCAATCTCTCCTGTCCAGAACTAAAAAGTTTGCTGTCAAGAGAAGCTGCACATGTAGACACGCATTTGCTTCAGTGCGTAGATCACTGGGATGGGGGTTCAAGAAGCTGTGGGAAAAGCTCTCACACCGTTTTGGCACATGTCTGAGTCTCCCCAAATTGCAGCCGGCATCAGTACATTTGGGCACCAAGTGCACTCCGGGCTAAATAAATATCAGAGTCATGACATTCCCTTTCTCAAAAATATCCTTTAAAAAACATTTGTTTCCTCGGCGTGCCTCACCTTTGGAAATATTGTTCTCACTTCCTAATGATTCCCGCTCTGCCCCTTTGCCCCTAAATGGAACCTTCCCTCAATACAAAAAAGCAAAGCTCAGTGTGCTTTGCATGCTAGCAACGGATTCACTGCCCCACACCTGAACTCCACTGTCTCTCCACTGAGGAGGCAGGAAGGCTTCAACAACAATGACCTGACACATTCATAGGACTTAGAGCTGAAAGGACAAATGAGGGAACTAAGGCCGAGAGATGACCAGTAACTTGGTCGGGGTCACACAACCAATAAGTGTCTGAGGCAACATTCGAATTCCAAGCCTTGGGCTCTATCCACCTTGCCATGTAGTTTTTCTCATCCTCCCTCTGCCCCACTTTGCCCTAACAGCCTTGCAGATGGCAGTGGTCAGTCTTGCTCTTGCTAAAACTTGTAGCTGGAGCATGATGGGAAATTCCTTCCCAGGCCACAAGCCTGGGCAGCTTTTCTCCCCCCACTCCCCATTTGGCCTGTGGGCTCCTCACCGGCTTTGCCTTCCAGGCTGGCTTTTTGGACAGCCGGCCGTTCATGGGGCACTCGGGCAGGCTGAGGTGTGCCAGCCACACTCACCTCGGCTTTCCTCTGCTTCTCCTCCTGCTCCCTCTGTTCCCTTTCCATGCCAACCAGGCGCAGCTTCAGCTCGGAAACCTCTGCCGTCAGCTCCAGTTTCTGCGCCTCCAGTGATGTGCGGCTCAACAGTTCCTGCAGTGGGAAAAGGGATCTTAGATACTCCCAACAAACTCCAGGAAGGAGGATACGAACCCTGGGGGGGATGGGCTCGGAGGAGCAGAGTGATGCCTCTGGCAGGGCATCAGAATTAGCCCTTCCTAGGCAGCTGTTATTGGCAGCAGGGGTGGGATGGGTCACGAGAGAAGTTATGCTAAAGGTTATTAAGCGCATCATTTCCTATGATCCTCAATAGTCCTGAGAGATAGGGGCCGTGGGTGCTATTATACCCATTTCAGAGATGGGGAAATGGAGGCACAGAGAGGCTCAAATGCAGTAGCAGTGGCTTGTGCGAATGTCGCCTCTCTCATTAGACTATGAGCCCCTCAAGAGCAGCGGCTGTCTTTTACCTTTCTTTGTGGCCCCAGGGCTTTGACACAGTGCCTGGCACATAGTAGCCTAGTAAATGCTTAACGATTTGACTGACTTGGGTTCCCCCGGGTCCCACTCTCTGTCACTTATGTTGTGACAGTGAATAAGACCCGTAACTTCTCCAGGCCTCAGTTTCTTCATCCTTCTCTGAAAGAAGGTTTGGATTATATGATCTCTAAAGTCTCCTTTTGCTTCTAACTCTATGATTCCAGGACGTGCCCACGGACAGTCAGAAGCAGAATCTGAACCTGGGTCTCTGCTGGCTCTGTCCCTCACTCTCACTCTCTCCAATACGTAATCCTGCTTGTCTGTACAGCAAGTGCCCTAAAGCAAACCTTTGGCCTTGTTCCCACTGGCACAACCTAAATGCTTCCAATTAAGCAGCCTGAACTCGAGCCATCCAGGCAAAGCTTGACTGACAGGCCCAAACTCACCTGAGCTCTTCACGAGTCCAACCTGCTGCTTGTTGGCTTCCCTTCCGAGAAGAAAGCAGCAAATTGCATGCGAAGTAGCTCATGTCAGGGGGGTGGCAAAAAAAAAGGAAAGGTTCCAACCTGTAGGAGGCCCCTGGGGTCCAAGGCACCTCCCCAGCCCCACCCCAGCCCTACCAAGGGAGAATGGAGCTTCACTGAGGCTCTGTGCCAGGGTCTGGTAGCAAAGACAGACACACAGCGGTGCACATTAGGAGCACTGGGAGGGAGAATGGTACTGCAGAAAGAATATATCATCTGTCTCCACTCAGATGGCGTTAGTTCCAATGCAAACTCTGCCGCTTAGTACTCTTACGGCATTAGTCAATTTACTTATCTTCTCTGGGCTTCAGTATCCTTGTTTGTAAAATGAGATGGGACTAAATGGTCTCTAAGGTGTGGATACCTAGGTATCAAGATGGGTGGGAGAGGGGGAAGACTACTTATGAAGCTATTGTAAGAGCCTAAAACAGGTTTGTATTGGGGTGGTTGCCACTGGAGTGGAAAAGAGGTCAACTCTGAGATGCAGTGATGGTATAACCCAAAGGACTTGGGGTGGAGCAGAATTGAGAAGCTGAACCTCCCTCTTTTCTTAGCATACCTGCCCCAGGGGCAAGGGGAGACTAGGGGGTGTGGAATATTGAATGTGCTGTCACTGAGCTGATGTTTAGGGGGAAAGGTAGGTTCAGTCTCAAGCAAGTTGAGCTCAGGTCATCCAGCTGAAGTTATCCAGTAGATCAAAAATCCAGGAGCGCAGCTCTGGGGAGAGGTTGAGGGTGGAGATGGAGGTTTGGGAGTCACCTGCGTAAAGGTGAAGCATGAAGTACTGGGAGATTGATTGCAGAGATAGTACATGAAAAGGGCCTGGGACAGAACCTTAGGGAACACGCATTGTTAAGGGCAGGAGGAAGAGAAAGAAACAGCCAAGGACACTGAGGAATGGTTGGATGGGTGAGAGGAGAACCACTAGAATGTAGTGCCATGGATGGGAAGGGATGGTAAGGCATCAAGGAGAAGGGGGATTCACAGTAATGGCAGAGGGGGCTGAGAGGCCAAAGAGAAGCAGACAGAGAAGGAGGCCATGAAAGTTGGCAGGAAGGAATTTATTTAGCGACAGAGGCAAGAAGTTTTTTGATGGTGTTTTTTGGCAGGGAAGTGAGGAACATTTCAAGAGTTTCAGAAGTAGGCTATAAGGAAGTAAGGGCACGAAGGCAGAGTAAGCTTTCTAAGAATTTGGAAAGGAAAAAGGAAAGAGGCTATAGAGAAGAATGGGGGGGAAGGGAGAGTGAAAGAGAGGAGAGAGGGAGAAAGAATGGAGGGAGGGAGCGGGGGAGAGAGAAAAAAAGGAGGACAAAAGAGAGAGAAAGAAGGGAGCAGGCAACATGTATGGTTATTCAATGAGGGAAAAGTCAAATAAATTCATAAATAAAACACAAGAGTGAACAATCAAACTGGACTATAAAACACTCTGTAGCCCAAACTGGGTGGCCTCAAGCTCACTGATTCATTTCTCTAAGTTTCCGGAGCTAGCTCATCAATCCAGCTCCCCATAGAGCACCATTCCCTCATATGTAAGAACCCCAGAAACAGGCAGCCCACATTCAGGGTATTTTGTGGGTCAGTGTTCACTCAGAAACCACAGCTGACAAGACTCCACTAACCTGTTTTTGTTTTTTTTCTGGTCTGGTCAGGTAAAACTATTAGTTCAGACTTACTTAATGAAACACTCCCTCTCCAAACCTGGGAGTGGGGCACATTCTCCCACAAAGAGAGATTAGCTGTTAGTGGGAAGCAAGGGCACCCATAAGGATAATCCATGAAGGGTCTGACCACTCTCCTCTTGGGCACACAATGAGAGTAGCTCTTGTCCTATGCTAACCTTCATTTTTAAAAACCCAGTACACAAGTTGGCTTTTCCACGCCTCCTCCCTTTCTTAGAAATGCCCATTCCATCCTTCTGCCTCTCTCAGACTCAGAACCATGACAGGGCTCCCTCTACCTTTCCTTAGATTTCAGCCCTGAAATCGAAGGTTACAGAATCATAGATTTAGAGCTGGAAGGCATTGTAGAGGTCCCTAGTCCAACTCCCTCGTACTACAGATGAGGAAACTGAGACCCACAGAGATGAAAGTGCTTTGCCAGAGGCTGAAAAAAGAGGAAGCAAACAACAGGGCCAGGATTAGAGCCCCGATGCTCCAAGTCCAATTTTAGCACTCTCCCTCTGATCCAATCCACAGTGGTCCATCTAAGCCAGAGAGAACACTTTATGAAAGCTGTTTCTTTTCAATCTTCCAAATAACTAACAGCGCACCCCACCCCACCATCGCCCAACCAAAGGAAAGAAAAGGGAAGCATTTCATCTGAGGAAATACAAACATGTGATAGCATGAAGGAACTGAAACAATTGAGCATAGATTCATAGATTTGGAACTGGAAGGGCCTACGAGGTCGCCTAGTTCAACCTCCTCATTTTATAGATGAGAAAACTGAGGCCCAAAGAATTTCAGTGACTTGCCAAAAGTCATACAAGCTGTATCAGAGGCAGAATTTGAATTCAGGTCCTCGGACTACAGAGCCAATACCAAGAAGAGTGTTTCCCCATCACTTCGAAAATACAACGAAACATGCCAAGAGCATACAATAATGAATGACACCCCATTCTTCACAGTGGCCAGTTCCTTAAGGAGTTACTGCTTCCCTCCAAATCTCCCTTTTCCCAGGCTGAAAGATGCCCTTTCATTCGTTCTGATTAGATTAACTAGTTGGAGCAAACGGTCCTAGGCCATTTGAGAGAGGGACCTTCAGATAAATTTTAAAAGATTTTCTTAAAGCAGCTTATGGCTTCCTACTAAAGACTGGGTTTGTGTTCTTCTTTACCCACAAGGTATGGAGCAACTGAGATGCTGTTTGAAAATGTCCAATAGCACCTATTCCATCTGCCATCTAGGGGGAAAGTCGTACAAATGCCAGTCTGCTTTGACTCTGATTAGGAGGCAATTCACTCTCACTTGGTGATCTTATCACGTCCTATGGGTTCAACGACCACCATCCTTCAGCCAACTTCCAGACCTTTAAATCCAGTCCTAAGTCCAGTACTTCATCACCAGTGGCCTACTAGATGTTTTAGATTGGATTGGTTGGTCCAGCAGGCATCTCAAACTAAACACATTCAAACAGAATTCATTGTGTTTCACCCTACCCTACGCACCTGTCTTTTGAATTTGTCTACTTCTGTAGAGGGCACCACAATCCAGACATGCACAATGGTGTCATCTTCAACTCCTAACCCTTACTTACTCCACATATCCAATCAGCTGCCACATCAAATCATTTGTTTCCTCAATATCTCTTGTATAGCTTCCCTTTCCACTCATACAGTCACTGACCTATTTAAGGCCCTCATCACCTCCCACCTGGAGCATTTCAATGGTCTTCCATTTGGTCTTCCTGTCTGAAGTGGCTCCCCACTCCAATCTATCCTCTATACATTTGCCAAAAAAAAGTTAGATCTAAAAATCTTACCTCCTCCTCAATGAATTCAAGTGATTCCCTGTTTCTTATAGGATCAAATAGAAATTCTTTGGGGAAAGGGAAGAAGCATTTATTAAATACCTACTAGGTGTTAGGCACTGAGCTAAGCTGCTTTACGATACTCTCACTTGATCCACACAAGTCTTTTGACTTTGGCCTTGAAGGTCTTTTCCAACCTGGCCCCTTCTAACCTCTATTCCATTCTTGTTACATTAATCTTCTCCATATACTCTACCATTCAGCCATACAGGCCCAATGTGAGCTCCTAACATAAGGACATTGCATATTCCATCTCTGTACAAAGGCACTGATGGTCCCCTAACCCTGGAAGGCTCTCCTTGTATTCCTCCTGGAACTCCTGGTCTCTTTTAAAAATCAGCTTAAATACCAACCCTGTAGAAGAGGCCTTTACAGGTCACCTTCAGTGGTTGGTGTGTTCCTATCCAGGGTACTCTGTTGTTGCTTTCTATGTGTCTTGTATATACTTGCATATGTACACAGTGTCGCTGCCATTAGAATGCCAGCCTCCCAAGGGCAGGCCGTTTTGCTTTTGTCTTTGTATGGTCAGGGTTTATTTGAGTTTCTGGAGACTGGGAAGCATTTGACAGAGGCCTGTGGATTAGGTGGCCTTAGGCACCTGCATGAGCTGGCAGAAAGAGCACCAGTCCGGAATTGGAGGACTCGATTGGAGTCCAGTCGGAGGTTTGAATTCTGGGTCTGTCACAGTATGTGGGACATCAGGCAAATGACCCTCTGGGCCTTGGTTTCTTCATCTATAAAATAAATGGGTTGGACTTAGAGATGCTTTCTAAAGTTCTCCTGTATCTCTGAATCCTAGGAATCTGGATCTAAACTTGGAAGAGGCTTCAATGGCTACCTAGGCTAGGAAATTTGAGGACTAAGGAGACTAAGGGAGCCCAAGTCACTGAGACACACCCATGCCTGAGGCAGGATTGGAACTAAAGTCTTACAATGAAATTACTCTATTCAGTCCTCTCCTTAAATCTAACAATGCCAGCCCAAACTGTGATCACCTCACACAGGGACTATTCCCAATAACTTCCAGTTTTCTATCCCACAATTCCTCTCTAGAATCTCTCTGCTCCTACCAGCTGCCTACCATGACCCCTCAAACACTATGGGTTATCTCCACCCCTTTTTCCCTCATGATGCAGCCTACAAGGCCCTCTGCCCTTTGAACATTTCAAAAATTTTAAGCATTACTGAGCCATCCCCAAAGGCTGAGCTCAAGTCCCACTTCTCCCATGAAGCCCTTCTGGCCATGTCTATTCTAGGGACCAGTCCATCCTCTGAAGTCCTATAGTTCTGGCTGTCTGGGACACTCATTTGGCAGTGGGCCTTTGAGTTTGTTTTTCAAGATGCTCTAAGCCAAGATTCCTGAACTGACCCTGTAGAGTGACTGAGACCCTGATGACAAATGCTCTCCCGACGAAGGGAGGAGAAACAGCCAAAGGGCCAGGACCCCTTGAAGTACTAGGAGATAATTGACAGAGAAGTTTAAAGCTTTTGGGCAGAAAGAATCCCTAAACTCTAGGGAACCCAGATTTCCCCTAATCAACCAAAGGACCAGAGAATTCAGAACTGGATAGTCCAAAATCCCCACTTTTTATATATAGGTAAACTGAGGCCCAAAGAAGTTAAATGGTTTTTCTAATGTCATATAGGTCATTCTAAGGAGGGAGGGCAGCCCAGTAGACTTAAGCTGCTTTAGGATAAAGGGCCCCACTCTGTAAGTCTGTGGCTGTCCAAATCTGGTTTTGTTATCTCACAGAATCATAGCATTTCAGATTTGTAAGGGATGGATGCTATATATAACATACCCAACAAGGGGTGATGGGATAACCAGCCTCCTCCAAGGAAGTCTTCCTGACACCAGACCTAAATTTGCTCCTTCTAGGGGTGGAGCCAAAATGGTGGCTAGAAAGCAGGGACTTGTGTGAGCTTCCACTCAGGTCCCTCCAAACACCTATAAAAATGGCTCTGAACAAATTCTAGAACTGCAGCGCCCACAAAATAGCAGAGGGAAGCAGGGCTCCAGCCCAGATCAGCCTAGATGGTCGCGGGGTGAGGTCTATCCCGCATGGAGCTGGGAGTGGAGTGGAGCAGAGCCCAGCGTGGGCGGCGGCAGGACCAACCAGACCAGGAGGCGGGCGGAACAGGCCCTAGCGCCCTGAATCAGTGAGTTGTGGCAGTTACCAGACTTCTCAACCCACAAATACCTGAGACAACAGAGAGGGTTAGTGGGAAAAGCTGCTGGGGACAGAGTGAAAGGAGTTTGCCCCAGAGGCAGTGGAGGTGGTGCAGATCTGAGGACAGAACTACAGCTGCAGTTGCTTCCAGCCCCAGGCCCACCTGGTGGGAGGAATTCAGTGGTGGATCAGAGCAGGAGTGCAGAGCCAGCTTAGATCTGAGTCAGGTCCAGGTTGGCGGTTCTTCACGGAGGGGTAGTGCTGGTGTGGCAGAGCTTGCTGTGTAGCTCTGAAAACAACAGCGCAGCCCCTCAAGCTTGGGACGAAGTACTCTATACTCTACAAGCAGTCATATCCCAATGAAAAACTCAAGGGTCAAATAAGTTGGCTGGTAACATGGCCAGGCAGTGAAAACACACTCAGATTCAGACTCAGACTTTGGAAGACCAAAGGGCCAAAACATACAGCCAGAAGAAGTCAACAAAGTCAAAGAGCCTACATCAAAAGCCTTCAAGAAAAACACGAACTGGTCTCAGCCCATGGAAGAGCTTAAAAAGGATTTGGAAAAGCAAGTTAGAGAAGTAGAGGAAAAGTTGGGAAGAGAAATGAGAATGATGTGAGAAAACCCTGAAAAACAAGTTAATGACTGGCTAAAGGAGACCCAAAAAAATATTGAAGAAAATAAATTTGCTCCTTCCAAACTTCTACATATTTCCCTAAGTTCTGTCCTGGAGGACAAAACAGAACCAGCCCACTTCCTTTTCTGCTTCATAGACTTTTGAAGTACTTGAACACAGCTGTCATGTTCCTCCTCCTAGGTCTTTCCTTCTCCAGATTAAACATTCCCAGCTCTTCAAACAATCTTATGTGTCCCAAGACTTTACTATTCTAACTACCAACACCTGGACATCCTCCAGATTATCAGCATCCTTCCTAAACTGGTGGTGCCCAGAAAAGAACACAGGGATTTAGGTATGGTCTGATGAGGGCAGAGGACAATGGCATTATCATGTACATGTAGATCTTCTAAACTATGTTCATTTTTGTGGGGAGTGTCCCCTATCAGATTATTGCCTGGTATTGACTAGGGAGTCCAGTAAAACTTCTAGGTACTGGAACTGCTTTTTAATCCCTTTGACTGGTGAAGTTGATTTTTTTCAACCTAGAATCAAGGCTTTATGGTCATTCCCATTATATTCGGCCCAATTCTCTAGTTTGTCAAAATCCTTTTGGATCCTGATTGGTAATGATTGAGTTAATTGTCAGTCTCAGCTTTGGGTCACCTTCAAATCTTTGTGTCATCTTCAATTCAATCTTCGAATCTTCGGATCCCATCTATGCTTTTGTCTAAGACATTGATAAAAATCTTAAATAACCCAGAGCCAAGCACAGTACTCAATCTTCCTGAATGTTCCAATTTTCTCATCTATTAAAAAGTGATAACTTATGTACCTAGAGTATCTATCTCAAGGGACTTTTGTAAGGCTCAAATGAGATGTCACTACTGATGTCTTATTTATTCTGTTCATTGCTTAGGTTTCGTTCCTGCTTTCTCTGCCTCAGTAAGAGTCCTCATTCTCACTGGACCAAAGGGCTAGCTGACACCCCAAGGGCTCCAGGTCCTTTATCTCTTACAGAGATCCTGGTTCTCCCTCTGGGCTGGCCATGCACCCTGGGGCCAAAGGGCCTATGCCCACATCTATAGCGGGTGGAAGGATGCAGCTGCCGGAGGCTTCCCAGTCACTTTGTGGTTAGGGACATGGTCACACATGGACAGGCCAGCTGGGAAACACTAGATTAAAGCACATTAACTCTCTGGCCTCTAAGCTAAGCAAAACAAGTCATAAGAACCAATTGCTAAAGCAGGTTTTAGACACATCCCAAGGAAGCCTCAGTGGTTTACTTCCTTTCCCTGAGATTCTGATTTCATCCTAAGACACTACTTCATGTGAAACTCTGCAAAAGGTAGAATTCAGTGCTTATCACAGTGCCTGGCACAGAGTAGGTACTTACTAAATTTTTATTGATTGAATTGTGGACTAGAGAAGCACAGGAAGAGAAAGAAAGAGGGCTTCCTATGTAGCTCTTCAGCTCAGCACACAATCATTAAAGACAACATATGGACAACTACATACAAAAAGTCTATGGTAATTTCGGGGAGAGAATGCACTATTATTTAGGGGAATGGGGAAGGTTGCTCAAGAAGGGAGGGGTTAGCCTCTGACTTGGGTAATTAGGGACTGATAATTAGGGATTCTCAGAGGCAGAACTGAAGAGGGAGTGCTTTCCAGGAAGGGGTAC
>CM053623.1:414554514-414597466 GCA_028646595.1 Phalanger gymnotis
AATGGATAGCCAGGCTATTGAGAATGTGTTGAGCATGGAATACTGTTTATAGCAGGTCTCTGCCACTGGGCTATGAGCCAGGATCACTTTTACTACCAAGCCCCAGGAGGAGTCTAGCAGGAGATTCTAAGTCGAATGACTCATCCCTCAAGTGGGCAAGTCTCTACCCATTCAGGGTTCAGTAGGCAAGCATTCCAAGGGGTAGCATTACATCAGTGCTGTGTCCAGAATAGCAAAGCCCTTACAAAAGAGGCCCAAAGTGGACTTCGGGAAAATTCCCCAGAGCATATATGGCCCCGGAAGAGAGAGAAAAGACACAGGAATGTTTATGTAGCATTGTAACCCCCACAAACATAGACACATAGCTTTCCCCAGAAGCAAAGAGGTTCTCTATCAACTATAGAATGGCTAAACATATTGCCACATATGAATGTAATGGAATATTAATATGTCCCAAAGTACAAATGTAAGAGATTCAAAGAAATATGGACATATTTAAATGAACCACTGCAATTAAGCATGCACAACCAACAGAACAATATAGACCATGACTACAATAACAAAATTGAAAGGAAATCAGATGGTGAGTAATTGTGATGACCAATTTTGGCCACAGAAAATAGATGAGACAATTTGCCTCCCTTCCTTTGGTAGAAGTGGGAGAACAAGAAGGAGGGAACACTGGATATAAGAAGCAGCCATTGTGCTGGTTAATTTTGCTTAATTGTTTTTCTTTGTAAAAAGGGAAGGTTCATTAGGTAAGTGGGTGTGGGAAACAGAAAAAACCCCAACATAATTATTTATTATTGTTGTTTTAAAAAACAAGATAAATGAAGGGCATTCTGGATCCACATCTAACTCTAGGGTTTGGGTTTAGGGTGGGAGTAGAGGGAAATAAGGACAGACTTCATTTGGACTAATGTAAATACAAATGGAGAGTAATAAATAAACACTTGGCCCTGGATATTGGGTTTTCACTAAAAACAGCTTGATGATTTCTACCCACTCAAGTCTTCCAGGAAAAAGGAATGCATATCTTTAATTTGGCCCTTTGAAAAACTGGAGCCCACTCAACTCGAGTTCACTGGTTTACGATGAAGTATGGGCAGTGTGATAAACCCAAGGATAAATGAAAAAGGTAGAAACATTGCTACCCACCGAACCACCAACCAGAGAGGTTGGCCTCCATTTGCTCACACCTGTAAACCACCTGGATTAAGAATAGTTAGTTTTTAGGTATTCAACACCACCGGTCATTCAGAAATTTCCAAAATGTGGTTACCTTAACCAAATCCACATAACCCAAGGAAAGAGAAGATTTATTAAAACACACCAAAAAAAAATGACTTAGCAAAGGATTTTGGTCCTATCACACTCTAGCAAAGTAAGACTTTAATGTTAAAAAATTCAATCCACGAGATTTTTTGAATGACATTTGAACTGAATATGTCCCAGAGGCTACCTTGGCCTCAGGACTTGGGAGATGTTGGAAGAGCCCAAATTTGAAAAACATCTGTAAAGTTGGTCCTAAGAGAAAATATGCTGAACAAGTGAACTACTGTAACTCAGCTGTCTGAGAGGTTTCCAGCCTGGTCTTCCTGAAGCCTCAGCTTCCACAGACTCATCCCAATGCCCATCTGTCAAGTCCACAAGCTACTTTTTAATCACAAGTCCACAAATGCACACACCATGCAGGCACAGGACTCATGATGTCGAGGCAGTTTGGCACACACTTAACACAATACACTCCTTTGCTAGGGTTTTCTATCACGCTTTTTTCCTTTTTTGGCAAGAGACACAAAACAACTCCATTCACAGGGCTTGAAAATTTCCCATGCAAAAAAAGGGCATAGCGTTCCGGGCAAAAATGGCACAAAATTAAAAAAAAAAAATGGCACAAAATTTAAGACGAATGAATGAAAAAAAAATGGCTTCTTTTTCATGAATGAGGGTTGGTTGTCAGACAACATAATGGCAGCCTCTAAGGGGGCCATGGTTGATGTTAGCATCAATGTTTCAAAGAGATGTTTTCTAAGTTTCCAAATTGGTTATTTTGTGGTAGTTGGAGGTGGGGTCAGAGGAACTGGGGTCAATTCTTGCTCTGCTACTGACTACTTGTGTGAATTTAAGCCCATTAACTTTCTTGGACCTCAATGTTCTCATCTGTAATATTAGGAGTTCGATGGGGTGGTACATTCCTGGCTCTAAATCCTTAGATCTCATGCTCTGAACAGTTTAAAAAGAAAAAAAAAACCAACAACCACCACAACAACAACAAACCCAAAAGAAAGTGAACAGGCCCATGGAATGACAGATCAAATTCAAATTCCCTTTCCTTCAGTCTTGTGCACAAGTCCTCTCGTGGAATGACACACAAATCCTGTTGGTTTGCAAAATCTGAAGCTATCAAAAGAGAACAATATGAAAAAAACTAATTCCACCCTGATATCTTACAGATAAGGCAATTAAGACAGGGAGATGGCAAGTTTATTTATTTATTTATTTAATGAATATTTATTGAGTATGTGATATGTGAAAGGAGTACCTACTATGTTTTATAAGTAGGGATCATATAAGGAGGACTAAAACATAATCCCCGTCCTAAAGAAGCTTAGAGTCTAGTAGTAGAGAATGAAGACGCACGCAAATAACTTCTATATAAATTAGTATTTGATAGAGGTCTTATCAAGAGGGGTACATAATAGATTTGCAGCTTCACGTGCAATCACCTTTTTTTAAATACTGTGTTATGGAGTCGCTTGTTTTATTTCATAAGTTAAAATTTGGGAAAAAAAGTGTTATAGGCACCGCTCTAAGAGTTTAGAGATTTCTAGCTCAGAAAAGCAATGAAAGCCCTGTGTAAGAGGTGCCATTTTGGATGGACTTTGAAAAATGGCTAGGGTTTTGGTAGCTGGAGATGGGAAGAGAGAGGTCTGATAAAAGATGCAGAGCTAGGGTTGATAGGGAATGGTTTTGGCTGGAGCAAAGGCTACATGAGAGGGGACGCTGTCAGCAAGGGTATATGGTGGCCAGATCACAGAAGGTCCTAAAGAACATCTAAGGTATAGAGTTAGAACATTTTTTTCAGTAGGATTGAGGGTAGGGAAGCGACACAATCCACATTTGAGGAAGACATAAAGCAGTGCTATATAGGATCCATTTGAGGGGAAAGCACCTAGAGGTGTTAACACAGGTCATAAGAGTTCACATGGAAAAGTAACCTGGGACTGCACTGTGGTGATTGCTACGGGGACAAAGACGACAAGATGGCTATAAGACTTATAAAGGTAGGATTAGATAGGACTTGGTAGAGAGGGAATAGTCCTGATGCAAAGGGTAAGGGAGGAAGACATCATTCTGAGGTTTTTCATTTAGATGAATGGGAAAATAATGGTGTTTAACAACAGTAACAAAAAAAGTTAGGCCGAGTGATTCCCTAGGTTCACAAAACAATTCAACGATAGAGCTAGGATTAGAATCCAGGTCCTTGCCTCCTATGAGGGAAACATGACATTTTTGAGCATAAACTGACATACACATGTATGCTAACCTCAGCTGGGCTTCTATATAATATTCTATCATAGTAAATCTGTGCAAAACTGCTTTCTGGAACAAAGCCACACATATTCTGGTAATTGGCATTTTATGGATTAGTGAAGGGCTAAATGCCATTCTTAGGAGAAGTTTAAAAAGAAAATCCTACTACGAAATCAAAAAAAAGGAGGGGGGGCTCAAATTAGGTGCTCGTAAGTTGGGAAATGGGTAAAAAAATGGCGGTATATGAATGTAACGGAATATTCTTGTGCAATAAGAATGACAAACACAAAGAGTTAGAAGACATGTATAAATTGATGCAAAGAAGTGCTAAGAAAGAGATGAGTCTACTTAGGGATGTGAATGAAAGAAAACACAAGACATCAGAACTCTTGTCACTTCAATGACCAATGTCAGCTCCACAAGGATGACAGAAGCTTCCCCTTTCATGAAAGGAGAAGAAGAGTATGGGCACACAATGTTAGACATGGTCAAAGGTTCAGTTTATTTTACTTAATTGCACTTCTTTGTTACAAGGAAGCGAAGTGGTTATTAAGAAATGACAGCAATATTAAAAAACAAAACTATCCATGAAATTTTTTTTTGAGTGGAGGGGAATCATACCTATGATTTTATTGGTATAAGCAACTCTCAGTAAAGAAATTCCCTCTACTAATACTGACCAGCAAGATCAGCTCTAGAAGGTCAAGTCTTAATTGCTTGGGGCACTGACAGATTATGTGACCCTTGTCCAGGATCACAGTCAGTATATGTCAGAAGCCCTCACATGAATTCAGGTCTTGCTAAGTCTGAGGTAGGCATTACATTTAGTATCATATGCTGCCTCTATGTTAATAAAGCATAAAAAGAAAAAAAAAATCCTGGCCCAATTAGTAGAATCACCTGGCCTTAGCATAATCCCTGAAAGACCCTCCTAGTCCTCATTCTATCGTTCCCTATTTCTGCTGCAAACAGACTTTTCTGGTGTTGCTAACCTAAGGTACTTGCAGAAGCAGTTATGCACTGTTCTCAGAGATAATTAGGTGTAAACACATTTATTTTGCTTTCAGGCCCAGTTCTTGGCCCAGTTCTTACCCCACCCCCACTCCTTAAACTGAAACTCCGGGCCTACATACCTCACCAAGATCCACCTGGCTCTAGGAACCAACCTTTGGTTGGTTTTATCTTATTCCTCTGGATTACTTGACAAAGCCATTCTCTCAAAAACTATGTTAGGCTAACATTAACCCCCTGATGATATGTGGGTTAAATCTGACAACAGAGGGCTGTTGTACTGAATTAACTTCTGAGAAACTTCTACTTTGCTGCCAAGTTTAACCTGCTCAACAGGTTGTGGCTAGCTTTGCTCCCCTACTTCCCTCCCAGGTTACTCATCACGGCAAGCTGCCTCCCTGTGCCCCTCACCCTGGCTCCTCTGTCCCTTGCCCCGTACCCCCTCCTCTTCCTACTGTGACCAGTCCTGTTCCCATGACCCCCTCCTGCAGGTTACTCCGGTTGACCGGCTCTCTCCCCTGCCACTCTCCTGTTGCTAATAGTATGTGTCCATCTTATCAGATCCTCATGACACTCCAGAAGTTTTTAATGACCAGCCACTGGACTAATTTCCTGGGTTGACAACAAACTAGCCAGTCTGTGCTCTTCTTCTTGGGAAAGAGTAAGGAAATTGCTTGTAATTCTTTTAAATCCTGCTCTTTTAATCCACTTGCCTGAGGCTCCGATTTTAGGCAATCCTTAGGTCTGCAGTTTTTCAGTAACAGGTTAGGATTCCTCTGTACCTCTAGCCTTACCTGTTGAAGCATCTCTTCAGCAGCATTGAGTTTCACCTGGTGCCCTTCCAGGCAGACTTCTAAGTCCCGGATCTTCTCGCCCTGGACCTCCACCTGGTCAGTCAGGACACTCACCTAGAGTGGGGAGGATTGACAAAATCGGACTGTGAAACAATCAGCGCCAAGTGGTTTGCGCATCAACCACAACTTGGTGGTCCCACAATGATGTGGTTCCAGTGACTGAAACATTTAGATTCTGCTAACAAAACAAGGGGGGAAAGATCTGCTTCTTACCTCACCAGAAGTGCTCTGACATCTCCTGGGGAAGACCACTCATTTGGCTCCTAAGTGAAGAGTCCAACAGGAAATCAGACTCATCTGTGAAAAGCCTCAGTACAGAGCCATATGTTCATGTGAGGTCAATAATATTCCTCGTATAGGGGTGAAGAGCGGAGCAGGTAAGACGGCACACAGCAGATATTTGCCCATGGCAAAAAACGTAGGATTATTTGAGCTAGCTACCCAGCAAGCCTACCACTTGAAGGGAGAAGATGGGAAAAAAAAAAAAAAACATTCTGCTAGAAACTAACCAATGACCTTCCATCTCTCATGAAGGGATAAGAATCACTAACCTATCAGACAAGCTTTTGGAAGCAATTAAAGAATGTGGATGTAAAGGGCATGTGTTAGCACTGACAACAGTTGGCTCCAGAAAGGTTTCCAGGGTCTACGTGCCAAAACATGACTGTAAGAAACTGGCACCCAGGAGCGGCTTTGCATGATGGTAGCGAAAAGCCAGTCACCTTTCTAAAGAACTTCAAAAACCCTACTAGAGATTTTGACTAATGGGAAATACTGGCAGACCACGAGCTGAATTATGCCAGAAAATGACTTTATGTTGCAGGTAACCATTTCAGTGGCATTCTCTACTAGCTCTGTCTTACAATAATTTTTGTTTGAGATGCCACTACCAAAAGGTTAAGCAGCCTGTATGAAGCCAACCTGTGCTATGCCTCAAAGGTCTACACATCTGTGTTTGTTCACTGTCCCAAAACATTTCAAACAACTGAGCTCAGACTCAATGCTACTTTTAAACAATTCTATGTTCTTGGATAGTGGAGAATGCTTTTTAAGATTTTTTTTGGAGCTTACCACTAGGAAATAATGCTTCAAAACCATTTTATCCTAAAAGGGGCTCCTTCTATATATAAGCAAATCACTATCATTGGTTTTGGTCTTTTCAACTCAGAACTTGTCCAAAGTGCTTCCATCTCTGCAGCCAAAAAGTTCAAAGCTAAATATAGTATTCAATTGCAGAAACTCATCCCAGGTGTCTGTTAATATCCAGTTCTCTTTTCCTTTTAACTGGTCATTATTCCATTTTTATTTTTAATTGGCTTGTTTTACATGTGGTTTTTAAAAGTTACATCAATTCTGTTTTAAAAGTAGTCCTCAACCCACAACCCTACCAAACAGAGGAACATTTACCAAAACAAATAAAATGCACCCCCCCCTCATAGCATCATTAAAAAAAAAAAGTTTGGTACTTTAAAGAATACAAAACAACACACTGGCATCTTCTTTTTAAAGTATACTCTCTCTGGGTTCTGTCTGTTAGAAAATACTTTAAATGGTTCAATTTATTTCCTTAATTAACATTATAGGTCATAGATTTAGAAGTGGAAGGAACCTTCTAAGTCTAACATGCCTCCATTTTTACAAATAAAGAAAATGAGGCCTAAACGAGGCCTAAACAGAGCAAGTGACTTTCCCAAGGTCACAAGGAGAGCAAATGGAAGAGGTGGAATTTAAACAACTCCCCACTCGAAATCCAGATTTTTTTCTACTTTCTATAGTGTCTAATACCTTGCTTTTACTTTGAATGTTGGCTCCTGGAGCCATGGGACTATTTTGTCATTCTTTATCTGCATCCCTAGCTTTATAACTTTAACCCAGTATAATCTCATGAGATATACCCATTTCTCATCTCACAATGGGTCAGTAAAAGCCAGGGATTCTACCAGGCACTTGTCGCCATGTTTTCAAGTCAAAGGATGGAAGCTCCATTTCCATCCAATTTGCGGGCATATTTAGAACAAAAGTAGGCCTTTTTTTTGTGTGGCATCTCCAGGCATCTGTCCAAATGGGATAAATTTCAAGTGTTAGAACAACTTATAGATTGTACTTCTTTTCTACAAGAATGAAATGTCTTCATTTTTGTGCATTCATTTGCAGCCTCTCAGGCCCAACTGGACATGGGGAGTGAGATATACTGCCCCACAAAGAACAGCTGGGTTAGAAGAGCACAGAAAAGGACTGTAGATGCCCTGTGGAATCAACAATGACCCATCTTGACTGATGTCCAGATTTTTTCTATAGGCAAAGGTGACGCTAGTCAACTTGGAAACTGATTAAAATCCTTTCCAAATAATATTTATCCATGTCTCGGATGAGATAGCAAAATCTCTGCTGACAATGGGATGAGCCGCTTCAGGGTGAATGGATTTTCTGGATAACTGGGGGGGGGGGAAGGAGAGGATCTAGAAATGACAAGGATGTATAACAACTCAGGGGTCTACCTGGAATAACCCTGTGAGCTACGTAGTTCAAGTATTATTATCTCTACTTAACTCAGAGAAGCTAGGTTATTTTCCCGGGGTCACACAAGTGCTGGGGCAAATTCGAACTCGTGCCTCTCCTGACTTCACACCCAGTGTTCCAGAAATCCCTTCTCACTGAAAAGTCACTCTCTGCTTTTCTGCCTTGGCTCGTATAGTGCAGGGACCATAGAGGCATATTTCCATGCTGCCTAAAGAACTTTTGGGGACCCAGAATCCCTGCATTCTCATTGGCCAGGACCATGAGGGAAGAAACAGAATGTGCTGGAGAGATAGAGTTGAACTGGAACAAATATGTCCTTTGTTTTGGGCTCTGGCCTGAAGTTAACTCAGTTTAATTCAATCCAAGAGATACTCATTAAGTGCCTAGTATGTGTGTGCAAGGCACTGTGCTCCAGACTGGGGATAAAACGGTAAAAACTAACCCAGTCTCTGCACCTGAGGAACTGAAACCTGATTGGAATGATGAGGCACGTACACACAATTATGGGGCAAAGCGCAACATGAGTGGAAAACAAGGAAGATGTAAAGTGGGGAAGCTGACGAACAGAAGAGTCACTTCTAGTTTGGAGAGTGAAGACAGACAGATCAGATAAGCTTTCGTGGAGGGGCTGGCAACTGGACTGGGGTGAGATGTCTGAGCAGGATTTCAGCAGGTCAAGATGAGGAGAACTTGGGTTCTAGGAACTTAGAGAAGGTCTGCTTAAATGCACCAATGAAAATATGGTGGTAGTAGTAATAGTAGTGGTAATGCTGCTGCTGCTACCACCACTACTGATAAAGAGTAATAATAACAAAGATAGTTAGCATTTATACAGCACCTACCATGTGCCAGGGACTGTGCTAAGCACTTTACAAGTATCTCCTTTGATTCTCATAACAACCCTGAGAGGTAGGTGATGTGATTATCTCTATTTTGCATTTGAAGAAACTGAGGCAGACTTAACTGAGATTAAGTGACTTGCCCAAGGTCACACGGCTAGTCTAAGGCTAGATTTGAACTCAGGTCCCCCTAACTCCAGGCCCTATCCTCTATCTAATGTACCACCCAGCTGCCTTATATGTACATAGGCTAAAGCTAGGAAATGTCAGCTGGACGTACAGGGGAGTGATGTGTAATGAACCTGCGAGGGTCGGCTGGATCCAGTTGGGGGAGTCTTAAGAGCCACCGGAATAGTGTGCATGAGAAAATTTATATATATATATGTATATATATACACACATGTACATATACACACATGTGTGCATGCATGTGTGCGTGTGCGTGTGCGTGTGTGTGTGTGTATGAAAGAAAAAGGCAGAGAAAGGTGGGAACACTCCGAAGGTAGATCCAAAAAGGCTGTAGCGACTGATTAGAAGAGAGGGGTATGTGTGTGTGAGAGACAGAGAGACAGACAGACGGACACACACACAGACTGGGGCAGCTAGGTGACACTACGGGGTACAGAGTGCTGGGCTGGAGTCAGGATGACCTGAGTTCAAATTTGGGCTCAGACACTTACTAGCTGTGTGACCCTGAGCAAGTCACTTAGCCCAGTTTGCCTCAGTTTCCTAATCTATAAAATGAGCTGGAGAAGGAAATGGCAAACCTCTCCAGGATCTTTGCCAAGAAAGTCATTTGAGGTTTTCACAAAGGGGTCATAAAAAGTTGGACATGACTGAAATACAAATGTGTATATACGTGTACCTCTCTCTCTCTGTGTAATGGAATGAAGCCTCAAAGATAACTGATGTTTGGCATTTGGGTGATTGTGAGGGCAGGCATGGCTGATACCACCCACAGAACTACAGGTTGGAAGGGGCAGTTTGGGGTAGATGATGATGGATTAAATTTTGTTGATTTTGAGTTTGTGTTGTAAGGATGGCCATAAGAAATCATCCAAAAATGAATTGGAAATACAGAATCGGGGCACCCACAAAGACACACTGGATTGTAAGTTTCCAGTAGAATATAGGCTCCTTGAAGGCAGAAGCTACTTGAAATTCTGTGTCTGTAAGCCTGGCACATATTAGGCAAATGATAAATGTTTGTTAAATTTAATTAAATTGAATCTGACTCGAAGTGATCACTGAAGCCATGGGAACATATAAGAACACCCGAGGGTGGAGGAGTAGGGGCAGGGCCACAACTACCTCTACCTTAGCGAGGAGGCAAAAGAAGATGAATAAGAAAAAGACATTGAGAAGGACAAGTAAGACAGGTGGGAGGACTGTGACCCTGGTCTAGCCATTTAAGCTCTTTCAGACTCAGTTTCCTTAGCGGCAAAAAGATAACAGCAGCACAAGGTCATTGTTGAGATAACATATGCCAAGACACACATAAAGCGCTTGGCAAACCTTAAAGCACCGCATAGAGGCTAGCTATTATTAGAGAGTGCGGCTTTAATAAGGTGGTAGGGTTGGGAGCCAGAATGTAAGAGGTTGTGGGTGGTGAGGAAGCAGAGATAAAGAGTAAAGGTTGCCTTTTCTAGATATGGAAGAATGAGGACAAGGGGTAGAATTAGGGGCTGGAAGAACAAGTCAGTAATTGCTGCTGTGGGAAGTGTGATGGAAGTCAGTCAGGGAGGAACAAAAGGACTGAGTGCATGAGTGAAGGCCCAGCTGAAGTTCACTGACATGGCACAGCAGCAATGTGGCAGAGGGGACAAGCCTGGAATCAGAGTCTGGAGAGGAGAAGAGAAAAGTGAAGGGGAGGGGAGAGGAGAGGAATACAAAACACAGGTTGTGTTTGTCCTTGGTTCTCTTTCTTCCCCTCCCAGTTTGATATATATATATATATATAGATATAGATATAGATATAGATATATATATATAGATATAGATATATATACATATATATCTATATCTATATATATATATTTTTTTATTAAAGGAGACATCCCTTGACTCATTTCTTAAAAAGGCCTATGCACTGAATGGGCTTTACCTCCCTCAAAGTGAGAACCTTAAGAGGCCTTACCCTAAAAGGGCCAGGGTCTCCCATTTCATCCTTGGCCATTTCCAGTTGTCCTGATGACTATCTGGCCACTAAACCCAGGTGGCTCTAGAGGAGAAAGTGAGGCTGGTGACTTTGCACAGCCCTCCTTCACTCGAATCAAAGTCAACTGCAAGTCATGTCATCATTTCCCTGATGTCATGGTCTTCTTCGAGAATGAAAGACAAACACAACAGCAACTGGAGTCCAGGACTCCTGCCTCTGGCCCGTCCTAGCTGGATGACTGTAGCCAAAGCCTCAATTTCCTCAGCTTTAAAATACAACTAATAATACCTGTATACTCGACCTCGGAACCCAGCACGGGCTAATCCATTAGAAATGAGAAGATGTCTATAAGGTGCTTATAACACTTTAAAGTGCCATTTCAATGCCAGTTACTATCATCACTATTGTCACCAACATCACCATCCTCATAGACCTGCAGTGGCCTCAGCTATGACTTCCTTCACCGGGTGCCACCTCTCTGGAGAAGGCACATGTGCCCTGAGCTGGGAATCAAAAGGGTGAAAAGGACCAGAGGACAGGTGGGTGGGTGGGGAAATGCAGGGGTCTCAGCTATGTAACGTTGGGGTCGAAGGAATGAGAGGGAACAGGGCTGATGACCTGACAGGCCAGGGAGGGGCGGAGGGACTGAAACAGTGAGGGTGAGGAGCAGGTTCAGCAAAGGCAGGAGATTGTGATCGGAGAGGGAAGTTTCAGGTGACGGATCAGCCAAAGGTGTGACCACCCGTGTGGGGAGCTGAGCCGGCGTGGAGACTGATTTAGGTCATGGGAGCCAAGCAGGTTGAGCAGCTATGAGGCCAAGGGCAGTGAGTGTGGGGTGATAGAAAAAGGGCTAGATTTGGTGCCGGAGGGACTGGGTTCAAATTCTGCCTCAGTCATTTACCACCTGAATGTTCTTGGACACGCTGCATAACCTCTCCTGGCCTTGGGTTTCTCATTTAGGAAATGAGAAGACTGGACAAGATGACCCCTAAGACCTCCTCTAGTTCTAAAGCCGTGATACTATGATCCTACGGCCTTGGATCCTACAGCCTGGCTCACTTACTGACTGTGACAACTTCTTTGGGCCTCAGTTTCCTCATTCGCATAATGGGGGGAAGGAGAAGAGGATTACCTAGAGCTACGTGGCACAGCACATGGAGTGCAGACTTGGTTTAAAGACCTTACTAGCTGTGTGACCCTGGGCAAGTCACTTGACCGATCTCAGCCTCGGTTTCCTCATCTGTAAAAATGAGAATACTAGCAGCTACCTCACAGAGTTGTTAACCTATAGAAAGCGCTTTACCCTGAAAGCCCTATAAAATGCCAACATTGTCATCCTCATTGGGGAGGCTTGAACGAGATGCCAGCTCTCTCCACCTTCTAAGTGTATGAACTTAGGACAGGGGTCTTGAGGTGAGGAGAAAGACTCAGAGGCAAGTGCTGAAGTCATGTAAGGAAAGCGGGATGGGGCTGCGGAGGTCTATGGATGATGGCACCAAGACCCAAGGTGGGGGGGTAAGGTGATCCAATGGGGTAAACAGCACCGAAGGAAAGGCAAGTGAGGCCAAGCAAGAGTCTGGGACTAGCAAGAGGTAGGGAGGATTGTAACTACCCTTCCTAATCCTCTGAATTGGGTGAGAAGGCAGAAGTGGAGGATGGATCACGCAACCAGCCTTGGAGAGAGTGGCAATGGACAGGGGACCTTCAGCACCCCAGAAAGCCCGATTTCAGTTAGGCCCAGGAGATAGAAGGAATGGGAGGGATCAGGGATCCCCAATGTACTATTACTGAGCTGGGCAAGAGGGACTGGGGAGAGCCATAGTGGAGTTAGTTAGAAAGGAGCAAGCAGCAAGAGCCATAAGCTTGTTAGGTTGTGTTTTTCCATATTCCACCTAGGAATGATGGCAAAAAAACATTCAGGTAAACTGAGGCTTCCCCAGAAGCAGATTCTGGCTTCATTATTTATGGTGTGTTGAGAGTGGAGAATGTATGAGGGGGGAGAGAGAGAGGAAAGAAGAGAAAAAGAGAAAGACGGGGAGGAGAGAGGGAAAGGGAGGGGAGAAAAAGAGAGGGAGAGACAGAGTAAGGCAGAGAGAGTGAAACAGAGACAGAGAAATAGAGAGGGAGAGATGGAGAAAGAGAAGGAGACAGAGACAAAGAGATGGCTTTCTCTCCAAACACTATCAAGCATCGTGTCAGCTACCAGAACCAAGTCCTGCTGTAGATGTCTGCGATTACTGTAATCGTAGCTGCAAGGCTCTCGGGCCCAGATGAAAGGCAGGCCCAACACTCAGCGACCTGGCAGGGGGGAGAGGCTCCACTCAGAGGAGAACCGAGCATGCAGAGATGAAAACCAGGGAGGCTCCTCTTGCACAGAATAGTTACCGTTCCATGGTCATTAAATAAATCTAGGTCAGGAGAACCAGAAGGTAAAATACTTTGAGGAGGGTTAGCTGCTTTGCCAGGGTTTTTCTTTTAAAAAAAAACTAAAGGAAAAACAACACACTGGACTCTATTTTTTTTTTTAGCCCACATGTAAAGAAACTTGAGCTTTTTGAATTCGCTGACACTTCAGAGAGCTTTATTAACTGAGGTACTACAGGCCACGTGCACTCTCTGTCACTCGGGAGGGGATCTGATTACTCCTGCTTCCTGGTCTCCACCAGGTCTGTGGAGGAGAGTGTGGGTGCCAGGCATTCAAAATCCAGCAGGGCTCATCCGCGCTGCGCACCACAGTTATAATCTGTTTTATTTTGTGAACATTTCCTTAAAAAACACCCCTCCCCTCTACAGACACATATAAATATATCTTCCACTCCGGAAGGCCCCAAATCTATTAGAAATAATGCTAGAATTGAAGGTTTCGAATCCCAGCACTGATGTTTGCACACAGTGGAACTGCAGGCAAATCTTGGAATCTGTTTTCTCATCTGTAAAATGGGCATAAGAATACTTGCACTATTTGCCTCATAGTGTGGTGGGGAGAAGACAACTTTGCAATTTTAAGCCAATCTATGTGAGTTCCTGTTAATGTTCTTAGGATCTCCTTGAGTGTCCCTGATGTAACACAGGGTTACACCTGCAAAGGGACAACAACACAAGTAATAACTCAGCGGGAAGGACATACCTGTAACATGAGAGATTCCTTGTCACCTTCTAATCGGGCCAAGCGCTCCTGGTAGGTTTCATTCGTAACTGCAGCTGGGTGGATTACCTGGGACTAAAGAGGAAAAAAAAAGAGTTTTAAAAGGCTAGAGAAAAAAAAAATCGATTTCCCAATTAACTAAATGATTTGTGATGAATTATCAGTCAGAAAATATGAGAAACCACCCAGAGAAAAAGGAAACCACAAGATTTCGAAATTCTTCACAACAATAGCAATGAACAGACAAGATGCCACTCAAAGGTGTGTCTTAAGAGCTTTGCCAAACCATCGGGGGTGATCTCATCCCAGCCCCGGCCGCTGCGAACTCCTCTGAGCGGGAAAGGCAGCTCTGAATGAACCTGACATGTTGTATCTAGTTTGCCCCTGGGCGGCATCCTCCTGGCAGCCCACAGCAGGAAGAAGTGCCTTCTTTCTTCCAGAAGCCAAACACAACAGAAGACCACTTGACAATGACCTTTCTGTAATTGTAGACCTGTTTCCATGCCCAGTGCCACAAGATCCCCATTGTGGGCAGCCTGGACCTAGACTTGAGTGGGCCTGTCTGCGGCTGGGCCAGAGTAGAGAGGCGGATGTCAGCTGGAGCAAATGGGCTCTGACTCCCACTTCATTGAGTCATCACCTTGGCCTCATAACAACCCTACTGAGGCAGGTACTATACACATGACACTCATAATGATAGCTAGCAGGGGCAACTAGGTGGAGCAGGGGACGGAGCATCGGCCCTGGAGTCAGGAGAATCTGAGTTCAAATCTAGCCTCAGACTAGCTGTGTGACCCTGAGAAAGTCGCTTAGGTGTCTCTTACAGAACAACAGTTCTCATGGGACAAAGGGGACTGAGCTGGAACTAGTACCCCTGTCATACCTCAAACTATAATGGTTGGTCCACCAATGACCCCTTTCCCAGAGGTTATCAACCCTCAGTAATGTTTGCTCGTGCGCGTGTAGGATCTTGGCGGTGCAGCGCATAGAGTGCTGGACACGGGATCAGGAAAATTTGCATTGGAAAACTACCCAAGATGCTTACTACAGTTGTTTCATTGACCCTCTCAGCTTTGGCTTCCTCATCTGTAAAGTGGGTACATTGGTACCCACTTAACTGGGTTGTTTTGAGGACCAAATGAGATAAACCATGTACGGCACTTTGCAAATCCTTAAAAAAGCACTATATAAATGGTAGCTATTAATATTACTATTTTTATTGGTCAGAGAAGGATTAGAAGACTTACCTGAACTGATACAAAGTGATAGAAGAACCAGGAAAACAATATACACAATGACTACAAGATAAATGAAAAAAATAAAAGCAACAAGTCAAAACTGAATCCTGCAAAATTCTAATGACCAAGCTTGTCCCCAAAGAAGAGATATGAAAATGTCCCACTCTCCCTTCATTGCAGGGTTAGGGGAAAATATAAGCATGGAACAATGTCAGGCCTTTTTGTTGGTTAGTTTTACTGAACATTTTCTGTCTCTTTTTTAACCTTTATGTAAGGGATAGCTCTCTGGGAAGGGGTGGTGGTGGTGGTAGAGTGGGGTAGAATACAATGGAAAAGAGAAAGAAAGAGAAGATACCAATAAACGCTTATTTTTAAAAATTATGACCTGGCAATTCTTAGGGATTCCTCGTCCCAAAGGCTTATTCACAGGAATTTCCCCAAAAAACACAATCCTGTAAGTCAGAGAATGAAACCTTAATGAGAGATCTATGGAAGTGGGAGGGATCCCCAGTACCCCTAGGCTGTGCTATTATTTTGATGCTTGGTAGGCCCTACCAAGGGGCGCTGATTGCTGTTTGCTCATTCTCTGTGTTATAGAGCTCTAACCAACAGAACTATCAGAAGTAATAATAATAAAAAAAAAAGATCCAGCATTCTTTACTTTGGGTGAAGCTGCCCCCATCATCTAATCTGATCCTCATAACAACCCTACTGAGGCAGGTACTATGCATATGATGATAATGATAGCTAGCAGGGGCAGCTAGGTGGAGCAGGGGACAGAGCACTGGCCCTGGAGTCAGGAGAATCTGAATTCAAATCCAGCCTCTGACACTTACTAGCTGTGTGACCCTGAGAAAGCTGCTTAACCCCAACTGCCTCAAAAAAAAAAAAAAAGCTAGTAATTGTATAGCAAGTTGAGATTGGCAACACATTACACGTTAACTCGTTTGCTCCTCATAACGATTCTGAAAGGGAGGGGCTATTATTATTAGGCCCATTTTACAGATTAGGAAACTGAAGCACAGAGGCTAAATGACTGGCTCCGGGCCATACAGCTAGTAGGTATCTGAATCAGCGTTTGAACTCACGTCTACCTGATTCCAAGTTCTACTTGGAATCTCTCCACTGTACCACAGAATATCCTCAAAACACTAGGTAACATTGTCATTATTGCTATGATTTACAGAAGAGGAAAACTAGAACCTAGAGAAACTAAATGACTTCTAAGGTGGCTTGGCTAATAAGCGTCAGAAGCAGGATTCTAACCCAGGTCTTCCTGATCCCAGTAGGAAAGTGATTGACAGAGTCCCAAAGAGATTGAATGGCAGGGCCTAGACACGATCCCTGTTTTCCAGTCTTCTAAGGCAACGTTCTGTCCACAATAACCCTACATGACCTGTGTCTCCTCTGTAACAAACTTCATAACATGGACATAGTGCCTTTTTTTTTTTAAAATTTGTCAAAACTATGTTTAGCAAGATTGCATATGTATAATCTATATCAAATTGCTCGTCTTCTCAAGGGAGGGAGAGAATTTGCAACTCAAAATTTAAAAAAGCCAATGTTAAAGATTTTTGTTCACATGTAATTGAGAAAAGAAAAGGGGGTGGGGCTGAAATGAATTTCTGGAAGATATTTTTGGTTGCATCCTGTACTTTAGTCTTTAAGTCAGGAAGTATCCTTGTTCTGGCTTTTAACTGATTTCAGCTAGAGTAATTTCAGATCAGATGATTTCATAACCTGAAAAAGGAAACTCAGAGATTACTGATCTTACTAATGGGTTTATTGGATAGTTCAGCTGCTGTGGAATTACCCACAATCTGCCCACAGAAGGGCGGAAGTTCCAGAGGTACAATTGAAATATGGCAGTCACTAGGGATGGGCAAATTCTGACTTTATAACTTTCTCCAAGCACTGAAGTCAACAAATACAAGAGCAAACATCATTCACATTCTCTGCCAGAGAGAAGACATAAATTATGAAGGAGGGAAGAACTTTGAGGTCAAATCAGAGCACTCTACAAATCCTACCACTGTTGAACATTCCATTATGGAGAGCTGTTACTAGCTGTGTGACCCTGAGCAAGACACTTGAAGTCTGCATCTGCTCTGCCAAACTGTAAAATTGGGGGAGAGGATGTCATAATATCACCAGCTTCTCAGAGTAGTTGTGCAGATCGAATGAGACATTTGTAAAATGCTTATAGGGCCAGGCTCATAATAGGTCTGTCCTTCCTTCCTACATACCTACCTATCTCTCTTTCTTCCTTCTGAAATGTTCATAGACTCTGAATCAGAAGAGACCTCAAATGCTACTGGACCTGTAGTCGATGAAGAATCCTCTTTACCTGTGGTTCTCAAATTTTTTGGTCTTAGGAACCCCTTTATACTCTTAAAATTTATTGGAAATTCAACCAGGATCCTTGGATACAAAAAAAAAATCAATATCACAAGTATAAGATGGGAGAGAAATGGGTAGAATGCATTTGTTCTGAAAATCTGGGGGAGGGGTTTAATGGACAGCAAGCTCAGTGTCAACAGTGTGATCTAGTTGCTAAGAATGCCAAAGTCAAGTTGGGCTGCATTAAGATGGACCTATCTTTCAGGAATAAGAGTCCCACCGTACTCTGCCCTTGTCCCATGTCATCTGAAGAAATGCAGCCAGTTCAAAGTACCATGGTTTAAGAAAGACATCATAAGCTCAACAGTACCCAGTTTAGGACAGTGAAGGGCCTTGAGTCCCCGCCACACGAGGGTCGATGGAAGGAACTGGGCATGTCTAGCCTGGAGAAGAGACAACTCTGGGAATGCATGATGGCTGCCTCCAAGTATGACACAGCTGTCATGTAGAGGATGGATTCTATTTGTTCACTTTCCTGCCAGCTGCATTCCTTGGATTGGATCCTCCCAGGATCGTCGTCCTAGGAAACCTCATCACCCTGAGAGACTGTACCAGCAATGAACCAGGAGTAATGGGCAGAAGTTGCTAAGAGGCTTGATGTCAGGAAAAACTTCTGAATAATTAGAGCTATGTAAAAGTAGAAGACAAAGTCTTGGGAGGTGCTGGGTATATCCCTTTTTGGCAGCTGGGTGGCACAGTGGATAGAGCACCAGACTTGGGAGTCAGGAAGGCTTGAGTTTGAATTCTGCCTCAGATACTTGGGTGACCCTGGGCAAGTCACTTAGCCTCTATGCGCCCATATCAAAGAAGGCGCTGTGCTCTATGACCAAAGCGGAACCACAGTACCACAAAGGAAATGGGAGATCTCCAAACCAAATGTTCCAATGGGGTGCCTGTGCCCACCCCCTCCCCATTGGTAGAGAGTTCCAAGCTTGTACTGGGCTATCAGCCACAGTGGAACACGTGGTACCTTGACCCCAACATCATGATGGCACTGGTCCTCTTCTCGCAAGAAGGACGCACAAAAATATCAGCAGTCTCAGTTTCCTCGTTTTGAAAGTGGGGACAACAATTCTAGCTACCTAGCAGGGCTGTTATAAGGATCAAACAAGGCAAGGCATCTAGCTTTGCAAGCCTCAAGGTGCTATATAAATGCTGTCTTCATCACCATCGCTCGGCAGAGGCTGGATGGCTGTTTGTGGATTATCTTAGAGTGGGGATTCCTCTCATGTATGGGTAAGATTGATGGTCACTGAGGCCCTTTTTTGGGGTAGGGCAATTGGGGTTAAGTGACTTGCCCAAGGTCACACAGCTAGTACATGTGTCAAGTGTCTAAGGCTGGATTTGAATTCAGGTCCTCCTGACTCCAGGGCCAGCGTGCTACTCACTGCACCACCTAGTTGCCTCGCTGAGGCTCTTTCTTAATTCTCCAGTTCTGAGATTCTGTGACTACATCACGGTGAAGGCTGGCTGAAGCTTGGTGATCACCTTTAGGTTAAATGCCTCAGTTTATGTGGTGACTAGGGGCCAACCAGAACGCTGACCTTGTAAGAAAAGCACAAGGATCGATACAGATCCCCAGGTGTCTCCAGAAAATTAACTAGGTGGAATGAAGGTGGGGCCATCTGAGGCCACTCCCCCAGGAATTCCAGGGGTGTTCCTCTACTCCCAGGCTTCAGACTCGATTTCTACTCTAAGCCAAGTGAAAAGGCTGATGAAGCCACTGTACCACATAGCCTCAAATAGCACAAGAGGCCCCAAATTCTTCAGTGACTGTGTAATGGATTAAAATGCTGCTTTAATAAGAAAACAGTAGGATAATCTATCTTTGGTGCTGGAATGGTTTATCCCAGAGCTTTCTGTTTGGCAAAGGTGCTAAGGAGACAGAGGAATGGAATCAACTACTGGTCTGCTGTTGTCTCAGTTCTTTCTGAAGAGGCCAGCGGGAAGGGGGGAAGGGGACAGCTTGCAGTTGCCTGTGTTTATGGTCAGCCTGGGAGTCAGATTACAAATGACAAGAGCTGAAATCTCCCCACACAGCCGTCCCTTGGCATCTCAGCTGGTGCTAAGGACTTGTTGTTCTGACATCCTGGGCTATGAAAGTTCCATAAAGCCCCGTCAAAAGAGCTTTGTTTATGCGGCTGCCCAGGGTCTCTGACTAGGAGATGTCTTAAGGAGGAAGCTAAGAAAATATCAGCACCCAACAAGCCTAGGTTTGTATTCTTATAGGAAGTCTTTCACCTTCAACAGTGTTAATGTGGGACAATTACACTTTTATTCAAGAAACAGATTTCTGTCGTACGCAGTGCCCAGGGCTGGGCTGGGTGCAATCAAGTGAGATATATCTTTGCTCTCACAGAGGTTATAAGGAAGGAAGTAAGCATTTATTAAGCACCTACTATATATATGTCAAGCACTACGCTAAACAAATGTTATTTTGCTATTTGTTACAAATGCTAAGACAAATGTTATTTTGTCCACACAACACTGGGAGATGGCTGCTATCATTATCCCCATCTTATGTTGAGGAAACCGAGGAAGACGGAGATCAAGTCACTTGCCCACAGTCACACAGCTATTAATCGTCTGGCTTTGATCCCAGGCCTTCCTGACTCTAGGCTGGGCACTCAATCCACAGTGCCACATAACTGCCCCTGCTTTGAAGATCATAGGATCTTAGATATAGAGGACCTCAGAGTGCAACCATTTTGTTCTAGAGATAAGGAAACTGATCAGGAATCAGGAAACTTAAGTGACTTACTTATCCCAAGTCACATAGATATTTCAAGGCAGAATTAGGCTTCAAACCCAGGTTCACTGACTCCAAAGCCAGTGTTCTATCCATTGGAAAACCCTGCACCTCCTAGGTGGACGCATTAAAAAAAAAAGTAACTCCAATGCCAGGCAATCTACTAGAAGTACCAAAGATCTAGTGAAAACCACAAGTGCTATGAGGTCATTGGACAAATTGTGCTGTGGGTTAGGGTAGTTAAAGAAAGCTTGGGGGGGGGCAGGGGGAGCAGAGGGAAGGGAGAATGAAGTAAATGCAGGATTTTAACAGCAGAGACAAGGGGAGAGAATATTTTAAGCTAAGGGAGGGGGGAGGAAGGGAGAAATATTGTGAACAAAAGCAGAAAGAGAGGAGTAAGTCTGTAAACGGGGAGGACACTCTAAAGCCTACTTGGAACTAAGAGATCCGTCCCCTGGAGGAGTAGCTGGAGATAAGGCAAATCCGAGATTGTGGACAACCTTGAATATGAGGCCAAGAAGCCTAGGTTTTATCTTGTAGAGTGTGTGTGTGTATGTGAAAGGGGTTTGGGGCAAGAGAAGAATTTTTTAAAAATAGTATTTTGATCATGCCAGCATTTGGCAAGATTAATATTTTGTGTTTCATTTTAAAAGATATTCTCCAACTACCCTACTGCACAGCCTCGGTTAAATCTCTTTCCCTCTCTGGGTCCCAGTTCTCTCTCTCGTTCATTCTCTCTGTCAGTCTCTGTCTCTCTCACCCCCTTAAATTCTCAACAGGATGAAGTTCAGAGAATTAGAGCTAGAAGTCTCCCCTTATATTGCAGATGAAGAAACAGAGGCCCAGGGAGGTCCAGGAGATTACCTAAGGTCATACAGGTGGAGGCAGGATTTGAACCCAGGTTCTCTGATTTGAGAGCCAGTGGTCTTTGCACACTATTTCCCCTTCTCCAAGGTCCTCACTAGCTCTAACCATCTGTAGCCTATGAATATTCCACGGATTGCAAGATAGTTTCAGACTAAGCCAGGAATCCGCTCCCTCTGAAGCCCGTGAGGGCGGTGGTTCAGGAGCCAGGGTCTCCTGACAAGTGAGGGGCCTTAGCTGACAAATCCGTTCTTCCCAGTGGGGCATCCATTTGCACTCTGATTCCCAGGACAAATCATCAGAAAAGGCTGCCTTACGCTTAATTGCAAAGTAATCACCTCCATGGAGACAGAATACCTCCTCCTCCCTGGGGGAAGTGGAGATCTTTCACTGTGCTCCAGGATTCCATCCCCCCAACTCTTGGCCCAAAGCAGGCTGAGAATTATAAAGGCATCCTCCTCTCTCAACTCAAACAGCTGGAGGCTCAGGTTAAGTCTTGGCCAGTGTAAGATTACACACAGCCATTTCCTGTTCTTCTCCCCCCAGAGAGACTCTGCTTTTCTACCCCAGAGCAAATACTAGCTGTATTTTTTTTTAACTTTATTGCAAATGACTTCCCCTATCTCCAGGTCTCCTCCTCCTCCTCCTCTTCCCCAAGTTTAGTCTCCCAGCCAAAGAAACTGAGCAGAGGTAAATATTGACTGGAGGCCTTGAAAGTCAATCTCCAGTCTAAGAGATGCCAGGGGCTGTGGTGGCAGGCAATACAGTTAAGGTGGCCAGAACAGGCCAGACTGCCCAGGGCAGACCCAATTTGGAGAAAACAAAATGTACTTTTAACAAGACGTTGCAAAGCCCTTTGTCAGCTCATGTGTCCTGACTCTTGGGTTTGGAAAATAGTCCTCAGGATCGCTGGTCGAGCCAGGAGCCAGGGATAGTATTTAGGGATTTAGTCTCAGGTCCTCTGACTTTAAAGGCAAACTTGCTTCTCTCTGTGTAGACAAACCACCTGACTCTATAAGGGATCATAGCTACGCCCAGACACAGTCGTTCACTAGCATTGTGTCTGTGTATGAACAAAGTTACTGTGTCCAGTTCCTCAGGGTCATGGAGGGGAGGAAGCAGAAGGCAGGGAGGGGGCGCGGGCCTTCTCAGTGTATCTAACTCAGGAAGATGTTCCCAGGACATAGCTAGTCTCATAAAATGCCAGACCAGACTTCTTCACTGGCTCTCATCTCCACTTCCATGTTATTCCATTTGGAAATGACAAAGCAAGTCTTTTTCTTTCTGTTGTGAATTTATGTTAGGTTTTCTTATTTTATTCCTTTTCTACCACTGAACATTCAATCTGAAATCACTAAAGGAATAAAAAATGTGAGAATTAAATACATTCCTTTTATTGAAGGTTTAAACCTCTCCGTTTTCCTTTGTATCTCCTCCCCCCGCCCTCCCAGCACAGTGCTAGAGCATACAATGGGTATATAATATTCGTTGAACTGAACTGAACCTGAAATCTTAGAAAGACCCAGCCTGGGGTACCAGATCAGGACATTCCTCAGCCAAATCAAGTCCTTTCATTCATTAACACAAAGGGCTACTTGACCCACAACAAACTGATTACCCCAAACCACACGCTCCCCAAGTGTTTAGGGCACACTTACAGTAAGTTTTTCCTTAGGAAATTCAAAAGCTAACGGGCTACTCAGAGCTGTGATTCTCACTCCACACTCACACACAAAGGATGAGGAAAAGTCACAGATTCTTCTGCATTCAGTAGCCCACTGAAGCAAGGTGTCATTTTTTGTCCTTCCAAGTCTGCAGACTGGACGCACCTCACAGCACTCACAATCTTAAGAACCTGGGATGGTTTGGACGGCACATTGGCCTCGCCGCTTGCTCATAGCCCATCGCCCTAAGGTCCATGTTAAAGACAAAGCCAGCTGATGCTTCCTCCCCTCTTCCCCTCCCTTGAAGCATGCCTATAATTAGATTCTTATGAAGAACTTGGCAATGGCAGAGGTTTGAGGTTCTAAATATGCTCTTCCCACACACAGTTGCAACTTTCTGAAGTACCTCCCTCAAACCGTCTTTAAAGAGACACGGAAGATAGCCCCGAGTCACTTACCCTCTTCAGCCATGGCAGATGCTTGTAAATATCAATCTCGCCATCCATGCTTTGCATCCATGTCAGCAATTTTAATCCTCGGGTCTAAAAGGCACTTTTTCTTGGACAGGAGACCAAGTTTTCTCTTCTAAGGACTGCTGTTCCCTGCCCCCTGCCTCAGGAATGCAAAGCTGCTTTCGCATTTTCCCAGGTCCCTGGTCTCTGGCTGGCCAGCCGCCTTTTCCTAAAGTGCTCCATATACACATATGCTCAGGGCGACCTGAGCAAGCCCCCTTCTCCCCCCCACCCCCACGCTACTCAACTTTTAGGAGTCCCCTTTGCTGTGAGGCATTCCCTGGTATCAGCTCTCTGACCAAGAAGACTTGGATTATAAGTTTTAAAAGATTCCAGGCACTTTCTTTTTAGAGGTAAAACAAAAAGAGAAAACCTAAGCACAAGGAGAAAAACGATCTTGCAGAAATGCCTTCCCTGGCTTTCTGTTGCTGGAGTGGCTGGAACTCATTACCCAAAGACCCCCGATTTCCTGTCTCTGTTTGACTCAGTGGTTGCCAGCAGACTTTCCCACTCTCCGCCTCTCGTAGTTTATTTAGGGCTGAGACGAAGGCTAAAAATAAGTGGTACTCCTTGGGTTACTGGTTCTCACACACGGTCTTGTCCTCCCCCCCCCCAAAAAAAAAACAAACCAAAACCAGGGGCTCTTGGTTCATTTGAGACTAAGAACATAGAAATTAGATGGAGTCTATTTTTTACAAGAGCAGCAGCAGCTTTGAAGTGGAAATTATCATAGAAACTTTTCCCTGGCCGTAATGGGACACATGCCCCCAAATTCTGTTCAGACGTCTCCTGAGACTCTGTAGCAGACAGGGCTTTTTAAGGGGAAGGAAGTGGCCTACTGGAATCTGCTTTGCTGTCTATCCAGGCTTTGGGGATGCTTAGCTTCCTCCCTCCTGAACTAACTCCCCTTTCAAAATGAACCATTTCAACATTATAGCACAAAGAACAGGTTCCCCATTCCCACAGGTATTTGGATGGGCTTGACAAGTAGTTTCTGTGTTAAGCCTCGGATCCCCAAAATACTCCGTCCTTAGCTCCACCTCCTAAATTAGAGTTCCCTTTAAAACACAACCCAGGTGCTACCCCACCAAGCTCCCCCCTTCCCATTTGTCATGACCCATACTTAGTGCTTTCCCCCTCCAGAAGTTATTTTGCATCTAATTTTGCATATTTTTGTGTATACTTGTATTCATGCAGTAGAAAGTAAGCTTCTCTAGGGCAAAAACTATTGCTTTAAAAATTTTTTTGTTATATCCCCAGAACCCAGCAGGGGCCTGAGCCCAGGGTAAATAATAAACTCTTGCTGAATTGATTCGAGCTCTCTGGAAGCAGTTGCACCTGATTGATGGGAGGAGGCCGGAGGGGGATAAAAGTCCCTGTCCTCAGAAACCTGAGGGATTTCACACACGATCCTTCCTTATGCCCTTTATGACCCTGACAAAAGTCTAACTTTATTCAGGTCTTGGTGCAACTTTCAGCGTGTCTCCTCTTCTAAGAGTTCCTGCAACTTTCTCCCTTCTCACACGCCCACTGCATTTGAGATCTCTTCTCCAAAAAGCTTTTCACACTCATTAACAGTCCTTCAACATGTAGCCTAAGATCTGGGATGAACATTGTCTTTGATAGGAGTATGAAGTATGAGGTTGTGTGTGTGTGGAAGGCAGGCACCCACATAGGCACGTGAAAGTAGTTCTGTGGTTTCATGCAGAAGGAAAGAAAATTCTAATAGAGTCTCTGATTTGTATTTTTTGATGATTACAAGTTGACATCTACTCAAGTTAACTTGAAGCAAGGTGTCTAAGGAGGAGACTCAGGGTTCCAAAAGATCTTAGAGTACCAGCCTAATATTTCTTCAATATTTCAAAGAGTCATAATTTCACCAAGGTAGGTCTCTGCAATGTCAACTCTCCCTCCAGCAGCTCATTTGCCAACCCCTCTCCACCTTAGTAGAAAGTCTTTCTAAGCTACTGCGGACTTTAAAAAAAATATATCATTCTGTGGCCAAGCTCCTGATGAATATCTCCAAACTTTAAATAGGTTCTTGAGCAGCAGACATGTAGTCACCACTGGGCTCATACTTCAAAGCCTTTCCAGCTGGGTGAAGGCTGCCACCAGTTGGACTCTGTTGGCAAAATCTTGAAGGTCCCAGGGTCACCTCCATGTGATCATGGGTTTTAACAGAAGGTAAGATTAAGTAAAATCCTACTCCTAGGTTAAAAAAAAAATCAACAACACAAATTCAGTAAGGGGGAGGCATGGCTAGACAATCATTGCTATGAAAAAAAAACTGAGTGGGGGAGAGGTGAGTGGACTGCAGAGTTAATATGAGCAGATGATGTGACATATCGGAAAGGCTAGTGGTATTCTAGGCAGTGACAGGTGAAGCAAATTCAGGATGAGGGAGGTGGCAGTTCTGCTCTATGCCGTCCTGGTCAGGTCACATGTAAAGAGACATACCTAGGTCAGGGACAGCATTTTAGCAAGAGCAATAACAAATCAGAGCTTACCTATGAGAGCAACCGGGAGGAAGCCTGTGTGCCTCAATATATGCCCCGGGGTGTGCAAGGCATGAAGGATGAACAAACTATCTGAGAGACATCATCTCTAGTGAAGGGCAGGAGGAAAAAGGGAGGGAGCAAAGCTAGAGGTAAAAGCCATCAGCATCAGCTATCCTTCCTGAAGCCCAAATCAGTATCTGACTGCTCCTCAAAGTACTCCTGAGTTAGTCATCTTCACCAGAGCAGAGTCCTAACACCTCTCAGGGAGCGCTATGGGAATTCAATGGGGGCAGCTAAGTGGTGCCATAGTGCACGGAGCACTGGGCCTGGAGTCAGGAAGACTCATCTCCGAGTTCAAATCTGACACTCCGACACCAGCTGCGTGACCCTGAGCAAGTCGCTTCACCCTGTCTGCCTCAATTCCTCATCTGTAAAATGAACTGGAGAAGGAAATGACAAATCAGTCCAGTACCTTTGCCAAGAAAACCCCAAATGGGGTCACAAAGAGTTGGACATGACTGTAAACTACTGAACAAAAACCATGGGAATTCAAATCCATTCACTTCAATTCAACAAGCATTTATTAAATGCCTACTACATATAAGGCACTATATTGGAACAACTGGAGAAGAAAGGAGATGCTCATCTGCCTAAGTCTCTCTAGATCCAGGAGCCTTCAGAGAGCTTACTTCTTTTCTCAAGAGAAAAGGCTGGGAGCCACAGATTCCTTTCTCTTACACTTAAAAAAAATTACAAACTTAATAGACATCAACTCAAATGAGCATTTCCATAAATACAATAAAACAGAAAAAGGGGATTGTGCATGAAGCTGCAGATTTTGATTATGTACAATTTGCTCTTCTTGCCTGCCCTTTCTAGGATGAACTGGCGGAGACTGTTAATTATTCAACATTTATGAAGCACTTACTGTGGACTGGGCATTGGGCTAGTCCCTGAGGATACAAAGAAAGGCAAAACAAAACCTGAACCTTAGGGAATTCACATTCTAATGGGGGAAACTGGATAGGAACAAGATCTAGAGTGAAAATTGGAAACAATCAGAGAGGGGGAAAGGGGTCATGGAAGGAGGTGGGATTTTGGCTGAGTCTTGAAGGAAATCAGGAGGGAGAGCATTTCAGGCATGAGCAACAGCCAGAAAAGTCAGGAGACGGAGGGTTTTAATAGAGGAAAGGCAGGGAGCCCAGGCTTACCGGATCATAGATGAAATGGAGGAGAGTGGATGGAGATTAGAAAGGCAGGAAGGGGCCAAGCTATAAAGGTTGTTAAATGTCAGAGGATTTTATATTTATTTCTGGAGGTAATAGAGAGTTATAGGAGTTTTTGAGTAGAGGGGTGGGGCAGCAGGAAGAGAGGGTCTGACCTGGAAAGTCATTTGCACCTTTGTGAAGGAAAGGCAACCTCAGTGAGGTGCTCATGTGGGGAATTTTGGATATCCAAAATACAAAATGAAGTTACTAGGCAACTAGGGAGTATGGAGAGAGAAGTGGAAATAGGCCCTGGGGTTCCTTCTCTGCATCCATCAATCTCATCCTGCCCAGAAGGAGATGTCAGTCACAAGGGACAGAAGCCTGTATAAATTTGGCAGGACACAACCAGGACTAGCTTCGGAGCAAACAGAAGGAGTGAACACTTAAACATAGCTTAGTAGGAATTAAAATTCTTATCTCTACTTAGAACATATCAAAAACTCATTGAGCTGAGGAGTCACAGACATAAAAACATTCCGCAGAATTACAGAGTCGGAAGGGACCTTGGGGCTACCTGTGGCAGAATCCTCTTTAAAATATCCTTGGCAATTGATCAAAGGTAAGGCTTTAAAAGCAGGCAGCTAGGTGGCACAGGGAATTAGAGTGCTGGGCTGGGAGTCAGGAAGACCTGAGTTTGAGTCTGGCCTCAGACACTGGCTGTGTGACCCTGGGCAAGTCAATTAACTCTGCCTCAGTTTCCTCAACTGTCAAATGAGCTGGAAGAGGAAATGTCAAACCAGTCCAATACCTTTGCCAAGAAAGCCCCAAATGGGGTCATGAAAAGTTGGACATGACTGTAAATTACTGAACAACAAAAACATGGGAATTCAAATCCACTCACTTCAATTCAACAAGCATTTATTAAATGCCTACTGTATACAAGGCACTGCATTGGAATAACTGAAGAAAGGAAATCTTTGCCAAGAAAACCCCAAAAGGGGTCATAGAGTCAGACATGACTGAGCAACGAAAACAAAAGCTTTAAAATTTTTTTGTAGGGAATGGTAAGCTCACTGATGGACCAATGAGAATTTGCAGAATCAGACTCCTTCCTACTGAAAATTATGGCATTGGCTAGTCTTGGGGCACCTCTCCCATTCTATATTCTATTCTATTCTTTTTTTTCTATCCTATGTTATTTTCAAAATTACCCAAAGCAGCTTAGTAATATGAACCAAGTTCTGCAGAGGCTTATAGAAGACAGAAACACAGTGACTAAACTAGCGGACATTATTTTAGACTTCCTTTCTTCATTCCAGGAGATATAGATGGGTAGGTAGGCAATATATCAATTTAGACATGTAAATGACAGATAAATGTAGTCAATCAACTAGCAATTATTAAATACCAACTATGTACCAGTCACAAAGGAAGGTAAGTAGATACAGGTAAAGATAAAGCATTTATTAAATGCTAGCTATGTACCAACAGGGCCGCTAGGTGGCGCAATAGTGCACAGAGTGCTGGGCCTGGAGTCAGAAAGACTTCCTGAGTTCAAATCTGACCCCAGACACTTAGTAGCTGTGTGACCCTGGGCAAGCCACTTCTCCCTGTTTGCCTCCATTTCTTCATCTGTCAAATGAGCTGGAGAAAGAAATGGCAAACCACTCCAGTATCTCTGCCAAGAAAACCGCAAATGGGGTCAGGGAGAGTTGGGCATGACTGAAAAACTGTGTCAGGCGCTGAGCTAAAAGACAGCAATTGGTTCTTCATGTTAGGTTTGAAGATAAGCTTATTCCTGTGAGTCATAAAATTACAGAATTTGAGAGCTGGGAGTTCAGCAGCCACCTAGTCCAAACGACAGACACACAGACACACACACACACAACCAATTTCTTATGATTAGGTCCACCAGGGTCTTTGATGCTTTAAAGAACTACTTTTAAGGTGCCCTCAAAAACCTAACAAAGGAAGAAGGTCCTTACATTTCAGGTAAAGTCCCTTCTCAACTATACCATAAAGAAGCTTCAGTATAACAAAGCCATGATCTGATAACAATGAGTGCCCTCAGGTACTTGGCCTCCTGACAAGCTAGCTTCAAAAAAAAAGCCAGACTGAGACAAAGCCATTTCTACTTGGTTTTTTGGGGGAGAAGAAGGATTCAAGTTATTGGGTGAATTCTTGGCAATTCTTTTGTTCAGCCATCCAGGAACACATGACCCTTAGGTTCCTCCTAACCCCACTGTGCCCCCAGGAACCTACTCACCAAATAGCAATTGCTTTTAAAAACGTTCCTCAGTCCTCCCTATCCTCAACACTTTCTCTGCACCCTCGGCTGCCTCTCCCCTCTGACCAGAGGGCTGAGCAATCATCTCCTTCCAAAGCCTTCCTTTAGAGAGGGCTTGGAACTTTCCGGCTGAACTCATTTTCCACCATCTCCTTGGCTTGGTTTCTGGTTGGTGAACACTATCACACCCCTCCCCCCAGCCCTTATGATTAGGTCTATCAGGGTCTTAGATGTAAAAGACGTAAAAATAGAGAACTCCTTTTAAGGTGCCCTTGGGAAAAAACCTAATAAAGGAAGAAGGTTCTTGCGCTTCAGGTAAAATCCCATCTTAACCAACTTTATCATAAAGAATCTTCAGCATCAGTTTGGAGATGTCAAAACAAAATGCAATCTATGAATGTAATAGACTATTGTCACCATGAATTTCCTTCAAAGCTCAGGTAAACCTTTCCCTTTCTGAGCTATAATTATTTCTCTTCCAAAATTATCTTGTGTTCATATTGTACATATTTTTATATATGTTTATATGTGAGTATGTTTTCCCTTCAAAGAATAAAAGCTCCTTGGGGTCAGAGTCTGCCTTGTCTTTTCTTTGATACAGGGCCAAGCACAGTGTCTTTGTTATGGTAGGTGCTTAATAAATACTCAGTGATTGATGGATATGAAGATTTATGAGAGACTGAATGGGAAGACGTGTATGAAGTCATCCTGAGTGAAGAAAGCAGAAAGAGAACATATACACTGTTTACAATAATGTAAATGCGGAAGACACTAAAATACAACAGAATTCAGACAAATAATGGTTTCAGATGAGTCATCCTTGAAATGTAACTTCCTTTCTGTTGATACAAAACTAGTCACTACAGGGTTGCTAGTGAAATTGGTAGTAATCACTACTATTGGAGAGTTTTGCTTAACTTTTAAAAGGGAAATTATGATGCTTATTTATTAGGACACCACAATTGTTTATTGTTGTCAAAATAAAATGTATTTAAAATTTTAAAAAGTAGCACTGTAACAAAACCTCAACTTAAGTTACCCGAAGCCTTAGCTCTAACATACCTGAATGGTTTCTGTAACCAATCAGAAAACGGTTGCTAGGCAACCAAAGCACATCATCCACAACACTGTTTGATTGGTGGAGAGCAGTGATTTGGACCAATCCCAGAAGGGTTGCTAGACTCATTGAGGGCCTCTCTCTTCACGCCACGCCCCCCTCCACCCCTCTCCCCGGCTGCAGATCGCTGTAGAGCGTGGAAGAGAGAGGCTGAGGGAATGGACGGAGGGGGAGCTAGGTGTGGGGACGTGATTAGGCTTCATGTCTCCACCTTCCCTTCCCCTAGACTTGGAGGGGGATGACTCCTGTTCCGGAAACCCTTCAGAATCGACCCATTCCTTCAAGATTCAAGCCTCCTGACTGCTAATGCCCCCCACCTTATTACCCTTTATTTTTTCCCATCTATTTTGAATATACTTATATTTCAACATGTTGCGTTCCCTGATAGAATTTAAGCTTTTGCAGGACAAGATCTGCTTTGTTTGCTTTACATCCCTACATTGGCAGCGTCGGTATGTAGTAGGTACTCAGTAAATGCTGTTGATTGACTCAATCCGCCAAGAATGAAAACTCTAGCTCTCCAGGATAAGAGGTGGGGGAAGGGATGTACAGAAGAGCTATAACCAGCCACTTCTGTACCTGGTATAAGTGGCCAAAAGAGGAGGGAGGGGTCACCTGGGAGGTTGGGCACCCAGAGGAAGAATTGGGACCCAGGACACAAGGTATTTATAATGCTGAAGGACTGCCATGGATGTGGATAGGAGGAAAGGGAGAAATACGCATGCAAGAGCGTACTTCATTTTATTGCACATCGCTTCATTGTGCTTTGTAGATACTGTTTTTTTTACAAATTGAAGGTTTGTGGCAACCCAGCTTTGAGCAAGTCTACTGGCACCATTTTTCCAACCGCATATGCTCATGTCATGTTTCTATATCACATTTTGGTAATCCTTGCAATATTCCAAACTTTTTTATTATTATAAGCATTATGGTGACCTGTGACGTTACTCTTCTAATTGTTTTGGGGCACCTCTAATCATGCCCACATGTGATAAATATTGATTGATCTGATGGCACCACTGAAGGGCATTCCTTAGCTCTCTTCTCTCTCCTCAGGCCTCCCTATCGAGAGACTCAACAATATTAAATTTAGGCCAATTAATAAGAGGTGCGGGAAGGGATGTACAGGAAGGGAGAGAGCTATAACCAGCTACTTTTGTACCTGGTACAAGTGGCCAAAAGAGGAGGGAGGGGTCACTTAAGTATTAAAGTGAAAGGAAGAATCAATCTCTTTGGCAAACTTCATCGTCTTATTTTTAGAAACTGCCACAGCCACCCCAACCTTCAGCAACCTCTGATCAGTCAGCAGCCATCAACATCAAGGCAAGACCCTCCACCAGCAAAAAAGTGGCAGATCACTGAAGGCTCAGATGATGGTTAGCATTTTTAGCAATAAAGTATTTTAAAATTATGTACATCTTTTTGGACATAATACTATTGCCTAATTAATAAACTATGGTATAGTGTAAACAAAACTTTTATATGCACTGGAAAACCAGAAAATCCGTGTGACTTGCTTTATGGACATATTCACTTTATTGCAGTGGTTTGGAACCGAACCTGCAACATCTCCAGGTATTCCTATGAACAGCACCTACTATGTGCCAGGTACTATGCTAAGCTATGGGTGGGTGAGTACAGCCTACGGCTGCTGCAGATGAGGAGTGAAGTGGCGTGCCAGAGGATGGAAACTGTCAGCACCCTTTACAATTTACACCCTGGCACAAAACTCCAGCTGTCCCACACTTCTTACTGTTCTGGAGAGATCCAAGGAAATGTGGTCTGTATTGCTATTCTAAAGGTAATATAGTCCTGGGTCTGTAGGCCCACTTTAAGCTTTTTACAATTTGAATTTTGAAAGAGGAACATGACTCTCATTTATATTGCTGTTCAGGGATTTTGCTTCCTGCTGCAGTTTTTGGGGGAACCACCTAAGGCTGCTATGTGTGGTATGCCTGTACCTGGAGCCATTGGAACCAGGCTGAAATTCAAGGAATGATTTCCCAGCGTAGCCTGATTAACTGGCAATATGCTTTCAGATTCTAGACTAAGGAAGGAGGAGGATAAACTTTTATTACATGTAGAATAACTGACCCATTAGCCTAGATCGCCTAAACTGCTCCTGACCAGGAAGATCTGGTTTCAAATCCTGCCTCAAACACTGACTTTATTAGCTGTGTAACTTTGGGCAAGTTACTTTAATCTTTCTGGGCCTAAGTCTCCTCACCAGTAAAATGACAGGGTCAAACTTGATGTCTCTGAGCCCCCTTCAGGCTCTAAACCTATGACCCTATAAGCGAGTCAGAGAATAGACCAAGAAAATGCTTTGCAAGGGATTAAGTACCACACCGAAGTGGAGGGTTGTTATCTAAGTCAAACAGAAAACCTACGTGTTTAATATTTACCTCCCCGGTCCTGAACAGGGGAGACCTACAAAACCTCTGGAAAAAAAACAAAACAAAACAACAAAACAAACCAAACTAATTGTCTATGAGCCTTACATAAAATCATTGGTTGCAGGTGCCCTAAAACTATAGAAACAAATTAGAGCCCTCCCAGCCCCTCCCCACCTCAGCCCCAGCCTTCTCTGCACTGTCAGAATGGGTGGCAATCGGGAACATGAAGTGCCTTGTACAGGGCTGGTGATTTGGCAGCTCCTCTCCTTCCCCGACGTAGAGATGGGAATGGAGGTAGAGAAAGGGTGACCCAGAAGAAGGTCTAATCCAAGACAGTTATTCTAGCATAGACATGGGAAACCCTCTGGCCAACATCCATTTTTCCTTCATCTCTGGACAAATGGAAAAACAATTCTGACCCGAGTGGAGTATTCCCTGGATGTCGCCATTCGACTTCCAAACAGAGAATAATCAGTCCCTTTTGTATACCCCTATCTAGAACCTAGTGGGTATAGCTTCCTCGGGAATATCTAAAGCTAGGCTTCTATGGAATCACTAAACAACTCCCCTTCCTGAGGCTATGAGTCTTCACAATAGGGGTTTATTTTATGCCCGCTCCCGGTCTCTGACTTGTTTGTCCTTCATTCTCAAAAAGGACCAATGGTGGCAGGAGGGTGATGTCTGGACTGGCAAATGAGTTGGATTTAAGTGAGGCAGGGCTGTGCATAGTCACTAGCCTCACTCTCTCCTCCAGAGCCATCTGGGTCCAGTGGCCTCAGGACAACTGGAGGTGGCCTCAGGTGCAGTGGGAGACCTTGGCCTTTTAAGCTAAGGTCTTTCCCAGGTATCCGTTTGTCTGAGGCAACACCCATTCAGTAGTTAAAGGCTAGGTAAGAAATGAGGCAAAATATGGCCTAGTTTGCCTTCACAAAAGAGTCAATCTGGGAGAGATTTTCTAACATAGAAATCGAGAAACCTACCTTGCTGAGCGGTGGGGTCCAGGCACTTTCTGGGAATGGTTAAGTATAGAACAGGGCTGGGCTCTGGTCATTCTTCCTGCCTCTAGAAGTACCAGGTCTGGACACTGGCAGCTGCTTTTGCCCTGAGTCAGCATCTTATCATCCAGAATTGTTGACAGAGGAAATTCTTGTGCGTCACATGTTCTTCTTCTGACCTATCACCTGGGTTCTGAACTCAACTAGGTCTTGAGCTTTGACCTCTAACAGTGAGCTAGTTATGAGCGGCACACGGCCAAACATCCGTGTGCCGCTGTGGCAGCAACCTCATCCCAGCCTCAGTCTAGAGGGATCTGGGGTCTCTCTTGTTCCTAGGGGAAAGCTGAATGAACTTGGTGGGGAGACTGGAGTAGAGGGAAAGACACCTTCCATCACCACGACTGCCCATTGTACCTGGGAGTCCTGCAGATGTACTACCTCAGAGAAACTCGCATTGATATGGCACTTGAAAGTTTGCAAAGCATTTTATATACATTAACTCCTTCCAGCCTCATCATTGTGAGATATTACACATATTTTCTTCACTTTACAGATAAAGTCACAAGAGAAAGAAGAATTGAGAGGAATTAAGAAGTCTCTTGATGAAGGTGAAAGAAGAGAGTGTTAAAGCTGGCTTGAAGTGTAACATCAAAAAAACCAAGATCTTGGCAACTGGTCCCATCACTTCCTGGCAAATCGAGGGAGAGGAAGTGGAAGCAATGTCAGATTTTATATTCTTGGGCTCAAAGATCACTGCAGACAGTGATTGTAGTGAAATGAAAAGACGCATGCTCCTTGGAAGGAAAGCTATGGCAAATTTGGACAGGATACTGAAAAGCAGAGACAAAGGTCCATGTAGTCAAAACTGTGGCTTTCCCAGCAGCGATGTAAGGCTGTGAGAATTGGGACCAACAGGAAAGCTGAGGGCCACAGAATCGACACTTTTGAATTGCGATGGTGGAAAAGATTTTCGAGAGTCCCTTGGATGACAAGGAGATCAAATTAGTCAATACTTAAATTAATTCAGGCTACTCACTGGAAGAATTGCGATGGTGGAAAAGATTTTCGAGAGTCCCTTGGATGACAAGGAGATCAAATTAGTCAATACTTAAATTAATTCAGGCTACTCACTGGAAGGTCAAATACTGAGGCTGAAACATAAATATTTTGACCACATAATAAGATGTGATTCACTGGAAAAGACCTTGATGTTTGGAAAGATTGAAGGCCAAAGGAGAAGGGGATGTCAGAGCATGAGATGGGAAGATAGTATCATGGAAACAATGAACTTTGAGGGATACTGAAAGACGGAAGTGCCTGGTATGGTATGGTCCACAAGGTCATGAATGGTTGACATGGTTGAATGACTGAGTGACAACAACAGAAATCAGATAAATTAACAGTAAAAATAGATAACATTCATACAGTACTGTAAGGTTTGCAAAGTATTCCCCATAGGTATCTCATTTAATTCTCATCATGATCCTGTGGGGTGAGTGCTATTATTATTATGATGATGTCTACTTTACAGATGAGGAAACTGAGGCTGAGAGGTTTTGCAACTTGCCCAATGGCAAGCATAGTAAAGTGACAGAGCCAGGATAGCTAGCTCCTCCTGACCCGGAAGCCCAGGACACCATCTGTTAGGCCACACTGCCCTCAGACATGGAGAATCACAATGTCTGTTCCACAGGCTCACAATCTTGAATGACCGATCTTGCTTCATAAGTGGAATTCAGAAGCCGGCTAGCAAAGCAAGCTGTAGGAGGATGTTAAACAAATTTGATGGAGAGCAGGGCTTCCTGCTAGAATTGTCCCTGACGCCCCTGACCTTGGATTCTCTACTGTCTGCATCGTGTTGCTATGGCTGCTGTTGCATGCCTGCCCTGGCTGAAAAGCATGCCTTCAGCAGATGTGAGAGGCCTCCCCCATCCATGTGCAGACCATCCCAAGTGGGATTCTCTCAGAAGGCAGGCATGCAGGCTGCCCTTGCAAAGTGCTCAGGTTTCGGCCTAGCTCTCCATCCTTCCTCCCCTGGGCTCACAGCAACAAAGAGACATGAGAAAATGGTTAGGGTTAGGGTCTCCTTTGTCCTCCAGGGCCCCATTCTCAGTCCTGTATAAGCACGCCTCCTTACACAGTCTCCAGGGCCTTGTCACAGAGGAGCCTGCCTTCTGAGTGCTCCACTCTGTTGAATCCCACAAACCTTAATTAAATGCCTGCTCTGTGCAAAGTGGGAGTTTTTGAGGATACGAAGATGAAAGGGTATGTTTTTTTGCCTTCAATGAGCTTACAATCTAATAAGGAAAATATGACGTGGATAGAAATAAGTATAAGGTAGGGATTAGACCTGTGAGCTCGCTGGCACAGGCAACAATGATGAGGAAACGCCCTCTATTGATGAAGGTTGGCACTTTATCTGTAACTTAGTCTTAGTGAGTTTCCTAGAACACTGAGGTTAAGTGACATGCCCCAGGTCACACTGCCAGTATGTGTCACAGGAGGGATCTGAACCCAGCTCTTTATCCCTTACGTCATACATCTGAAATAAGAATGTACTGATGGAAAAGGAAGGATCCAAAATGCTAGATGAGAACTTGCTTCCAACATAGGGCCCCTGAGAAGGTTTCCTGGAGAAGATGGCCCCTGGGCTAGGCCTTGAAGGAAGGGGATTTCAACAGCAGAGATGAAGAGAAAGTGCAATCCAGGCAGAAGTGGAGGGGGGACAGAGACGGAGAGCAGGTGGCATGGTCTGATTGGAATGTGGAATGCATGAAAGGCAGTATGGATGGTAAAGGTAAGTTAAAGGTGGAAGAGTTTGTATGTTATCCTACAGGCTACAGGAAACCATTGAAGGCTTCTGAGAAGGAGAAGATTAAGGCAAGCTTTCTGCATCAGTGATCTACAGCTCTGGAGAGAGATGGGGGATGGACATAGATTTGGGAATCACCTGCCTCGAGGGGATAACTGAATCTAGGGGAGACAATGAGATATTTTAAGTGAGAGAGGGTTGAGAGATGGGTAAAGATTGAATAAGGATGCCCACGCTTGGGTGGGACCAGAGAAAGATGAACCAGGGAAGATGGCCAGACGATTGAGCCAGTTGGGTAGGAGTTCCTGGAATTTCTTTGGGGGAAAAACCCAAATTCACTCAATTTGCAATTAATGAATCTTTTTTATGGTAGTTGTGCACCCCCTGAAAATGTCTCTAAAGCCCGCTTGGTTTAGACATACTCTCAACCTCACGGCAAAAAGAACAAAGGGGGAATGAAACTGATGACGATTCCTTGAATGTCACTCATCGCAGACTTGTCTGGTGCTTTTCAATTTTCCCCTCAAAACCAGGAGTTCTCAATCTATTTTTGTCTTGTGTGTGTGTCTTTGGCAATCTAGTAGAGATGATAGACCTCTTCCACAGAATAATGTTTTTAAATGCATAAAATACACATAAAGTACACAGGGGTAGGGAACATGTGACCCTGGGGCCACAGGTTCCCTGACTCTGATAGGGTAAAAAAAGAAACTAATCTATTGAAATAGTTACCTAAATAAACAAATTTAAAATTATCTTTCAAAAAATCAGGTATTGTATTTCTTGCCTTCTCAGTGGATAGAAGGAATTTGGAACTGAAAATAAAATTTAAAAATATTTATATATATATTCAATATATTATTCACATACAATACATTATTAACATAACTGGTGTTCAGTTGTTTTCATTTGTGTCTAATCCTTAGTGAGACCATTTCGGGTTTTCTTGGCAAAGATCCTAGAGTAGTTTGCCATTTCCCTCTCCAGCTCATTTTACAGATGAAGAAACTGAGGCAAATAGGGTTAAGTGACTTGCTCAGGGTCACACAATAAGCGTCTGAGGTCAGATCTGAACTCACAAAGATACTGAATTTTCCTGACTCCAGGCTCAGCATTCTAGCCACTGTGCCACCTAGTGGCTCCTATTAATATATGTTATACCACAACAATAACATTTGTTTTATATCTATACATATATGTATATATATACACACACACATACATACATAAATATGTACATCTCTATATTTTGTACTTGCACAAGTGGACACATGTATCTAGATGTACCACAACTTCCCGGACCTCAGGTTAAGAACTCTTGCTCTAAACCCACCACCAACAATCCTGGCATCTTCTATGGGGCCCAGATGCTCCTGATTAGCCAGCCTAGGGCTTCCTGTGCAGAGACCTTTGAGAGGAAGTGTGGCCCAGTGATCAGTGAGCATGCTGGAGCTGTGATTAGGAAGACCTGGAATCCATCCCCCGATCACAGAACTTCAGTGGGAGGGTCCTCAGAAGCAGGCCAGTTTGACTACTTCATTTTACAGGTGAGGAAGCTGAGGTTAGATATTTGTCCAAAGTTTTCTAGATAGTATCAGAGATGAAATTCAAACCCAGCTCCTCTGATTGCTGAGGGGTTAAAACCCTGGTGGCAGGAGCTCACACACTGTTAGCCCTGTGAGCAGATACAAACACTGCTGTGACAGGTACTTTACCCACTGGGAAAGGCCAAGTGCTTACCATCATGGGCCTGGAGTCAGGAAAGCCGAGTTCTAATGACTAGCTGTGTGACCCTGGGCAAGTCACTTAACCCTGGGTTTCCTCATCTGTAAAATGAACTGGAGAAGGAAATGGCAAATGGGCAGAATAATAGCATCTACCTCCCAGGGTTTATTATGAAGATCAAGAGAGAATAATTATAAGGCGCTTGGCACAGAGCCTGGAACATAGTAAGCTCTATCTAAATGGTAGCTGTTGGTTATGATTATTCCTACATCTGCCGCAGGTTGGCGTGAGACTTGAAGGAGATAAGGTATGTAAAGTGCTTTGCAAACACTAGAGACGTACCAGTTATGAATTGGCTGCACTGTGTATAATACAAAAATGAACTCGCAGATTCTGGTGCCATTCTTCCTGATAAAATCCCAAATCTGACTGAAATGGTGATTTTCAGGCTTTAACCAAAAATTCTGAAGGCAACAATAGGAAGGAAGAAGGACATCTCCTGATGGTCCTTGGCCTTTGATGGAGGCAGCAGGGAGTCAGGGGAGCCAGAGCAACGTCCTCTTCTGTCCCTGCCCCCTCCAGCGGCCTCTACCTCCTACTGCATCAGAACAAATGGCAGGCAGGCAGGCAGGCAGTACTGTCTTCACTTACTGCCCCAGTGGACAGATGGATTGGCGGGATAATACAGGCTCAGTTTAAAGGAGCCAGGCGGGCTGAGCTTGGTCCACTCTGGAATCCTGGGGCTCTACTTCCAAATCCCACGACAGATTTGGGGCTGCACTCAGAAACAAAACCACCCCACCTTTTCTTGGGAAAAGGCAGTGTCTGATCTCCTAATATCTTCTTCCACTGTATAGAAGGAAAGATTGCCTCAGAAAACATTTAATTTCTTTACAAGTATTTCCTGGTTGGCATAGGCAAGGCTCAAGAGTCACATTTCATTAATCATAAAGCAGCCCTTTCTTCCCCCACATTTTTAAAAAGCTCTTCTCTCTTTTCCATTTGGCAAATAGATTTGCCTTTTTTTTTTTTGCCAGAATTAAAGATCTCTCAATGGTTCTGTATAGGAAAATATTCACTTGGGTTTTTGTACTCAGTGAGGAAAGCCTAGGCAGTATGATGTTTTGAATTAAATAAGGCACCCTGTGTGCCTGATAAGACTTCTCACCCATTAAAAAACCCACCCCCTGGAATCCTTCTCTTTCTCAAATCCTATCTCTCTACAGAGACAAGCCCGAGAGAACACATTAACCAAGATAATGGGGAGACTGAATGTGTTTGGAGTAAAATTTTGCCCCACCCAGAGGCCCTGGAGAGGAGCAGCAGTGCCAGGTAACAGTGGTTACCTGGCATAAATACTTAATGCTGACATAATTACCTGTCTTCTAAGGGAGAACTATAGGCCCATTGTTCTTCTAAAATACCTAGCAATAACTATCTCTTCATTCAAAATAAACTGGAAAGGCAGCTTTAATGAAAGTTCTCTTTTCCCACTTTCTAGTAAAAGGAGGTATGACCCAGTGGGAGGGGACAAACAGGATGCAGGAGTACCTGAATGAATTCTGTTCCCACCAGGGAGTTCCCCAGGAGATTAGAGTTCAGGAAGATGGGAGAGTGGAAACCATAATGGTTTGGGGTTCAGAGGATCTGAATTCTAATTCTGGTTCTGCTGTTTACTACCTATGTTACTTTGAGTATGTCATTAAACCTTTCCAAGACCCAAGTTTCTGTATCTGTTAAAAAGTGAGAGGGACTGTATTGGAGCCAAGACTTGAACCCAAATTTCCTGAGTCCAAATGCAATGCTCTTTCCCTGGCACTAGGATGTTATATCCCGGCTTGCTAGGGAGGTGCTGGATCTAGATAACATTTTTTGGGGTGACACATTATGGGAGTCAGAGACACAGGGCAAGATTTAGAGTAAAGAGTAGTCAATTTTGGTTAATGGGAAAGATCTATAAATCGATAAATTGAAATTGGATTAGAATCAAATGCTAATTGGATTTGACTGCATGTTGTCTGATAAAGAGCTCAGTTCCAGAGGTGAATGAACCATTTATCCATCCATCCACCCTTCCACCCATCCATCCATCCATCCTTTATCTTGATGGGAAGGTTTGCTCCTTTCTTTGGAATGAAGAATACCATACTAGCCAGTGGTTCTCATACCCCTTTCTGGGGATCAGTGAGGTAAAAACTATTTTCATATTAATACTAAGACACTATTTCCCTATTACAATATTCCTTCCTTTTCCAACTACTTATCTGTGTGAGGCTGGATTCTCTTCCTATATTTCAACCAAACTAGCACATTGCAACAGACTGAATGTGGAAGAACAGATAAGAATCCAACTACCTTCCATAAGCCAGATATTAAAGAGATTTGCAAAAGTGAGTAACATGATCTGACTCCTCACTATTTTTTTTAAAAATATATAGTTTAAAAATAATAAAAATGTTACTTGTGTTAATGAGTAATAGGCTTATTACTATTTAAAAGCTATTAATAAATACTTTAAGTTTTTATCAGTTTTCATTTCTAATGTGGTAAACATCAACAGATCTATGCAACATAAACAAAAGCTCTCTGGGGTCTTCAATAATTTAAGAGTAAAAAGTTTGAGAACCACTGCTACAAGCAGATCAGATAGGGAAGGGAAAAATGCAGATCTGGATCCAGTCTAAAGCCTGGTGAGAGTTATGAGAGGCTTAGAAGAAAACTATCCATGGGGAGAGGGGTTAGATAAGGAGAGAGAGAGACTAGAAAATTTAAAAAAACACAAACCCAAACCACACGTTACGTGCGAATGTCGAGCTTGGATCATTTTTTCACATTCAATACATCTCCCATACTTTCCCCCAATTTTCCCCACAAAGCAATTAGCAATTCTCCAGCTGAGTGGCATGACTGTTTTTTTGTCACACAGTTGCCAAGACAGATTTTCCTGGTCCACCAGACACAGCGGCTCCCAGGATGGTTGTATCAAAACTACTCACCAGATTTCCCTGAAGCCATTCTTTTATGTAGGCTGCAGTGGGCTCTGGGATCTGACCCCGGAGGGCTTCTCTTTCCTGAGGATCCCCCAGCATCTCCAGTGACAGCTTCAGGTCCTCAACGAGATGAAGTACAGGGTACACGTTCATGTATGGGGATTGGGAAGGCAGCCCAACGTCATAGGCACCATTGCTGTGTTCCACGGCCGATTTGGTGCCTGGAACAGAGGAGAGGGAGTGGAGGTCAGCCTTATTGATTTGGAAGTCTGCAGGCTGAACTTGAACACAAACACCTGCTTTAAAACGAGACAACCAATGTCATCAAAGAGGGTTCCAAATTCCCAGACAGGACTGTAAAATAAGGCTTTTTTTTCCCCTGAGGCTTCACCAGAAGGAGTCATTTCCCAAGAAAAATTTGAGACTAAGGTAGACCCAGGTCCCTGGGAGTATGGGAGCACCCCTTTGTCCCCATTGCTGCCTCCTGCCCAGCCCTTAAGGTCATCACCCAGGGAGGCACCATCTGAGGCCAGCTGTCCCCACCAACTGCCAACCAACTGCCCTACGCAAAGCCGGTAAGCTGGCCTAGCTGGAGCAGTAAGATATTTGCAGAGGGGGTTGGGGAGGATGGTCCTGGGTGAGTGGGGGCAGGTCAGAGAAAGGAGGGAAGAGACTGGAGGCAGCATCTGCCAGGCAAGGCAAGTCACCACTACCACCACTGACCATCATTTTCCCTCAAATTCTTATCTAGACAGCCCAGGACTCTGAACTGCAGCCCACCAGCCCTCAGCCACCATCCTGGGGGCTGACAACTGCTTCTGTAGGTGCTACTGTCACGGCTATTGAAAACCCAGGAAGAAAAAAAATATTCTTGTCACCAAAGTCCCCTATTCAACATGATAAATGATGATGATAAGAATATACATTTATATAGCACTTACTGGCACTTTATAATAACATTTGATCCACACAATGACCCTGGGAGGCAGGCAGTGGTGTTCCCATTTTACAGATGAGGAAACTGTTGAACAGAGGCTGACTTTCCCAGGGTCACACAGCTAGTAAGTGTCTGAGGCTGGATTTGAACTCAGGTCTTCCTGACTACAAGCCCAGGGCTCTATCCATTGGGCCACTTGGCTGCTGACCCCATCGGAAAGTGATATGATTTTTTTCAGTGGAAATGACATCAACAAAGACGCTTGACCATCGGCTCTGCCTGAGGACCATGGGACCTTTCTGCCTGACTGGCAGGCGAAACCTCTCACGTGTTGCCTCATTAGAATGTAAGCTCTTTTTCTGACCTCCCTGGTTGCTATTGTTTTTCCTCCTTTAACCATTTTGTATTCATTTTGTATTACACATATAATTGCAGCTACATGTGTGTTTTCCTCCATTAGAATGCAAACTCCTTGAATGCAGAGACTTTTTCACCA
>CM053623.1:414597966-414629353 GCA_028646595.1 Phalanger gymnotis
TATCTTTGGATCCTCAGTGCTTGACACAGTACCTGGCACATAGTAAATGATTAATAAGTGTTTGTTGATTGATTGATTAACCATAATCACTTATTATGTTAGCACTGAAATATATGAATATTTAACATTGGAAAACTGAGACCATGTACAAGCGATTTAATCTTGTCCTCAGTTTCCAAAAGGGTAAAACAAGATGGTATTACTAGATAGCCTCTGAGATCCCATCCAGCTTATGTCTCTGATCCCATGATACTAAGAGCTTTTTTTTTAATCTGACTTGATTATGTTATATGACGATGTGTTTATGTTTCTGGGGGCAAAAATATGTACATGCAAGACTTGTAACTTACTAACACGTTAACTTACGAAATTAAATAACTTACTGAGAGTAACTTACATAAGCAATAAAATAATGTGCTTGAAAAGTTGCTTTTTGTATAATGAATATAATAAAGACCATTTAATAATTGTTTTAATAGGAGCTAGAGCTAGGTTGAGGGTTTTTTTTGGGGGGGAGAGGGGAAGCTGACATTTCCACAATATATGTATATTTTGAAGCATTTTAAAATCGTAATGGAAAATGTCATCACAATAAATGACATAAGCAAAAAAAAAAAAAAGAATGTAAGCTCTTTGTATTTGGCACAATGCTTTGCACACAGTAAGTACTTAATAAATGCTTCATTCATTCGTTCATTCAAAGACACAAGTTCTCAATTAGTCCCTAGGGATCACTACTTATTTTTAAATTTTTTTCAATCTGACCGTAACAAACAACTGGTTGTCAGTCAACTAATATCTATTGAGAGCCTACTATGCAAGGACTGTACTAATCACTGGAAAAAGAAGCAAGACAGTCCTTGCTCAAGAAGTACAAATTTCTAAAGGGGAGGCAACTCGTGAACAATTTTGTACAAACACTCCAAACGCCACGAGAGCACTTCTGTATACAGAGTAGAACAGAAAAGAGGATGGTAATGTCTTCTTTGATCACCTCCTGAAGGTGTCCCTCAGGGTTCTGTCCTGTACCGTCTTCTCCTCTTCCTCACAGCAGCCTCACTTAGTGATCTCATTATCTCCCAAGGACTGATTCACCATTTTTATGCTGATAATTCTGAAATCTACCTTTCCTCTCCCATCTCTCTGTGGACCTCCAGTTTGGCATCTCTAATTGCCTTTCAGACATCTCAAACTGGATGTCTTAGTATTCATCTTAAACTCAGTATGTCCAAAACTGAACTCCTTGTCTTTCCCCCTAAACCCTCCCTCTCTCCTAGGTTCCCTATCACTGTAGAGAAAAATACCACTGTCCTCCTAGTCCAGAGGTGAGGAACCTGCTGTAGCCTTATAGGTCCTCAGGCGTTGCCTTTTGAACAAGTCTAAGTTTTACAGAACAAATCCTTTTATTAAGGGGATTTGTTCTGTGAAGTCTGGATTCAGTTAAAGGGCAGCACTTGAGGCCCTAGAAGGTCACCAGTGGCTGAGGGCTCCCAACCTAGGAGTCATCCTGGACTCCCCTCTCTCTCTCTCTCTCTCTCTCTCTCTCTCTCTCTCTCTCTCTCTCTCTCTCTCGCACTCTCTCTCTCTCTCTCTCTCTCTCTCTCTCTCTCTCGCTCTCGCTCTCGCTCTCGCTCTCGCTCTCAAACACACACACACACCACACCCTGCCCCCCCATCCAATTTATTGCTACCATCTACTGATTTCACCTTAACAGCATCTCTCAAATTCCCCCTTTCTACAATGGCCTGGTGGTATGTCCATTTGCCTCAAGTCTCTCCCCATCTTTCATCCCCTCTCCCCATCCTTCATCCAGCCACTAGCACTTTCTGAAAGTGCAGATCTGATCGTGTCACTCTCCTGCTCAATAAACTCCTGTGGCTCCCTATCCCCTCTAGGAGTTAATACAAAATGCTCTGTTTAGCATTCAAAGCCTTTTATAACCTAGCCCCTTCATCCCGTTCTAGTCTTACACTTTCCTCATCCACACACGCTCTTTAATCCAGCAATAATGGTCTCCTGGCTGTTCCACAAACAAGATACTCCATCTCTGGGCTCTTCGTATTTTCTTTGGTTGTTCTCTCGTGCCTGGACCTCTGTCCCTCTTCTGCTCTGACCACTGAGCTCCCCAGCTTCCTTTAAGTCCCAACTACCAGGACACCTTGTAGCCCCTCTTAATTCCAGCACTTTGCCCTCTTTGAATTATTTCCTATTTATCCTGTATATAGTTTGCTTTGTATATATTTGCTTATATGTTGTTTCCCCCATTAGACTGTAAGCTTCTCAAGGACAGAGATTGTCTTTTGCTCTTTTTGTATCCCTAGCACTTAGCACAGTGCCTGGCATATAGCAGGCGCTTGCTGTTGTAGTTTTTCAGTTATGCCTGACTTGACTTTGGGATTTTCTTGGCAGATAGTAGAAAGGTTGACCATATCCTTCTCCAGCTCATTTTACAGATGAGGAACGGAGGCAAAGAGGGTTAAGTGACTTGCCCTGGATAAGTGTCTGAGGCTGGATTTGAACTCACAAAGATGAACCTTCCTGACTCAAGGAGCAGCCCTCTATCCACTGCTCCACCTAGTTGCCCAGAAGGTGCTTAATAAGGGTTAACTGAGTGAATGAAACTGAACCTCCATTATCTACAGCATACTTTTATTTTTAAGTATATTGTATGCAGAGTGAAGTGAGCAGAACTTATATAAACAGCTCTGGAAGATTTAAGAGCTCTGATCAGTGCAACACCAAGGATAATTCCAGAGGACCCACCATGGAGAATGCTATCCACTTCCTGCCTGATGGGTTTTGGGCCACATATATAGAAGGAGACGAATTTTTGGATGTGGCCAACGTGACAACTTTGTGCTTGACTACATAGACGTGGGAGACTAAATTTTTTTTTTTTTTTTGCAGGGGGGAGGCAGGGCAATTGGGGTTAGGTGACTTGCCGAAGGTCACACATCTAGTAAGCGTGAAAAGTATCTGAGGCCGGAATTTGAATTCAGATTCTCTTGACTTCAGGGCTGGTACTCTACTCACTGTAGGCTTAATTTTTTTAACTCTCCTTTTTAGTTTCTCTAGTAATATTAAGGACTGTTTCTCCAACCTAAAACCCTCCTCCCAAAGTTAAGGTCTTTCTTTTAGAAAGGAATTAAGCAAATCTGGTCTAGTTTAGATAGGATAATGGCCTCTCCCACCCATTTGAAGCAGTGTTCTCTTTTTTATTCAAGGCTAAGATACTGATCCCAGGGATAAACCCTTTTCAGTCCTAGAGGAGTGGTCCAGGAAGGACTTGAGTACTGAGAATAGTAATTATTCTCAAATGTTAACCTCAAACTGTATTATAGCCTATATATATACATATGAGGTAGAGAGACATATTACAGGGCTTGGGGTTATACCACATTTTAGATATTTCTCTTTAAGCCAGAAATGGCTTAGATATAGATTAATGTTAAATTCAATTAATTTTTTTTCTGGCAGAATTCAGCCTAAAAATGTGTAGTACAGTATTAATGTTTTTCCTCAGTATTTATTTCAAGGGCTTTGTTATTCCTTTTTTGAAGGGAAAGGTGGGAGAAAGTAGGAGGGAGAGAAAATGTTGGTTAAGTTTTTAGAAATAATAATGATATAATAAATCTTTAAATTATTTCTAAAAAATTAGCCAACAAGATTTATCATATATATTCAAAATGTAATTTTCAAATCTCTCCTATTTTATTGTTCTTGTCTGAATTTTTTAAAAAAATGCTCAATTTTTTTCTTTCCATCTTTTTGATGGTAACTCTAACTCTAGCCTTTCCTCTTAATTCCCCCATCTCCCTTCTAAGTTCCCCTATAAAATCTTTGTAACAAAGATTCAGTCAAGCAAAACAAACCCCCACATGCCAAAATTTGTCTCATTTTGCACCTTAAGGTGGGGTAGCATCTTTTAGACCCCTGGAATGAGACCAAAATTTCAGTGGCACATCAGTAGAAAAACCTTTCCTACCAATATCCTAGACAGGTCAGAGAAAAATATACAAGAGAATCGGAAAAAGTCCTAGATCTTGAGGTTCTCTGTCAAGATAGGACAAAATTATTGCAAGAATATGGGACATTTGGTTAATAAAAACATCTGACGAATAAATTAATCTCAGTCTCAGTTGTTCAGTTGTTTCAGTCATGTCCAAGTCTTTGTCACCTCATTTTGTGTTTTCTTGGGAGATATACTTCTCCAGCTCATTTTTACAGATGAGGAAACTGAGGCCAATAGGGTTAAGTGACTTGCCCAGGGTCACAAAGCATATCGGAGGCCAAATCTGAACTCAGTTTTTCCTGACTCCAGGCTTGGAGCCCTATCTTGCTCTACCCACTGTGCCAACTAGCGGCCCAGCTCTAAGCACAGGATCTCCAGAAAGGAGGCCAAGACTAGCATGAGCTTCCCAAACAGGAACAAATAAATACCCAGTGGATGAAGCACCTAATTTAGCAAAGTTATTGGGGATCAAAGGTAGTAGCAGAGACCAGAAGGACTGAGGAAGAAAGCCCAGGAGGTGTGGTGGCTCAAGATGCAGGTCAGTGAGAAGGAACTTTAGAAAGCAGCTGAAAAATGGGATCCCAAAGTCCTCTTAATCAATTCGATTAAAGAAGCTGCTGGCCTAGGAAGATGAGTTAGTTCATGGAGCAACCCCGAGGGGTCAGTATTAGGGATAAAGCTGGTATGTCAATACTACCAGAAAGTAGGTGCATTTCAGAAAGTATAGATTCATTTTTCAAATGTGGAAGAGTCAATTCAATTCAACAAGCAATTACTGTTGAATTAAGTAGAAGAAGAGAATGAGAAATTATAGATAATGTGGTCGTCTGAAGTTCAGTTCATTATCACATTAAAAAAAGATCTGAGATTACCTGGAGTATTCCTCATCCTTGGTCCTTTGGGATGGCTGTTCCCCATACTAAAAATGATCTCTCTCTCTTCACCAGTCTTCAGTCTGCCTGGGCTTCCTTCAAAATTCAACTCAAATCCCACCTACAGTAGGAGGCCTTAGCAGGCCCTCCCCACCCACCATTGTCTTCTGTTTACACAGGATACCAGGGACGTGCTCATGGGAATTTGCATGTTATCTCTCTCATTACAAAGTCAGCTCCCAGAGGCTTGAGATGGAGTTTTCCCCACCAACAAGTATCTGTCTCATAGATACAAGTAAAATGAAAAGTTCTTTCTTCTCATTTCTCTTCCTTGAGGCCAGGCTTGGTCGTTATAATTTCACAACATTCGATTTCAGTAGTTTTGTTGGTTTTTTTCCTTTCCATTTACACTGTTACAGTCATTGAATAGAAGTTTTTCCTGATTTGGGGATCTTTACTTTGTATCCATTCATTTAGATCATTTGGCAGCTAGGTGGCTCAGTGGATGGAGTCTAGAGTCTAGAAGATCTGAGTTCAAATGTGACCTCAGGCACTTGCTAGCAGTGTGACCCTGGGCAAGTCACTTAACCATGGGTGCCTCACTTCCTCATCTGTAAAAATGAGCTGGAGAACGAAATGACAAACCACTCCAGTATCTTTGCCAAGAAAACTCCAAATGGGGTCATGAAGAATCAGACACAACTGAAAAAAGACTGAACAACAACAAACAGCTCTTCCCATGCTTCTCAATATTCATCATATCCACCATGTCTCACATCACAATAACATTGGGTTACATTCATGTATTATAATTTATTTAGGTAATTATTAACAAAATAATGATTTAATTACTTGGTGGGCATCTGCTTTGTTTCCAGTTCTTTGCTACTACAAAAAGTATTTTTGTTAGTATATTTTGTTATATATCGGGCCTTTATTTTTCTCATTTATCTCTTTGGAGTACATACCTATGAGTGGAATCACTAGCTCAAAGGGCATGCATGATTCCAAATTGCTCTTCAGAATGGTTAGACCAAGTCACAGTTTCACCAACAAGTACATATTAGTGAGCTCACCTTTTCACAACCCCTCCAATGACTCTTTCTATAATTGGTCATCTTGCCAATTAGCTGGCTATAACATGAAACCTAGGAGTTGTTCTTACATGCATTTCTCTTATTATTAGTGATGCAAGGCATTCTTTCATATGATGATTAACAGTTTGCATTTTTATTTTTGACATCTATCTGACCATATATTTGACCACTTTTATTTTAGGGAATGAAGACAGAGTATTTCAAAAATGAAAAATGGGATTCCAGAGTTCTCTTGATCAACTCCATTAAAGAAGCTGCTGGCCTAGGAAGATGAGTTAGTTCACAGAGACCTAAGTGTTAGGACCTCATCCAAGGTGTCAGTATTAGGGATAAAGCTGGTATATCAATACTACTAGAAGGCCAGTGCATTTCAGAAAGCAGATCATTGCATTGAATACATTTCTCAGATCTTTCAAAATTGTTTTTCATGACCATGATGTGGTTGTGTAAATTGTTCTCTGGTTTTGAGTCAAACATTTTCAAGTCAACTGAATACTGACCAGATTCTTTCCTAGGCCTTCAGTTAGAGAGACCAGAAACTGGACTTTCTTCTTTCTTCCTTTTGCATCTGCTGCTCTGCCTGGTTCCAACTCCTTGGAACAAGATGTTCCCCACACTAGGTATCCCCTGGTGTTCCCCTTCCACCTTTCCAGCCTGCTTTTGTGTGAAGTCTCTCTCCCTTTAGATCTTAAGCTCCTTGAGCATAGGGACTTTCTTTTCTTCCTTTCTTTCTTCCTTCCTTCCTTTCTCCCTTCCTCCCTCCTTCCTTCCTTCCTTCCTTTCTTCCTTCCTCCCTCCTTCCTTCCTTCCTTCCTTCCTTCCTTCCTTCCTTCCTTCCTTCCTTCCTTCCTTCCTTCCTTCCTTCCTTCCTTCCTTCCTTCCTTTTATTAATTTTACCCCCCCAGTGCCTGGCACATTATAGGCACTTAATGAATGTTTTGGATTGGATTAGATTGTACCCAACACAAAAGGGAGCAGGCTTACTTCTACTATAGACAACCTGACCTTTTCAAATACTATTATCTCCAGTGAGACAGGATGGCCTGCCCTGAAACAATGAGGTAGAGTCTAGGGAAAGCTGACCTACATACTGTGGCCTTTTGATTTGATTTTTTTCAGCATTATCTCTTTGCAGAACCAACCTCCATAAAGGCTTTGCATTGGTGTGAGCTGGAGTCAATCTCTGCTGAAGATTTTTTTTTTTCCTGAGGGAGGCCAGAGACAGCTAGCCTGGTTCCTGACTGACCCCATCCCTGGGATGAATAGGAAATACTTAAAAGAGGGAAAGCATTGTGATTAAGAAAAGTTAGGGAAGGCTTTCTGTAGAAGGTAGGATTTTGTTGGGAATTAAAGGAAGCCAGGGAGGTCAGTAGTCAGAGGGAGGGAGGAGAGAGTTCTAGTCATGGATGGCAGTCAGAGAAAAGTCCCTGGGTCTTTCCTGTGATATTTCTGAATTTGTGTCAAGTGTTAACCAAGATGACCTCTCTTCAAAAATGAGGATTTCTAGCTTTCACATCATACTCAATTTCTGACTTTCCCACCTGTTCACCATTTGCTCACAAGATGATGACGACGCTATTCCATCCCCTTGGCCTGTTCCCTCTCAGATTCCAGGGGCCTTCATAACAACTGCTAAAACTTTACCTTATTTTCCCCATTTGAAATATGGAATCAGATGAGCCATCTGACCTGCAGAAGTAATCCTGTATCTATTTCAATGTTGAGCTTAGTGACGTTTCTTTGCTGAAAAGCCAAAGCACAAAGATACAATTCATATTTGTCCTGAGACAGTTTGTCAAAAATGCACTTTATACCCTGAGGATATAAAGGCATAAGGAGAGTCACAATTTTCATTATGGAGATATGAAATGGAGCAAAGTGAGACTTAGAGAGGAGCTGGCATGGGGATCCTGCCACAAAATGGACATCCCAGGAGTTTTTATCATGACAAGGTTCTTTGAGAATTTTGGTACCTAAGGTGCTACAGCATCAGGTGGGCCTGGGTTATACCACACTGTCCCTGACCTGTGTAGAACAAAGGCGTAACAGCTCCATCATATCTTGCAAAACTAATCCCCGTGAAAGAGCAGGTACCTCACCCTGCTTTTCTTCAGAGATAAAAGGGTGGGGATGGGTAAGGAATGACAGATAAAATGCCGCTCTTTTAGATATCTTGGTTAGTTTAGCTGAACCATCTTTCCCACTCTCTGGGAGGGGAGAGAGAATATGTTGGGAAATGTGGGTGATACAAAACCAAAATGTATCCATTAAATACTAATGTTCCAGATTCCTTTTTTTCTCAAGTAATGATGGATGGCTTTTTATTTATTTCCCAATTTTATTTCAAAGTAGAAAATTCTAAAGAATGGTCATGATTACATTCTTCCGACTTTGACATTGTGTTCTTCCTGGACTGAGGAAGATTATACTCTTGGGAGGAGAGCCTGGAAAAGGAGCTGGTCCAGAACAACTGAGACTCTTGATACACTCTGGGCAGGACCCCACTGATGAGACTTCACAAAAATCACCAATCAGAAAATAACAGATTTGGAAGGCCCTCGGTCCACCTAGTCCAACTGATAGCTGAAGAAGGATACTCTCTATTACTAAACAGGTGGTAAGAAGAGCCCTCTGGTTCTAGGGACTTCTCAAGAACGAGATTGTGATAGTGATCATCAGAGAAGAAACCCATCCAAGCTTCCAAGAGGTTAAGTCACAGGGGGAGGTAGAGATTGAGGCATGCTTGCCTTTTTTGTCCCCCATACTGATCATTTGCATAAGAGCAAGGAAAGTGGAATTGAAGGGCAGGGTTTTGCCTTGATGGCTTTAAAAGGATGGCTCTAAAAGCCCACCTCTAAGAGAAAATGAAGAGTACCAAGTTAAATTAGAGCTAGTGGCCCAGACTCAACCAGAATGAGGGAGAAACCAAGAGGCTGGACTTGTGGGGTTTGGGGTCTTTGGAAAATCCTTGGGGACTTGAAAAAATAGGCACTTGAAAGCCTGGGTGTTTCCTGTATCAGATTATATATAGCTAAATGGCAGAGATCAGGCAGCTAAGTGGCTCAGTGGATTGACAGCTGGGCCTGAAGTCAGGAAGACTCATCTTCCTGAGTTCAAATCCAGCCTCAGATACTTCCTAGCAGTGTGACCCTGGACAAGTCACTTGGCCCTGTTTGCCTTGCTTCCTCATCTGTAAAATGCCGCAGAGAAGGAAATGGCAAACCACTCCAGCATCTTTGCCAAGAAAACCTCAAATCCAATCATGGAGAGTCAGACAAGACTGAAAAACCAGCTTAAGAACAACAGGGATCAGGAGATCATGGACAAGAATGGTATGGGATAAAAAGTGGAAAGATCCCTGATTGTGAAGGCAAAAGACCGGGATTTGAATTCCGCCTCTGGGGCTTACTATTTGTGGCCCTTTGGGCAAATCACTTCAGTTCCCTAGGTCAAGTTTTTCATGTGCAAAATGGAGAGGGTTGCACAGGCCTTGGGGGCCAGTCCAGCTCCAGATGTACTATCTTAAGATAAAGTGCTTAAGATTGAGAGTTTTAAGCAGTGCCTAGGGAGGGGATAAGATCAGGCATCCACTGAATTATATTTACACTAAAGAACTCCAGTCTTTGTCTTAGGTCACAACTAATGGTTTCCCAGTCAAACATGAGGATAAGGAAAGCTTAAGGTTCCCTCTCTTTTCTGGAAGGAAAGGCAGTAGAAGCACAGTTTTGGGAAAAGCTTGTGGCAATGACTATAACTTGGATAATCTATGTCCCCCAGTCTTTGCACACCTTTCCTATAGTCCTAGCAAAAAAATCCTCTGTAAAGCTGAGGTAGGCATGGAGTCCCTCGACTTTGTTAATTTAGCATGTATCTGTGAATGATTTCAAGTAACCTGTCAGCAGTGGAGGCAGAGACTAACAGCGGCTGACCTTTATCTGTCACTCAAAGGCATGCAAAGCACTTTGCACTCATAAGATCATGTGCGTATATCTATGTGTATGTATTTTATATATATATATATTTCTGTTATTACACTTCCAGCACAATTTATGTATTGATTTGAGCATAACTAAATTGGGGCTTGCTTATGCATGATTCCATCTTCAAGAAAAAGTATGTGTGCATAGAAAAATGGCACCCCTTCACAACAGCTCAGAAGCTTCAACCCTTCTGATGTTCATTTCCACAAGCAAACTTCAGAGTTCTTTCAAGGTAAAGTACCATATTATGGTATATTTTGGGCTTCAGTAGGAGCTGTGGGCAGCTGTGGACCTATCCTGCCTACTCTCCTACCTTCTATTAAGGCCAAGGCCTCCAGCCCTGGAGTTGCTGTCCACCAAAGCTCATCATCTTGGCCACTGGCTACTGGACTTTGCCAGTCCTGGCCCTTGGCAAAGATGGGGGTGGAGAACAGGGTAGGGCTCACAGGCCTAGTAGCAACCTAAGACCAAGGATAGCTCCACTATATTGTAGTGTTTATGTGGGGTATATGGGATATTCAGCAGGGAAGCTGCCTGAGGTCACAACGACATTTTCTTCATGCCCCATCCTTAAGCACTGAAGCAAAGTTAAAAGCTTCGTTGCTGGCACCAGGAAGGACTATGGGACTGAACTGAAATTCAAGCCGAATCTTAGGACTCCAATGCATTCTACTTTCTAACCTTATCACTACTGTGTCTTCCCTTTGTCTTTGCCAGGTTTGTGATTTCTCTTTCTTTCTCTCTCCCCCCCTCCCCCTGCCCCTACCTCTCTCTCCCTCTCTGTCTTTCTCCCTCTCCCTCTCTCTCCCCTTGGTCAGATGGAGGGAAGTTATCTAAATGATTACATAATGAGTGGGGCTCCCCAAACTAGGCATTAAATCAAGCTTCCTAATTGGCAGAAAGGTTTTATAGACTAAGTCAATGTGAGCCTTAAGGCTTGCGTAGGTGGGCAGATACCCAAACTGGCATGGGGTTGCCATCCCTATTGTCTCAGTTTGAATCCTCAAATCCAGCTTGCCTTCCTAACTGACCTTGACCCACGGTGGGCCACTTACATGATTCCTACTCCCTACCGTTCTAGAATCCCTTCCCTAGGCCACCACCCCACCTCCTACCATTCCTGAGCTATGATGAATTCTAAATTTTGCTCCTGTGCTAGGACTTCTGAGCATCAGCAGATAAAACCACAAAGGGGATCTTAGGAAAGTCACCACAGATTTGTGGTCTACAACCTCTACCAAACTCCTAACTACTATTTAACAATTTATTTTATTCTTTCTCCACACACTCCCTACACATTCTCTATAGCAAACTTTTTTTTGGTCCTCTTACAATGAACCTCTTAGCTGAGCAAATGACCTTGCCCCCCACTGCACTGAGAAGACTGGAACTCCAACATGGCTTATCTGTTCTCTTTATTTATTTACTTTTTATTAGGTGCTTGCTGTGTGCCAGTCACCTTGCTATATGCTGAGGATATAAAGAAAGGCAAAAATAGTCCCTGCTTTCAAGGTGCTCACATTCTAATGGGGAAGACAACATGCAAATGCCCGTGTACACACAAGGTACATGCAATGTAAAGAAAAGCTAATGTCAGAGGCAAAAAGACACAGGAGCAGAGGAAGGTCATTGGAGCTGAGTCTTGAAGCCAGAAGTAGAAGCTGAAGAATGAGAGCATTCCAGGCATGTCAGACGGTCAATGTTCACATACTGGAGATGGAGTATTGAGTGTGAGGAACAACAGGGAGGCCAGTGTAGCTGGATCATGGAGGGTAGTTAAGTGTAAGACTACAGAGTGTTCCTAAAGTCTGGACATATAGGCAAAAATGCATATTTTCAAGAAATGAAATGAATGAAATTTTCAACAACATTTTATTTAATTGGAATATTAACAAATAACATCTTCAATATGATTTCCATCATTTGTGATGCAAAGGGTGATGCACTTTGCAAGATTCACGTGAACTCAATGCAATAACTCCACATAGCCGTCAATTTTCCTATGTGTCCAGACTTTATGGACACCCTGTAGAATACACAAAATATATTCAGAGTAGAAGGTAATCTTTGAGATAGATTTTCATTTACATAATGGTAGTCGTCATACATATATATGTATATATATGTGTGTGTATATATATATATATATATATATATGTATTTTCTTGGTGCTGCTTTCTTCACTCTGCATCATTTCAAATCATCCAAAGGTTTTCTAAGCGCTTTACAATCAATTTTCCTTTGTGTTCACTAGTATTCAATTGTATTCATCATTTCCCCATATGTATACTTTTTGAACTTTTGTTTTACTTGTTTTCAATTAACAAACACTTATTTTCTCTCACTCCCATTGTCTCCATTCCCCAAATTGGCCGCCTCCAAAAATGTAAGTCTCATTCTGCATCTTGAGTGTAGTGTCTCTGTTGGGCAGCGGGTAGCACACTTGGTCATTCGTTCTCTAGAAGCATGGTTGGTCACTGTATTGATTATACTTATTATGATTTTCAAGGCTGTTTTTCATTACGTTATCTTTACTACACAAGTAGTTCCTCTGGTTTTGCTCACTTCACTAGGCCTCGTTTCATTCAAGTCATCCTATGTTCTGCTACACTATTCATAGCCACTCTTCCCCATTTTTCAGTAACACTCTACTGCAGAGATGCCAGAAATGAATGGTGCCAGCAATACTCTCAAGTGGGACTGGAACCTGATTAATATTTAACAAAACAGATAAAAATACAATGGAACATAGACAACGGTAACATGTGGTTTTCTGAGTTAATATGCCGCCTGTAAGGTTCCTTATGTAGAGGCCTGCATAAGTTCCTTGAGGGCAGTTAAGTGGCATAGTGGATAGTGCCAGACTTGGAGTGGTTTGCCCTTTCCTTCTCCAGCTCATTTTACAGATGAGGAAACTGAGACAAACAGGGTTAAGTGATGTGCCCAGGGTCACACATCTAGTAAATATCTGAGGCTGGATTTGAACTCCAGAAGATGAATCTTCCCGGTGCTCCATCCACTGTGCCACCATGCTCAGGTCTTCATAATTATATGCTAACAAATACACACCAATCTTTCCTTCACCCTTTTACCCCATTTAGCTACTTTCCCATCTTTCTCCTTCATTTGGAGGGAGCTAGGTGGCCCATTGGATAGAGGAGTCAGGAAGATCTGAGTTCAAATGCTGCCTCACACACTTACCAGTCATGTGACTCTCTGCAAGGTGTTGTCTGCCTCACTGTAAAGCAAAGATAATAACAGCACTGATCTCTCAGCGTTTTTGTGAGGATAAAATGAGAAAACATTTGTAAAGGGTCTTCTAAACATTAAAATGCTACATCAATGCTAGCTCTTAATTCTTATTAGCTCTCCTTTGCTGCCAACCTTTTTTGTCTCTGCTGTTTGCTAGGAAATCTGACATCAGGAGGCCTTCTGATTCCTCTTTCCATGCATTCAACAGTCATTTGTTTTTAAATTTTACTTTCTTTTCCGAAATTTAACATATAAAACGATCATTTCCACATACAAACAAAGCAGAATAGGAAAAGAAGGTTGCATGTAAAACCATGATTCCATTATCTATGACTTGCTATTTCTTCAAGAAGCATTTATTGAAGATCTACTGTGTGTCATACACTGTGCTAGGCCCTGGGGATAGACAAAGGAAAACAAGATCATATGTATCCTCATGAAGCTTCTGCTCCAATGGCCGGTCAGGACCTTCTCTCTTTCCAATATCTCATACTTTGCTCTTTGGCTTTAGGCGAGGCAGAGTTGTGCAAAGTCTTCAGCCTCATTCTCTCTTCCAGAGTCACCCAGTCCAGTGTCAGGACAGAAGTCAAGATGACTGACTGGGATGCAGTGGATGACCTTGGCATCTTAGATGTCTGACCAAGCTCTAAGCACTCCATAATGACTTCTTTTTAAAATTATTTTTAGTTTTCAACATTCATTTCCACAAGATTTTGAGTTCCAAATTTTCTCCCCATCTCTCCCCACCCCATCCCGACGGTGTGCATTCTGATTACCCCTTCCCCAGTCTGCTCTCCTTTCTATCATCCCTACCCCGCCCCATCCCCATCCCCTTCTCCTTTACTTTCTTGTAGGGCAGGATAGATTTCTATACCCCATTGCCTGTATATGTTATTTCCCAGTTGCATATAAAAAGTTTTTAACATTTGTTTTTAAAACTTTGAGTTCCAAATTCTCTCCCTTCTACCCTCATTGAGAAGGCAAGCAATTCAATATAGGTTATACATGTGTATTTACGTAAAACACTTCCACTATATTTCCCTCTGTCTTATCCCACCCCCTATTTATTCTATTTTCTCCTCTGACCCTGTCCCTTTTCAAAGGTGCTTGCTGATTACCCCTCCCCCAATCTACCCTCCCTTCTGTTATCCCCCCACCCCTTATCCCCTTCCCCTTTCCTGTACTTTCCTGTAGGGTAAGATACCCAATTGAGTCTACACTGCCTTCTTCAGCTGCCTTGGACTTAAATCCAATTTGCTAACAAGTCGACACATCACCTGCAATGTCACTGGTCCCCTTTGAAAACGAAAGGCGAACAACAACTTTGCTTTTTAAGTCTGACTTGGTAACTATGTAATACTATGTACTATAGTTGCCTCTGTTCATGACTTATTGGACCCTAGACTGTACATACGCTCTGTGAAGGGAAGGACATATATTTCTTATGTAAATATTGTGCCTTTCCCAGCACTTAGTACAGTACATACATTCAACAGGAAATTAGTAAATGTTTATTGAAAGAATGAATGATTAGCCTTGAGGCCAAGTATCTAGACTGGGTCTCTTTAAATTTTTAAATGCCAATTCTTTTCTTGCCATTCCAATCTTCTTGAACCAGTAAACCATTACTTTTGTTTAAAAAAAAAGGTTTCCTCAGGAGCTCTGGGTTCTGGGCCAAACATTACCAATACCTAGCTCTGTGACCCTGGACAATAAGTCACTGGGCCTCTCTGAAGTTTCTGTATTTTTAAAAGGAGGGGAAGGCACGGGATCATCTCTAAGATCCCTTCTAGCTTTGAAATTCTATGATTCTATTACTCTAATTACCAGTTTACTTTAGTAAGGGGCATAATTATCTTGGAATATATTCTGCAAGCAAACTCGTGGCTCTGGGGCCACTGGGAGCTACCCAGTTGCCCACAGAATTGTACAGATTCAGCAGTTTGAGGTTGATACAGCTCAGTTTAGAATGGCGTTCTTTCATTTGTAATGGGCCTTTCCTCTCCTTAGGCTTCTCACAGTGCTTTATTTGAGTCACTCACATACTTAGGACCACAGTCATAAACGTAGATTTAGAAGTGACCTTAAAAATTTCTTGTCATTGACTAATCAAATGGTCATTTTACAGGTGAGGAAACTAAAACATTACATGGTATAGTTGAAGGAGTGGGGAACCTGAGGCCTTGAGGCCACCTATGACCTTCTAGGTCCTCGGATATGGCCTTTTGACCTAGTCTAAGTTTTACAGAACAAATCCTTTTATGAGGGGATTTGTTCTGTGAAGTTTGAATTCAGTCAAAGGGCTGCACTTGAGGACCTAGAGGGCTGCATGTATGTGGTCTTGAGGCCCCAGGTTCCCCAACCCTGGATAGTGGAAAGAGAGCTGGCCTCAAATTCCATCTCTGATCTATACTGGCCTTGTGTCTGTGGGCAAGTCACTTAACTCCTCAGTGCTCTAAGACAGATATTTCAAACCTTCCTTATTGAATCAGATTAAAATGTAATTGGGAATTATTTAACAAAATAAATTAAAATACAGAGAAACACAGTTAATGTTAACATGTGGTTTTCTAGCTGTTGGCAGGGACCTTTATGTACAGTTTTGTTGTTCATTCATTTCAATCTTGTCTGACTCTTTGTGACCTCCCCCTCCCCTCCCCCATTTGGGGTTTTCTTGGCAGAGGTACAGGAATGGCTTGCCATTTTCTTCTCTAGCTCATTTTATAGATGAGAAAACTAAGGCAAACAGGGTTAAGTAACTTGACCAGGGTCACACAGCTGGTAGGTGTCTGAGGTTAGATTGAACCCAGGAAGATGAGTCTTCTTGACTTCAGGCCCGGCATTCTGTGCACTGCTTATTATGTGCTTAATGTTTGTTAACATGAATTAAGTTGAATTCATTGACTGTCTTCCACTGGGATAGTAAATGACAAGATGAGAATGTTCTGAGACCAGATATTGTGGAGTAAGGTAAGAAATCGATGTGGAAGCCAAGGAAGCCCTGACTCCCCACTCAAGCCTTTGTAGCTTGTATCCAGGCATCTAGGTGGTACAGGGCGAGAATGCTTGGCTTCAAGACAGGCAGAATTGAGTTCAAATCCTGCCTCAAGCACTGTCTGTGTGACCCTGAACCAGCCACTTTCCTTCTCTGTAAAACAAGAGGGTTGGATTTGAGGGTTTCCGAGGTCCCTTTTACCTCTAAATCTATCATCACACGATCCCATCTCTCTTGCCTCCTGGGCCAGGTTCTGACTACCACTCTGAGGAATGTTGGACTAGATGAGAACTGAGGGCCAACAGCCCCTGGAGGCCCAATGTGGGGAAGGTAAAAACCAAAAAGCAGAGAAACAAAGTCAGGGAAGAGAAGGACAGAAGATGGCCCTATGGGAGACTCAATGGGATGAGCCTCCGAGGCAGCAGAAGGAGGCCCGGGGCCTCCTGGGCGACAAACCTCATACCCTTGAGGAGTTCTTTTGCACAGCCACTTCCCTCATCCAGAACTTGGAGTGGGGAACAAATGGGTTCAAACCTTGCTGCAGACATTGACTAGCTGCGTGACCCTATACAACCCTGGACAGGTCTCTTAAGCATTAGACTGTAACCTCTGGATCTGCAGTACTTGGCATAGTGCCTGAGAGACACAGACTTAATAATAAACGCTTGTTGACTGACTCAACTACTCTGTTTCCTACTCTGTAAAATGGGGTTAATAATGGTAACATCTACCCCACCCCCACCCCGGTAGAATCAAAAGAGAGTGCTCTGCAAACCTTAAAGCACTATATAAAAGCTAGTTAGACTGAAACCTCACCTTCGGATAGCGCTTTAGGGTTTGCACTGCATTTTACACACAAACACACACATATAATGACTTTGATTAGATTGTATTGCATAGACACATAGGCACTTGCTTAGTGTTTGTACTTAGTAAATATGTGTTGAATAGATTTTTTAAAAAAGATCAATTGTGTTAGAGCTCTATGGTAGTAGATAAAAACAGGGGCCATCAAAGAGCAAATAAGGATCTCTGCAGGCCACGTACTGACTTAACATCAATGAACACATTAACATTATTTATGCCCTATTGTATTTTTATTTATTTTGTTAAATAATTTCCAATTACATTTTCATTTAGTTCAGCTATGTGTGGGCCTGAGAGCCAACTATTTGTCACCTCTGCTCTAGAACCCAAGTATGCTGCCCCCTGCTCGCTCTAGGGCTCTCTCTCTCTCTCCCTCCCTCTCTTTTTCTCTCTCCCTCTCTTCTTGTTCTTCTCTCTCTCCTCTCTCCCTCTCTCTTCTTCTGCTGCTTCTTCTTCTTCCTCTCTCTCTCTCTCTCCCCCCTCTCTTTTTCTCTCTCTTTCTCTTTCTTGTTCTCTCTCTCCTTCTCTCTCTCTCCCTCCCTCCCTCTTTCTCTCTCTCTCTCTCTCTCCCCTCCCCTTTCTCTTCTCTTTCTTTCTCCCCAACCCCCTTCTTTCAATCTGTGCCACCCCAAGGGCCCAGCTGGAGAGGCTCTACTTCCTTTAGTCCTGGCCAGGCTTTTCTGTGGTTGCCGACTCAGCAACAGGACTCTTGCAAACATTCCCCTGGGCTGCAGCTCCATGAGGGACCTTTAAAAATATCCGGAAGCCTCTCCCCTAAGCTGCTTCCCCGACAGCAGCACATTTGTGAGGAAGACAGACACCTAAGTTACACTGTGCTTGCTGCCCTGGAGATCTGCACTTGGAACCACAAAATACCACAAAACATACAGGATGTGGTGGTCCCTGAGAATGCCCAGTGACTCCAGGCCCTCAGCCTTGGGAGGTAGGGATGAGGATGGGGAGCTAGGTATGTGGGGGTGTGGAGAATGGATCAGCCCATTCTCTGATTTTCTCCTTCATCATCTAGATTTCTTCTTTTTTAAAATTATTATTTTTTTAACAAAAATTCATTTTCTCTCCCTCCTACCTTCTCTCCTCCACTGGAAAAGAAAAAAGAAAAACAAACCCCTTGAAACGAGTATGAGAATCAAACAAAACAAATCCATAGAGTTGCCATGAATAAAAAACATCTATCTCAGCTTGTACCTACAAGGTAAGTAAGCTATCTTACAGACAGGGATTTAGATAGGAGAGGGGTATGTTTTGGGAGTAGAAAATATAATGAAGAAAATACTTCTCCCAACAACTTCTGGAACAGCAAAGTACATGTTCTCAACAGTTTGGATCCTGATACCCTTGGCACCCTTGACTGCTAATAGTTAGCACTGGGAACAAGTGCTGTCTTCCTTTTCCATTCTAAACATGACCCCCCAATCCAGACTTTGAGTCTTTGGCAGCCATTTTATCAATGCTGGCTCTGCAGGCCATCCATTGCAGCCAAGGACAGTCAAGCATTTGACCCTCGCTCTTCAGATAACAACGAGCTGGGATTAAGGGCAGCCAATACATTCACTGACCCTCTGACCTAAAAAAGCCTTTGACGTTTCTATGCAGCCTTTATTTTCAAAGAGGCACAGCTAACTAGGAAAGAAAAGCCAATAATGAGAGAAGTAGAGCAAGGACACTGGACTTAAAGCATTGACTTTATGTGGCATTTTACTTTTTTCCTTCCCATGTGAATGCTGCTCAGGCTACCTGGACTCTATAGTCAAATTGTCTGAGCTAGAAGAGGCCTTAAAGATTATTTAGTCAAACCTTTCAATTGTACAGATGGAGAAACTGAGGTCTGGAGAGGGGATGCGCTTGATTTACCCATGGACACACATCAGTGAGTTGGTGGTAGAGATGGGAACTCCTTCATCAGAGCTAAATGTCTTTAAGGAAACCAGGAAGAAAGGAAACCAATGAGCAGAGAACTATTAATCTAGGACTAAGCAAAACAGGGGACACGTGATCTGAGGCCAGGTCAAGTCTGAGCTGGTGCATAATGTGGGGTTAGGGCCTACTGGGCCATCTAGCACTGGAAGGTAGGTTGGTTGCTATGACCCAACCTACAGCCAGTGGAAGAGAAACGCTGACTGAAAATGCCCTAACCCTGAAGAAAATAACCTGAATTAGTTTTTTTTCCCAAATTTTAAAATATTTTGAAAATTATATATGTATTAATTAAATATATATAATTAATTAAATATATATATATATATTTAAAATGTTTAATTGGTAACTTCTGTGTTAAAATCACCTGTGTTTCCTATGGTACCCGACCCAGAGAGCTATGCATTATAACAAAAAATTAAAAAAAAAATAGAAACAGAAAAAAATTGTTTAACCTAATTAATCAACATATCAAAAATGTCAGTCATACTATGTGACCAAACTAGTTTTTCAATAAAAAAATGTAACACAGAGAGGAAGTTTGAGCTGCGATAACTATCATTTGAATATAGAAAGGGAAATGTGAGGAGTTTATGTTTTCCTGGAACAGTAACCGGGGGAGTCCTTAGTGACTTTGCTGAGCAAACATAGATCCCGTTGCCAAAACCTGAGAACAGTCTTTTTGCTTTGTTCTGAGCAGAACACTCTGTTCTAGTCTTCGGACAGCCCCATTCCAGCCCAGTTTACTAGAGCTAGTTAACCTAAACTAGAACCATATTTCCTAACAACATTCCTTCTACTTGCTTTAGCAGAAACCTGGCCTTCCCCTGAGGAATGAAACACTGAGCCCCAGGAAAACATAAAAATACATATTGTTCCCCACTATTACTTCCAGACCAGTCATCTATGACTATGCCTTGTGACTTCTCTTTGGAGACCATCTGGAGGACCAGTTTGTCCTACCGTCTTCCCATCTTTGTTGCTGTCACCTTGTAGACTGGATCATGGTCTTCCTCTATAATATGGTAATAAAAATAAGTGGCACAGTGGATAGAGCCCCAGGTCTAGAGACAGGAAGACCTGAATCCAAAATCCAGCCTCAGACACTACCTGTGTGTGACCTTAGGCAAGGCACTTTTACCCTGTTGGTCTCAGTTTTCTCATCTGTAAAATGAGCTAGAGAAGGAAATGGCAAACCATCCTAGTATCTTTGCCAAGAAAACCCCAAATGGGGTCATAGAGAGTCAGACTCGACTGAAACGACTGAACAACATCATAAAAATAGTGGACATTTAGGTAGCACTTAAAAGCTTTGCAAAGTGTTTTCCATCCATCCTTCTGGTCTGATCCACCCCTTCTTCTGCTATGGTTCTTTGGGACTTGAATCAGCTCCCTGAGAAGCAACAACTTGATTTCACAGGATCACAGTCTTAGAGCTGGAGGGGACGTTGGTGGCCATCTAGGCCAATCCTTTTATTTCGTATGTGAGAAATGGAAACCAAGTCCAAGAAGTTGGTAAGGAAACAAAAGATAGAAATAGGATTTGATCCCAAGTCCTGGGATTCCAAAATCTTTCCATTGTGCCAAGACATCTCTTCAGCTTTAATGACCATGTCTTCCCACGACACTTCAGACAAACACCAACAGGGCCATAACTTAAGACCTCATCATCTCACATTTCTTGGGAACTGCGTTACCTCCAGAAATTAGAACCTGATCTTCCACTCTTCCATGGCACCATCCTTTCCCTTTCTCATGCTCTCATTCCCACTAAACCTCTTCTTTACTCTTCATAACTTGAAGTATCTCCACCCATTCCTAAATTCCTAATCCCTTTCCCTACTACTCTGGCTTTGCCTGCTTGTGTGCCCAGCCTTCATCCCATAGTTTGTCACTTTAATTTGTCACAGTCTACCACCATAGGAACACTCACTCCACCATGACCTTCCTTCTGCCTCTGACTTAAGAGTCCTTATCTCTAGGAAACCCCCCCTTCAGTTTCTCCATTTCTCTTCCAGGGCTGCTACTTTCACTGGCAAAAGTCACATCCACTATAGGAACTTCATAATGTTGGCTGTACCCTGCTACTACTTGGAAATCCTTCTGTTCTTAAGACTTAATTAAGACTTAAGACTACTTAATTAACTCCTACTTTCATTGACCATAGAGTTATTTTAATTTTTTTCCCCTTACTCTTCTTGCTACCAGTCCTACCCCATCTTCCACATTTGTACCAGAGGACATGGTCATATAAGACCATCGATTCAGCTCAGAGAAGGACCTTCAGAGGACATCTAATACAGCCACTTCACTTTATAGAAAGGAAACTAAGGCCTGGAGAAATTGTGGGACTTCCTCAAGCCCAAGTTAAGTTGCAGAGGTATGAATTTATATCATCTTATTATATAGTATGTGTTACATATCATACCACTTTGCTTCACTGTAAAGACTGTGATGTGAACACCCTCAGTTTCTCTCCTACATTCCTCAGAAACCCTCCCAACCTTAGTACCTCTTCTGTCCTCCATCCCTCTGGAAACAAAATTGTATTCAATTCAAACAACATCTGCTAAGCACCTACTATGTTCAGGCCCCACCAAAGATGAAATGCCTTCCATTCACTAAGACTACTGTCTGTATTTCTCTTCTTGATCGTACTCTGTCCCATCTCAGAATCTCAGAGCTGGAAATGATTTGCAGCAGCCATCAAATACAACCCATATCAGAAAAAGAATTCTCACTACAACAGAACTTGCTAGAGGCCATCTAGCCTCTGCTAAAGACCTCCAGGGAAGGGTGAGCCAGTCACTCCCACTCAGGTAAGCCACTGCACTTTTGGACAGTTCTCACTGCTAGGAAGCATTTCCTTACAAGTTTAAATGTGCCTATTTGTAGCTTCCCTCCCCACTCCTGGTTCTGTCCTTGGAAAACAAAACAAATCTCATGCTGCTTCTATACGACAGCCTGTCAAAAATCTTAAAGATGGCAGTCACACACTTCTAGAATCCACTGCACCAAATGGAGTTTTCTCCAGAGTAAATTGGCATTGACTCAAGGCTCTTCACCATGCTGACTGTCCTCTGGCTGCTGTCCAACTAATCAGTCTTTTCTAAATTATTGTGCCCAGAACTGAACTTAATGCTTCAATTATCTCCTTATTTCTGGAAGCCAGGTCTCTCTTAACACAGCCCAAGACTGCATTGGCAATTAGTGGATACGTCTTCCATAGCACCTTGTTGACTCTAAAGTCCACTAAAAACTCCCTTCTTTTTTTTTCCAGACCAATTGCTATTTGCTACACACCCCTCATTCTGGTGAAATTAAATTTTTGAGTCTGTGACAACTTTAATTTAGTCCTATTAAATTTCATCTAATTAGATTCAATTCAATGTCATCTGCTGACAGTGTCTTTTGGGAGCCTATTACCTAGTGTGTTAAATATTCCAACCCCAGGACCTTGTGCAAGTAGCCATTTCTTCTCTCAAGCACCTCCAATCTCTTTGTCTGAGCCCTCTGAATATAATTTTACTTAGCAGATGTTTTGCACAAGGTCGTTCCTAATAAGGATTGGCATTTATCACTATACCTCCAAAGAAATCAAACCGTATCTAGCCATAGACAAGGTTCTAGATGAGGAAATGTGGACAAAACTAGCTAATTTAATGTATACATTTTTAGATTCTCCCTTAATGCTTTTCTAACTTTTATGATAAAGAGATGCACTTTCAAATGACAAAGGACATAATTTATTTTTCAGATTTTTCATCCCATAGGAGAGTGGCCAACATTTGACTTTGATTATTGGCAAAATCTTAGAACATGTAATTAAAGGCATGCAGATGTAGAAAAGGAAATAGTGGTCACCAAGAGACAACAGGCTTTATCAAGAACAGGCCATGCCAAACTAACTTCATTTCCTTTTTTGACAGGGTTACTCGCCTGGTAGATCAGAGGAATGCTGTAGATAAATTTTACCTAGATTTCATTAAGTCATTTGGCAAAGTCCCTCATGTTATTCTTGTAGACAAAGTGGACAGGTCTGGGTAATATAACATTACAGTTAGCTGAATTTAGAATTGGTAGAATGACTGGACTTAAAAAGAAGTCACTGATAGTTTGATGGCACCCTGGATGGAAGTCTGCAGTGTAGTTCAGGCATCTGTCCTTGGTACTATAATGATAGAATTTCTTATCAACGACATAGATGAAGGCTTAGATAACATGTCTGTCAAATTTGCAGAAAACATTCTTGGGAGGAATAGCTAACATTGCTGAATGACTGAGGCAGGATCTAAAAAAATATTTGGACAGGATAGAATGGTGAGCCAAATTTAATAGGATGAAATTTAATAGTCAATAAACAAGTTTTACCTGGCTTCCAACTTTCATCTGCATAAGTAAAGCATGGCAGGGGGGTGTAGGGAGGGTGGGAGGGGGTTGGGCGGGGAGGCAGGTAGTAGAAATAAGAGCTGGGGTAGAAAAACATCTATGGTTTTGAGTGGATTACAAGGTCTGCATGAGTCAAGAGTGTTACATGGAAGCCCAAAACATTAACAGGATCAAAGACTGCCTTAGAAATGTCACCATGCTCAAAATGAGGGAGGGAAGAGTTCTTCTGGACACTGTACTTCAAACAGCCTGGCAAATATTCTATGTGCTATAGCCACAGCTACTGAAGACCCAAGAAAAGAAGGATCTTGCAACCAAAGTCCTGGGCAATGACGAATAGTTTAATGTCAGAAACTGATAGGATTTTTATCAGTGGAAATGACATTAAGGAAGAGGCACTACCATCTGCTCTGCCCCATCGCAACCTAAGGACCAGGGTTTCTTACCATCAAATTTGCAGCTGAAACCTTCCTATGTGTTGTCTTCCCTAGGAGAATGTAAGCTCCTGGAGAAGAGGGGATGGCTTGCTATTTTATTTGTATCCATAGCACTTAGCAGAGTGTTTTGCACACAGTAAGCTCTTAATAAGTGCTTTATTAACTAATCAATCAATTAATTTATTAATTGAGGGGGCTTTCCTAGGGAAGAACTATCACAGTTGTTATACCTGTTCATTGAGGTTGGAAATGGCTTAAAGCTGCAGAGGGGCCACCTAGCTGCCCAAATCCCATCATTTTAGAGATGAGAAAACCAAGGTCTAGAGTAGTGAAGTGACTCGCCCAAGGTCTTACATTCAGCAAGTAGGAGAGCTGGGATTCAAACCTGAGCCTAACAACCACTAATCCAGTGTTCTTTCCATTACACCATGCCACTTCACATTTGTGTTCAATAACATACAGACACATTCTTTGTAATGTTGTTACCACATTATAAGTACTCAATAAATATTGGCTGAATAAAAAAAGAAATGAGCAGAACCAAGAGAACATTGTATACAGTAACAACAATATTGTTTGAAGAACAACTATGAATGGCTAAGTTGAGTACTAGAAATACTCAAATCAACTACAAAGGACCTAGGAAGGAAGATGCTATCCACCTCCAGAGAAAGAACAGATAAACAGAGGTAGGTGCAGTAGGGTTTTACATACACACGCACACAGAAATATATTGATATAGATACATACACACGTCTGTCTAATGGTGTCCTCTAGTGCAAAGTGGAGAAGGAGGGAAAAGAAAAATAAAAAATACACAAGAGCAACAGAAAACTCACAAAGAAGCACAGAAAAACAGGGCAGCTTTAAGGGTAGTTAGGTGGTGCAGGAGTAGAGCACCAGCCCTGGAGTTAGGAGGACCTGAATTCAAATCCAGCCTCAGACACTTGACACACTTACTAGCTTTGTGACCTTGGGCAAGTCACTTAACCTCAATTGCCCTGCCTTCTGTCTCCAAAAACAAACAAACAAACAAACAAACAAACAAAAAAACAGACAAGCTTTGAAAATAATATTTATTACATGCTTTAAAAAAAAGGAAATAGTGACATGGAAATTCATTGTTTCATATTGAATCCTCTTTGTGTATTGTGCTGTGTACATGGAAATTTTTTTTTGTCTTTTTGTATTTAAGTTCGAAATGAATAAAAAATTTTAAAACAAAATAAAATAGGGTAAATGCGATTCAAGTTTTCTCATGAAAAAATAACTCTTACATTGCGCTGTGGATGAAATGACTGGACGTACTACAAAGAAAATGATATACCTGCTTATTTCTGGCAGAATGGGAGGAACCAAATCAGACACTCAGCATGACAATATCTACGTACAAGATGAGAGAAATCAATCCACACATTCCTCCTTTTTTTTTCTTGTAAGAAGTCAACAATCCAATTTTAATTAATTTAATTTGTTTATTTAGTTAATTTATTATTATATTATATATAACACACATAATAATATATTATATATTATTATATTAATTAATTTAATTTAATTTCCTATTGGCCTTTAATGACAGTGCCTTCATTCTGTCGATTATCTCCATAAATACCCATCCATTTCTTGTTTGAACTGAGTTTAGACCCTTAAGAGCAGGGAATGTTTGTGGCCTTTCTTTGAATACCCCGCTATTAGATGGGTACCTGGCAAATTAAAAAATGCTTAATGACTGAATGACTGACATTTCCTGTTTAACAAAAGCAGATTACTTAGGGAAATGTCTCTTTTCCAAATTATAAATCTAATAATATTTTGTATTCTGAGAATTCAGAAAAAGGGGATAATTATCAGGAATTGTACCAAGTAACTCAGAAAGAAAAGAAGATCTTGAAACCCTCAAACTAACTGCACAAACTACATAAAAAAGGACCCCAATTCTTGGATGCAAACTTGTTGACCCGAAGCTTCTGATACATGTAGAAGAACTATTGGCTTGTTTTGCTTGGCTTCAAGAGACAGAACTAGGGATAATATAAAGAAACTGCAGAGAGATCAATTTTGGCTCAAAATTAGGAGAAGCCACTTAACCAGCAAGCTATCCAAAAACTATAAAGGCCCATCTTGGAAGATAGTGGGTTTCCCAACACTTGAGTCTTTTGTGTGGAAACTGGGTGATTACTTGTCAGGGATATTATAGAAGGGACTCCTGTTTAGATTGGGATTGGACCACACCAGCAGTGTGGTACAATGAAAGGGGAAAAAACTCCACTACAGAGAGCACAACTCAGATAAGCTGGCTATGTTGTTCAGATGCCAAATATGTGTTTGTCTAAAACATTATCTTACAGAAGACTCACACACAAGGCAAGCGCCCACATGGAGGTAAAGAAGCCATACAAGGACACTCTCAAAGTCTCACTAAAGAACTTTGGAATTGCTTGTGAGACACAGAAGACACTGGCACAAGACCACCCAGCATGATGTGCCAAGATGTGCTCTCTATGAACAAAGCAGAATTGAAATAGACCAAAGAAATGTGAGATGTTCAAATTTAGAGATATCTCCACTCCGGATGTTTCCATAAATTATTTGTGCCTGACCTATGGTAGAACCTTCTGAGCTTGTACTGATCTGATCAGCCACAGTCAGACACACTGTGCCTTGACCCCGATTTACAGATGTCATTTTGGTCCTCTTCAAATGAGCAATAATGGAAAGTGTTGGATTTGGAGTTTAAAGTCCCTGGGTTTGAAACAGGCTCTGCTACTTACTACCTATGGGATCCTGGGTAAAGTACTTCACCTCAAAGACCCCAGATTCCTTATCAGTAAAACGAGTGAGCACTTCAAAGGGCCCTTCTAACTTTAAATCCAATGGCATATATAACCTAGAACTTCTGAGGACCCTTTTTCATCTTGAGAGTCTGTTTGATTCCCAGAACCCCAAGGCCCACTCTGGACTTAGCCTTCTCTAATCAGCCTTAACCACTCGGACCTAGTGGCCTATGCACCTGACCAGTACAATTCATAGTTGGCTCCCCCATGCACAATCCAGGCTCCCATGCCAGTGAGAAGAGGCAGAAGGCACCAGATTCCCCAAAACATACTACAGCCATCCAGTACCACTTATGATGAAAAAAAAAAGTCCCTGTAAGTCATATTTCTTAATCCCATACATTAACTTTCCTTAGAGAGGTTGCTCTGGTAGGCTCTATTAGATACAAATCAAATAACAACAATGTTTATTTAAAAAAACCCCCAAAATTATTATATAATAAAATTCACCAAAGATTTTTTTTCATTACTGATTGACACATCTCCTAGAAAAAGAGCATATTGCCCAAAATTCACATGCACATTTCCTACCAAATCAAGCCTGGTGTTAGAGTGGATTTAGTGTTAGCACAAAATAAAGTTTAAAAAAATGAGTAAACACTGAAAATTAATTGCACAAAATCACTGTAGATAAAAGAAAAATTACTGCTCTTTTCTTACAATTTGAAACGGGCATTTTATTTATTTATTTTTACCCTCACCACTCTTCTCATTCTCACCGCTTTTATTGCTGTTCTCAAAGGGATATTATATACTATTCATAGATTTTCTAGAAGCCAGATTGAGAGCCACCACTGTACCACTTCCCCCCACCCCCTGGCCCCCAGGGCTGGTGATCTGACCTCTCTGAACTCCATTCCATTGTTTACCCCCAACCTGCTCTTTGGCGTTTGTGGGTTGAGAAGTCTGGTAACTGCCACAACTCACTGTTTCATGGCCCCAAGGCCTGTTCCGGCTGGCTGATTCAGGGTCTGGTTTGTCCCAGCCTGCCCACACCCGGCTGCCCTCTGCTCTCAATACAGTGCAATAGACCCTTCCCAGCGACCATCCAGGCTCTCCTGGGCTGGAGACCTGTTTCCCTCTGCTATTTTGTGGGTTCTGCAGCTCTAGAATTTGTTCAGAGCCATTTTCTCCTGGTGTTTGGAGGGATTTGGGGGAGAGCTTACGCAAGTCCCTGCTTTCCAGCTGCCATCTTGGCTCTGCCTCCCTTTCTTATTATTTATGAGAACAATTTTTGAGCTTCTAAACATTGGTTAAGCTTTTAATGAAATTACATGTAATTATCAAACCAGAAATATTACAACAGCAAACCTAAAAGGCACTTATGCGTGTTGATCTGGATTCTTAAACATCTTTTTCTTGTAACCCAGTCTGACCTTCACAATGAAACATGTCACAGGCCTTTTCCTCTTCTCCTTTATCTTGTGTGTCAACATTCTTGGTCCAAAAGAATGGATGACACTAACAGGGTTAAGCCTTGTTGAAAAAGGTAAGATCATCTTAACTGCAAATTGTTTAGCATACTTTTCTATGCCTTCTATTTGGGGAGAAATCATCTCTGATAGTGCTGCTTTGCATAAACCTATGAATGATAAGAGGAGGAAGATTGTTTTACCTAAAAACTAATGCATCTCTAACTGAGAAGGGTCACCAGTGGTATGTGTGTGTGTGTGTGTGTGTGTGTGTGTGTGTGTGTGTGTGTGTGTGTGCACGCGCACTCGAGTTTGTTGTGGAATCCTGGTACTTAAGTCCTCGCCCAACAGAGGAAATAGTATTCAATCATGGTGTTACATCACTTAAAATATGAAATAGGAGACTTGTCTTCAGGTAGCTGTTTTTATCTTCAGTCCTTTCTGACAGAAGTGGAGTCATACTAACAAGGGTCCAAAATGTTGACATAAATAGTTTGGAGTATCCAGTATTTAGCAGCTGGACAGGGAAGGAATCCTTATTTTATAAGGTTCATCTTGATGAACCATTTTCACTGGGGACAAGTGGTTTGGGAAATGCTTTCATGACATCCATAAGGAAAAATCTTGAACCAGGGGAGGCGGTTTCATTCTCCCAAAGGGCCAGGTCTGTGTTATCTGAACCCTGCTTGTGACTCAGGCTTCCTCTTATAATTGCTGTTCTGTTTCTAGGTCTTTTTATAATGTGTACAGAGAATTGTAAAAGCAAGCTTACAGAGGCAACAGAAGGCCACTATTTGGAACCCAAGGGGCGTGGGTATCTGATGAAGCTAATGCTAATTAAGATTTGGGAGCTATTCCTGTCAGGGAGAGGATCTGGGCTATCCGGAAACCATCAGATGAAAGCTCATGTATAAGCTCGCTATAGTCAGCATGGTTACACTTTGTCCTGTTTATTTCCCAAAATGTCCATTTCAGGGTCCTTGGCAGTGCCCTCTATCTTTCAGTTTAACAAAGACATCAGCAGGACTTGGTGTCTTGCTGGTACAATCATTGTATCCATTTCCTAAATGGTGGAAAGGCTGGATGGAGGATTTAAAAAAAAAATTATATTTCGGAACGTAACAAACACACTTTCATCCAGAAAGAATAAGAATAAGAATATATGCAACTGTTATATCAAAAATTTAAATTCATTCAACAAATTCAATGTTAGTTCCAGTGATTTGTTTTGAAGAATCCTTCACTGATGTTCTTCCCTTCCCTTGACTTCTCTTCCTTTTCTTTCCCTTCATTTCTCTTCCCTGTCCTTCCTTTGCCTTCCCTTGCTTTCCTTTCTTTTCTATTTCCCTTTTCTTTCCTTTCTTTTCATCACTATCAATAATTATCTTCTTCCTAATTCTCTTAACCTAAAGTTTTTTTTGTTTTTAGAAATCCTCCTTTGAAACAAATTTCTCTAGTTTCATCAGCCAAGCATATCCACACATTGGCCATGCTGGGATGGCATGCTTTATTCTGCACCACTTGTCCCATACTAGTCAATCAAGATGCAAAAAGCATACTTCATCAGCTAACTGACGGAGTTCTGAATGGTCACTGTATTGATCCATGTTTTTAGCTCTCACCAAGTTATTTTCCTTTGCCATGCTGCAGCCAATTTACAAATTGCCTTCCAGTTTCTGCTAACTTCAGGGGGCATCGGTCCAAATAAGTCTTTCCATCATTTTCATCATTCTTATGGCACGATAATATTTCATTACCTTCATATAGCATGATTTATTTAGCTGTTGCCCAGTTAATGAACATCTCCTTAGTTTACAAATCTTTTCTATGAGGAAAAAGTTCTACCACAGATGCTTTGTACATATGGATCATTTCCCTCTTTTTTTTTTTTAATTACCATTTTGTTATATATACCTTGTGGTGGTATTGCTGGGTCAAATAGTATACATGGTTTAGTGACTTTTTGGGTAGAGTTCTAAGCTGCTTTCCAGAATGATGAGACTAACTCACAGCTCCGTCAACAATGCCCCAGTATGGCTTTCTTCTCATTTTACCTCCCCAGCAGTTGTTGTTTTCCTTTTTTGCCATCTTTGCCAGTCTGATGAAAGTGAGATTGAAACTTAGAATCATTTTAATGTACATTTTTGTTATCACCATTCATTTGGAACATTTTTATATGATAGCTTTAGCTTGCTTTTTTTCCCAAGAACTCCTTGTTCACATGCTTTGACAAGAAGGCCTTTGTTTCTCTGTGCTTGATTCAGTTCTAGATATAGGTTGTTTAGCCAGCCTTTATCAGAGAAATTTACAGAAAAGATTTTCTACCCAGTTAACTGCTTCTCTACTAATTTTAATTGCATTGGTATTGGTTGTGCCATGACTTTTCAATTTTTGGTAATCAAAATAGTCTATTTGTTTTCCTGTGATCTTCACTATTAGCTAAAGAACTCATCCCCTATCAATTCTCTGCTCTTTAAATTTATTCATTATGTGACCTTTTTGTATCTTGGTAACATACATTTGGAGCTTGTATGGTGTGATATATTCATCTTAATCTAATTTTGTGCCAAATTGCTTTTCATATTTCCAAGCAGGTTTTTATTCCTTTTTCCTCCTTCCCTTTCTTTTTTCTTTATTTCTTTCTTCTTTCCATGAATTTCTATTGGTCCCATATTTTTCTAGTATCATCATAGGTGTCCCAATTATCCTCCCCTCCACTTCCTAAGTGGAACAAATGTGGTTTTTTTAGAGAATAAAAAAATATTAGTACAACTGTTCAATGCATCAAAAAAGTCCAAAAAACATGGGTAATGTGTAACTCTTGTGGACTTCCCACTTCCATGAAGGGGAGGGTTGGGAGTGTCCTCTTCTATCTCTTCATCCAAGTCCCATTTGATTTTTGTAATTGTGTTAGGTTTACTTTTAATTTTGGGTGTGTAGTTATTCTTTCCTTTTGCACTGTAGTTGTGTATATTCCCTACTTGCCTCTGTTTACTTCACCCTTCATCTGTTCATATTGATCTTTCCGTGCTTCTCTGTATTCATCACACAGACCATTTCTTACCGCACAGTAATATTCCATTACATTCATGTACCACAATTTCTTTAGCCTTACCCTCATTGATAGGTATTCACTTTGTTTCCAATTGTTAGCCATCACAAAAAGTACTGCTAACCTTCCCACGTCAAAGTTTCATTTTCAGTCCACCTCACCCTTCTACCGTGACCTGTTCCACAGGGAACAAACCGTACTTCTTCTTAAATGGATTCCTCTCCCACTGTTCAATCTACTAGCTCTTAC
>CM053623.1:414629453-414644165 GCA_028646595.1 Phalanger gymnotis
CGCCTTGACCCTTCAATTCTTTCCCAAGCCATCTCCCATGCAGTAGCCACTCCCTCTTTTCTCCCTGTCCTGACTCTTTGGTGAGCCAGTTCATCTCTACACTGTCCTTCTCTCTTGAATCCTTAGCAGGCGCATCATGTTACAGACTGTATCCAGCCAAGCCTCAGCCTTGTATCATTCTCATTTGTTGCTTTTGTTCCTAAACACACGCTGTTGAACAAAGGTGGAGAAAGTCATGCAATCATTCTGACTGGGTCCACAACCAATTTGTGACATAACCTCTATTGGGCCCTCAGTGTTGCCAGTCCATCCTACTATACCTTCCTTATCAACTCTATATCCGTATCTCCACAGTGGCTCTTTGAAATCTTTTTTACCATCCTCAACTCTCTCATACTCTGGCTCATCTTTTACAGAGAAAATTAAGGCCATTTACTATGAATTCATTGTCCCCTTCTTCCTTATCTTCTATCAGATGCCTTCTGCCACTCTTTTCACCTTCATTCCGATCTTACATGATAAAGTGGCCTTACTCCTTATCAGTGCCCACCCCTCTACTTGTTCACGTGATCCCATTCCATCCTGTCTCTTTGAACAGATTGCCCATCCCTTTTCCACTCTTTCACTTATTTTCAGTTTCTACTCGCTCATCTTCTACTGTCTACAAAAATGCTCATGTCTCCCTCATCCTGAATAAACTCACTTTATTCTTCCGATTTCTCTTCTCCTCTCTTCCAGTGGTACTCGAGTATACCACCCCAGATGACAGCAATGTCCATGTCCAGGAAGGCAGTAACTCCAAAGAACATCTGTTGATGAAGCCAACATCGCCTAAGATACACTTATCCTAGAAGCGCCTGGAATCCCAAATTGTAAACTGACTTTTCCTTCTTGCTCCCTTTTCCATGTGAGCTTTTTCTGTTGTATCCCTTCTTCCCATCTCCCTGTGGCACGTAGGCAAAATTGTAGCTGTTAGCATCTTAGTCATTTAATAAACATCAGCGCTGAACATGACCTTTTCTGAATCTCTTTGCATCCATGTTGAAGCCAAATAACCTGTGCCTTGAATCTGGCTCCTGATGGATCCCAGGTTAGACATCTGACTGGCCACATAATTGGCCTCTTAGAGACCCTGGATTCTTTTTTTTTTTTTCCAATCAGTCAGACCTTGTCTCTGAGTGACCCTGTGACTAATTTCTCAGTGATCCAGGTCCCTCTCCAACAATCACCCAAGAGGACTAGTCCCAAAGTGGACCATCACAGATCTTCTGGAAGATTGAACTAATGTCATCTATAAAGGAAAATAGGCCTTGAGCTAGATTTTCTAGTTAAGATTCCATTCCCCTTCCACCTGCCTTCATTATGTTTCTTTACGAAACACCTGTTCGACCTCCTCTTCTCTAATGCTGAGAGATTGTAGTTTTCATTTCTTATTTTCAGATAGCCTCATTCCTTTTTCTCAGGTATTCTCCCCCAAAGCTAGAATGAATGAAGGGAAATAGTGTTGAGTCAGAATTGAGAGCCTAATGCCAGATGCCCTAGCCTGCAAGGTCTTCAGAGAGATGTGAGGTCATGGGCGTGTGTGTGTGTGTGTGTGTGTGTGTGTGTAAAAACAAGCCGCTTTTGGATTAGCATGGGAGAGGGAAGGTGTGGGTGTGGTAATAGCAGCAGGCTTGTCTTTGGCTTAGCTGTAGTTTCATCAGAGAGGCATTAGGAAGAAATTATGCCACAACATCCTTTAATTTGTTTAGTGAAGAAGAAATGGTCTCAAGGCTTAGCCCTCATTTTTGCTGCCATTAGCTTATGAACTGAGGTCAGAGAACAGAATTCATTGGCCCCTGCACCTAAATTGAGGGAGCATGGCCTTGGGAAGCCAGTCACAGAAAGTAAGCGTTGATAAAGGAATTCTGTGTCCCCAGGAGGCTTCATTTGGACCCAAAGCACTAAAATAACCTACAATCTGTTTTTTCCTTTTCCTTAGCCATTAACTGACTAGCAGTTCTGGTGTTGAGAAATTGGCATACAGTTACATCTTGAGCAGTTAGAAAGGGACTCTGGCTAGGGACCCCTAAACCCTAATAAGATTCATAAAAGCAAGTACCAGGTCTGTGACTATGCTTTCCAGCTGATCCACATGACCCCTTGGAAGAGACTTCTGAAAAGCAACTGAAACCCCAAGAAAGAGCAGTTTTGGAGACTTTAAAAAGTATTGATAGGAAAGTACATTAAAAGATTTAAACCTACGTCACATTTAAGAATTTTTAAAACATGTATATATGTAAAATAGGAACCCCAAATAGCAAAAACAGCATGCCAAATGTTAGAAAAAATCCTTATAGTAAGGGATAGATGCCCTTAGAAAAAAACTCCTTACAGCAAGGGATAGATGCCTTTAGAAAAAAACTCCTTACAGCAAGGGATAAACGAGATCTCCCCCCTGAGCCTGGGATGACAAACAAGCAATAGATTAAGTTCTGTGATATTTAATGACAACTACTTCAGCTGGGAAACCTTTGTGGCCCAACATGGTTGTTTTAGTTATCAGAAATTGAAAGATTTAAGGCTAGTGACAGAAGACAAGAGCCCAAAGCAGTTGGATTATTGGTACCTCTGGAGTACGTTGACAGATCTGGCCACTAAAATCAACCATCTCTTGGTGTCAGCTCAATCTTCCTCCCAAATTTCTCCTCTGCTCCCTTGCTTTGCTTTCTCTCTTACTCTTTCAACCCCACTTGCCTCTTTGATCCAGTTTTCCAGCCTGCCTTAACCCCTTCCTCTCCAGTTCCTTGACTTCCCTTGGCTCTTTCTCCCTTACTCAGTTATCCTGACTTGACAGCTTCTTCTGTGAAATCCTCTGCTGATACTTGCCCTCCTATTCTGAAGCCACTTGGGAAATTGCATCTCAAAGAATCCCAAATGGACAGCTCTGAGATTCCAGAGCTGCCTAAACTGGCTGCAGCTACTTCACTTTCTCTTCCTCCTCCCCAAGTCTCTGTGTCCTTCCTGCCCCTCCACTGAGAGCTGGAATTCTCTCAAGGCAAATGAAAAACCTGAAGGTGTTTTTCCTCTACAAGAGGTTGCCACCCATGATCGCAGGGGGTATGTAGTGTTGCTCAGATGGCATGTTCCATTCAGACCTGCTGATCTTTGTACCTCGGGAACACTCCTAAGTTTTGATGAGGATCCGGCAGCTGTGGTCACTCAATTTCAGGTAATTTTTAGGTTTCAATCCAACATGGGGAGATGTTATGGATCTAAAGCAAATCTATTTCCTTTGGGAAATGACAAGCTGTTATAGATGCAATGAAAAGGCTAGCTGTGCAGGTGGGTCAGCCCAACTTTGGCCCCTAGAAGATCCTAATTGGAACCGAAATGATCTCAAAGGTTACATCAAATTACAAAAAGCTGACTCCCAAGCTAACAGCCGAGCGTGCGGCCGCAGGAACGGAGCGATGCCCAAATCAAAGGACCTTGTTTCTTCAAGCTCATCTGGGAGTTATTCTGACAGTGAAATTGACAAAAAGGCAAAGAGGAAAAAGCAAGCACTTCCAGAAAAACCCATAAAGAAGCAAAAGACAGGACAAAGTTCTAAAGCACCAGCTTCATCCAAGCAAAGCAGCAGCCGAGATGATCATATGTTCCAGATTGGAAAAATGAGATATGTCAGTGTTCGGGACTTTAAAGGAAAAGTCCTAATTGATATTAGAGAATACTGGATGGATCAGGAAGGCGAAATGAAACCTGGTAGAAAAGGTATTTCTTTAAATCCAGAACAATGGAGCCAGCTGAAGGAACAGATTTCTGATATTGATGATGCAGTAAGAAAACTGTAAAATCAGAGCCACATGAAACCTGTACTGTTTTAGTTGTTTTAAGCAGTCTTTTTACATTGGCTTTTGTCTTCTAAACTATTTGTTTTCCAAGCTATTGTATATTTGGATTGCAAAACAATTTGTAAGATGAATCCTTTTTTTAAAAATGTGCATTATTAAAAAGTGTATTCTGAGTGAAAAAAAAAATTACAAAAAGCTAGTGAAAACTTACTTAGAAGACCTTTTGGTTAGGCCAGAGAACTACGATAGATTTCAAGGAATTTTACAGGAAGAGAATGAAAATCTCTTTAAAATTTTATTTGTAATTTATGAGATAAAGCAAGCACTTCCATAACAATAAAAAAGATGATTGCACCAGATCTACTTTTCATACAACTTGCTATTCTTTTCAAATAAACAATAAAATTATCGTGTAAATTTCTTTTTTTTCTTCCTTCCCCCTTCTTTTACCCCATCCCCCTGCTGCCTTAGAAATGGCTATATTTAGACACAAATAGGTATGTGTATGTGTGTGTGTATGTACAATTATTCTATACACACTTCTATTTATAAATAGTATCTTTCTTCATTGGTCCTTTATAGTTAATTTGGGTGTTTATGATAGTCAAAATAATTTATTCATTCAAAGTCGTCTTTAAAAGAATATTGCTGTTACTGTATACAGTGTTCTCTTGGTTTTGCTCATTTCACTTCATTATTTCATGAAAGTCTTTCCATGTTTTTCTAAGATCATTGAGCTCATCATTTCTTATAGCACAGTAGTATTCCATCACCATCATATACCATTCCCCAGCTGACAGTCATCCCTACAATTTCCAGTTCTTTTCCACTACAAAGAGAGCTGCTATAAACATTTGAGAACATATAGGTCCTTTTCCTTTTACTCTAATTATCTTCAGAAATATTGACCAAGTAGTGGTATTACTGGGTCAAAGGGTATAGGTAGTTGAATAACTCATTGGGCATATTTCCAAAGTGCTCTCCAAAATGGCTGGATCAGTTCACAATTCCACCAACAATGAATTAGTGTCCCAGTTTTTCCATATTCCTTCCAACATTTGTCATTTTCCCTTTCTTTTATTTTAGCCAATCTGGTAGGAGTAAAATGATACCTCAAAGTTGTTTCAATTTGCATTTATGTAATCCAGGGGTGGGGAAACTGCAGCTTTGAGGACACATGTAACCCTCTAGGTCCTTTCAAAGGGCTGCATTTGAGGACCTAGAGGGCCACATGTGTCTTCAAGGCCACAGGTTCCCTACCCCTACTCTAATCAAAAATGATTTAGAACATTTTTACACGATTATAAATTACTTTGATTTCTTCATTAGAAAACTGCTTGTTCATATCCTTTGACCATTTATCAGTTGGGGAATGACTTGTGTTCTCATAGATTTGAAAAAAATTCTTTATATATGTTAGATATGAGACTTTTATCTAAAAAACTGTTTATAAAATTCCGCCCCCCCCCCAATTTTTTGCTTTCCTTCTGATCTTGGTTACATTTGTTTTAGTTGTACAAAATATTTTTAATTTAATGTAATCAAAAGTAACCATTTTATACTGAACTTTGCTCTGTAGCTCTTGTCTACATTACAAATTATTCGTCTATCCATAAGTCTGATAAGCAATATGTTCTGTGTTCTTCTAATTTCTTGTAAATTCTCTCTTTTATCTAGGTCATGTATCCATTTTGACCTTATCTTGGTAAGTGGTTTATGATCTTGGTCTACGCCCAATTTCTGCCATACTGCTTTCCAGTTTTCCCAACAATTTTTTTACCAGATAATGAATTCTTATCGCAAAACCTTAAGTCTTTAAACTTGTCAAATGCAAGATTATTACATTTATTTGTTGCTGTAAATTGTATGTCTATTCCATTGATCTACCTTTCTATTTCTTAGCGAGTACCAGATAGTTTTGATAATTACTGTCTTAAAAGACAGTTTAAGATCTGGTACTGCTAATCCTCTTTCTTTTATACTTTTACTCACTATTTCCTTTGATATTCTTGACTTTTTTGTTTTTCCATATGAATTTTATTATTTTTTTCTAATTCACTTTCAAAGTTATTATTACTATTTGTGAATATCCCTCTATCTTATTTTTACTCACTATTTTCCTTCTTAGCCTCTCTTTTCACCCTATCCCATTACCTTATCTTCTCCCCTTGGTCATTTCATTGGAGTTTGGGGATGGCCTAGCTCATGAAGGAGAAATAAAATCAGAGAGATCCTGATCTGGGAAGGTATCCTTGCCCAAATTGCTGGAGGCTGCTATATCTCATGACAAGGCTATTCCCCTCAGATGATTCCCCTTCCCCAATGCTGACTGACTATGGTCTCCTGGCCTGCCCCGTAAATTAATGTCCACCAATCAAGATTGCTTTTTACTTGTCATTGGGTACAGAGCCAGAGACTCCCTTTTTGTCTTTGGTCACCAAGAGAGACCACTGACCATTAATTTATTGATTATTTGATGGCCTAGTTAATATATTGATTTTGAATATCCAGAACTATGTCTATCAGAATTTTATTCACAACAGTGCCTAGGTTTCAATCCTAATAGACTGGGAGGATAGTGTTGTCCTCTACAGTAACAGGGAAGATACTGGGCCATGGGGTGGGGGTGGGGGGAGATTTAGGGAGGAAGATAATGAGTTCAGTTTTGGAATGTTAAATTTGAAATGTCTACTAGACATTAAGTTCAAGAGTCTGAAAGGGGGTTGGAAATGTGAAATGGTACATCAGCAAAGAGGTCACAGCAGACATGAGAATCACCAACATAGAGACGATCATTAAATCCATGCTGCTGATGAGATCACCGAGTGAGGCAGTAAAGAGGGAGAAGGATACGGTGAGTGTAGGGCAGGTTTCCTCATGAAATATTAGCTTCTAGATCCCGTCGTGGGTGAGGTGTGTGGTTGAGTAAAAAGACACTGTGTGGACCGAGTAAACAGAAAGTGGGATTCCTGCTTGCTTCCAACAGAGTAGGAGGATCTAAACCACACAAACAGCACAAAAATGTCTGTCTACAAAGCCAGAGAAGTCAATCCACACATTCCTAATGTTCTTTATTTTCAAGTAAAAAGTCAACAGTTCCATTTTAATTCATTGCCCAGTTGTCTTTAATACTAGCGCCTTCTCTCTATTGATTACCTCCAATTTATCCTGTACGTATCTTGTTCGTATAGAGATGTTTAGATGTTGTCTCCCCCATTAGATTGTGACTGAGCTCCTTGAGGGCAGGAAATGTTTTTGGCATTTCTTCTTTGTATCCCTCAAGCTTAACGGAGTGCATGGCCTGGTGCTTGATAAATGTTTGAAGACTAACTGACCAACATTTCCTGTTTAATAAGAGTAGACTACTCAGTGAAATTCTTGCCTTCTAAATTATAATCCTACTAATATTTTATATTCTGAAAATTTGGAAAAAGAATCAAATGTCAAGTGACTTTGTCAGGTAATTCTAGAAAGATGGGAAGATCTTGAAACCCTCAAACTAACTACATAAAAGACCAAGAAGCCCCCAATCCTGGGATATAAACTTGCTTGACTAGGAGTCTGAAGCCCCGATACACTTCTAAGTTCTAAGGAGCTCTGAGGCTTGTTTTGCTTGGTGTCAAAACATAAAGCTAAAGGCAATATGAAGAGGCTTCAAGAGAGGATGATTTTGGTTCAATATAAGATGGAACTGCCCAACCACAAAGCTATCCAAAAGTATAAAATGCAGAATAAAAACAGGATCAAAAAGAGGCGAGATCAGAGCTGACAATATAATATGGAATTTCAGAAGAGGAAGGAAACTGCAAGATATAAAATAAACCCACATAAATCATCAGAGTGTCTGTACATTCCCAATAAAACCCAGCAAACCCTATCGACAGCAGCAGTACAGTGGAAGACAGGACCAGGGTGGTTCAAGCACAGTTCTGCTACCAACTATATGACCTTGGGCATGCAGTATAGCAGAGAGAACAATGCACCTAGAGTAAGAAGATCTGGATTCAAATCTTGGCTTTGTTACTTGCTACCTGGGTGATCTTAACCTCTCTGTGACTCAGTTTCCTTATCTGTTAAATGAGGCTGGTAAACTGGATGACCTCTAGAGTTCCTTTTAGCTCTAATTCTATGTAATCTTCTGATCCAAAGTCACTTCCCCTTCCCTTGCCTCAGCTTCCTCATTTGTAAAATGAGGGGGTTGGGCTGAATCAGGGGTTCTTAACCTTTTCGGCTTCATGGAGCCTTTTGGCAATCTTGGATAACTTATGAATAATGTTTCTTGGAGTAATGTATTTAAATGAACATGGGAAACCAATTATATTGAAATAAAAATGAGATTTTTTTTCTTTCCACTCCCAAGTTCACAGATCCCCTGAAGTGTATCCCCAGACCCCTACAGGGTCCATGAACCCCATGTTAAGAACCCCAGATTAGATGCTATCGAAGGTTACGTCCAGCTCCCAGATTCTCTGATTAAAAGAGGGAGATTCTGCAGTGTTCACTTGTTCACTGCTTTGTACTGACTCCTAAGTTTCAGAAACATTTTCAAAAAGAGTTGAAACATGAAGAATGTTCTGGGTAGGCCCTCAACCTAGAAAATCAGTTGATCTGAGAAAGCCACAGAACGATAAGCATTTCTACCCACCAGAGAGTTTTTTTCCCCCTACCATATCCCTTACATTAAAAAGACCTAACTGGTAAATGAATGAAGGCAAAGGCTACCAAATATAGACTCTAACCAACAGTTGGCTAAAAGTGGAAACAAAATGAGGAAAAGATGATGCCAAACAGCTGGGCAGACAGAGAACTTGCAGGCTGACTTTCCACACCCACTAAACACGAGCTAATGAATTCAACAAATTGTCACTAGATCCCAACATCAACTGCAACTTAGAATTCAGGACTCTGAATATGTGCTATGCCCTCAGCACTTAATTTCCATTGCCCCATGTTTCCTTTAACAGAAAAATGGTGTTTTTAAAGACATTATTTTACTTTTTTTTGGCTCTGACCTAAGATTTCACTGGTGGGGAACTTTGTGGGACAGTAACCTCTCTACGAATGCAGGTCTTCAGCTTATGGTCTTACAGAGTTGCTTGGAGCATTGAAATTAAATGATTTGGCCGGTGTGTATCAAGAAACAAGATCTGAACCAAAGTCTTCCTAATTCCAAGGCCCGCTCTCCGTCCACAGTGCCACAATGCTGCTCAGATACATCATCATCATCGTCACAAATGCCTAAAAGCGAGCCCTATTTTATGCTTGTGAGAAAACATTTTGAGCATTTCAGAAATGATCCATGTGCAGCTATTGAGATTCAAAAGTCACCCTACCTGCAATAATCCCATCCATCTGCTCCAGGGCGGCCTCCAGCATGTGACTAGCATCGGACGCCATGGCTGCTTTTCGGTTCCCTCAGTTTCCTCCTCTTATTTCTGAAAAACAGAGCATCGAATAAAGATATGATTGGCATAAAACTCCAAAGCCCACTTGGACAAATTCACATGTTAGGCCTTTAACATCATCTACCTTGTGAAGGAGTAATTACTCGGGCAACAAGCATTTATTAAATGACTACTGTGTACTGGCCACTGGGCTAATCCCCAAGGATTAAAAAAAAAAGACATAAATTAAGCAGTTTTTGCTCTCTTTATCTTGTATTGAGGGATACAATATGCAAACATATAAGTATATATGTGTATATACATATGCACACCTGCACGTGTATATATGTCTATGTGTATACATATATGTATATGCATGTATACTTGCATACACATATATTTGTGAATATGATACTTTTTTGTCTGGCATTTCAATCTGCCTTATTGTTGGGAGAACTGGCCTGAAATTTCTATGATGACTGTGAATAATGGAAATTAGACACAATTAATATACCTGGGAGTCAGAAAGACTTGGATTCGAATCCCATCTTTGATCCTTAGAAAGTAGCTAAATGATACAATGAATAGAATGCTGGACTTGGAGTCAGGAAGACCCGAATTCAAATCCTGCCTGAGACACTTATTAGCTGTGTGACTCTGGGCAAGTCACTTAGCCCCTCTCATCCTCAGTTTCCTCATCTTTATAATGCGGATAACAGTAGCACCTACCTCACAGAGTTGTTATGAGGCTCAAATGAGATAACATATATAAAGTGCTTTATAAACCTAAAAGCAGTATATAAATAGCTATTATTATTTATGTAAATTTTATATCTATATATACCTATACTATCATATTATTTTATTATATAACTACATTAAGATAATATATTAATTACATATCATTAATATAAATATATATTACTAATACATTATAATATCATTATGATCTACATATTATAATATATTTTATCTATATATACTTATATGTAATGTAAATAAATATTATTTATATGAATAATACTTTGCAAACCTAAAGATGCTATATTAGTCATGGTGGTTACTCACAGATGTCTATAATAATCGTCGTCATAGCCTTACAGCATTAGAAGCCACCCAGTCTGATATTCTCATTTTGAGATGAGGAAGCAGACTCAGGAAGGTCAAAGACCTTGTCCAAGGTCCTACAGGTAGTGAGAGGAGGGGTCTGGATCCAGAGCCTCTGACTCCCCACTGAGTGCACTTTCTACTGCTCATAACCAAATCTCTGAGCCTCAGTTTTCTTGTGTCTGTAAACCAGGGATAATAAGAATAGTAACAGGACCAGAGGACTACAGTGTTTTAAGCCTGGCAATGTGAGTTATAGCATTTCATTTGATCCTCAGGGTCCTTTGAGGGAGGTGCTATTTTTGTTTCCATTTTGTGGTTAGAGAAACTGAGGCTAAGGGAGGTTAAAACGATTCACCCCACACTAGTGATAATTTGAGGTGGATTTGAACCTAGGTCTTCCTGACTCAAGTCCAGCCCTCTATCCACAATACCCATGCCTGTTTTGTTGTTGTTTAGCCATTTCAATCATGTATGACTCTTTGTAAGCCCATTTGGGACTTCCTTGGCAAAGATACTGGAGCGTGTTTACCATTTCCTTTTCCAGCTCATTTTACAGATGAGGAAACTGAGGCAGACCGGGTTAAGTAATTTACCCAGGGTCTCACAGCTACTGAGTATCTGAAGCCAGATTTGAACTTGGGAAGATGAGTCTTCCTGACTCCAGGTCCAGCGCTCTATCCACTTAGCTGCCTCAAATAGATTAGCTTTTCTCAATCTACAGTATTCTTTTATTTTATAATTCCTGGCCTTAAAGAGTTTTTCTTTTAAAGATGTTTTCTTGTATATTGTTTAGATATTGTTCCTTTACTTCAGTTTTTTTATTGCTGTGTTTTGTTGTTTCTATACAACGGGCCTATGAATAGAGTCAGGAGGACCTGTGTTCAAATCCCGCCTCAGACAATTGACACTTACTAGCTGTGTGACCTTGGGCAAGTCACTTAAACCCAACTGCCTTCCCCCCTCTAAAAGAAGAAAAAAAAGAAAAAATTAGAGCCATACACAACAGGCATTTCCCAACAAATGTGGTGCTGGAAAAATCAGTTATTGCTAAGGAGATCCCTGCCCCACAACCCCTGGAGAAAACCCCAGTTTGCATAAGAAAGAATGGACCCAGACTGTTTGGCATTCAGCAAATGTCCCTGGGGCTCCCTGACTCCTCCAAGCAATGTCAATAGATAAGATTATCCCACTGAATAACTTGTCAGAATCTTTGATCTGTGGGACCTTTGTTCCTGTTCCCCCACCACCCTGTGACCTGGCCTGTAAATTTCAAGAGATAATTAACCACTGCACCCTGTATTTTCTATAAATACACTTTCTTTACCCCAACTCGGGGCCATTGTGGTTTGGGTTGAACCCTGAAAGGACACCGGCTAATAAATTCTCTAATTAAAACTTATACTCTGTGGCGTGTCTCACTTGCTCTTGGTCTGATAAAGCACCCAATCGCATCTATTCACCCCTGTACATTTCCTGACAATCACCAAATATTATGATCACAACAGATAGCTGTCTTCTACTTTTTTACTTTCTCAACAGTAAAAGAAGACTGCGTCTTTTAACTTTGACAGTCCGGGGCATCTTCTCTTCTATTTGGCCAAGCTCTGCCGATTTTTAGTGCTGTTCTGTTTGACCCTTTTGTAGTTGGTGCAGATTAATCTTTTGGCTCTGTTTTCCTCATTCAGCAGCATACACTACAACTCTTCTCACACTTCTTGCGGTTTTTACTATCCATTATTCCACGGGTCTAGAATTTTCCACAATGATAAGTGACATTCACCATGTGCATTAAGGTTTGCAATAGCTCGTTTGACGTTCCCAACAAAGCCGAGACTTTGTGGAATAACAGAACCAGGAACATCTGACTCCTAACTAACAAGGAACGCCCACTACAGTATTTCCACCAAATGAATATCCAGCCCTGGCTTGAAGAGCTCTAGGGAGCTCACCAGCTCTAGAACCATCTCGTTCTACTTTTGGATGACTCTAATGTTTAGTGTGGGGCTGCTAGATGGTGCAGTGGATAGAGCATTGGGTTTGGAATCAGGAAGACTCATATTCACGAGTTCAAATCTGGCCTCAGACACTTATTAGCTGTGTGACCCTGGGCAAGTCATTTGTAGTGGTTTGCCTCAGCTTCCTCATCTGTAAAATGAGCTGGAGAAGGCAAGAGCAAACCACTCCAGGATCTTTGCCGAAGAGTCAGACAGAAAAAAAAAAAAAACCAAACCCAACAACTTTTAGGGAGTTTTTCATTATCTTTAACTGAGATTTGTCTGCTACTCTTCCCCCAAATTCTGTTCTCTGGAACTAAACAACAAGAGCATCGTGGCATAATGGAATGCACTGGACTGAGTTAGGAACTCAGATTCAAATTGTATTATTGATAATTACCTCAGTTTCTCTGTTTGTAAAATGGGGATATTAATGCCTCTCACAGTATTATGATAAAACCCAAATGAATGAATGTAGGCAAAGTACTTTTCAAACCTTAAATTGCTATAAAATGTTATTATTCCAAAAAATCTAATCCTCTTCAACTTACTGGCCTCGCAAGTATTTGAAGAGAGCTATCACATGGAGAGAGACAGGCTAGCACGGTAGGTAGACAGCAAGTCCTGCCCTATACTGGCTATAGGGCCCTGTGATTTGTAACCCTATAAATTGCTGCTGTTATTTAGTATATAGCCTTACCATGCTATAGAAGTGTTAGTCGTGGTGATTACTTGTAACCTTGACCTCTCTGTGCTCTAGGCCACTTTCTAAGACTATAAATTGCAGAGAAGGTGCCAACCTGCCTTGGCAGAGGAAGTTACTTTATCAGAGAGTTCTCTATGCCAATGAAATCACAGGTCCTGTGCCTTTTCCTATCATGTAGCTTAGTTTCATATAACATTTTCTTTTTTTGTTCTTTGTACATTGAAATGTTTGTATTTGTTAAGTCAATAATAAAACTTTTTTTTTTAGAAATTATGTCCCTCCTAATTATTCTTTTTTGTGGGCTAAAAATTCATAGTTCCATAAATTAATCACCGTATGACATAGTTTCAAGCGCTCTCAATTTCCCAGAAGCCCCTCTTCTGAACAGCCTCATTCTAGTCACTGTGACATTCAGAACTGAACATAGTATTTCAGGGGACTCCAAGGGTGGGGGAAGGAGGAGGAAGTGAGACTTTGGGTATTTAAGGGCCACTCCCACCCTGGAGAAGAATGTCATTATTTTTAGCTTTGTCTCACATCAAAGGGGGAAAAAAAAGCACAATCACAAGAAGAAGAAGCAGCCCACAACAAATGAATCCCACTGGGGACATCAAAGCTGAGTTTAATGTTTGGGATAGAGGAGATACAGCCGCAGGTCATTTCACAGAGCCTGAAGCAGGCCTGCCTTCCAGGCAGCCAAATAGCCAGTGGGCACTCAATGGCTGATTCCTGTAGGCTTCTTTAGGTTTGAAAACTCCGTTCCTGGGTCTTCCCCAGGCTGTGAGTGAGCCCATCTACTTATTCCAAAAAGCTGGTGAACATGTACCAGCTCCCACGTCCCAGCTGAGGGCTCATGAGCCTGACTCATTCCAGCACCCCAGGTTCAGGCTGATGTGTTCTGTGATGAGTCTTTGTCTTTTGTTCTTCGATTACATTTCTTTAAGTATCTTTTGCTGTTATTCAGTTGTTTCTTCAGTCTGGTGTCTTATTCTTTGTGACCCCATTTGGGGTCTTCTCTGCAAAGATAGTGGAGTAGGTTATGATTTCCTTCTCCAGCTCATTTTACAGATGAGGAAACTGAGGCAAACAGGGTGAAGTGACTTGCCCAGGGTCGCACAGTTAGTAAGTGTATGAGGCCAGATTTGAACTTAAGAAGATGTCTTCCTGATTCCAGGCCTGGCACTCTACCTACTGTGGCACCTAGCTGGCCTAAGTATCCATAAACTAACTTTTTACTCAGGTTTCTGTGGGCTCTTTTCTACTTACTTAGAGCCAATTTCCAAAGAATCTCTTCTGAGGATGGATAAAAATTGGTGTCTGTGCAACATACTCTGTCCTATAAAAAGTCCCTACAGGGGGCGGAGGCAAGATGGCGATTGGAAAGCAGTAACTGGCGTGAGCTCCCCACCAAGTCCCTCCAAAAACCTATAAAAAAATGGCTTTGAACCAATTCTAGAACTGCAGAACCCACAAAGTGGCAGAGGGAAGCAGGGCTCCAGCCCAGGACAGCCTGGATGGTCTCAGGGTAAGGTCTGTCCCAAATGGAACTCCCAGCCCCCAGCTGAGGGGAGTGGAGCTGAGCCAAGCAGAGCCCAGCGAGCGCGGCGCGGCAGACCGCGGACCGACGAGACCAGGAGTGGAGCCGAGAGTGCCCTAGCATGCTGAATTACTGAGCTGTGGCATGT
>CM053623.1:414644665-414664465 GCA_028646595.1 Phalanger gymnotis
AAGCCTCTCACACACACTGGCTGGGTCTCTCAACAAGTCATTTAATTGCTCAGTGGAATCCAGTGAAACTTTAGCTCAGAGATGTTTGGGTTTGAGTAGACAGCATCACTCTATTTTTGTTTTTGAAGAAACTCCAAAGCCCCTGGGCCAAACCTGTACCTGAACAGGGGTCTCTCCTTCCCAATCTCTGACACGGGATGAGTCAGCCTTTGCTTGGAGACCTCCAGAGGGGAAGAATGCTTTACTTCTTGAGGGGAGATGGGACTGGACTGTTCCACCTTTGGGGAGCTCTGATTGTTAGGAAAACGTATCCTACATTGAGCTGGACTCTTCTTCCAACTTCCTCCCACTGTCCTGAGTCTTGTCCTCTGAGGACAAGCAAAACAAAATTCAATTCCTCTTCTGCGTGAAAATCCTGTCACTGCCCTCCCTAGCCCCAAACTCAATCCTGTCTTCTCTTGTCTAATCCTTTCTAGTTCCTTTAACCAGTCCTCAAGTGAAATAGACGGCCTGTCTTTCCACCATTGTGGTTGTTTTCCTCTGGACACAATTCAGTTGATGTCAAGGTCATTCCTTCCTAAAGCATGTCCCCCAAACTCTCTCTGCACACTCTGATGTTCCTCATGCATTTGCTGTTGTTTTAGGTTAAAGTTCTCAAGACTAATATGTTAGTAGCTGAACTTTTCTCTTAAATGTTGTACTTATAATTTGGATAAGATGCCACCAGGTAAAGAACCATCCCAGGCAGATGACCTTGTTGTCTAAATTGTATGATTATTTCCAATTTATCTTGTACAGATGATGTTTGCCTGTGGTGCCCTGCATTAGATTGTGAGTACCTTGGGGGCAGGGATGGATTTTTGGCCTTTCTTTGTATACCTATCACTTAGCCTAGAGCCTGGCATATAGAAGGTACTTAATGAGGCCCATTTACTCAACTTGTTGACAAAACTCCAAGTAGAGGTGACCAGGACTGGGGACAATGGGACTATCACTTCCCCTCCCTATCACTAGGCTTCTATGAACATAACCTTAGATTTGTCATAAGATTCTAGGACAATATCATTTCTGTGTGTGTGTATCTTAAAATTCAATGAAATGTCTTTTCTGTAGTTCATGAACTTCTAGTTGGGAGTACATCTTCTTGATACATTGCTATGTGACTTCTGGGAATACAATACAGATTGCAGGAGCTGAAGAATCCGTGGGATCTGAGAAAATAATGACAGGTAAGTAAAATCTACTTTTTTCTATCTTGCCTCTCCTTCTATCGATTCATCTTTTTTCTCTGAGCAGATGGAAGTGTTCTGTTTTCTAGTAAGGTACTTTTCACAAGTAGTTACATGCCTGAGAGTCACTTTAGGTGAGAAGAGGGTTTTGCCACACCTATTTAATTTCTCCTCAAGTTACCAGCTCATTTGGTTGTTGGCATAGCTCCATTCCTGACTTTCTGGACTGTCTCTACCATGCCACCCAGCTCTAGTCTCTTCTTTTTTTCTGAGTGATGGTCAGTTCCTGGTCGCCAGCAGTTGGCCGCCTTGCTGGGTCACCATCGTGGTCTTCCTTCAAAAGCCCTGATTCGAGAACTATCAAAAACATGTTATGGCTTTCAGAATTTACCTTAAAAGACACAGGTAGCTCTCTACAGATGATAGGCCTTGCTGGGTCCTCAGGCTAGGATGCAAATGATTACTCTTCTTACTGCTAGTCCATAGAGTATAGGCTAAAGAGAATCCTGGGTAACTTTGCAAGGCTTTTACTGGACTCAGAAATGTATTCCGTCCACTCTAGCCTGATTAGACACGGAGGAAGTGACCGTGGCATTCAGTGTTCTATGGCTAGACTCTCCTGTGGCTGGTTCTTAGACACCCTCTTTCTTCCACAGGCATCTTAGCACAGCATCATCACCAAATTTAGTACCTGATATAAGAAAGCATCAGTACCTGTTGACTGAAGGTCGTCAGGGTTATGTATGCAAAAGCAGCCTGCAGAGTGGGTGGCAGAGTGCCGGATTTGGAGTCAGCAAGACTCAGGTCCAAATCCCGCCTTTGATATTTGCTACCTTTATAACCTTGGGCAAGTTGCTAACCTTCTGGGTCTAGGTTTCCTCACCTGGAATGAGGGATGAGGGATAATAATAGCACAAAATTGCTCTGAGGATCTTAGGAGATAAGGAACATGAAGCATTCTGTGACCTTGAAAGCATCCCAGAAACAAATCATTATCATTACACCCTGCCTTTTCTTTCTCACAGTCTAGAAGCGATAAACATTTCCCAGGTCTTTTGAGTGGGTAATTTACGAAGTTAGGTAAGAGCCATTAACTGGGCACCCACCAAGAAAAGCAATGCGCCTGGTTCTATGGAGAGACATCTGAGAAGCAGGGCTGACTCCTGCAGAGGGGGAACTTGAAGGCCTCAGGGCTCCCTCTACGAGTCTCCTGAGGGGTACTGCAGTCCTGCCTCTCATCTCTGCTCTGAATGACTTTTTTTTTAAAAAACCCAATTACATTTATTAGGTGCTTAGTGTGTTTGAAGCAATGTTCTCAGTGTTGGGCATACATGTAGGAAAGTGGAGATAGTCTCTGGTCTGAAGGGGCTCATATTCCAATGGGGGAAACAACATAGGAGTTTTTAACTACAAGGCAGATAGAAAGGTCCAGTGTCCTAAGGGTACAGTGGTAAAAACAGAGGGCAAAGCATCTTCTTTAATGCCAACACCATGAATAAAACCATATTGGTTTTTAATCTTGAACCATTTGGCAGTGCCCTCTATCACTCACTATCATACCCTGGGAGCTTAGTATTAGTAATGTTAATTACAACAGCCCAGTGAGAGTGGCTGAGTCTTGAAGAGGCTTGGAAGACCCTACCCACGATCACACTCCTGGGGGAGATGAGGCTCACAAGGGCTGAACGTGAGAAGATTGAGTTGGCGTTCTTCTTTACCCAGTTGAACTTGTCTATTTTGACCCTGGGCACAGGTGGCACAGGGAATAGAGCACTGGACCCAAAGTCAGGAAGACTCCTCTTCCTGAGTTCAAATCCAGCTTCTGATACTAGCTGTGTGACCCTGGGCAAGTCACTTAACTCTGTTTGCCTCAGTTTCTTCATCTGTAAAATGAACTGGAGAAGGAAATGCAACAATTCTAATAAACCACCCCAACAAGAGTCATGAAGAGTTGGACACAACTGAAAAATGATTAAACAAAATTTTGACTCTTGATCCTTTCAGCACGGGATAAATATAAATTCTTATGCATGGATTCAAAAAAATCACCTTCACAAGTGCAGAACTGGGGAGACTTGATTAGATGGCAGTTTGTTTTAAAAAATCAGAGAATTTTATTGAACTATACAAGCTCAATATGAATAGTATGATGTAGCAATGAAAAAAACTAATGAGATTTTGGGCTGCATTCAGAGAGGCACAGGTTCTGGGAATTAGGAGGTGAGAGTTGCTTCCTTTTCTGCCCTGGTCCATAAGCTTCAGAACATACAGAGGAAGCCACCTGGGAAGGCAGAGGACCTTGGGTCTGGGTCATATCTGAAGGATCATCAAACAGTACAGGGAGAAGATTTGTTTTTTTGGCCCCAAAGACCAGACTCAGGAGCAATGAGTGGAAGCTACAAAAGAAGAAAATTTAGACTTGATGGCAGGAAAAGCCTCCTACCAATGAGAGCAATGTCCCAAAGTGGAACGAGCTGCCTTGGGACTCAGGAGATCCTTCCTTACTGAAGGTCTTCAAGTAGACACTAAATAACCCCTTGGCAGGTATGTAATAGCTAGCATTTTATAGCATCTACTATATGCCATACAATAACACTTATGGTGTGCTACAGGGCTGTCCAACTTTAGGTTATCTTAGGGCCGCACTAAAATAAAATAATTATTCGAGGGCTGCACCAAGAATAAAAAATACAGGGCACTAATAGAAAGTAGAAGAATGGGTGTCATCGATATGACAAGCAAAGGCAAGCAAACATAAAACAACAAAGTGACAACACAACAGTATAAAGGTAAGTGCATACTGACTAGTCTGCATCCCACAGATCTATTGAAAATTCCACGTGATACGTTCCGTCCATAATGCTACTTAAAAACACCAAAGAAAATTAACATTAACTAGATTATTAGTGATGAAATTAAAAAATCTAATATGCATTCCATGCAAATTATTATTTTATTTTTTCGCTTGTGAAAATTAAAACCCGCGAGCGGGCCGCATAAAATCACACTGTGGACTGCTGCCACAGGCCGTATTTTGGACAGCCCTGGTGTACTATATAATAGTACACAGGAACTGGACCAAGTGCTTTATGAATTTTATAAATGGCCACTGAGATCCCTTCTAATTCTAAAATTCCATAGATTTGTGGGGATTGAGTCAAGTAGTCAAGTTCTTGAATTTTAGCCTCGTGATTCAATTCAATATATAAGCCTCCTCCCCAACCCTCTCTGGCCATTTATCCTTGCTCTAACACCTAGTCTTCTTTCTACCCTGTGCTGGAAGGTTTCCTCATTCCCTACATGACACTGACTGTCCCAGTTGCACTGGACAAAAAAAAATAGCTATTTGGCTAGAGTTCCTACATTACAGTCCATGGTGCTGGGCACAATATCCAGACCTCCTGTTACGGGGCACAAGTGCTGAACAGAATTATCATGACACTCTAGATTCCATTTCACAGGACTCATACAAGGGGGCTTCCATTTCTTTCAATCAGTCAAACAAGCAAGCAGACTTGTGTTTGTAGTTGAACTAAACTTTAAACATTTTAAAAGAAAATGTGGGGAAAAGCAATGAGAGGCCTCAAGGGGGAAATAGAAATAATTATTATTTATCTATTTAAGGTTTCCCCAAGGCTTTTAAATACATTATCTCATGGAATCCTCATAACAACCAAGTGAGATAGGTATTATCACCTTAGCCTTTTCACATGATGATAAGGAGGTTCGGGAAGGCTCAATGACTTGCTCACGGGTATATGGTCTGTAAGTGTCAAACGTGGTATTTTAATTCAGCTCTGTCTGGATCCCAAGCCCGGTGCTCTTTCCACCAGGCTTAGCACAATACCTGGCACACAGTAAATGCTTAATAAAGGTTCATTTTACCTATTACTCTATCTCTCTATATCTCATCAATCATCTATCTACCTATGGATCATCTATCTTCTAGGTACCTATCATCAATCAATCTATTCATTCATCCAACTGTCTTCTATTTTCCTATCTTCTATCTACAATGATCTATACACCCTTCTCTCTTCTTTTGACTACATTTTATCCACAACCATCTCTCTCTCTCTCTATCTATCCATCCATCCATCTACCTATCTACCTATCACCTTTTACTTATATCACATTTCTTAACCATCATTTGGACCATATCAAGCCCAAATTGTATGAAAGGTACATTAAAACAAGTCTGCTCTTCCTCCTGAGAATATCGGCCCAGCCTAGCCCAGGCTCCTGAGAAAATGGCTAAGGTACAAGTGATAAGAAGATGATGCATAGCTACAAGCAGTCTGACCCCAGAGACCGCAAGCAGGTGTGGAAAGAGCATCAGCATTAGGCAGCAGAACAACAATGCTGTATTTCTGGCCAGGCACCTTTTTCTAGCTGTACCAGTTTCCTGAGCTTCTTGCATTTGCTTTTCCCCAGCCCCTCCCACTGTCTGCCTATTCGCCTAGTGAATGGCCTCCTACTGTATGACTATTTAGACAGAAAAGGTTATTATTTTCATTAGTTGATACATCTGGGATTTTCTTATATTAAAAAAAAATACCCTATTCCTGTCAAACTTAACTCTTCTCCCGGATTGTCTTGGCGTGCCCATTTCCAGATGTTTCCACTTAAGAATTTTGAAAAACCCATATGAACCCCTCCCATCAAACCGCATTCGATTCCGAATGCCTTTTCACGGTTTAAAATGTTTCTGTTGACTCAGACTGTAGCAGTGAGTACTGTGATACAAACCACCCTCTTTGAAGAAAGCAATGGAAGCTACAGAACTTCTCCCCTAAGGATATACAAATAAAACTCACCTTTAGATGGGATTCCCACCTGGATTTCTAGAGGTTTTTTTTTTTCCTTTTCTTTTCAGCCTGGTTGTCAGATAGTCTCAGGACCAGGAACATCACCCTCACTTTCAAGACAAATGACAAGCTTCCCAAGAGCCACCACACCAAAGTCATCTGCTGTGTAATAGGCAATTCCTAAGAGCCCAGCCCATCAGTGCAAGGAAAGAAAGAGAAGCTTCTTCTAAGTCCTAGGGTTACTCAGAAAGCACACGGGGTGCAGTGGCCTGAATACCCAGTTTGCCCATAGCAAGATAAAAGTGGTATATTTTCTGGAAGTGAGGAAGGATTTGATTTTATCAATTAAGAAAAGTATAAAGTATATAAATTAAAATGATAAAAATGACTTCTCCGGTTTCAAGTTATCAAGTCTTTTTTCAGGCCATCTGATTCTTCTCATATCTGCTTTGCTGACCAGCACCATGCTGTCCTGTGATATCATGAGGCATGTATCATGTGTAGCAGAAACAGCACTGGCTTGGCAGCCAGGAACCCCGGATGATTGTCCCAGCTTGGACACTTACCAGCTGTGTAACCTTGGGAAAATCTTTTTCCCCTTCTAGGCAAAGGAAATGTGGTCTAAGTCAAGATCTGAGAGAGTAAGCAAAATTCTTTGCTGGGTCAAGTTAGTCATAGAAGGGTCCTTAGGGGCCAATTAGTCAAACCAGTACCCGAATAAGAATTCATTCTACAACAACAACATAATAATAATAACTAATATTTACACAGTGCCTAAGTACTTTATATCAGACTAAGTACTTTATGATTATTATCTCACTCAATCCTCACAATCACCCTGGGAGATATGTGCTATTGTTATCCTCATTTTACAGATGAGAAAACTGAAGCAAACAGAGGTTAAATGACTTGCCCAGGGTCACACAGCTAGAAGTATCTGAAGCTAGATTTGAACTCAGGTCTTCCCTCTCTCCATACCTGTATACATAACATACATGACTCATGGTCATCCTGCCTTCTGAAGACCTTCAGCCTATTCCACTCTTCAACAGTCGGGTCAAGGAGCTTTTAGTTTTTATTAAGTAAAACCTAGATTTATGTCTTTGCAATTTCCACCCATTGCTCTTAGTTCTACCTTCTGGGGACAAGAAAAATACATTCAATCCCTCTTCCACATCACAGTCCTTTGAATTCTTGAAGACAGCTTGAACCAAGTCTTCTGTCTCCCAATTTAGGGCTCTCTCCACTACATCATAGTTTAGAGGAATAACCAGGTCCAAAGAGCTAGAAAGGTGGTGGGAGGGAGCAGTTCACCAGGGCCATTCTATAGCTAAGTAGTCAGCATGGATTAAATCCGGTTGAACATCCTACGGAAGGGAGGAGGAGACAACAAGGAGAGAACTGTGTCTCTCAGTGGCTTGGTGAAATGGTTCTGATAGGTCCAAGGCATGAAGACCACATTCATATTCCAATGTTCTCTTCTCTGACCTGTCAGGTCACTGGACACCAGAAGAAACATTATTACTTCCATATCTAGTACTTCCTAAACTATGCGTTTCTCTTAGACAACATCCGTGATTGGTGGCATTGGGTAAGGATTCCATCCCTCTATCTGGGACGTGGGTAGGCCTGGTACAACAAGAACCAGGGTACCACTAGATAGTCAAGTTTCCCATTTGTATGCAGCTCTGGTGTTCTACAGTGTGGCAAATTGGCCTGGGTAGCCCATAACTTTTCTAGGTGGTAACAAGGTATGAATGCTTATTATTATATAGTATGAGGGCAATAAAAAACTAGGGTTGGAAATCGAAGCAGATTTGGTAGACTTGGTTTACATATCAAGGCATTTGGGGATAGAGGAGCAAATTATACTATTGCAACAGAATTAATCTCATTTTGGGCAATATAGTGACCTAGCCATTTTGGTGGCAGGAGATGTAGCAAAAAGGTTTGTATGCTTTGCCAGCTCATTGGTGATGACCATGGAAAGGTGAATCTTTACCTGGAGTGCTATGAATAATGCAGTCCAGAAATGAAAAATGAAATCATCTCACATGGAGAAGTAGGAAAAACCTACTACTGTGGAAGGAAAGAGAGAGGCGGTTGAACACTGCTTGAACCTTACTCTCATTGGATTTAGCTCAAAGAGGGAATAACATACACACTCAGTTGGGTATAGAAGTCTATTTTACCTTATAGGGAAGTGGCGGGGGCGGGGGGCGACGACAAGGAACTGGGGCAGGGGGTGATAGAAGGGAGGGCAGATTGAGGGAGGCGGTTATGCCAGAGGTGACATGAAAGGGAAACTGGAGCTGGAAGACGTCCATCAGAACAGGTCGGTGGCCTTGGTGGCACTGGGGAGGAAGTAAGTCATCCTAGTCAGGGTATCTCCTAATATGAGGGCAGGTATATCTCAACAAGGTCTAGCATTATCACTTCCCAAGGATGGAGGAAAAGCTACATGGGTTGAAAAAGCGTGTCAACTTCCTCCAGTCGTCTTTGGCCTGGGAAGATTCCTCACAGGCATAGACATGCCTCCAGATACTGTATCCCTTCTGTGGCTGTCGAAAGTCCTGGGAGATCACCTGCCAAGTTTTGAACAGAATCATGTGGTCGACTACCAGGTTATTAGGACAAAGGCAGAACACTATCTGCTGGGCTTCAGAAGGGAGGAAGGTAGTGAAGACATATGCAAATGCCTGTTGGGGACAGACCTTCCTTCAGATGTCAGAGGTGGGTCTGGGCTGCGGGGGAATCATATTTGGGAAATCTAATCCAGGTTAAATAGCTGTGAAAGTTACAGTTTCTTAGAGAAGTTAAGCTGAACCCTCTCCATCATCTTTCAATCGACCTCCTTTGAGTTTACATGGGGGAGAGAATATAGGCATAATAGTATATTAAGGGAATACATTTACAGCATTAATATAACAATTATTATGTCTAACAATCATTGATTTAGTTATCCTCATGAATTGATACCAGTATATATTTAAGAGTATCAGAACATTTATATGTATCCCATCTTATCATTTTATTAATATAGTATCTTTATATCATTCATTTATGATCCCTATTCACAATCATGCAAATATTAAGCACCGAATGTCTGTCTTATCTTCTGTTGGCCATTTCCCAGGCTCTGTCTCCATTGATAAACCATGCCAAAAATAATAACCCCCCCAATGCCAGTCATTTTAGTTATGCCACGCTATGGACTGGTCAGCATCTAAATCATCACATATGTCTTGACAAAAAGCATAGTTTAGCTGAGTTAGGACTTGATAAGCTTGAAGTAGCAACCAGTAGGCAGTCAGAGAATTGTAGGTACATTTGCAATTTATGGGCTTCCTCTGAAGGACTGCAAGCTTTGGGGTGGGGGGTGGGGATGGTGGTTTCTCCAGAGGTGGAGATTGAGGTATTACTAAGATGGTTGGGAGATGCTAGTAATATAAGGATATTGATTTGACCTTCTATGTACTCCAACAGTTAATGTCTTCTGCAATATGTGAGTAATATGTAAATTGATATAAGCATGTGCTTAATTCATTAAATAGTGAATCTAAAATTTAATGTATTTAGTAATATATGAGTATAATGTATATTATTATATGCTAGGGGACTGTATTAATGTACTATATACACAAGATGGATTATATAATGGATATTATGTGACAGAGCATTGTTGATATGTATTTAGTAATGTATTACACATGGAGACGTAATGGTGGGGAGTTCTTTACCATGTGGTGGCTGCATTCAGGGCTCTCCAAGGGTAGAGCCTTAATTTCCCACTATGAAGGAATGGGAAAAGCAGCCTCCTTGTTCCTGGGACATTGCATCTCCCAAAGCCACGACTGCTGCACGCTCCCTTTTTAAGACTCGAGTGCTGCCTCCTAATCAAAGCTCTTCCCAGGTCCCCCAGTTGTCAGTATTCTCCCTCCCATCTAATTATCATCATTGTTATTATTATTAATTACTGCACCACAGATTTCATCCTTGTAGGGTGAGGAACTTCCCCTGCCACAGCAAACCAGCACCTGTTCTACAATTTATGGTCTTGGACAGTTGCTGGGGCCTGAAGAAGTTACGTGACTTGCCCAAGGCCACTCAGTCAGTAGATGTCACGGGTGAGACTTGAACACAGATCTTCCTGATCCAAGACCATTTCTTTGTCCACTAAGCCAGTCCAAGGCCTTTCCTTATTCCCCAAGTTGTTCCTGTTCTCTCCTCTACCAAATTACTTTCTATTCATTTTCTATGTATCTTGCACTTAGGAATCTCGGTATATATTATAATTCCCAGTGGAATGGAAGCTCTTTGAGAGCAGGGACCGTTACTGTTTCATTTTTGTCTTTGTGCCCAGAGCCTCGAAGAAGGCCAAGATGACAACATGGGCTTGTGAATATCTGGCCGAACCCTAATGACCTGGTCTGGCTTTCAGCATCCTTCCTTTATGGGGCCTTTCTTTCATTCTTGGCTACACCGAACAGATTGGCACCTCCCTCCCTGGGGCCCTGGGAAGTTCCCTCTCTTCTCAATGTCCTGATTCAATGCGTGTTAATGAAAAATTACAATATGTAAACATTGCCAACCACTGGGGCTCTTCTGGTTTAGAATGCCATTTCCCCAGCTCTGTAAACATCTGGTTCTGGCACAAGCCCTGGCTGGACAGCTGTCTTAATAAGATGATATGCTGGCAAACGTTTTGAGAGGAAATCCAAATATTCTTGCTGTCTACCTCTACACGTAACCCCAGGCCCATCTCTCTCTAGCCTTCAAACAATATTCAGGTTTTGTCAAACCAATCACTCAGTCCTGAAGATGACTGACAATACAGGTCATTAGGTAATCATGGCATCTCCTTATTTTCCCACTAGAAACTCTCAAATTTCCTGACCTGCTATAGTCTCTGATGGTCAGGACGCTTCCTTCAATGAGTCTCCATGATTACTAGCATCTCCAAGAGGGACAAAGGAGTTCTAATTCAATTCAACAAACGTGTCTTAAATGCCTATTATGTGTCAAGCACTGTGCTAGGCCCTGGGAATATACTCATGAAAAAATAGACTCAATACCTGTCCTCAGGGAGTTTACAGTTAACCATGGTAAGATAAAGTATAAATCTATACATATGCATAATCCAAGTGCCGATACATGGTGCCATGGGAAGTTTGGAGTCAGAGAACCTGTGTTCAAATTCTGACCATGCTACCTATGTAGCCTTGGACAGATCATTTAACCTCTCTGGGCCTCAAGCTTCCTCAACTATAAAATGAGAATGGTGGACTGGATGAGTTGGCGTCTGAGATCCCTTCGAGGTCTAAATCTATTTTCCTAAGGGAAAGGTGTGATAAAACCAAAGGAAAGATGTATGCTAGGAAAATCTGAGAGAGAGTGAACTTTCAGCTGGGACAAGTTTTTGCCTTTCTTTGTATCCCTAGTGCTTAGCATAGTGCCAGATATACAGCAGGTGCTTAATAAATGCTGGTTGAATGACTCACTGATGAAGATCAGGCAAGACTACACTGAGGAGGTAACACCTGAATTGAACCTTGAGGGAAGAAAAAGATTTGAACTAGTGACAACCAAGGATGCATTTCTGGAATCAGGGAGAAATGTGCCAAGTTGTTCAAATGCACAGACAGCAGGAGGCAGGCTGGGACTGCAGAAGAGTGAACAGTCTGGCTTAGCTGTAACATAAAGTACGTGGAAGGGAATAAGAAGATTTAAGATCGGATAGTAGGTGAGAACCAGACCAGACTGTGTGTGTGCGTGTGCGCGTGTGTGTGTTGGGAGGAGGAAGAAGAAGGGGAGAAGGGTGCGTGTCTCAAATGAGTGACGTTTCAGGAGTTTGTAATTTATCCTGTAGGAAGGAGGTCCATGAGCACTACATGTTTTCAAGCAAGTGTAAAGATCACTTTGGCAAGTATGGATTATACATGTGAAGGAGAGATCAGAAGCAGGCAAACTAGCTGAGAGGCTATTGGAACAGCCCAGGTGAGTGGCCATAAGGGCATGAAGTAAAGGGGTAGTGGGGGAGTGGAGAGGAGGAGACAGATGTATAAACTGTTGGAAAAACAAAACCTGAATGGGCTGATTAGTTTGGCCAAACTGCTCCCTGCCCCCCACAACATTTTTTTTTTTAATTTCAATCCTTTGTTAGAAAGGATCACTCTCTGGCTGGAGAGTATACTGAGTACTAGGTTGTTTTTAAATTGAAAATAATATACCTTTCATTTAGGGCAGCTAGGCGGGACAACAGATACAGTGCTGGGCCTGGAGTCAGGAAGACTCATCTTCCTAAGTTTGAATCTGGCCTTAGATACTTACCAGCTGTGTGACCCTGGGAAAGTCACTTAACCTTGTTTGCTTCAGTTTGCTCATCTGTCAAATGAGCTGGAGAAGGAAATGGCAAACCACTCTAGCATCTTTGCCAAGACCCCAAATGCAGTCATGGAGAGTCGAATATGACTGAAAATGACTCAACAACAGTAACCTTTTATTTATTGATAACAAATGAGGTAAATAATATTTTTTAAAAGGACAAAGGATCATTAATAGCCCTTGGCATCTGATTGGATGTAGAAAGGGATGAGAGAGAAGGATGAATCAAAGATGACAGGTTGAAAGACTGGTTGGCCTGGGGGAATTTGGATACTATGAGTGCAGATACTTCCATAGCAGTTTAAAGTGTGCATTTCCTTTGCTTCTCACAACTGTCCTGTGAGGCAGGTATTTTAATGATCATTCACATTTTATAGATGAAGAATCTGAGAGTTTCTTGAGTCATGGGAGCGACTGTAACCACAGAGTGAGTACAAAGCTAGTTAAGTTTTAGAGACTCTCTTCTGGACAGTTCATTTGAAACTAGATCTGCCAAGCCCTTCACAAATTAGTACATTTGCTGGCGATCTAGAGTCAGAGTATGAAAGGCCCTGATTTACTGAACCATAGGGCCAGTCTTTTCTTGTTACTGATTGATCTTAAGGTGGCAGATTCTTTACCCAGTGAGTCATCCAAAACTTCCCACATTTCTAGGAAGAGCACCTCAAACTCAATTAGTAGTGAGTAGTCACCTAATGGGTAGGGTGTTGCCACATGATTCAAGAAAAAAGGGAGCCTGTTTGTGTATAAATTGTGCCTCCTGGGGGCAGGAGAGTGGAAACAACTTCAGCTGGGCCACCCACTCCGACACAACAGCCAATTGGATGGAATATTTCTGGCAGGTACTCAGCTGGCTACTAGATGGGGCTGTCAGCCAGGTGTTATCCATGAAGGAGGCACCTCCAGAAGTGCCAGCACAGCTGAAATGCTGTGTTTGGACAGCTGCCCCAGGAGGGCACTCATGACAAGAGTCTGCTCCCCCTAAGCCGGGGCAGGAAGACTCCCTGACAGTGCTTTAAGACTGGACTGTGGTCCCTAGACTCATCCCAGAATGGGAAAGGGGTGTTACAGGCTGAACCCAAGAGTGTTCCATGGCCTAAGCTTAAGATATGAGGAGGAGAAGCTGTGATGAGAGTTCCCAGATCAAGAAATGACTAGAGCAAAAAAAAAAAAAAAAGAAATGACTAGAGCACAGGGGGTTATAGTTATACCCAGAGGGGCTACTGGCTAGAGACTGAGAGGCGCTGAGCTTAGGAGCCAGTGGCAGAAGGCAGTATCTGGCCTTCTAGTGCGTGGTCTTACATTGAGCTGTGGGAGGCTGGCCACACCTACCTCACTTGTTGGCTAGCTGCAGCTGGACAGCTCCCATCGCACCAGGAACTGCATCATTCTTTTGGGGGAGGGCCATCCCTAGGTTCACTGAATCGTAGAACTAGCGTTGGAAAGGATCTCTGAGGTCACCCAGCCCAACCTCTCCTTTTACAAAAGAGGAAACCAAGGCCCAAAGAGGGCCTGACAACGTTACTCCTCTGCTCCATAAACTCCAGCGGCTCCCTATCACTCTTAGGGATGAATTTACAAACCCCTCCGGCATTTGAAGCCCTTCGCACTCTGGCTCTAACTAACCTCCTTTCTAGACTTCTTACACATTCCTCTCTTGCACTCCAAGGTCGAGCCAAACTTGTCTTTTTGTTCTTCTTCACACACATGACATCCAATCTCTGAGCCGCTGGTGACCAGAATGTATTCTCTCTTCATTTCTGTCTCTTAGAATCCCAGGTTTTCTTCAAAGTTCAGCTTAGTGTCCATCTGCTACATGATACATTTCCTGACATCCCTCCCTCACTCCCCCACCACCCCAAAAAAAATTACTCAGTATATATTCGGTATATACTTAAAAGTGCGCATGTTGCAACTTCATACAAAACGAGAGTGTTCTGAGGGCAGGGTCTGTTTCCTTTTGGTCTCATATGCCCAGTGCCTAACAGAGTTCCTGGCACATAGTAGGTGCTCGGCAAATGCTTTTGCTTGCTTGTCCAAGGTGATAGATGTAGTAAGTGGCAGAGGCAAGATGCAAACCCAGGGCATCTGACTTAACAGCCTGAGGCCTTTGTACTATCCTGCAGTAGAGGGCAGTGGTTGTCCTTCATTCTCAAAGAGGACCAAAGTGGCATCACTATGTTGGGGTTGGTGCACAGTGTGGCTGACTGTGGCTGATTAGACCCATACAAGCTTGGAAAGCTCTACCACAGGTCGGGCACAAACAGTCCGTGTGAACATTTAGGGGCAGATTCTCTAAATTTGCGCGTCTTGCATTTCTTTTGAGCTACTTCATTTCTGCTTTGCTCTTATGGCACAACACCTTCTCTGATGTGGGCACACCATGCTGAGCGGTCCTGTGCAAGTGTCTCCCATGTCACACAATCAATTCCAAAGTTCTCAATCATAACAGTACCAGCCAATCACATTTACATAATATTTTTTGGGGGTGCATGACAAATATTTAATTTTTTTTCTGAGGCAATTGGGATTAAGTGACTTGCCCAGGGTCACACAACTAGTAAGTTGTAAAGTGTCTGAGGCCAGATTTGAACTCAGGTCCTCTTAATTCTAGGGCCCGTCTTCTATCCACTATACCACCTAGCCGCCCCTACGTGGCATATCAAAGTTGGTAAGTCACTTTCCTCACAACTACCTTGGCTCTAAAGAAGAGACACGAAAAGGCATGTCCTCCGCCCCCCCCCCCTTCTTTTTTTTAGAGGTAGGAGACTCTGGGTGTGGAACACTGTATCTAAGGCCATAGTTTTTCAACATCTCAGTTTGTTTTGCTGAACTTCTCCCTTTCCCTCTCTGTAATTTTACAAAGGATGGATGGCTCCCTGGGTGGGGAAGAGGCAAGGACTACATTGGCAGATGTAGGTGAAAATAAAGATTTGAAATAAAAATTGTTTTCAAGAAAGGGGAATCAAAGGTCTGCGAATGAGTATTGAGAACATGAGGTTTTGAAAAACGTTGTGCCACAACAAGCCCTCCCACCATATTGATAGTATTATTATGGCTTTCATTTTATATTGGAAGTACAGAAGTTGGATTTAATCACTCAACATATATGCACATAATAATTGATAGAATTCATGTAGCGCTTCAAGGTTTGCAAAGTGATTTATAAATATTCTGCTTTTTATCCTTGCACCAACTCTGGGAGGTAGTTGCTGTTACCATTCTCATTTTACAGATGAGGAAGTGAGACAGTGGCCCAGAATTCCATAGCTTCTAAGTGTTTGCGACTTTTTGAACCGGGAAGTCAGGCCTTCCTGCTTCCAAGCCCAGTACTCTCGCCACTGTACTACCTAGCTGCTGGGAACACGTTATTGGGTTAAAAAAAAAATAGATGAAAAAAAAACAAAATTGCATCTCAAAGAGGTTAAGTGACTCGCCCAGAGGGATGAGCACCAGGGCTCTCCTCACTCCAAGGTTGTACTATTTTTCACATGCCAGAGTGTCAACCAACCAAAATTAGAAAAGCAAAGCAGATTAACAAGGTCATATTGCCCAGACCAATCTGTGGGAAGATAAGATTTGTGGGTGGTTCAGTTCGTCCACCAAGATGCATTTCTTGGAGACAGGTGCTGCAAAAGCACAAGGAGTTGGGAGCAGAATTGAGTAGGAGGAGATTTGGCGGGGTGGTAAATGGAAATTTGCCCAGTTCTTTGAAAAATCCCAAATGGTTAGCTGCCACAAAAGCCCATTTCTCTAATGTCAGGGTTCTTCCCATAATGCTCTGTGGCTATGAATCATAGAGCTCTATGATCTGAGAAGGATAAAAATTGTAAAGAACCCAAAGGGCAAGGGGAAGAGAAGCTGTGGGTGCAAGCAGGCTACAGCTGGTTACCAACAATGACGTGTATGAGAGCTGGCATAAAAAGCATAGTCTCTCATAGATATGTAAGAATAGAAAAGGAGTTGGGCCAGTCATGTGGTAAGAATTAATGAGTGATAGCTGATGGGCAATTCAAGTGGCATAATCATATGGTCAAGAATCAAGATATTAAAAGAATGAGAGTCAGCCCTCTAGATCTAGTAGATTCTCTTTGATGAGTTATGGAAATATATAGGATCAGTATTACACAGGATGGAAAAAAGTACAGATTGGTTGTAGTCTTCAGGTGACAGTATCCTCCAAAGTTTTAGGCAGAATGCCCCTTATAATGTGAGCATTGAGACATTCAACAGTAGAGGTAGTAGATTTGGAGTTGGGGGAGAAGTAGAGATCACTGCTAGTGGGGAAGACAGGGAGCACTTCAGGGAGGAAAAATTTCTCAAAAATCCAATGTGCCTTGAGTTCCAGTCAACAGGTCTCATTCATTCATTTATTTCCTTCTGCCTCCCTTCTTTCTTCTTCTTCTCCCTCCCCTCCCTCCCTCCCTCCCTCTCTCTCTCTCTCTCTCTCTCTCTCTCTCTCCCCTTTCCTTCCTTCCTTCCCTCTCTCCCTCCTTTCCTTCCTTCCTTCCTTCCTTCCTTCCTTCCTTCCTTCCTTCCTTCCTTCCTTCCTTCCTTCCTTCCCTCCTTCCTTCCTTCCTTCTACAAGCATTCACTGGGCAGGTGCAATCTGCCTGGGCTACTGTGTAGGTGAAGAAAATGCTAACTAAGAGCTTTGGTTCCATGGGAAAGACACCTACCTACCTTCTGAGTCAGCCATAAAAGAGGGCAATCCTGCCTGTTACCTTCCTTGCCTAACTTGTCCTGAAGATTCACTGGATTAGAAAGAAAAAAAAAACTTGGGAAGAGCTTAAGGCTCCTTAGATGTTTTTAATATGAGATCTAATGGTATGTCGGAAAGAACTCTACTGGGAATGAGAAGAAATGGCTTTAAGTCTTAACTCTAGCACTTAATAACTATTTATGGCTGCATACAAGTCACAACTTCCCAGACCCTTAGTTTTCTCACTTGTAAACTAGGAACAATCCTATTTATCCTTGAAGGCCCCTGACATAGAAGACAGAGTGCTGAGTTTGGAGGTGGAAGACTAAAGTTTGAATTTCAGTCTTGCCATTTACCAGTGTGACCTTAGATAAATCATTAGTGTCTGAGGTAGCATTTGAACTCAAAGTCTTTCTGAGTTCATATCTGGCCTCAAACACTTGCTATAGCTGTATGACCCTGTGCAAGTCACTTAACCCTGTTTGTCTCAGTTTCTTCATTTGTAAAATGAGCTGGAGAAGGAAATGGCAAACCAGTCCAGTATCATTACAAAGAAAATACCAAATGGGGTCATGAAGTGTCATACATGACTGAAAAACCACTGAACATCTTCCTGACTCCAGGCTAGGCTTTCTATCCGCTGAGCCACACAGCTGCCTGTGATTTATGATCACTAGTTAAATAACTGCTTATCTAAGTCAAAACCCCTCAAAGAGATAGTTTACTATTTCTGGACTTCAGGCAAATTGTCATCTGAAAGACACTGTCAGTCTGAGTACAGAAACATGGCCGGGGGACTTGGGAGAGATACCTTTTCAATCAGTTAGGAGAATGCAAGGAGCCAGAAAGATTTAGAGGCCATGAACTTTTTAAAGTATTTTTGAGAAGAAAGAGTCCAGGAAGTTACTAGTATTAGTTGAAGACTTATGGCAACAGCCAATTGAAGAAGACCTGGGACGGTTAAAGGTGGAAGGGACCTGGTAAAAGAGCCCGTGCAGGGGAGGGCAGCCAGAATAGGGAAAAGCCCTGAGACCAAGACATTTGAGGTAACAGTTGAGAGATCTGTGCCCATGTTTAGCCCAGAGATTAATAATAATAGTAACAGTAACAACAGCAAGAACCAACATTTCTATAGCATTTTCGATTTCATAAAACGCTCTACATATTATCTCATCACAACGGCCAGTTTCACTATTATCCCCATTTTGCTGTAGAAAAAATTGAAGGTGAGTGACCTGCCCAGGGGCACACAACTAGGGAGAGCCTGAGAATGGATTTGAACTCGGCAATTTATCCAACACGATCTACACATCTCTACGGAGGAGCCACTCGGTACACTGAAGGCCCAGCTCTTTTTATTTCCATACCTTGATGGTATAGCACGCTGCCTCTCCAATACATTCAAAGCTTAGGCAGACATAGAATTGTCCTACAAGAGCAGTTTCCCAAACCTCATCCCCGCTGACTCCTGCCACATTTGACAAACACCTATCTAGGAAATTTTCCTCCCCTGGATTAGAAGACACTGTCTATTCCTGGTTCTCCTACATCTCTGGCTATTCCCTCCATCTCTTTCAAGTGGCAAGTTAATTTCCTCCTGGAGACTCTGGTCACTCCTCTCTAAGACTCCTTCTTCAGTCAACTCATTTATTTACCCTCGAGTGTCTCAAATCTTGATGTCCAACTCTGAGTTCCTTCTTGAGCTCCACAGTTCCATGTTTCCAAAAGCCTTCTAAATATTTCTACCTGGATTTTATAGCAATCCTCCCAACACCTTGTGGTTTCATTTTTTAAAATTAAAAAAAAATCACTTTAAATGCCTTCCTTGCTCCAATATTCTCTTATTCCATGCCAAACCGCATCTCTCCTGAAGTTTCGGTACCACCTTTTAACAGAAAAGCCAGCCTAACGCAGCTGGGTACCCAGAGGGAGATACAAGAGGCAACATGTGCCAGGCAAGTCAAACAACCTTATTTATTGTTTCCACTTGGACCCAGTTAGAGACAGCCCAGGACCCAAGAGTTTTTAGGAATAGTGGTGTCTCCTAAGCCACCAGACCTGTTTCCAGCCAAGAATCTTTAGCCACCACAGAGAGCTGAAATGATTATGAAGGTCTCACCTCCCTCATCACCACCACCACCAACTACTGGCCAGCTACCACTAACAGGCAGATAGACACAAGAGTCCTGGGAGTGACAGTACCCATCAGGGGTGGGGAATCTGCAGCCTTGAGGACACACATGGCCCTCTAGGTCCTCAAGTGTGGCCCTTTGACTGAATCCAAACTTCACAAGGGCCACACCTAGGGCCTCTGCCCTAGATAATCCTGCTTCCAGACTAGCCCTCACAGCCATCATCTGGGAAGATCCCATCTGTGGAGAAGAAGCCATCCATATCAACTGTCAACCAGCTGCCATCCATAGGATGGGAAAGCCAGATAAGCTAAAGCAGCAAGGCACCCTGAGGGAGAGGCAGGAGGCAGTGGGTGCCAGGCAATCCAAATCAGGACCACCATCGTGAGCACCATTTCCCCTCAGACCATTCTTCTTGTTCTTTGTCTTGATTACCTTTTCATGCTTCTCTTGATTCTTGTGTTTGAAAGTCAAATTTTCTATTCAGCTCTGGTCTTTTCGTTGAGAAAGCTTGAAAGTCCTCTATTTTATTGAAAATCCATATT
>CM053623.1:414664965-414691825 GCA_028646595.1 Phalanger gymnotis
GCTGCCCCCCGGGGTGGTGGCTGACCCATGAACTCTTATCACCCTGTCCCCAGCAGCTTTTCCCACTAACCTTCTCTGTTGTCTTTGGTGTTTGTGGGTTAAGAAGTCTGGTAACTGCCACAGCTCACTGATTCAGGGCGCTAGGGCTTGTTCCGCCCAGCTCCTGGTCTGGTTGGTCCTGCCACTGCCCAGGCTGGGTTCTGCTCCGCCCCTGCTCCCAGCTCCGTGAATGATAGACCTCACCCAGAGACCATTCAGGCTGTCCTGGGCTAGAGCCCTGCTTCCCTCCGCTATTTTGTGGGTTCTGCAGTTCTTCTCAGTTGTCTTTGGTGTTTGTGGGTTGAGAAGTCTGGCAACTGCCACAGCTCACTCCCTCAGACCATTCTTGACACGGCCCAGGACCATGAACCCAAGAGCCTTGGGTATAACAATTTGTCTATCTTGGTGTCCACAATCATCATCTTGAGAAGCAGCCCTTGTGGAGATGCAGCACCGACCACTGTTCCTGCAGGTGCTACCATCTCAAAAGACCCAAAAGAGAATGTTCTCATCCCCAAAGACTTTGGCATAGTCAAATGATTCAACATCTCTCTCTCTCTCTGTCTCTCTCCCCGCCACCCCCACCATTGTGCTAACTCTGTTCTTCCTTCTCAGTCTTGACTGGGTCCTTATTGCTACATGGTAACGCTTTTATTCCTCTCTAACTTTCCATCTCACTCTCCACTATGACTGTTTCAAACTTTTTCTTCCCTCCCAGTCTCTTACGCCATCTCCTCCCTTCAATCCCTCTATGCAGTGAACCTCATCTCCTACTATACTGAGAAAATAGAAGCCATCTGTTATAAGTTCAGCCAAACTACTCAATCCATCAACAGAATTTCAGTTGCACACCAATCATCTCTCAGCCTTATAAAAAGGAGAGAGTGGAGAGAGGAGAGAGGAGGTACATTTTCTTATTTCTTTTCTGGGCCTATGCCGAGACCATATCTTATATAGTCTGCAGTGCTCAGCACAGAGCTGGACATGGGGAACTGGGGAAGGGAAGAGGCTACATCAATTCCTTACTCAAAAGTCATCACTATTACTATCAATACTGTACTATTAAGATTGTACACCAGAGGTCTGAAGTGACTCCATTCTCAAACCTGGAGCCTCATAGTTCTGTTACTCCAGAGTCTAGCGCATCCAAAAAACTTTTATTCAGACAGTGAAACCTTGAAGAGGCAAGGGTTAACTCTAAATAATCAGCATTACTGATTCAACAATGCCCTGGGTCTTACCACCTGTGCCATTTGAGACCTCAGCCTTGACCTTGGCAAGGCCAGACACACAGCACGTCCAAAGTAAAACCAAACGATAATTCCAAATACCTAAAACATGATATGATTTATCAGTAGATCCTTGATGACTAAAACTCCATTTTTAAAAACCTGATAAAGCTGGTTTTTAATTCTATTAAAATCAAAATGTCAATAGCATTTGTAAAGTACCTACTGTGTGCAGCATACTGTGCTAAGAACTGCGGAGAACTAGAAAAGGCAAAAATAATCTTTCAACTCAAATTGCTGACAATCAAATGAAGAAAAGATCATGCAGACAACTGCACAAACAAGACCAAGGCTGGATAAACTGGAGATCTCAGAGGGAAGGTGCTCACATTAAGGAAGACCAGGAAAGAAGAAGATGGGATTTTAGCTGAGGGTTGAAAGAAGCCAGTGAAGTCAACAGGCAGAGCGGGGGGAATTCCAGGCATAGGGGCTGGCCAGTAAAAGTTCAAGCAGCCAGGAGATGGAGTCTTATGCATCCAGGAGGCTAGCGTCACTGATTCACAGAGTACATAGAGGGGAATAAGGTCTAAGAAGACTGGAAGACTTGGGTTAGAGTCTCTTCTGTTACTGGTTTTGTGACCCTGGGCAAGCTGCTACCCTCTCAGGGCTACTCTAAAAAGAGAAGTTGCAGATCTTCCGTTGGTATAGGGAATTTCCTACCAGGTATTTATTTCCTCCAATGCTGAATTGTAGATATGAACCATGTGGGAGGCTCTGAGGCTAAGTTATGGGGATACAAAGATGAAAAATGACAGAAGACACTAGATTCTGTGGATAGGATAGGAAATGGACCTACGCTTCTATTAGTATAAGGAAGTACTGGATGAGAAGACCTCCTCTCGCCATGCGGGTTGGCACTTTTGCCACAGCTTAGCATTGAGAGGTTAAGTGACTTATCAAGGGTAACAATGCCACCATGTCAGAGGTAAGACTTGAACTCAGGTCTTCCTGGCTCTATGATTAGCTCTCTCGACTCACGACACAGGACCTGAGTTGAAATCCAGTCTCCCCCTAAATCTACAATCCTTGCCTCATATCACAAGGTAAAATGAGAGAACCTTGAATGTGCCATCATGGTGAAGAAGCTAAACAATGCAGTATCAATGCCTGAGACCTCAGCTTCAAATGGAGCTAAAAGAGCTTAAAAAAAATTCAACAAAGGTCTTATCTTGACCACATTCAATAAGCATTTGTGAAATGCCTATTTGTGATAGGCATCAGGGAGGATAGGAAAACCAAAAAAGAAGACAGAAGAAAAGTCCCTGTCTGTAAGGAGCTTTAAATCTCTAATGCAGTGGAATATAACATGTCAACATGTAAAGAAATACAATTTGAGGAGGCAGAGGTCACGAACAATTAGGGAATTTAGGTGGTAGTGCTTGAATAGACTCTTAAAGGGAGGTAAGGATTCCAGGAAATGTTGGTGAGGAGGGAATGAGACACAGCCCATGCAAAGGCCCGAAGGTGGGAAATGAAATTCTGTGTTTGAGGAATAGCAAGTGGGACAGCTGGCTGGAGTGCAGACATGGGAGTGGGGGGGTGTAAGACATATTGTACAGGACTTTAAATATAAAAAAGAAAAGTCTGCATTTTATCCCAGAGGCAATAATCAATCAATCAATAAATATTTATTAATCCTACTGCCAGGCAACAAGGAGTCATTGAAAATTCTAGAGCAGGGGAGTAACTTGATCACACCTGTCTTTTTTTGAGGATTATTTTGGAAGTTGTATGGAGAATGGAAGGAAGAGAATTGTGAGGATTGAATGAGCTGCTAATTGTAAAGCATGATGCCTGACACATAGCAAACACCATATAAATGTGAGCCATTATTACAGCTATTAAGGATGAAAACCAATTAGGAGGCTATTATAACAGTTCCTGTGACAAGCACTTAAATTAGGATGGTGGTTGAGTAAATGGACAGGAGACAGATGTGAGCACGGACGTGATTTAGTAGCCAAGGAAGCAGTGTTGATTGTGCAAGATGCTCAGTCTTCCAAAAGAACCACCACAAACAGTAAGACACTGACCTGGAAGACATGTTAAATCAAGAAAGCCCCCGGAGATCAACATTCTGAAATAAAGGATGCCCACAAAGAACGTCATCCCCAATTACACCGAGAAGAAGCGGCGGGCGAATAATCCAGGCCTGTTCACAGGCAGAGCAATCGGAGGGACGGACATGCTATGGGACAAAGAAGGGGGACAGACAGAGAGAGAGATCTAGACTCAAGTCTGGTAAGAAGTTCTGAAAGAATTAAAAGCACAAATCTTAGTGACCAGAAGGAAATGAGAAAATGGCACTGGTTTCCAAAATGAAGAAGTGAAAAAGGAAATTAGAGAACACCCGGGAAGACTTAAGTGATAAATGGTGGCAGATTTTGAAACTGAAGGGTAAAGAAATGAGGAAGAATGATATTCTGGAAGCACATAAATCACTGGTCATTTTTTGGGTCCAGACTTGTGATTTCATTCCTGTACTGAACTCCTGGTGAGAAAACCTCCGCCGACAATGTAGGTCAACAACTATTCTTCAACTCCACATTGGACAGTTTGGTGAGGCACTAAAAAGTAAAGCCACTCCCCAAGGATATGAACCCAGGTCATCCTGATCCTGAGGGTTGCTCTTTAGCCCTGTGCCACGTTGCCTCTCCTTGTATACAGTAGGCACTTAATGTTTGTAGGATTAAATGTGACAGCTAGAGGAGACCTTAGAGATCTTTGAGTCGAACTCTCTTATTTGACATATAGGGAAACTTAGGCTCAAAGAAGGAAAGGGATTTGGCTAAGTTCTGAATATCTCCATAGACATAGTAAAAAACAATCTCTGTACTTCAGATATTTGTAAGGGAAAAAGAAAAAACAGCTTCGGATCAAGTTTCCCACTAAGACTGTATTCATACTTAAAGGAAAGAGAAATATCTTACAAAATCAGGCCTTCAAGAGAACTCTGCTATTTGGGTTTTCAGGAAGGATAAATGATGCTTTGCAGCAAAGAAAGCAATTAATCAATGAACAAGCCTCTAGTAGGTGCCAGAAATTATTCCAGGATATGTGAATAGAATAAAAAGAAACCAGAAATACGATATTCTTTCCTTGATATGGGGGTGCTAACATGTACATTATAGGTGACCTTGGTGTTGGGGAAATAGTAACTGCTGAGATGGGTAGAGAGACCCAGAAAGGTTTCATAAAGAAGGTCTGAGATGTAAGGATAAAACAAATAAAGTAAATTAAAGGATATATAGGATAACATTTTTTGGGGGGGGAGGAGAGAAAGGTGCGGTTTTGTGATTTCATCAGTGTGTTATCTCCTCCATTCCCCCCCCCCAAAAAGCCAACTCCCTTCCCCTATAAGCTTAAGCAATCTATAGGTTATTGAACTTTAAATCCCAGAAAACTACAAATTACTGGGAAGAAAGTCAAGTCAAGCCAAGAAGAATTTATTCAATATTGTACTTACCATATGTCAAAAACTGTTAAGTGCTAAGAATACAAAGAAAGGCAACTCCTCTCCCGCCTGGGGGAAAAAAAAACGGTCCTTGCCTACAGGAAGCTCACAATCTAATGGGGTAGAGAGCATAAAAAGAACCATGTGCAAGCAAGATACAAACAGGATAAATTAAGGGGAATCCCAGAGAACAGGTGATCACATTAAGAGGGATTAGCAAAGACTTCCCGAAGAAGGCTGGACTTTTTTTGTTTGTTTTGAGGGGGGAAGGCAGGGCAATTGGGGTTAAGTGACTTGCCCAAGGTCACACAGCTAGTAAGTGTGTCTAGTGTCTGAAGCTGAATTTGAACTCAGGTCCTCCTAGGGCCAGTGCTCTATTCACTGCGTCACCTAGCTGCCCCTGAAGGTTGGGTTTTAGCTGAGATCCAAATGCAGCCCGGGTATCTGGGAGGTGAACATGTGGCGGGAAAGCATTTCAGTTTTGAGGCATTTGTTTATCCTTTGTTCTCAGAGAGGACCAATGATATCAGGAGGGTGATGTCTTGAGACATGCCAGCGAATTGGATCTGAGTGAGGCAGAGCTGCACAAAGTTATCACCCTCACTGCCTCCTCCAGAGTCATCGGGGGAATCCAGTGGCAAGACGAGAGTGAAGAAGACTGGAGATGACCCAGGATGCAGTGGGTGATGAGGGCCTTTTTAAATTAAGGTCTTTCCCATGTCTCAGTTTGTCTGAGGCAATGCCATGTGGGCGCTTTGCCTAAAGGAAGATATAATTTTGGGGTGCTTGGAAGGGTTTGGAAGCCAGATTTTTAAAAAATTTTTATTTATTTCTTTTATTATTATTTTTCTCAAAAAGCTGGGACAATTTACACTTTGTTTTGCAGTTTTCGTTTATGATTTCTCTAAGTATAGCTCTGAAAAAAAAATAGGCTTTTATAAAGCCCATTGTGATTCAAACAGAGCTATTAGACTACGCCTTTAAACCCAAGAGAGCCCAGCTCCTATGTGTTGGCAAGCACTCATGTGGTGGGCAGAAGAAGTGATACAAGGACACTCTCAAGGTCTCTCTTAAGAACTTTGGAACCGATTGTGTGACCTGGGAGATACTGGCATAGGACCACTCAGCATGGCATGCCCACATCAGAGAAGGTGCTGTGCCCTATGAGCAAAGCAGAACTGAAACAGCTTAAAGGAAACGATGAGCAAATTTAGAGAATCCACCCCAAATGTTCACACCGCCTATTTGTGCCCAACCTGGAGTACAGCATTCTGAGCTCATATTGGTTTGATTAGTCACAGTCCACATATTGAAACTTGACTCTACAGCGGTGATGTCATCTTCGTCCACTTTGGTCCTTAAAGAAGGACAACAAGGAACCAACCAACTCTGGCTTTCATTGAATGGCTAGTAACAGGCCCCAGCCCAAGCTTTTGTTACTCATGGTTTGGGTTCTGATGGCTTAGAATACAAATAGCAATTGTTGGGTCTCCCCCACACCAGAGTGATACTTTTGTAATGGTAAACTGGGCCAGCCATGGCTAGTCCTTAGTTATGACAACCAGTGAAACGGCTGGGGAGACGGACTGTTCTGTGCAAGGGACATTAAGGAGGCCAATGTAGACTACAAGGAAGTCTAAGCGGAGTTACACTCATCAAAAAAAAAAAATGGTTCAGTTCAGCAATAAAATGGATTCCCTAACTAGAACCTCCAGGTGTGCAAACTCACTCCAAAGATGCTACTCTGCCACTCCTTTGTAAATTACAGTCTTGGAGGATTACTTGGCAATTTGAGTTTAAGTGACTCACCCACAAGCCACTCAGCTAATAGGGTAAGGAGCAGGATTTGCACTCTTCTTTATAGTACAGGGGCCTACCATCCACTAACCCCACCTATTTATTTTTATAAATGCTAATGAAGCTAATAAAAAGGTCAGTTATAGCAAATAAACTGTATTTCAAAATAAGACCATTAGGGAAGGAAAACTATTTTGATGTAGTATATTGGGTGCTTAATAGGTTTAATGTCTTCACATAAGATGTTCTTGCTGATACAAGCACAGAACTTCTTGACTTTGTTCCTCCTCCTCCTCTCCCCCTCCCAAGGGTCAGCACTACAATGGATAAAATAACAATGGTAGATTAGATATAACTACCCCTTTACCCATTTTAGGTATGATTAATATAATCTCAGGAGGTGGAACCCAGGGTCTCCATAGGTCAGAAGTGATGTTTTTTGGTATCCTGTTTGAGAATATTTTAGGGCGGCTAGATGGCACAGTAGATAGAGTGTGGGCCTGGAGTCAGAACAACTACTTTTCCTGAGTTCAAATTCAACCTCAGACACTTGCTAGCTGTGTGACCCTGGGCAAGTCATTTAACCCAGTTTGCCTCAGTTTCCTCATCTGTAAAATGAACTGGAGAAGGAAATGGCAGAGCACACCAGTATCTTTGCCAAGAAAACCCCAAATGGAGTCACGAAGAATCACTCGTGGCAGAAAAATGACTTAGGAATATTTTGACTGTTTTCTTTTCCTAGGTTCTCAGACTCCCCCATCCGACTCATGCATCACGTGCCACATTGGCACCCTGCTGTCTCAACATATGGGGACCAACCCTAAGCATGATCGCAGACACATAGGACAAAGGAAGAAAAAACAGGAGAAGGAAGAAATGACAACAGTGAAAGTTTTGGTTTCATAGGATCAGAGATTCTGAGGTGGGAGGGACCTCAGAGGTCACATAATCCAACCTCCATATTTTAGAAGGGAAGAATCTGAGACCCAGAAAGATGATGCATTACCAAGGTGGGAAGGTCAGGATCTGAACCCAGATCCTTCAACTCCCAGATCCCATCACTTTTCTTATTTGACCCTGTCCTTGCTGGAGAGTTAGTGCTCATGGAGATACTAAACAAGCAGGTGGAGTCATTGCACCTGGTGCTGTGAAATGTGCTTACCATGCAGTCACAGTATATAAGTACTGAAAGGAGACTGCTGGTCCAGAACAATCTCTGGTTTTCCAGGCTTTGCCACTTCTGTCCAAAAGGTTATCTTTTCCCCAGCCCTGTCCCTTCCTGCAACCTAGAACCCCTTTCCTTCTATCACACCCCTTTGCTGGGACCCCTACAAAGCTGGAGACTTCTATACCTGGAACATTTCAATGGATTGGTGTCTCCCTGACTGCATCCTCAGAGGTGGACACCCCCCATCACACCACCTCCCTCCCTATAAAAACACCTTAGTAGCTTGGATCCGGGAGCTACCCAAGCTGTGCAGGGACCTGGGAGTCTTGGAAAATTCTGGACCCCCTCTTCCTGCGATGGACCTAAGATTCTGCACACAAGGCTCTCTGGTGATTTCACTGGTTGTCTACTTGCTCTGTTTCTTTCTGATCCCACTTTGGAGGTGTCAGCCAAGGGAGGTTGGTGGGTATCAGTTTGGAGATATCAGTTCTGGCTCCAGGGTAAAGGGTGGGGGATGGGTTGGGTTTGTGGGCTGCCTATCCTTCCCTTATCGATCCTGCCCACATGTCTCTGTGTGTCTGCATTTAAGCTATGTGTTCTTTTTATTCAGTCCTCGGCCTTTTTTTACATCATGGATGACTTTGGCAGTCTAGTGAAGCCTGGGGACTCTTTCCTGGGATCTTGTTCAAGGAAACGCTAAATTTCAGCTAGAGGTTAGTGAAAATAAAATGCAATTTTTTTTTCTCATCCGAGCTCATAAACCTCACCCTACCCCACCCCCTTGAAATCTGCCCACTTATGGACCCTAGGTTGGGGCAGCTAGGTGGTGAAGTGGAGGGCGTGCCAGGCCTGGAGGCAGAAAGACATGAATTCAAATGTGGCCTCAGACACTTCCTAGCTGTGTGACCCTGGGTAAGTTGGCCTCAGTTTCCTCACCTGTAAAAATGAGCTGAAGAAGGAAACGGCAAATCACTCTAGTATCTTTGCCAAGAAAACCCCAAATGGGGCACGACTGAAAATGACTGAACAGCAGCAGCAAGACCCCAGGTTAAGAACTCCTACTTTAAACACCCTAAATAAAAGGGCCTATTACTTTCAGCAAAGACTGGGCTGTTTGACTCTTTTGTAGAGCCCTTTAAGCCCCAGGAACTTAGGAGATCATCTTTGCAAGCTCTCTTATTTTATTTAGCCTAGAAAGGAAAATGACTTAAACAAGGTCATGCAGCTAGTTAGTGCTGACACTAGATTCCAGGCATTCTGATGCTCCGTCTAGGACTCTTGCTAATAACATGTAAATTGCTTTTTGTCTCTACCTCTGAAATGTGATTAGAATTTTTTCCCTTAATATTACTGCCCTTATAGAAGACTGATGGAGTCAAGGGAAGCCTCCTGTGGCTGCCAGGGCTTTCCCTTCCCCTTCCTCTTACATTTGGAAGCCTGCTGCTGACTAGGTTCAATCACTCTTTATTTTTATTTTTGGAGGCAATCAGGGTTAAATGACTTGCCAAGGGTCACACGGCTATTAAGTGTCTGAGGCTGGATTTGAACTCAGGTCCTTCTGACTCCAGGGCTAGTGCTCTATTCACTGTGTCACCTAGCTACCCTTCAATTATTGTTTACTGGGGAGAATAAGATGAGAAACTAAATGTAGGATAGGCCATGAAAGGCCTGGAATAATGCACCAGCGACAATAAATGACTGGCCTTGGTGACGGATGTGGCTGTCATGTGATATATGTTCATGGTTTCTAATGGCTGACACGAGAAGTACTAAGAAGGCATTAATCACTATATTATTCAATTTGCAAATTACATGAAACTAAGGTACAGCTAATATATTGGATGACAAAATAAATGTGCAACCTCGGGCATATGTTTGGGCTTCATTTCTCATCTGTAAAATGAAGGGGCTCAGCCACATGGTCTCTCTGGTCTCCGTTTTACCTTCTATAATTACTTAAGAATCAAGGTCAAAAAAATACCTTCACAGGTTGAAAATCTGAGCCCAAATTAAAATTGTGTAAGGATACATGCGCTTCAATTTTAAAACTGTATCACAGAAGTCCATGTCAGGGGAAAGAAAATAAACGGTGGAGGGATGAAGGGAGAGATACCGTGCCAACTAAATCTGTACAGGACAGGAAGCTGGGAGGGATAGCAAACATGCTGGATGACAGAAGTGGCCTCCCAAAAGAGTTCTAAGAAGGGAAATCTAAGAAGGGAAAATTTGATAGGAACAAAGGCAAAGTCTCGCAGTTGGGTTAAAAAAAAAACTATACAGTAGAGGATGAATAAAGGAAAAAGATACAGTAAAAGCAAGGGATTGGGGGTGGGGGAGAAGAAATGGGTTTTAATGGCCCATAAGCTCACTGCGTCTAGAGTGGTAACCAAAAAAGAAAAACCCAAACAAATCCTAATGAAATCTTGAATGGAATCAATAGAAACAAGGTGAGGAACGAGGGGTTGGGAGACCCACAGGACTCTTTCCTAGCCATACCGCATCTCAAGGGTGACATTCCATTCTGGTAGCCGTATTTTTGGAAAGCCACAAGTTGTAGCTCTCCAAAGGAAGGTCAACAGGACAGTGTGTGTGTGTGTGTGTGTGTGTGTGTGTGTGTGTGTGTGTGTGTGCGTGTATAAAAGAGGGATTAGACTTGTTCAGCTTGACCTTAGCGGTAAGTCCTAGGGGCCAAGGAAAAGACAATGAGCCTAAGTTCCAGAATTCAATTGTAGATAAAGAAAAGCTTCCTAATAAAGAGCTTTCAAGAAAGTGGAATGGGATGCCTTGGGAGGCATTTCCCCATCTGTGGGCCTAATGGAGGCCAGATAATCAATAGTCAATAAATATTTATTAAGCACCTACTATATGCCAGGCACTGTGCTAAGCACTGGGGATACAAACACAAATTAAAAAAAAATAGCCCTTACTCTCAAGGAGCTTACAATCTAATGGGGGAAGATGCCACACGATCACTTGTTGAAGATGCTATAGCAGGAATTCCTGTTCAGATCCTAGCAACTTCGGGGAGAGGAAGCAATCTGAAATGGGCAAGCCACAGGGAAAGTGGCATTTCCTAAGATGTAACCTTTCTGAGCCACAGTTTCCTCCTTTATGAAATGGATATTATAATACTTGTCTCAGAGGGTTGCTGTGGACCTTACTTAACTGAATGGCTAAATAGTAGACTGGGCCTCTTCCCCACTCTTCCAATTCATTGGTCTTTTCTTACTTTTCACCTACTCCTCTTTTTCTCTCTGTTGGAAATCCTGCACATCTTTCAAAACTCTGTTCATATGCTATCTTCTTTAAGAAGTTTTCAATCCCTAGGCCCCCTTTTCCTGCCCCCAAGTCCAAAGAAATGATCTCTTGAATTCTGAGTTCCCAACAAACTTTGTATTTCTCTTATGGCTTGCGTTTCTTCTAAGCTACCTTCATTTCTTTCTCTGTGTTCTATTTGCATATTCCACCTCCCCACAAGGCTGTAAAAGGTGCGTTGTGGCCCAGTGGAAAACATACGAAGACCTGGAGTTGGAGGACCTCACTTCTCATCCTAGCTCTCACACTTACTTGCTAGGTAGCTAGGTGACTCAATGGATAGAGGGCTGGGCCTATAGTCAAGAAGACATCAGTTCAAATCCTGCCCCAAGACGTTTACTAGCTATGTGAACCTAGGCAAGCCACTTAAACTGCTTCAGTTTCTTCACCTAAAAAGTGGGCATCATAATAGCACCCACCTCCCAGGGTTGTTGTGAGATCAGATATTTGTAAGGTGCTTAATAAATCAATCCTTCCTTCCTTCCTTCCTTCTTTCCTTCCTTCCTTCCTTCCTTCCTTCTCTTTGGCAAATCACTCAACCACTCTAAGCCTTAGTTTTTTCATTTGTGAAACGAGAGGGCTTTACTAGATGGGTTCTAAAGTCCATTCTAGATTCAAACTATGAGTCTTTGAGGCAAGGGAATGGTCTTAAAGGCCATCACTGGGTAGGCACTCAAGAAGAGTGCTTGAAATGAATGATTTCTATTTAGATAATGCAACTTCCTTATTATCCACATTTATATACTTTCAGGATGGAAGACAGGTTGCTTAATTCATTCCTCCCTGACTTTCTCTGGAAAAGTCAATGCATTTCTGACTACTCAAATATAATGGAAAATCAATTAAAATTGTTAATATTTTTGTAATGTAAAATGCTTCTTAAGCCCTTTTTAGCTCCAAAGCAAAATTCTCTCATCAACAAACATTGAACATGAATTATGATAAGAACTTTTCGTATTCTCTCTTTTCATGTTTATTATTCAATATTCTTCTTTCTTGGAAAACATGATTTATGTCATGATCAAAAAAAAATTTAGATTCAACCAAATTATGAAATGGAGGAGGGAAAAAACCCACAACCTTCTTTAATCACTAATGTCTTTAAGACATCTCCAAGTAGGTTTTTTTCTGAGCCATAACTAAAGTTAATGAGATGGCCAGTCTCCCAGGTCATTGTACAAAATGCAGCGACTACTGACTCTTGGAGCAGCTTAGAATGTCATTTACAAGGAAGAAGAGTAGTAGAAGGAAGAATTGTCAGAGTGATTGTCACCTCTCTCAACAATTATTCTTTTCCTTTCAAGGGGCAAAAATCTCCAGGTATAAGAAAAACCTGCTTCCTTCTTGGGTATGGTACTAACCTACGGGGGCATGGATTCCAAGGGGCACATTTTTGGTGAACTTTTCATTTACTTGTAGGGACAAAGAAGAAGAAAACAACTACTCTCCGTGACTCTTGTTACAGACAAATGTCTAAATTACTAACCGAGTAAACCCAAGGCATCGGTTCATTTTCCCACCTCCTCTCCTAACCGGCTAATTCAAAACAGAATTTCTCTGTAAGTCACAGGATGACACCCGACACCATGAACCACTTAAAAAATTTTTTTGACCTCTTATTTTTCGTTTCTCTCCTTGATTCAAAGGAATAGAGAAAGTCTGCCTGCCTTTTAAAAGCCTGCCTTCCAGGCCTTATTCAGATTTTAAGCAATAAATGTGAGGTAACTATCTCTTGTTGATTTCTGGAGTGGTCATCCTCCAAAGGTTTCAGCCTTGATTGTTTTTTCTTTCCTTTTCTAGACTTTAAAAGGCATGACACATAACTTCATGAAACGGGGAACTTTCAGGGTGGAAACTCCCTTCATAGATGCAGATAGGCAAAACAGCCTTCAATTTGCCATCTCAGAGAACTATTTGGGGCTAAAGGTTAAGTCAAGTCAATAGGCTTTTATTAAGCACCGACTATATGCCAGGCACTGTGGTAAGAGACGGAGACACAAAGAAAACCAAAAAACAATCCCTGCCCTCGAGGACCTCACAGTCCATTGGAGAGATAACCTGTACACAATTACATACAAACATGCTATAAACAGGATGAACTGAAAAGAAGCACAGTACCAGCACTGAGGGGGCTAGGAAAAGACTCTTAAGGGGGGGGCAGATTGTGGAAAATATAGAATAAAGGGTTTGTTGAAGAAGCTTCTTTTTTAGGGGATCTTGAAAAATACAGAAACAACTGCTTCCGCAGGATAAACTCAATCCTGAATGGGCTACTGGAGTGAATGGGCGTGGGGACAGGAGGAAAAAGAGGAAGAGAAAGGCTATCACAGGACCATAATTTGTCTGCCAGAAATCCCCTTTAGGAACTATGTATTCTCTTGTTCCCTTTTATAAGTTCTGCTGGAGAAATCTTGCTTGCCCCAGTCAGGTCCAGAGCATTACCTCCCAGCCTCCAATCTTCTTTCTTATAGTCTTACCATAGAATACTCCTTTCTGCTCTATGTAAACGATAGCTCCCTCCTAATCACAGCCCCAATTATGCCACAGGCCCTAATTTCTCTTCATCTCAAGCCTAAAGGCCCTCTCCCAGGAGCACCCAGTGCCAGGCCGGCAGTGTGGAACGGGAGAAAGACCACTGGGTTTGAATCCTGGCACTTGCTGCTCCTTTTCACCTTTGGGACTTGGGCAAGTCTGTTAGATTGTGTGAGCTCCCTGAGGGCCAGGGCTGTCTTTTTATTAATTTTATCCCCACTGCTTAGCTGGGTGCCTGGAACAGAGTAGGTGCTTAATAAACGTTTATTGGATTATTGGATCTCCCTCGATCTTGGATTCTTCATCTGCAAAACGAAGTCTTTGGACTAGAGGACCTAGGGAATGAAGGTTCTCTCCAGTTCTGACTATGATACCTTTGACTTTGTTCAGCTCTGGATTCAAGGTCATGAACTTGGTCCCAAAACTCTACACCCAGGCTGCAGAAACTGGTGTGTCTAGAAGACTCCATAACTACTGTTCACTCAGGTCAAGGATGCCAGAAAGGTCCAACGAGAGACTCCTTAGAGCAGCAGACCCCACCCTTCCCCCACTGCTGTAGGTATGCTTGGCAGTGTGGTGGATATAGCACCAAGCTTGGAGTCAGGATGACCTGGGTTCAAATCCAGCCTTGGACATTTACTAATTGTGTGATCCTGGGCAAGTCAATTAACCTATCTGCCTCAGTTTCCTCATCTGTAAAATGGGGATAATAACAGCCCTTCACTCCCAGGGTTGCTGTGAAGATTAAATGAGATAATTATTGTAAAGTAGCACAGTGCCTAGCACAGAGTAAGGGATATGTAAATGTTAGCTATGATGATAACAATGATGATATATAAATTACATCACAGATTACATAGGCACAAAATAAATGTTGTATTATACATTATCATAAATTATTATTACCTTGGATAGACTAGGACCAGAGGGCACTAAGGAAGACACCTGCTCCTTTTGATTTCCTCTTTTATAATGCATTTTTTCAGTGTTAGTCTATCAGCTAGGCACATTTTAGTGTGAATTATTTTCCTCAGAAAGATGTATGTATACATGTATGTATATATACACACACATCTGTATATGTGTATATGTGCATATATACATACATATGTGTATACGCACACACACACACACACACACACACACACACACACAACTAGGTGGCACAATGGTTAGAGCGCTGGGCCTGGAGTCAGGAAGACCCGAGTTCAAATCCAGCCTCAGACACTAGTTGAGTGACCCCTGGTTAAGTCATTTAACCCTGTTGGCCTCAGTTTCCTTATCTGTAAAATGAGCCAGATAAGGAAATGGCAAACCACTCCAGTATCAATGCCAATATCAAACCCCAAATGGGTTCACAAAGAGTCAGACAGCTGAAATGACAGAACGACCGAGCAGCTGGGTGTCACAGTTGATAGAGCATTGGGCCTCTATCGCAGGTGTCTCCAGGAATGGCGGTGGCAATAGCCCCAGTCTAGAAACAGCTTTAGGAAACACTCAGTGGATGCTCAGCACAGACAAGAGGCCTTTTCCCAACTACCACACTGCTCAGCCTGGGAGCTGGCTCAGTGTGGGTTGGACTCAGATAGCAACCCTGCCTAGTCTACACTGGCCTTCACAACAAATACAACTGAATCTCCACCAAAAGTAGGGCTCAGGGCCATGTCTATTGCTGCTGTCTCATCCATAGTGGGATCCCTGGACTCTCTCCCTTAGGCCAGAAAGAGGTAAAGTGACAATCTCTTTGCAAAGATATCATCGGAGCACTTTGTTCCCCTGTCATTCTGTATTACAAAAACTCTACTGATCTCTGTACCAGTCCTCTCCTAATCCGATTAGCACAATATACAGGAAAAAGGTATCCTGATAGGTATTTCTGGCTCATCTGGCAGGCTATCCTGGAGGCTGGCTGGGAGATGTGTAGGGGCCCCTTGGGGCCTCAGTCTGGCTCCAGTAGGGAAATGTCACATCCTAGCTAATTGGTGCCTTGGGACACTGATATGAGGCCACAGAGAGCCATTTGGATTAGCCCAGCGCTAACTCATTCCTGTGGCAGGTCTGGCTGGCCTTTGACTAACTGCTGGATCTTTAAAGTGAAGAAGAGCAAATAGGTTACTTGGAGTGGTGGGGGCACCGGATCATTTCTCTGGGGGGAGGGGAGCTGCTTCCATGGAGCCCAGGGGTTATCAAGGGGCTACCAAGGCAGTTTCAAAATCAACTGGAACTTCTTGTGAACTCAGAAGGTTTAGGATCCTAGATAATAGCTAGCATTTATAAAGTGCTTCAAGGTTTGTAAAACACTTTACAATGACTGGCTCATTTTTATCCTCACAACAACCCTACAAGGTGGGTGCTTTTATTATCCCCATTTTACAGATGAGGAAAGTGAAGAAGACAGAAGTTAAGTGACTTGCCCAGGGTTACACAGCTAGTAAGTACCTGGGGGGCAGTATTTGAACTCTGGTCTTCCTGACTCAAGTCATCTACCTACAATGGGGAAGTTCCTTTTTTTAATCTCTAGATAAATCTTGCTGAAGCTAACCAAGGCAAAGTCACTCCGTTGACCTCACAGAACAGTTTAAGGATGGGAATAAAATGTTTCAGAAATAGTCTTAGGGCTTCCATTTATTGTTATACATTGCATTATAGTACATTGGAAAACCATAATGGAGACAACCAAAACATGGGTCTGCATTAGTGATACTGATGAGAGAGAAAGTACAATTGGAAAAGGAAGAAGGCAGGCCAGGAAGGGAAGATAACGGATGGGCAGCCTGGGGACTGTGCTGGCATCCAGGGAGAATGAAAAAAGATGACTTCAACAACAACAAATGACAAAAACGACCCCAAAACCTTACAGAAAAGCCATCAGCCTGAAGACAAGAACCACACAAGCAGAGGTCATTCGGCAAGAGAGATGGAGTAATTAACTAATAGAGAGAAGGCCTCAAATAGACAGATTAAAGCCATCCACATAACACAGGCCTTGGCCCTGCCCAGCTTCAGCAATAAGAAAGGGCCAGCCAACAGGCAGCTCACCCTAACTGGAAACCCCAGGAGAGCACAGCCTGGTGATAAGACATGTGACAGGGGGAAGGGCGATGGGGGCAGAGCAGTGGGGAGCAGAGGAAGAATTTCAGAAAGGTATGGTGACCAAGACCCAAGGGGAGATAAAGTAGGAAATACAGACACTGGTATGGGACTTCAAACTGGTAGGCCAGCAAAGGTCCTGTTAAGGATGTTGGGAGCAGGAGGTTGGCTGCTTGCCTGTCTCAGATCATCTCTTCCAAATTCCAGTCTTTTCTGGAAGCATATTAAAATTTAAAACTGCATTTTGGGGACACCCTGTATTTGCCTATATTGTCTCCCAGCTTCTCCTCTGTCCTTACTAGTCCTTCCCCCTCCTCCAAATACAAGCTTTTTGAGATAGACAGGGGCTGTGTCACTTTTGTCTCTCTATGCCAGCACCTGGCACATATCAGGCTTGTAATAAATCTGCCTGGCACTTACAATGTCCTAAATAATGGGGATATGAAGAAGGGCCTGCTTTCGAGGCCCTAATGAAAGAGACAACATGTGAACAACTATGTAGAAAGAAACCACATATAAAATAAGTCGGAAATAATTAACAGAAAGAAGACACTAGAATTGAGCAGTGGATTGCAAAAGACTTCCTAAAGAAAGTGGCTGGGACTTGAAGGGAGCCAGGAGGCAGACCTGAGGAGGAAGAGAGGAGAGAGTAGATTCCAGGTGAAAAGCTGGGGTTGGGAGATGGGAGTGTCTTGTTTGACAAACAAGACCAATGTTGCTGGATCATAGAGTTCTGGGAAGGATGGTAGATGGGCAGTGTAAGAAAACTGGAAAGGAGAGGGGGAGGGGAGGCTATGAAGGGCTCTGAATGCCAAACAGGACTTTATATTGGGTCCTGAAGGTGACAGGGAACCAGTGGAGTTTAATGAGAAAGGGGGTGTCCTGGTCACACCTGAGCTTTAGAAAGATGTATTTGACAGCCATGTGGAAGACGGAGTGGAATGGGGAGAATCGTGAGACAAGGGGACCCACAAGCAGGCTATTGCAATGGTCCAGGTGTAAGGCGATGAGGACTTGTACCAGGTTGGCAGCGGTGGCAGAAGAGAGGAGGAGTCACATGTGAGAGATGTGAAGAAGGTGAAATTGATAGACCTTGGTAACAGAATGGATAGGGGTGGGGGTAGGGGAAGAGTGAAGAGTTGAGGGTTATACCTAGATTGAGAGCTTGGGTGACTGTAAAGATCGTGATGCCCTCAACAGCTGTAGGGAAGTCTGGAAGAGGGAAAGTTCTGAGGGGAAGGATGAGTTCAGTTTGGGACATGTTGAGTTTAAACTGTCTATAGGACCTCCATTTTGAAATGTCCAATTGGCAGTTGGAGATATGAGTTTGGAGGTGAGCAGAAAAGTTATGGCTAGACAAACAGATCTGCATAAAAGTGATAATTGGATCCATAGGAATTGATGAGATCACCAAGTCAACTAGTATATAGCAGAGGGAGAAGAGAAGAGAGCCCAGGTATCCTTCTGGCATACTACCCATGGGTAGTGGGTATGACTTGAATGAAGATCCAGCAAAGGAGACTGAGGAAGGGTCGGATAGGTAGGAGGAGAATCAAGGAGACAGTAGTGCCACAAAAATCTAGAGCAAAGAGGGTATCAAGAAGAGGGTGGTTGCCAGTGTCAAACAAAGGCTATAGAGAGGTCAAGGAGGAGGAGGATTGAGAACAGGCCACTGGATTTCACAATCACAAGATCATCAATAACTTTGGAGACAGAAGTTTTAATTGAATGAGGAGGTTGGAAGCCAGACAGTGGGGAGTTAAAATGAGAGAACAAGGAAAGGAAGTGGACAGGCCTATCACGGATGGCCTTTTCAAGGAATTTAGCCGCTAAATGAAAGAGAAATGTGAGATGATAGATGGCAGGGGTGAATGGGTCAAGTGAGGATTTCTTGAGGATGGGGGAGACATGAGCATATTTGTAGGCAGCAGGGAAGCAGTCAGTAGAAATCTTATTGAAGACAAGTGTGAAAGAGGGGACATAGAGGGGCCAATTTGCTAAAGATGGGATGGAATGGAATCACCGTGTGTGTTGAGGGGCTCACCTTGGCAAGGAGAAAGGCCATCTCTTCATGTGAGATAGGAGTGAAGGCATCTGGGTGATAGGAGACAAAGCAGAAGGGAGAAGTGGGAGCTTTTGGTAACAGGCATGAATTTTTACAGTAAAATATGAGTCAAGGTTCTAATCTGAAAGGATGGAGAAGGGGTGGCCCCAGGAGGTTTGAAGAGGGATGAAGAGGTTTGGGAGAGTCACTGTGATGAGAGAGATGGTGAGTTAATTAGGGAGGTTCCAAAGGATAGCCTCTAGGCAGTTGGGACACAGTTGAGGTTATGTAAAATAAATCTGTAGTGGACCCAGTCAGCATGGTTTCGTGATTTTCTCCAGCTTCATTTAGCAGTATGTGGGTAGGAACAAAGGCAGCGGAAGATGAGAGTGATCCAAAGCTGAGGAATGGCAGGGCAAGACTGGCAGGATGATAAGGGGACCAGGGACTCAAGAGGCCAGTGTAGTGTTGAATTGCTTCACCAAAAGGTTAAGATGGGAAAAGAGACTAAAGCTAATGCAGGTGTGATGGTCTGGGAAAGAACCAAGAGGTAAAAGGATTAGAGGTCATAGTCTGGATGAATAATAAGGTTTGGGGCTGTAAAACAATAACAGAAGTGAGGAAGAACAGAGTGTTACCTGATAAGGGAATTTCAGAATTCAATGACATGGAGGTGAAACGTAAGTAGGCAGTGGCATGATCAAGAGTATGGCCATCTTTGTGTATGGCTATGGGATGGAGAAGCAGGTCATGTGGAATAAGTTGAGGAATTGTGAAGTTAGGATGTCAAGGGAACAGAAGTATGGATGTTGAAGTCCTCTCACATAAGGGCAGTGGTTGGAGAAGAAAGACTGAGCCAGGTAACGAAGTCATTGAAGAAAGATGAGTATCCTGGAGTTGGAAACAACAGCCACCCGAACTTTGGTGTGGTAGATACCAAGAGGATGAACCTCAGAGGGAAGGTCACTGAATGATGGTGGTAGAGGGACAACCTGGAAGTGTGATGGGGAGCAGTGAGCGGAGGCAGGGAGGGAAGGAGAGAATGGTTAAAAACTCAGCCGTTGCTAGAAAGGGCTGTTAGAGGGGCTGTGTCATCGGGAGAGAGTCAGGTCTCAGTAAGAGACAGAAGATGGAAGAGGCAAAAGATGAAAACAAGTTTTGGGGTTTTTTTGGTTTTTTTTTGTTTTTGCATATAGAGCAAATATTTTAGAGAATACAGTGGAAGGGGTATTTAGCTTTAGGGTGGGACATTTTGTTAAGGGGGATGATGGATCGAGGGGAATGGAATTAAGGGAAGAGGCAGTGGGGAATGGTGAATGGGTTCTGAACTATGACCCACAGATGTTCAGAATCATTGGGGTGGGGAGGGTATGACCGAGGGATAGATTAATCTTGACTGCCATTGACCTGTCAGGCAAATCTTTTGGTTTGAGGTCTTAGTCACCTCCTCAGTAAATGAGTATATTAATACTAGCCTCACTTCCTCACTCTCAGACAAAGAATAAGAGTTCTATTTAAATAAGAGATTTCCAGGCAGAAGGTAAGCATAGCTTCAAATGAATCCTCAGTAACACATAGACAAGGTCAAGGACTGAAGCTAAAGGCACAAGTCTGAAAAATCTTCCCTTACCCAAGGCCTGACTTGAGAAAGCAAACAACTTAGCCTAGCTTGCTCTTTCATCCTCCCCAAAGAGAACTATAAACTGCTCACCAAAGCAAGGGTTGTGAAGAGATAATCACAATGTCTACGATCTCCCATGAAGGCATTCCTGGATAGGAGGTCAGCCCTTCCTAGGAGACACTCCTTTGCCCTAGAGGGGTAGGGAAGTGTTGCAACAGTCTGGCCAGCAGCTGCTGTAGGGGTGTAAAACCAACAACAACCAACACACAGAACTTCAAGCCCAAGTTCTTTTGATCAGCTTTACTAAGGAAAGCAACGTTAAGGAGTTAACAATCTTACTTTAATCAAGCATACAAATTCATTCACTTAGTTCAGGGGGAAAAGCCAGCACCCTGAGCTTCAAAGTAAATACAAACAAATTATACACATCAACAGACAGACCTTGTCTGATTCAAATCTCCATGCATAGTTACCAAAGTTTAACAAAGTCCGAACATTCGGGTTTATAAACTGGAGGGCTCTTTAACTAGAGCTGCCCAGAGTCTCCACATCAGCACACCGCCAAGAGTGAGAGCCCTAAGCAAACAGCTCTGTCTTCTCTTTTTACGTACTCTTTAGTCATCATCAAACACCATCTGAGCCACCAGAACTGAAGCTCTTACTATTGGCTCTGGTCTTAGCAACTCCCCGTAGGACCCTGGGGGCTTCATGCCCACACTGGCTTAGCACCTAGGAGCTATGGGTTTTGAGCCTACTTGGGAGCCAAGATATAATCAGACCTCCCTTCATTGGCCCCACCTTAGTTACCAATGCAGGAAGGTATATTGCGGTGACTTCAGCAAGATCAAACCAAGAACTGGCACTCTGAACTTCCTATAGTCAGAATCCTGGCTGAAAGATCATCTATTTTCTTGGAAAAGATGAAAAGCCTAAATCCCAAGATATTAATTTGTTTTTAAGATGCTCCTCAAAGGAAAACACTCACCCCCCTCTCCTCCCACTTGCAGTGCTCCCTCTCTCTGTCCTCCCTTGCCTGGGCCCCAATCCCATTCCACACTAGAAAATCACTGACCCGCTTCCATTTCTACCCCCCAAATACTAATCTAATGCTTACAACTCAGGTCATTTCCTTTCAAAAAAGTTATCTGGGCTTTCTAGACTAAAGACAGAGATGTTGGGGAAGAAGGGCTGACACCCAGGAAAAATAAAGCAAGGAGGGTGTGTGTCTAGGGCAGGGACTCTTGCCAGACTTTTCTTAAGTGGAGTTAACGGTTGGCTGCAGGTATAGTTCCAGCATACCATTAGCACACTCCCATAAACAGGACGTCTCCAAAAAGTGACAGGATCACCAGAATAATAAAGGACAGGCTGATAAAGAAGTCAGACTTCAAATACTGGCTAAGCTGGGGTGGGAACGATCTTAAACTTTCCCTACTCCCTCTTAGCATCAAAGATAGAGAAAAAGCAGAGACTTCTAAGGCCAAGTTTCATTCTCCTCTCATTTTATCCATCAAGGATCTGGACTTAAGTTCTCGGACTCCCTCAGAGACTCACTAGCTGGGTGACCCAAGGCAAGTCTCAACCTCGGTTTGCCTTAATCCACTCTGGAAAACCAGACCCATTGGGATTCAAAGAAGATATCTGACTATGTCTTTAAACTCAAATCACTCTGGCTTTCACTGAATGGCCAATACTAGGTCCCGGCCCAAGCCTTACTTGCTCATTATTTGGGTTTTGATGGCTTACAGTGCGTGTAAATAGCAATTGCTTCTGTTCAGGTCAGAAACTCTAGAGGCTCTTTCCCACCCAGACTGATTCTTTTATGAAGGCAAACCAGGCCATCTCTGGCCTCCATTCTTACTTAGCCTTTAATTATTGAATGGGTGTTGTCTCAAACTGGGACCTGGGAAAGACCTTAGCTTAAATAGGCCAAAGTCTCCCACTGTATCTGGGGCCATCGCCAGTTGTCCTGACCCACCTTACCACTGGACTCCAATGATGCTAGAGGAGTCTAGAGGACTTTGCACAGCCTTGCCTCACTTAAATCAATTCACTTGCAAGTGAAGATATCACCAGTATCTTTGCCAAGAAAACCTCCTGGATAGCACTGGTGTGCAATGGTCCACAGGGTCATAAAGAACTGGACACACCGAACCACAAAAAACCTTTGACTCCAGGGCCAGGGCTCTATCTAGTACACCACTAAGGTTCTAGTAATGACCACTAGGGCTCTCTGGGCTTCAGTTTCCTCATCTGTAAAAAAGGGTCTCAGACTAGATTACTCTCAATCACCCTGGAGGAGGGACACTGCTAAGCTGGAGTGCAGCCAATGATGCCATGCCACATCAGCGAGAGGACCTGGAGATTCTTAGCCTAGAAAAGATACGACTTAGGAGGGATGTGGTCTCTGCCTTCACATATTCAAAAGGTTGTCTGGTCACAGAAAAACAAGACTTGCTCTAACGTAGTTCTGTTCTAGAGGCAACCTAAGCGTCAGGCTCTCTTAGGCATGCATTTTCGAGGTATCTTAAGGAAGAGAAGATTCTGAAGTAATGGAAAAGATCAGGTAGAGGGCTTTTACCTAGATAAGGCAAGCTGGAAGAAAATGGGAACCAAGGCTGGATAGACCTAGTAGTCATGACTTAGATATAAGTCCAGAAAAGGAGACTGAGATAAAGTAGTGTCACAAAAAAAGTAGGTTAGAATATCCAGGAGAAGGTGGTTGACAGTGTCAAAGGCTGTGGAGAGGTCAAGAGGGATGAGGACTGAGAAAAAGCCATTAGCTTTGGCCATTGAGATCATTGGTGACTTTGTGGAGCAGTTTCCATTGAACGCTAAAGTCAAAAGCCAGATTTCCGAGTTTAGAATCAAATGAATGGTGAAGAAGGGGAGGCATCCACAGCACCATACTTTTTCAGGGAGTCGAGCCACAAGAGGGAGAAAAGAAAAGAAGATGACAGCTAGTTAGTAGGAGTAGTTAAGGATGGAGGAGACAGGCATGTTTGTTGGCATCAGGGAGGGAGACAGTAGGCAGGAAGAAGTTGTAGATTAGAGTTGCACAGCTGGCTGAGGAGTACTGAGAATACAAAGTGGGGCTGTGTTTATTGTTTTTTTTTAAATTTTAAAAGAACATCTGACTTGGTAGTACAAAATATAGCTTTAAAGGCTTTCTTTAAACAAAGTGGCATCCATACATATACCAATATTATGTTAGTCTATGAAAGGTCTTCACCTTTTTTATGTACTGAGTTCCTTTGGCAATCTGGTGAAGCCTATAGACTCCTCAGAATCATACTTTTAAATGCATAAAATTAAAAATACAAAAGAAACTGATTATTTTGAAATACAGTTATTGAAGTACTTTGTTTTAAATCCCAAAACAAATTCATGGACCCCAGGTTAAGAACCCCTGGTTCTGCAAACAAGCCCAATCCACTGAATATAAACATCCAGGGGAGACATAAAACTGGGAGATGTGGTCACCTAAAGTGCTCCCCAGCGTGGAGAGTGTTCTGTGAAAAGTACAACAGAAAAGCAATTCCCTGTCTGTGGGGATGTTATCCGGATGCTTCTGGACATGGATGATGTTATGCTGATTGCACGGCATCCCAGAATACTACAGGACCTCCTCAACGGGACTCATGGTCATTTGAATGACCTCAGTGTAGTGATCCACACTGGGAAAACAAAGTGAATGAAAAATACAGATCACCGAGACAATGGGGGGACCTTTGCCTGGCAGCCTAGTGAGACGGTACATCATTGTGTATGTATGTGTACGTGTGTGTGTGTGTATTTTTATACAGGGTGCTCCAAAAGCCTTATTAGTTTAAAACTGTTTGAGGACTTAGGATACCCCCTGTATACATCTCTCTATCTACATATGCTATATACACATCTATATATGCAATAAACACATATCTGTACCTATGCAGTATACACATATCTATAGCGCAACATGCACATATATCTCTATGTATTGAACATACACATACCTACATGTGTAGCATAAACAGATGGATGTCTACATATGCAATATACATAGCTAACATACTGGCAATATACACAATCTAAATATTTAATATAGATGTATATCTAGACATGTATTTATACCTATATATGTATGTATATGTGCTCATCTGTCTACATATACATGCTTGTATCTGTTTCTATCCATACATGCACACACACACACACATATATATACATCTGCAATGCAGCTCTATATGTGTATGTATACCTCTATGTGTATGGATGTCCGTATGCATACAGTTATGCATAGTTAGTTATACCTACATATATATCTATACGTCTATCTTCCTATATGTTCAAATATATTTGTGTATGCATCTGTCTGTAAATATATACCTATATGTGTACACACATACATGAAACACACACATAAAATATACCTATTTATGCATAGACATGTACATATCAATTTATGTATATAGATACAGATACGTATATGTCTATGTACATCTACCTATATGTGCATGTATATTTATACGTGTGTATATCACCTTTATGTCATATTTATATGTATGTATAACTACACATACCACGCATGCATGCATATCTATATGAGCGTGTATAAAGATAGGTCTCTCCATATACATATATACAACCATGTATACATATACATACATGCGTTATATGTGTATATATTTATATGTGTGTGTGTGTGTGTACACACACAGACACATACTTAATATTTATTACAGGTGGGCAATAAGCCAGAGGTGACTTTAAAGAGACAGATATGGATTATACTTGGGACACTGAATGACTGAATGGCATTTTCCACGAAGCCAAGGGCCCAGCTCTAGGGAAAATCTATCTTTTTCCCACCAGTCTTTTCTCACTGATGTGGGTCTACTCTGTCTTTGGTAACAGCTCAAAAGAGGCTCTTCCTCTCCCTCCAATCCCCTCTATTTTAAGTCCCTTCCAGTCTAGTTCATGTTCTACCTCAGAAATGTACTGGCTGTGGGACCCTGGGGAAGTAACTCAAGCTTTCTCAGACCCAGTTTCCGTATCTGCAAAATGGGAATGATAGCCATATCCACCTCACAGGGTTACTGTGAGGAACAAACAAGACAAAATATGTAAAGCACTCTGCAAACCTTTATGTGCTAGAAAGGGTGTCCGAAAAGTCTTAGTGAAGTTTTAAGGCATCAAAGTTGAAAACTGCACTAAGACTTCTGGGACACACCATCTAAATGTTAGTTATTATTGCCTGTACTTAACATCATCCAATGCACATAATAGATGGTTTGAAATGGTTCTTGAATTGATTTCAGAATCAAAACTTCATGGGATTCACTAATGATGGACAAAAGAAAGCTTGAAGTAGGTGACCAATAATATGGTAATATTCCCTTCTTTCTTTTATTTAGAAGTGGCTAAACAGACATTAATCAGGGGCCTGCAGGTTTGTGATCTTGGGCAAGTCACTTAACCCCTCCCAGCCTCACTTTCTTCATCTGTAAAATGGGGATAAGAACAGCACCCACCTCACCAGGTTGTTGTGACCGTCAATTGAAATAACATTATTACAGGGGGGAAAAATTCAAAAATTAATAAAAGGAAATAAAAATTGTAACAACATACACTAGCTAATATTATTCTGTGATCAGAATAGAACTTGGGAAGATTAATCAGGCAACGCTGAAAAGAATGGATTGCAGAAAGGGACAAAAGGGTTCGGTTGGGAAGTTATTACTAGTCTATGAGAAAATAGAGATGTCTTGAGCTACATTGGTTGTAGTGGGAGTGGTGAAGAAGAGGCTAATTAGAGGTTGAGGAAAGAGAATCATAGAGCTAGAAGGGACATTATAAGGAGAGAATATGATATGATTATAACACAACATAATTAATATAATATAATATAACATAATATAACATAATATAACATAATGAAGTTTCTTTTTTTGCAGATAAGGAAACAGGTCCGTAATATAGCCAGAATTTAAATCCAAGCCTTGTGACTCCACGATGTTCTTTCTCCTTCATCTCCACCAACTGGTTGTCCCTTCCTCTACGCTACTGCCTTTTTCCATCAGGCACTTAGAAATACAGGACTGCGATGCTGGGAGAGGCTGGATAGAAAGCTAGATTTGGGAGTTATCCACATAGAAGTGATAACTGAAGTCACAAGGGTAGATGAGATCACAGTGCAGAGAGAAAGGGGGAAAGAACAGATGCCCTAGGTGGAACCAAGATGGCGGCTGGAAAGGAGGGACTTGCGTGAGCTCCCTGCCAGGTCCCTCTAAAAACCTATAAAAAATGGCTCTGAACAAATTTTAGAACTGCAGAACTCACAAAATAGCAGAGGGAAGCAGGGATCCAGCCCAGGACAGCCTGGATGGTCACTGGATGAGGTCTATCATGCGTGGAGGGGAGTGGAGCCCAGCGCCCGTGGTGGCAGGACCAACAAGACCAGGAGCCAGGTGGAACAAGCCCTAGCGCCCTGAATCAGTGAGCTGTGGCAGTTACCAGACTTCTCAACCCA
>CM053623.1:414692325-414727485 GCA_028646595.1 Phalanger gymnotis
AAAAAAAAAGTAGTTTAACCTTTTCCCCCCACTGAGATACATACAAAAACACCTCCCTCTCTTCTTTTAAAATGAAGACAAAGGAACGTGAAACTATTGAACAAACATAACAAATAATTAAAAATTTCTTTCAGTTCTATAAAATAGACAAGAATTAAAGGATAGTGGACAGAGTTGAATAATGGAGTGCTAGGCTTTCAGGAAGCAAGATATGGCTTCAATTTTGTTTCTAAGAAGCTGTGTGACCTTACATAAGTCACTTGACCTCAGCGTGTTGGCTTCAGGAAGCTTCCTAGGGCTTATTTACTGAATCCAGCCTCAGCCTCCTAAATTACTTAAACTCTCCCAGGCTCAGGCAGCTGTCAAGACTCAATTACAGATAATCAATCAAGCATTTACTGAGCTCCTTCTGTACTAGGCACCAAGTAAAAGTACTCAGAAGTGCCTGATCTCCATTAATAGGAGTTGCTGTGCCCAGGAGTTCTCCAGAGGGATGAAAGCTGGTCCAAAATGATATCCCTAAACCACGAGCCACTCCCTAAACCACAAGCCATGTCCCTAAACCATCAATCAACTCTAGGGTCTCCCTATTACCTCTAAGTCCAAATATAAACTCCTCAGTTTGGCATTTAAGGCACATTTATTAAAGGGTCAAGTATATCATTTTATCCTCACAACACTGGGAGGCAGATGCTATTATTACCCACTTCTATTTTCCAGATGAAGAAACTAAGGCAGGCAACGGTTAAGTGAGGGCAGATGCTATTAGCCACCTCTATTTTACAGATGAAGAAACTTAGGCGGGCAGCGGTTAAGTGACTTGCCCAGGTCGCACAGCCAGTAGGTGTCTGAGGCTGGATTTGAACTAGGTCTAGGTCTAGTACCCCATCCAAGGTTCCAGATGGGGGCACAGGGAATAGAGTGCTGGGCTTGGAGTCAGGAAGACTGGAGATTGTCTCACTGGCAAGGTTGTTGTGAGGATTAAATAATATCTGTAAAATACGAAATTGCTTAGCAGTGTGCCCGGCACATAGTAGGCGCTATATAAATGCTTATTCCCGTCCCCCTTCCCACCCACACGCAAGATCTTAGTTTTCAGGAATAACTTCACGCATCTGCAGCCACGAACTTTTATCGCACCTCCCCGGTGCACACTCCTGGCCGATCCGAGCTCTCCGGCTCGTTGGTATGGTTACTTCCTCCACCTGAGCGGGAGCAGACCGGGATTACGAGCCGATCCACCTGACTGAAGTCCAGCGCCAAAGGGAGCAGAAAGGTCAGCCCAGTGCAAAGCACCGCCTCTCACCCTGTAACTGGGCGGACGGTCGCCTACCTGGCCCGGCCGGACCTCGTCGGGCTCTCCGGGGTCGATCCCCGGGGCTGGGGGAGCACATCGGCTGTCACCAATCTCGTGCCACCCCCGCCCCGCGCGGTGACCGAGGTCTGGGCGGGCTTGGCAGAGGCCCCCAGGGTCACCTGCTCCGCGGGGCCGGCCGAGGGCTCCCGGACGGGCTCGCCTCCGCCTTTGTCCTTGCCTTTGCCCTTGCCCTTGCTGACCGCCCCCAGCCCCGCGCGCGGTCCGGGGTGCGCTCGGGCTCTCCTTCCCAGAGCCGGACTCCGCGTCCCCAGCGCGGGGACAAGCTGCGCGCGTGTCCTCGGCTCCCCCCCGGCCCGGGCAGGAGGCGGGACAGGTACTGACCTGGCTCCCGAGAGCGGCTCGCCGAGCGGATCCTGTGCGTCCCCCGAACTCGGGACCGCCGGCTCCCCGGAGCGGAGGGAGAGGAGCGCCCCAGCGCAGCGCCATAGGGCTGTGGGACAGCCGGCCACTGCTCCTCCCACGTGACGGAGGCGGGGACCAGCTGGGGAGCCGGGCGGGGGGCGGGGATGGCAGGCCCGCGAGCTCGGGCTGCCTCCTCCCGCGCGCTCTGGCTACCCAGGGCTCCCCTGCGAGCCTGCCCGGGTCGCCCCCTCCCTCGCTCCGAGCACTCCGGCTCCCATCAATAATCCTTCGATCCATCTATCAGTCCCTCCCCAGTTTGTCCTCCACTGCCGAGCCCTCGGCGACGGCTCCGACGTCTCCAACTTTGCCACCCTGGAGCGGCTGGCAGCGCTCTCTGGGCATCTGGAGGGGTAGCCAGCCTGGTGCTGGGCCTCAGCCCCTGGACTGCTGCCAGGGATGAAACTCCCCTTCTTTGGGACCCGCCACTGCTGACAGCCCTCCCAGAAAAAGCAAAACACGTTTCCATTCCTATCTCTGGTGGTGCACTCTCTCATTCCTCCGGGCTAGGTTGAACCCCCTGCTACCAAAGCTGAATCAAGAGATTTCCAACTGGGGGGGGGAGGTACTTTTAGAGCCCCCTAAACCCAACCCCCTCATCTTACAGCAGAACCGACGCTCAGGGAGGTTATGAGTCTTCCAAAGTCACCTAGGTGAAGTGGCAGCTCTGACACTCATAACCCAAATCCTCCGACTCCAATTCCAGCCCCCGCTGCCGGGCCACTCAACTCTGCGTCCTCACTTTCCCCTCTACAAATTAATGAAATGCAAATATCCAGTACTTTTCTAAGCATTTTCAGAAGTCAAAAGTGACTGAAAACCTCTAACTAAAGGGAAACGCTTGGCCTTGTGACTCTAATTTCACCCTCCACTTTAAAAGTCTAAACCCTGGCAGGTGGCAGAAGGACTTAAAATGGACCTGTCCTAAAAACTAGGATGATCTGAAATGGTTTACAGTAAAGTGATTCCTGATGAGACCACGGGCCTTAGCTTCCACCTAGATTACGGTTAATTCTCACCTTCAAATCGGTTAGTGGTTGGGAAAGCCAGGATAGAGGGTTTCTGGCCCCCCCTAGAGGTTAATGCATTCAACAGCCCCAGTGTTTACTAGGCAAACAAGTCAAGTTGTGAACAAGCATTTATTATATATACTTACCATCCACTAGGCACGGTTCCAGGAGACCTGAGGGGACAAAGAAAACTTACTAGGCCTTGCCCTCATTCAGGATCATTAATTATTTTTGTTGTTCAGTCATGACCCCATCTGAGGTTTTCTTGGCAAACTTACTGGAGGGGTTTGCCATTTCCTTCTGCAGCTCATTTTACAGATGAGGAAATTGAGGCAAATAGGGTGAAGTGACTTGCCAAGGGTCACATTGCTAGTGAGTGTCTGAAGCTAGATTTGAGTTTGGGAAGATAAGTCTTCCTCACTCCAGGACCTTTGCTCTATCCACTTCATCACCTAACATCACCTAATTATCAGTGTGATTCAAATAGCAGTTCTTCCAGGGGACTTACTTCTCCAGGCCTACACCTGGGACCCCCAGGAGAACTCATCAGATACTTAATGACTGCTTACTATGTGCTGAGGCTACAAAGAAAGGTAGGAACACCACTGCCTTCAGAAAGTTTATATTTTAAGTAGACACTCAAATAATGAATAACTAGGTACATAGGACATAAACAGATGAAATGGAAGGCAATCTGTGCAAGGAAGTGGCTACTTACCGGAGCCCCTAGAGGTACAGCCTAGGCAGTATTTGTAGTGAAGGATGGGAAAAAAAGAGATCCCAATGATATCATCTTTTAAGGTTGACAAAGAGCTTTCCTCACAAAAATGCCAGGAGAGGGGTAGCATCAGCATTATTTCTATTCAAGAGAGAACCAACTAAAAAAGAAAAAAAAATCTACCTCATTAAGCATAGAAATACACATTTTCAGGCTTGTAAAGTGTTTCACAGAAAGGATTTGAGCCCCATGACAATCCTTATGGTCAGCACTACTGACACTGTCTCCATTTTTCAGATAAGGAAAATGAAACTCAGATAGAGGCTGAGCACTTATTAAGCACTTACTGTGTGCCAGGCATTGTGCTAAGTATTGAGAATACAACTATGGGGAAATAAGATTCGTATTTTCATCTCTCTCTCTCTCTCTCTCTCTCTCTCTCTCTCTCTCTCTCTCTCTCTCCCCCCGTCTTCTCACTTTCAAGGAGATTATATTCTAATATGGGGATATAAAATATAAAGGGGAAGAGGATGATGATGGAGTCGTGGAGAGTGAGCTGAGCTGGGAGGAAGTGAGCCTGGCTGGGGCCTCTCATGAAATGGTCATCCAGGCTGGAGAATCACTCATCAGGAGAGCAACCTCCAGGGCAGACCCACCTCTAGGAAGGCAAGGCTGCTGGTGAGGAGTTGGAGCGGTGCACAGAGTTGGTCAGGTTGGGAGATGTAAGGTGACTTGTCCATCATCACATTCCCTATGGGAAGGGGAGGTGCCCTTGGAAGTCCTCAGGAGGGGAAGAAATTGGTCAGAACCTGGACACTGGCTTAGTCTGTGCACCTATGTATGGATTTCAAAGTTCCCTGTTTCCTTTGTCTTAAAGAACTCTTCATGCCTACCATTTCAGGGGCGCAGGCAGCAGAGAGGGGTACAAAATGTGGAATGGGGTTTCTCCCCTGCCATGTGAGCCAGCAGTAGCAGACCTTGGGAGTTGCTCTCTCTAGCTGCTGACCATAGAGGACCCTCTCTCTGTCTTCAGTGATAGATGTTGCCAACACTGAAAATGACACAGGGAGGTAGGCCAGGTCCAGAGAACAAGATATCAGACAATAGTACACACGGGCAAGTTGGGTTAGGTAGCTGTGATCTGGAAGCCTTTGAAAGCCTTATCCATTGGTGAAAGATAGAGAGTGACAGCTTTTTATTCCCTTCCTTTCTCCCTTGATTTTTCTTGATAAAGTCTGGACTTGGGGCTGGGTCTACATACATACAAACATATATACACACATACACACATAAATACACATACATCCCTCTCTCTTGTCTTATTTCAGTCACCTGTGGATTTGGGGAGCAGGCTGGGCATATGCTTCAGGCAGAAGCTCTTGGCCTCTTCCTTTACTACTTTCTTCTATAATCAATAGATTTTGTGGCCACTAATAAATTGAGTGATTGCCTTCTGTGAACATGAGGCAGCTATCTTTCTGAGTTCAAATCCTGGCTCAGACACTTCCTACCCGTGTGACCCTGGGCAAGTCACTTCACCCTGTTTGCCTCAGTTTCCTAATCTGTAAAAAGACCTGGAGAAGGAAACGGCAAACCACTATTCTAATACCTTTGCCAAGAAAACCCCAAAGGGGGTTATGAAGAATTAGACACAACTGAACAGTGAATGCTTGTGTGTGTTGTCCTGAATGTGGTGGAGTGGTAGCATTGATTTTTAAATTATGAGCCATATTTCATCATGCCAAATCTATATTCAGAACCCAACCAAAGTGGATTTTAACAGAGAAGAAGCTCGGTGGTGCAGTACGGAGCATTGATCCTGGAGCTAGGAAGACTGAATTCAGTCCTGAGTGTGTGACCTGCACCCCCCCAAGTTACAACCTCTGCCTCAGTTTCCACACCTGTAAAATCATAATAATATTAGTACCTACCTTCCAGGATTGTTGTGAGGATAAAATGAAAGCGTATTTGTAAAGTTCTTCACAAATCTTAAAGCATTTTATCATCGCCATCATCATTATTATTAACTGCCTAGTGGCTGAGAGTCATGTGGCTTGGTGGTATGGCTATGCCGCTTGGCTGATGGCTTGGGTATGGCACCACCTAGCGGTCAGTTTAAATATCTCAACCCTTTGCTGGGTAATTAATACAATGAAACTACCTTTCCCTATAGATTTAAGACAGCATCCAAGTTTGTGGGATCCTCTGTTATTGCAATGCTCTCTTTTTAAAAAGGCAGTCCTGGTTGAGTGACTTGCCCAGAGTCACAAGCCAGTGAGTGTCTGAGGTTGCATTTGAACTCAGGTCCTCCTGACTCCAGGGTAGGTATGCTATCCACTGTACCACTTCGCAACCCTACCATAGCCCTCTTAAGAGTTAAAGGAATCTAACGCGTGCACTTGTTGCCCACAGCTGCCAAATAAGTATCAAAAAACAAGATTTGAACCCAGGTGGGCTTGACTTCTGGTCTAAACCTCAACCGAGGCTGCCTTTCTGATTAAGGATATTGAGTGACTTCCTGATTGGCTAATGAGTAACAGAGCCAGAGTTCCAACCCTGGGCTTCTCTCCTCTCTCCACGACACACCACTGATTGTCGACTGCCGTTTACCCCCTGCAAACTCAAGGCCTTCAGCAAGAATTTAAAAAAAAAAAAAGGTTGTGACTTAGTTTCATTAGATCTGTTGCATTTCCCTCTTAGCTTTCTGTTTCATTTCCTTAAACCAAAAACCACCAAAAAGCGGCAGGGAGGTCACCTCTGCCTGGGGTCATCTCGGTTTATCCGTGTGTCCCCAGGTTCCTATTATTGAAATGAAGAGGAAAAGACTGGGGTGCTAGAACTCCCAGGGACCAGCATGGGAGTGACTTTATATTTCCTGAGGAGAGCACAGCAAAGGAAGACTATAGATACAGAATGATCAGTTTTCTCCTCTGTAGTGAGATGATGTGGGTCATAGAAAGCTTATCCAAAATGGAGTCTAAAAAGCTATTGTCCTGCCTTGGGCTGGTTGAGAGACAAGAGATCATTTAAAAACAGATTCAAACAACAAAAAAGATTCATTTAAAAGCAGCCAAATGAGTCTTTTAGAGATAGAAAGATATTCCAATGGACTTAAGACCCTGCCTTACTAACCCCCAACCCTCCATGAGAGCATCTGTGAGGGGAATTATTGGTCCTATACTGAAAGGGTCTTGGGATCATAGATTCAGAGCTATAAGGGACTTTAGAACCCAACTCCCTCATTTTACAAATGAAGAACAGAAGCCCAAAGAGTTTGTGACTTGCCCGGAATTAGATAGCTAATGTCTGAAGTTGGATTTGAACGCAGGTTTTCTTGATTCCTAGTCCACCATCATATCTATTATGCCACAATGGACCCCAAAGAATCTTCTTCCCCATCCGTGCATTGTCACAGAATTCTTCCCAGAAACTTATGGAGCTGACCTTACCCCTTGTTGCTCATGAGACTTTGAGGATCTCTGTTCTTTCGTTTTTTTCTCACCTCTGTATGATGTGGCTCAGTCTCCTTCTCTCTTTGCAAACTCTCGACTACAGATGCTATTTGTTTAAGCAAGTATAAGGCTGAACATTATGTCTCGAGCTAAGCTGGTCGTTGGCAAAGAAATCATCTGAAATCTGTCTTCATAATATGGTGATTTCTTAGAAATTCATAGAAAAGAATGGAAGGAATGCCAGAGACAATCAGAGAAGTTAGATAGCTTTGAATTTATTATTCATCTTGTATTTAATATTTTCATATTATATTTCAAAAGAAAAGCAATTGGTGCATAATAGAGATTTACAATTCCATGTATAATTCATTTTCTGTTCTACTATGGGGGTGGGAAGAGGACTGGGCTTATTGGCTATTTGCCTTGTTAAGCCCATTAAACATCATCTTATTAGATTCAGCCCAGTACTGTAGCCTGTTTTTTTTAAATCTTGACTCTGCCATCCATTGTGTTGGTTATCCCTGCCAACTTTATGTCATCTGCAAATTTGATAAGCGTGCCATCTGTGCCTTTATCCAGGAGGTCCTTCATGAAAATGTTAAATCAGCACAGAGTCAAACACAGATCCCTGGGTTATGCCATTTGAGAATTCCATCTCCGCTGACATTGATTCATTAACAATTACTTTTTGTGTCTGACCATTCAATCAGCTCAGAATCCATATGAGTGTCATGTCTAGTCCACAATCTCTTTCTCTTTTCCACTAGAAGAGCTGTTTTGAGGTGAGATGGGCCTCAAGTCACAATATATAGAAGCCCCCTTTCCCTGCTTCTACATCAGACTAATTTTGCTCTCCTACAGATGACACAGTCAGCATTTAGTGACTCTGACTCTTGGATTCATAACCCATCCTAGGAAGAAACAAAAAACATTAACTGCTCTTTTTGATTGGGTGCAAAGCCAGATAACAAACCCAGGCTGGTGCTATGGTTTTGTAGCACCATCCCACTTCCAGCTCACAGAGGTAGTTGGGTCCTCGGTGCATGTCTACTACATCCCTTCAGGGCTATAGAAATTACCTCCGAGTGGTTGGGGAGGTGTCTTTTCTAGTACTCATTGGTGGCCTTTCCTCCATGATTATCTGTTAATATCAATTAGTCAACTAGACTCAATTGTCTTATTTACTAAAGTAGCATACTAAGAACAGTTAATACGAAACATCTTCCTCCCCAAAGTCTGTAAGAACTTCTTCTCCTAGTACATACAGAATCAAGTGGTCTCAAGCTTTGAGGTCATACATGGCAAAGGGGAAACTCATAACTCATGGAAATCTTTTTACTTAAATGTCTTTAGATATTCCCCTTAGTTACAGTACTAAATCTTCCATTCCCAGTCAGATAAAGACAGTTTTGGGATCCCAATGCAGACATTGCTGCTATCTGATGCTGTCCCCGACATGATAATATAACTGTAGGAAGGGGGGAAATCCAAGATCCTTCAGACCCTTTGAAGGTCACAAGATCCTCCTCTGACCCAGGTTGGTGGGGAGACCAAGGTTAAGGTCAAAGTTGAGGAGCTCTCCTCTCTTGCAGGCAATTCCTTTTCTGGCATGCTTTCTCCTCTTCGCCACCAGACACTCAAATCTCTTATTCCATCTAGCTTGAAGATTTTCATATAGGCCCCAGAGGACATAAACAAGTCCCCTAGTCAATTTGAGCAGACTTTCTGTTACACTTGGCTGAAATGTATTTGATTGATATAAGGAGGGTTCCAGGTCTTTATCACACCTATTTCTGTTTGATTGATTTAGTCAGTAAACATTCTCACCAGACAAAAGTAATTACTTTGAAGGGGAATGAGGCAATGAGTGGAGCCCCATCCTTAAAATTCATACCAACTGGCCAAAGAACCATGTAGATTTTTAAGAAATGAGACTTAAAAGTGGGTGTCGCAGTCTATAGACTTGATAGAGTCATTGGCAAATGACTCCCACAAAGTGATACTCAAAGAAGAGTTAAGTAACAGGGATAGAAATGCTTATACCACAAATTAGGAAAGACAAAAGCTTTAGAAAATTATGGTGCCTGACATTAGAGACCACTATTGTGCTTTTTTTTTTGGTCAAAGAGCAGTTGAATTAACAAATTGCACACAGCTGCTTTCTAAGCTGCCTCTCTCAGGAAGGAGGCTGTAGGGTACTTAGTGCTCTACAAAGAAAATAACAGAGAGCAATTCTAGGCTATGTTCTAGGCTACCTTTGCTGGTCCTCTACTGGAAGCCTGCTGTCCACTTCCTGTATCATATCCCCAGCTCAGTTTGTGAGTTCTGGGTCTTCAAAAGGATTATTGCACTTACTCCTTGAGGACAAGCATCATGGTTTATTCATCCTCATATCTTCTTCGTTTGGAAGTAAAGGAACCTGCTCATAGTAAGTACTAAATAAATGTTTGTTGAACCATATGTAAGCATAGATCAGAAGGGATAGGAGACCCGAATATAAAAGGTCATGTCACTAAAAAAAAAAATTAGGAGAGGAGATTGGATGCTTTTCACAACTATGGCTGAAGAAAGAATCCCTAACCAAACAAGGGATAGAGAAGAGCCTAACAGATAAAATAGACCATTTGGATGACATAAAATTATAAAGTTTTTGCCCAAATAAAATTAGTAAAGGCAGAATTAGAAGAGAAGTAGTAGAATGGGAAAAATATTTACATCTAATATCTTGATATCAAAACTATATAGGATATACAAGAAATCACAACAGATTTACAACATCCAAACCCATTTGTTTGTGATTAGAAGTGGGCAGAGGATATAAAAAGTTTTCAAAAGAAGAATTGCGAATAACTACATAAAAACACATTCAAAATCTTTAATTATAAAGTAACTGCTAATTAAGAGAACTCTGGGCTTTCAGCTTACATCACACACGTTGACAAAAGATTTAATTCTCTGTCAACATATTGTTGAATTTAATGTTGGAAAGCTTCTGGACAGGCTGGCACCCTGATGTATTCTTTGTGGAGCTGTTTATCTTTTTGGATCTAAACTTCTAATTAAGTAAGAAATGTGAATAATCTGTCCATACCCTTTGACCTGGAGATCCTAATACTAGGAATATGCCCCAAGGCACTCTGAGTAGCTGTAAAATCAGTGAAGATCCTAGAAACAGATAATGAAGCATACTCTTCTCCTTACGGTCACAGAAGAGACATGGGGAATATATTATCATATATTATCAGATGTTTTCCCTGAATTGTTTTTCTCTGTTATAAGGGAAGATTTAATCTGAAGGGGAGAAGTAGAGTATGACTGTGACATAAAAACAAACAGCATCAATGAAATGTATTTTAGTGCAGACTACATGGCCTACCCGGATATTTGGGGAAGTGCAGTGATGACTCCCCAAATTCTCATTATTGAATATGAAATTGTAAAAGGTTGCATGTCATAATTCAGTCAACATAATAACATGAAATGTCACCCAATTTTGTAGGATTAATGAACGTCTAGGAAATTACCCATTAAGTCAAAGAAAGTAGAGGCTTACATGGTTAATCAGTGAATTGGGCACGAAAGACTAACAAACTAAGAAATAAAAAGTTGAAAGTCTAAAGCTAAAAGATCTAACGCAGTGGAAAATGGGATGATATCTACTGTCGTGCCATCTATGAAACATTGGCTAAGCAAACTAATAATGTAAACAAAATTATAGGAGGAATGATTAAATTATTAAGAAAACAAAGTGATATAAAGCAATTAACATGGTAACAACATTATTCTTAGCCATTCTTTGTCTCCAGCCGCCTCTGACCTGCCTCTTGCCTTACCCTCAAAGTCAGTCAATAAACTTGCGTTTTATTAAGTGCCTACTATGTGCTAGGCACTATGCTAAGGCTAGGGACAAAAAGAAAGTCAAAAAACAGTCTCTACTCTCAAGGAGCTCATACCCATCATTGGGAGGGTCAACTCCTGTAGAGGATGATCCCACCATACTTGCCACTACCAATGCCAACTACAGCAAATGGACAAGTAAGCCCAATTGTCTGGGAAACAGTTTCACCCAATGATTTTGGTTTTAGCTCATTTCTTGAGGTCATAATCCAGGGAGGCAACCTCTTCTGACTGCTATCAAATGCTGGTGGGTGGAATAGATAAGCCATCCTTGTGGCAAGGTAGTCTGACAGACTGAAGGCAGCATGTGCCAACCAAATTAAACACCCTCACCACCTCAACCATCACCCCCCCCCCAGCTACTGAAAAGTTGTCAGTAGTTCCTTAGCAGCCACAATTATTGAAAACCCTGAAAAGAAAGTTCTCATCACTAGAGTCTTTGCTACTGTTAGAATGGCTCAACATTAGAAACGGATATGGTTTTATCAGGAGAAATCACATTAAAGAAGCTACATTACCAGATCTGCTTTGCTGCAGCACCCTAAGAATCATGAGACCTTCCCATCTTACTCACAACTGAAATCTCCTGTATGTGATATCACTGCCATTAGAATGTGAGGTCCTGAAGAATGAAAAACAGTCTCTACTTTTTGCATCCCTAGGACGAAATACATGTTTTTTATTAATTCATTTATTCACACTTTTATAGTCAAGTTCCGGTTCTGTATATTTGCGAGTACAGTAATAAAATTGTTTCTTTATATTCCAAGTGCACCTCAGGCTTGTTTGCGTATGCTCAGATCACCTAACATGGAGGCGCCCAAGGGACTTTTGAAGCGTGTCCAGATTGCTTTACAAGGGGATCTCTGTATCCCCTACCATGTGGGTGGGAGTAAAGCCTCCTTTGACTGACTGAGCAGCCAGAAGAGGCTGTATCTTTAAAAAAACTGGCCAGACTGAGACAGTTGTGCTTTCTGGCTCATGCTTTTTTCTGCACACATTTCCTTGCTATGTCCAAAGGGTGAAAATTACAGTTCACCTGTCCTATAACATAAGCAGCATGAGTCAGACCATTGAGAGGCTTCCTTCTCCTGATCTCTCTCTCTCTTTTACCCTGGCTCTAAGAAATGAGCCCAGGTATATTTGTTTCTGTTTTGTTTTGTTTTTAATAATTAATTTTTAGTTTTCAACATTATCTACCATAACATTTTGAGTTTTAAGTTTTCTCCCCCTTCTCCTCCCCCCACCCCTAAGACAGCATGTGATCTGATATTAGCTCTAGTTATACATTCCTATTAAGATATTTTCACATTAGTCACAATGTAAAGAACAATTGGAACTAATGGGAGGAACCACGAGAAAGAAGAAACAAAAAAAAAACAAAAGAAAAAGAGAGCAAATAGTATGCTTCGATCTGCATTCAGACTCTGTAGTTCTTTCTCTGGATGTGGTCAGTCTTTGGGAGTTGTCTTAGATCCTTTCATTGCTGAGAAGAGCTAAGTTTGTCAAGGTCAGTTGTTTCTGTTTTTTGTCCTTTGTTCCCAGTTTCAAGGGCTAGCAGTGACTCTGCTGGACCTGGGAGTTTGAGTTCTATCAATTTTGGAGCCAGGACTGCAGGTGGGATGTATTGCCTGCCAGAGAATGCCTGGGTCTCAAGCCAATGGGAGTTTTAGACTTGGATCTGGGACTGTGTTATATAGGACTGAGCTAAACTATGGACCTAATCCTATTCCTTTCCCCAGAGACTGAGGTGGTTACAAGTGGAAGGGGGTATGCTAATGTGTTGGGGGAGTTGTTATTCATTCATGTCTGACTCTTTGTCACCCCATTTGGGGTTTTCTTGGCAACTATGCTGGAGTGATTTGCCATTTCCTTCTCCAGCTCATTTGACAGATGAGGAAACTGAGGCAAACAGGGTTAAGTGACTTGCACAGGGTCACACAACTAGTAAGTGTCTGAGGCCAGATTTGAACTCAGGAAGATGAGTTGTCCTGACTCCAGGCCCAGAGCTCTATGTACTATGGCACCACCTAGCCGCATTGGGGGAGTAAGTTTGTACAGCAATCCCTTCCACGTTGTGACTTTCCCCATAGAGGTTTTGATATATCATGAGTTGGCATGACATAAAAAATGGAAATTTTTTTGAGAGTTTTGCAGAAGATGACAAAGGCCAGCAGATGACACAGAAGAAGTTTAGAAATTCAGAAATACATAAAATAAATGTGTGGTATTGCATAATATCGACACAAATTTTACAATAAGGAATTGTAGACACCTCATAAAAGAAAAAAAATTAGACCTTCTCTGGTATGAAAGGAGGGTCAAAAAATTTTAGCAGGATATTCCAGGTCATGGGGCTGCTATGTCCCAACCCCTGGGATGTGGAAGGAATAATTGTATATTTGTAATTATACCTTTTGAAGTAAACATTCTTTTATTAGCAGTTAAATGGATTCAGAGGACCCCTTACACTTGGGAACAGTACTGGCGGGGGCTGGAGCCATTGGCAGAGAGCCTACATACCCCAACTCCCCTTCAGGGACCGGAGGACACCCGGAGAGCTGTGAAATCTAACCCATCTGACCTTCCAGGCAGTGATGGCTATCATAGTCAGTTTTACAAAAATGAAAGTAAGTGATAAAGAGAATAGGGACCCTGGTAGTTCCCTCTAAGAGCTTATGATCTAAGAGAAAACAAATAAATGCAATCTTCTTTTTTGTTTTCTTTTATTTAAAGCAGATGGATGAAAAGTGGGATCCAGGGTATGAAATTAATTGTGCTTCAGGAGAAGGCATTGTCATTTGGATTGGGTGTGGGATGATAGGATTTGAGAGCTGGGAAGGAGCATCTAGTCCAAAAGCCTCATTTTATAGATCTAGCCCCTGAGCCCACCACACATACTCCTCCCTGCTGCTCATCTAGTAGGTGCTCCTGAGTTCAAGGTACTCTGTCAATCTACATCCACTGAAAACCATAGTTCATGAGTCCCTACTAATTTATTTACTGTTACTAGACAACCAGAGGACACAATTTGCTTAAAAGTAAAGGCATTTAATGGAAATACTGTCATAAAAAAAGCAATAAAATATTCCCCTCATAGTTTGGTGGCGCATGCTCCCATAAATTCCCATAGCATCATAGGGGACCTGTGTGGAGAGGCATATATGTAGAGAACACACATAGCCAGGATGCATGCATGGAGGAGGATACATGGATGTAACTTGTGTGTTGAGGTCATAGGCCCAGAGGATCAACTCAGGCCTCTAATGCTGCCCTGCCAGTTTCCTCTGGTGAGGACCTTGCTCTGCTCTCACTGGGTCTACAGCACTGCATCAACACCAAGATGGTCTGGTGTGATGAGCAGTCCCTTGTGGGCACAGAGTCTTTTCTGGACGTGTAGTCTGTAGTTTCTGCTGGACATCAGTGCTTGCTAGTCTTGTGTGGCTTCTGGTTGACTGTGCTATGCTGGTCCTGTGGTCACTCTTGGTCACCAACAGGAGAGTGGTTTCAAACAGAGCAAGACTGAAGTTTTTATCTGCTTCCAATGTCTAGATTCTGGCTCCTTAGTTGTGATTCTGCCTTTTTCTGTTTAGAGGAAGAATGGGTTCTGCCATCTCTCTTCAAATTTAGAACCCAGAGACTTCACCCTTAATTCTTTTAGAAAGGCAGGTGCCCTGACAACCTGAGATATTTGACCAGGGTTCACTGCTTAGCATTAGATGGAGCAATGGATAAAGCTGCTGGACCTGGAGTCAGGAAGACTGGAGTTCAAATCCATCCTCAGAAACTTATTAGCTGTGTGACCTTGGGTGAGTCACTTGACCTCTGCCTCAGTTTCTTCAACTGTAAAATAGGGATGCTACTAGCACCTACTCTATAGGATTGTTGTGATGACCAAATGAAATAATAAATGTAAAATGTTTAGCAAATAGTCAGTACTCAATAAATGCTCATTCCCTTCCCTTATTCCCAAGTAAAAGACCTTTAACTACTTAGCTTTTTCTCCTCCATAAGGTTCTTAGAGTTATGATTGTAAAAGGAATCTCAAAATGAGATTCATTATGGCAGGATTCAAGGTCTTTGTAACACAGGATAGCTTTCAGTTAAATAGAGCCCAGAAGTTTTAATTATACATGTACGCGTGCACATGTTTTAATGTTTCACATCTGTTTACCTCAGGACATTGCCTCTTTTAGAAACTGCACTCTGACTTAGGGTCAGAAACTCCTTGCAACTCTAGTATAATGTCTGATTGCCAAATTGTACCCAGGAAGCATAAGATTAGAGGACTCCATTCCAACAAACTGCCAAGAGATCTTTGGGTCTCAGGCCCCTACCACCTCCCCCTCCGCCCCAGGGCCGATTTTTCTCAATTCCAGAGTCTTTCTGGTTTTATGGATAAGGGGTGTGGATGGAGGAAGGGAAAGACTAAAACCAGGTGGATCTGCTTCAGAAATTACCTGCATCTCTTTTTCATTTACATTATTATTATATATACACATAGAAGTCCTCAGACCTTTTTCTAGAATTTGAGCCCCAACTTACACAGATAGGAGACTCCAGTCCAGAGAGACAGGATGAAAATGAGCTAAGATTGGACCTAGTTCAAAGTTCCAAAGTTCTGCTGATTCCAAGTCTTACTACCATACCATTTTGGCTTCTGGAGGAAGTGGGAGGTATTTGGAGTAAAGGCAGGGAGATAAAGAGCTTTGGTATAAGAAAAGGAAGTAGGATTCAGATGCATGAGTGGGTTGGTTCAAAGACTTTCAACAGCGGCTCTTTCAGAAGCAAAATGGATTCATATGTTGCTTACACAAATAGAGTTATTGTTTAACTCAATTCAGGCAGTGGGAGGAAAAGCTGTGTATTTCCATCCTAAGTGGGATCTCTTAGTTTCATCTGCAGAGGGATTCACTCATTCAACAGGTATTTAATGAGCATCTGGTCTGTGTGGGGCCTTTTGGACACTGACAGAGATGCAAAGATAAGTTCTATTTTCACTGATGCCTTGAGAGATTTTATACAGACAACAGACCCAATACTGTTCAATCTACCCCCTTCTTTAAGTAAGAGGAGGAGCGATAGATAGATCACTAGATACATAGAGCTTGTATTAAATGCTTCTATGTGCTGGGTACTGTGCCAAGCACTGAGAATACAAACACAAGCAAAAAAGAAAGATTCTCCCTGCCTTCAAGGGGCTTATATTCTAATGGGGAAGACAACATATAAAAGGGAGTTAAAAGAGGGGAGAGGTCCCCCCCATGGGAGGAAAGGTGAGTCAGTCTGGATAGTAAGGATTGGAGGCAAGAGGGGAGTATGACTGGCTTGGGCACTCCCTCAAATGAGGGTTCCAAGAAGTAACTCACCAATTGGAGGTGGGGGCAGGGGAAGAAGTGGTGTAGGCATCTACTAGGACAAGAGGGTTTCTTGGGTAGAGGTGAAGTCTGGAGAGTTAGCAGTAAAGTCAGAAGGGGAATGAGACAGGTAGATAGAAACAGCTAGGTGACACAATGGATAGAATGTTGGGCCTGGAGTCTTCCTGAGTTCAAATCTGGCCCCCGACACTTCCTTAGCTGTGTGACCCTGGGCAAGTCACTTAATCCCTATTTGCCTGAGCTAGAGAAGGATGTGGCAAACCATTCCAGTAACTTTGCCAAGAAAACTCCAAATGTGTTCATGAAGAGTAGGACACAGCTGAACAGCAGAATCTATTGAGGGCAACTCCTAATGCCAGGGGAATTCTACCAAGCTTTGTATGCCTCCTTATTCAACTTACATATAATTGGGATATTCAAGAGGTTCCTGGACTATCTACTTTATCCACGAATGGTACATTTAGAAAAGGTTCTAGGCCCCTTTGCCCTCCTGAGTGTAAGGCAGTGCTACCCAGACACACACTGTAGTTTGGGACTGGGCTGGTTTTCTTAGAAGTATAGACCAGAATGGATAATTGAGAAATTGGAATGGGAGGAGGAGGAAATTGGTGAAATCAATTTGTTTGTTTGGTATTTGTGTGTACTATGGATATTTTGTCAGTAAATATGTTGTTAGAGCTGAGTGTAGTCCCGTATCTCTGTCTGTTGAGATCTATAAATGAAAAACTCAAGGTGCTTAATAGAACTTTATTGAATTGAGTTGAAAACATGGTTTCTGCCCTGAAGGAGCTCATGAATACAAATAACTAAAGTGCAAGGTAGAATGTAATAAGGGCTGTAAGAGAGGTACAAGCAGAATATTATGGTAGTTCCTTGAGAGATAAGCGATCAAGCTATTTTCTGTAGAGGAATTACAAGACACACTCCAAATTATCTATAGAGAAATGCAGATGAAACACAGTTCTGAGATTTACCATTATACCAGGCAAATTGGTGCAGAAAGATGGGACCCCCCCTGTTGGAGGGGTTGCGAAAGATAGGCATGCTGATGTACAGTCAGCGGAGCTGTGAAAGTAGTATTTCAATGTGTAGTTATACAAGGAAGGTGACTAAACTGTCCATGTCCTTTGACCCAGTGATCCCACTACTGCATATATAACTCCAAGGAAATTAAAGACAGAAGCAAAGGGGTGCATGTGTATGTGTGTAAATACATGTACGCACATATGTACAAAATATACACACACATCACTCTGTAGTAACAGAAAACTGAAAACAAAGTGTGTTTCCATTGATTAGGGAATGACTAAAAAAAAAAACCTTTGGTATGGATTCATAGAGAAGGTTGCATTTGAGCTGGGTTCTGAAGGGTAGAGCAAAAGAGAAATGGTATATTACACAGAATGGCAGGAGGTAAGGTATGGAAACATGAAAGAGGGATATAGTAGAAAGGATGATGTGTTTGGGTATCAGCAGTTCTGGGTTCAAATCCTAGCTTTGCTATTGACCAGCTATGTGAATTTGGGCAAATCCTTTCTTCTGAGCCTCAGATTCCTCATACATAAAAATGGAAGAGTTGGATGAGATGATTTTGAAGGTTCTTTTTATCTCTAGATTTACGATCCTGTTGTTTGTTATCTTTTGTTCTCAAAGAGGACCAAAACGACATCACTATGTTGGAGTCAAGTCACAGTGTGTCTGACTGTGGCTGATCAGACCAATATGAGCTTGAAATGTTCTACCACAGGTTGGGCACAAATAGTCCACGTAAACTTTTGGGGTAGATTCTTTAAATTTGCACATCCCGTAAGCATGAGATGTATCCAGGAAACATAGTCCTGTTTGAGAGGACGATTTTGGAATAATAGTAGTTTGGGGCCTTATGAAGTCTTCAAATGTCATCTTAAAGGGTCTGGACTTAACTAGGAGCTAGCTAGGACATAGTGGAAACAGCTCTGGGTGTGGGTTCTAATGCGCCCCATTTGCCAGCTAGACGACCTTGGGGCAAGTCATTTGACTTCACTGTCTAATTTCCTCATCTCTAAAATGGGGATAATGGTCATCGTAAAGATCAAATGAGTTCATATTGGTGAAGCACTTTGCAAACTTTGAATGTCAGTTGTAATTACTATCAATAATAGTAATGATGATAATTCAGGAGGCAATGGGTAGCCATAGAAGATTTCTGAGTAAGAAATGATCGTGATTATTAATCAGAGATTAGTTTTTTTGCAGGGAAGCAGGATGGATAGAGAATTGGAGCTGTGATTTCATTGGTTTAGGGGACTCCTAGCAAGTAAGATCCCTCTATCAATGCACTCTGGCAGCTGCCCCACAACTCATATATAGGCTTAGAGTTAGGTCTGGAGGCACTGGGAACTTGTGTCTTGCCCAAGGTCACACAGCTGGAATGTGTCAGAAGCTGGAATTGAACCCGCATCCTCTTGACTGTGAAGCTACTTTTCTATCTATTACATGATGCTACAGGAGGGCAAAAGCAAGGCAGAGTGTTGTAGAGGGTGGAGAGGCAGCCTCAGAGTTAAGAATCCCTGGGGTCATGTCTAGGCTCTGAGACATAGTAGTTGAGGGACCCTCTTAGTGCCCTAGATGGTTCTCTAAGCCTATATAAGTGGTAGAGTTGTTGCATCAGCATTGGTGGAGAGGGTCTCTTCATTGAGAGTTTCAATGAAATCATAGGTCCAATAAAAAAAAAGACATCTTATATATGCAATGTCACTTCCAGACTATGTGTCTAAATAATAGAGGGAGGAGATATCTGTTAACTACTTTCTCATTCAGAGCAAGAGCTCCCTGTGGCCTAGAGCATCATTTAAAAAATATTCCCTAGACAATGTCCCTCAGAACTGGTTTGCATCACTTGCTACCTTTCCTAAGGCCCTGCCTGCTTTCTTTTGGTCTGGAGCTTATAGATGATTTGGCTTCCATCATTCCAAGAATAGAGCTGCTTCTCCTGGGGATTGTAATGGATCATAGAGTGGACCCTCTGCCGCGTGGGGAAGACCAAGGTAGGGATGTCCTGCTTGTTGACAGCTCCCCGGATATCATAGACACAATTGATGATGTGGGAGCTTTGGCGGCCTCTACTGTATACCACATAGAGGACTCCACACAGGAGAAAGGCTGCCTCAGCATCTCTGCTGCTGCAGAACGATGTCCAAGTGTGCTCCACGGCCATTGTTTCAGGGTCTATTTTCGTGATGATCAGGTGGTCTAACTCTTTGTGAATGGCCCAGAGTCCATGCTCATCCACAGCGAGGTCGATGTGAGTCCAGGGGGTATGCTGATAGATTGGTATGCCATGGCTCCCTGGGAGTAGCATCCGATCCTCCACGCTTCTCTTCTGGAGGTTGTATTTAATGATCTCATTGGGGGTGCCATGGTTGTGGAAGAATAAGAAGCCCTGATAGATCACCTGCCCAGTCCCTTGCCAGGACAGCATCAGGACAAACTTCCGGGGTGTGGGCTTGCCTTCCATAAATGCCTTCATATTGGCAAATTCCCATATGGTGTTGTTTCTGGAGCCACTTAAAAAATAAATCTTGGTGGAATTATTGCTGATATCTTTCATCCAACAGCCATGTGTATCCTTGGTCGTCTTCACAATCTTCATTGACTTTATGCCTGTCAACAGGTTGTCACAGCCTGTACATAAAGAGAGAGAAAATCATGGAAAGGGTTATTTTGTACATCTTTGGTACCTGCATTCTCAGAAAACTCGAAGGCTTATTCTTGTTCCTTCTAGGTCCAATGGAAGGTTACAAAATATCCCAATAAAGATTTAGCATAAGAGATTAGAAGGCCAATGTGGAATAGTAGATAGCTGTCCCAGAAGTGAAAAAGACCTGGATTCCAGTCCTTCCTCTGAAACCTACTGGATGCGGTGAACCTGGGTGTTCTAGGAAACTTACTGAAAATTTAGGATAATGTACCAACCCGCACTGGAAGAGGGAGTTTCCTTACCTGCAAGTCCTAGTCCTTATCCACTATAAAGGGTTCTCTCAGAAGGGAAATAATAAACACTATATTCATTTAATTTCTTTGAGGTGAATTCCCAAGATTCTTAATGTATGAAAGGACGATATTCATAGTGGCCGCTAGGTGGCGCAGTGGAGACTGCACAGGTTCCTGGAGTTAGGAAAACCTGAGCTTAAATCCTGCCTTAGATACTTGCATCACCATGGTCAACTCACCCATCTCAGGTTGCCCATCTGTAAAGTGGAAATAAGAGCACCAACCTCCCAGGGTTGTTGCGACGACCAGACGAGAAGCACTTTGCAAACCTTACAAGCTAGCTATTATTGTCAGCCGATTTAACTGTCTCCTTATGCTTATAATTCTTTGTTTTTTTCAAAAGATGCCCAGCCCAGTGGAGGGCCCATGGTAGATGCTTACTTAATACAGAGTAGAAAGGGACCTTGAGATCATATAATCCAGCCTATATTTGAGTAGGATTATGGTCCACAACATTCCTAACAAGAAGGCACTAGTACTCAAAACCTCCCTCGATCCCCCTTGCTCAACCTCCCCCTCTGGAAGATGCACTATCTCTTGAGTAAACTCAGCCCACTTCTGGGCAGTGCTAATTTTTAGGAAGCTTAAATGGACCTTTCTCTAACTTATACCCATTGCTCTAAATTTTGCCCTTTGGGGTCAAGCAGAGCTGGTCAGTCTGTCAGTGAACAAGTATTTATTGATGCTTAATGGGCAGCTAGAGGCCACAGTGGATAGAGTGCTAAGCCTGGAGTCAGGAGGACTTGAGTTCAAATCTAGCCTCAGATAGTAGGTATGTGACCCTGGGCAAGTCACTTAACTTCTGTTTGCCTCAATTTCCTCAAATGTAAAATGGGGATTATGGCAGCATCTATTTCCCAGGGTTTAGGTGAGGATTAAATGAAATAATATTTGTAAAGCATTTAGCACAGCATTTAGCTTGGCACGTAGTAGGCATTATATAAATGCTTCTCATTTGTTAAGTACCTACTATGTGCCAGATATTATGCTAAGTACTGGGGATACAAAAGACAATTTCTGTCCTTGAGCTCACAGTCTAATGGGAGAAACGGCAAACAAACAAGCCAAAGACAGGAAAAACAAGAAATGGTTAGTAAAGGGAGGGCACTAGAATTAAGAGGGGTGGGAAAGACCTCTTACAGAAGGCAGACTTTAGCTTGGAAGGACTTGAAGTCTAGCCTGTCCTTAACATGAAAGCTCATTAAATACTCAAAGACAAACAATCATGTTGTTTCCAAATCTCTTCTTCTTTAGGATAAATACCCCTCCCCTCCTCCAGTTTGTTCAATGGACCCTCATAGAGCAGCTTCTCTAGTCATTCTGTTTCTACTGATATGATGCAAAATCATGTTTGATTTTTTTGATTACCACACAATTGACTAATGTTTTATCAGCATAGCATACTTGATAGAATGCTGGACTTGTACAATATTTAGGAAAACTTGGACTTGAATCCCAGCAAAGATACTAACTAGCTGTGTGGCAAATGACAAATTGCAAACTCTCTGGGCCTCGGTTTCCTCATACCGAAAATGGGCATAATAACAGCATCTTTCACAAGTGATTATTGTAATTATTAAATTATATATGTACCTACATCTATTTATATATAGACCTATATTTATGTACATACATATATATATATTGTGTTTTGTAAGCATCAAACTACTGTGTAAGTAGTTTTAATATAATAATGGTGATTATCACGATAATAACCATATTTCTGTCATGACTTCAATCCCATCAACTCATGGTCATATCAATGAAATCTAATGTATCTCCATTTATTGAGATCTCTAGGTCAATATTGAATACTTTGTGCATTTATGTATAGACATTTGAGGTCATGAGGCTTTTATTATGATGCTTTTCTTGGATATTGTCTCCTGTGAATTACCAGTCTTCTCTAATAACCATTTTCTTCTGATGTTATACCCACTGCACTCTGCCTCAGAAGATCTATGAGGCCAATTTTCTCCCTCTCTATCCACTTTTAGTTTAAATACCTCTCCAGGCAAACATATTTTTTAATGACCCTTTATAGGTGCACTCCATCCTGGGCCAAGAGCCAAACAATTCCTATATCTCATATTATATTCTGTTCCCCCATGCCTGTAATGCTTTCCCTTCTCATCTCCATTCCATACCTTCATTCAAGGCTCAGCTAATACCTTATATTTGGCAAGAAGCTTTTCTCAATGCTAGTATCTTCCCTTTGAGGTTACTTCCATGTTATCACATATTTATGTATATGTCTTCTGTGTACCTAGTTGTTTGTATGTTGTCTGTCCCATTAGAATATGAGCTAAAGGAGGGCAGGAAGAATGTCTTTCTTTGTATCCCCAGTGCTTAGCATAATGCCTGACACATAGTTAATGCTTAATAAATGACTTATAGTCCAGACATTGAAATTTTATTCCCAGATGCCATGTTTTGAATAGCTGTTCACTGTCCAAATCTGCCTTTCTCTTCTATATCCCTCATCTTCAGTAGATAGCAGTAATGAAAACATCTCCTGTTCCTATAAACAAATTTGGCGTTTTGCTTAGGACTTGCTAATCTTTATTAATTTTAGGTCCCTTCTGTCATTATCCTTTATCCTCACATGAATTAGTAGAAGTGAATAGTGGTTATCAGCCTTAACGAATCTCATGAGAGTTTCTAACATGTTCCCCATAATTGCTTTGGGATACAACATACAGCCCTATTGTCTTTGTCAAGTCAACCACCCCCTTTGTAGGGAGTCCCAGACCAGCATGATTTTTCTCTATTGTCTTTGTTCAGCACTAGGATCACCTTTTTATTGGTGGTACCTTTGAATCTATATCATTATTCCTCCATCCTCAGAGGGTCCAGTGTCCCATTCTGTAGGAAGAGCCTTAAACTTATGATCTCACTCCAAATATTCAGTGGTCCTTATTGTAATGGTCTTCACTCTCCATTTCTGGCTCACCATCCAGTCAACTCCACCTCCATACTTCCAGGCGCCCTCCTTCCCACTCCTCCCTTTCCTATTCACCTTTATGCTTTGTCTTTCCATATTAGAATGAAAGTTTCTCGTTAGTAGGAGCCATCTTGTTTTCTTATTTTTGTATCTGCACTGCCTAGCACAGTACCTGGCATATAGTAAACACTTAATAAATGCTCACTCACTCACACACTCTAATCTATCACTTATCTGTCTAACCTATCACGATCATCTATCTTCCTAACATATCTACCATACAGACTCCTGACGTAGGTTTGAATTTCCTCACTGCCTCTTCAGATGATTTTTTCCCTTTGTTTTCCCTTTGAAGCACTTCCATTCTTCAGAGAACTAAAGATTTTCTTAACTTGTAGAGAAGAAAGGCTTCCCTCCAGCCCATTCATACAAGGAGCTGTCACTTGGCACTGATCTATTGTACTTTGCGCAGGACTGTGTACTCCCCATCCTGGGAAAGTGTCAGAGTGGATTTGGGTATCAGAGGATCTGGATACAAATCAAAGCTTTGCCGTTGATTGGCTGGGTGACTCCCCTTTCCCTCACCCTGCTACTGAAATTTAGAGCCTCACTCCTCTGTTGCTTTTATTACTATCTCTTTTGACTTGCTATGCTGGCATTTGTTGATCTAAATTGTGTTTGCCATACTTCTTTTCTGCCCTGGGGGCTCTTGAGTGAGGAATTATTTAAAGCGGGCTTTCAAACCTTTTCTTTCTTCTCTTCCTTTAAAAAATTAAATTTTATTTTGTAAAATTAATAAGGATTTTTTTCTTTCTTCCACTGATCCTCTTCACCCACACTGGAACAGAAGAAAAGAAAAACTCTTGGAACAAATCTACATAGTCAAGCAAAACAGATTCTCATATTGACTATGCCCCAAAATGTGTCTTATTCTCCTTACTGATTCCATCACCTCTCTGTCAGATGAGTTACATTTGTCCTTGTTCATTGTTTGTCATTTGTTCTCGAAGAGGACCATGACATAAGGAAAGTGATGTTATGACTTGCAAGTGAATTGGATTTAAGTGAAGGAAGGCTATGAAAAGTCACCAGCCTTGTTTTCTCCTCCAGAGCCAACTGGGTCCAGTGGCAAGATCAGGATGACTGGAGATGCCCCTGGATGCAATGGGAGACCTTGGCGTTTTTAAGCGAAGGTCTTTCCCAGGTCTCAGTTTGACTGGTGGAATGGACCACTAAGTCATCATGATGAGGTAGGAAATGAGGCAAAGAATGGCCTCTTTTACCTGTTCAAACAATAAAAGACAAAATCAATCTGAAAGGGGAAGACCCTCAGGGATCATGGTTAGCCATTGTGTTGTTGAAAGTTCTTACGTCTTTTGAGTTATTTAATTTTTATAATGTTATCACAGTAGAAATTATTCTCTTGGTTCTGCTCACTTCACTTGGCATCAATTCATTCAAGTCTTCTCAGGTTTCTCTAAAACATTCATTTCATCCTTTCATACAGCATCATAGTATTCCATTCCTTTTATATACCATATTTCGTTCAGTCATTCTCCAGTGGATGGGCACCTCCTTAGTTTCCAGAGCTTTACAATAAAAAAAAGAACTGCTATAAGTATTTTTGTACATGTGAGTCCTTTTCTTTGATCTCCTTGGGATAGATGCTTACTAGTGGTATTCTGGAGACCTTTAAAAAAAGTCATACTTGTGATTTTGTTGGTATAAGGAACTCCCAGGTGAAGAAACCCCCTCCCTCAGTGCAGATTGGCACCTTCTGTGAAACCTCTAGTCTTGGAGAGTTGTTTGGAGACAATAGAAAGTTGAACGATTTGCCCAGGATCACATAGCCAGTATGTGTCAGAAGTGGGACCTTATGCAGAAGCTGGACATCTGTTACAGTGGGGGTACCTTTCATGTATGATTAAACTAAATGACCACTGAAATACCTTCCAACTCCCATATTCTGTGATTCTATGGCTTGAGCACAAATCTTTCTAAACAAAGACCAGATTTCTACCAATTATGGAACACTGTCTCTCCTGGCCTTTTACTATATCTGTAGGTATTGATATTGCTATCGATCTGCTTAAGTGTTCTATTTCCTCCTGCCCTCTGCCCCAATAGAATGTAAGTCCTTTAAGGGCTGAGGCTATTTTTTTGATTTTCTTTGCATACCCAGCACCTCTCACAGTGTCTTACACATAACAGTTGCTTAAAAAAATGCTTGTTGAATGAATGTTACTTGCTCAGCTGAAATTTGAGCTATAATTGGCTCCTTCCAAAACTGTAATATAAACAGAAGCACCCTCAGCTGTTGCTTAGGAGAAGGTTTTTGTGTCAAACTAAATCCCACTTCTAGCTTTTCTTCATGTCTTTCTCGTCTATATACTGATCAGACTTCAGGCACCTTACATTCTTCTACTGCTTCAGGAGGTCTTCAGTCTCTACTGGCTTCAGAAAGAAGTTTTATCTCTAGAAATACACATTTCTGGAGGTGATATACATGTGTGTGTATATCTGTATCTCTGTCTGTCTGTATCTCTGTGTCTGTCTGTCTGTCTGTCTGTCTATCTATCTATCTATCTATCTATCTATCTATCTATCTATCTATCTATCTATCTATCTATCTATCTAGGTTCACAGAATTTCAGAGTTGGAAGGCATCTTATAGCTTAACTTCTACCTGAACCAGGTTAGGGATAAGACCAGTGACTTAGAAGGTATAGGGAACTCACTAGTGAGCAATGTACTGTACCGAAGCAGATTATAGCTCTTTAAGGTTTACAAAGTACCTTACAAGTATTACCTAGCTAACGTTTATATAGAGCTTATTATGTGCCAGGCACTGTGCTCTGCATTTTGCAATTATTATCTTGTTTGATCTTCACAATAACTCTGGGAGGTAGGTGTCATTATTATCCCCATTTTACAGAAGAGGAAACTGAGGCAGACAGGAGTTAAGGAATTTACCCAGGGTCATGTAACTAGTTAAGTGTCTGACATTGGATTTGAACTCGAGTCTTTCTGACCCAGGCCAGTGTTTTATCCACTGCTCAGGATGGAGACAGATAAAGGGATGTGTCCAGGGTCATAAGCCGGTATGTGACTTGAACCCAGGCTATCCTGTTTCTGGAGCAGACACTCTGTGATGTACAGCACTTGACCTCTCAACTCAAGTAGGAGCTCCTAGAACATGTCTGACAAAGCCATCCAGTCCTGGTTTGAAGATGCCCTTCAACGCCAAGCTCAAATGCCGCCTTCTCAATTCCATTAATTTTTATTAGGAACTGACTCGGTTTAAATCTTTGGGCTTAGTACTGGAGAAATTAAGAGAAAAAGAAAACAATGCCTCCCTGCTTTTTTTTTTCTGGAACGGTCCTCTCTTTTTCTCATAATAAGATGTAACTTGATGGCTTGCTCATCTGTGAAAGATATATAATTAGTAGATTCCTGCTAAAGCCCAAGGCCAACAGATACTGGCCTCAACTATCATCTGTGAGAAGATTTTATGTTGAAATCTAACATCTAGACTATTTCCATCTCCCCCACCTCTTTCTTCTCACCTTTCCCTGATGAAAACTTCTATTATTGCTTTTCCTCTTTGCTGTTTCAGCATCTTTTCTCCCCACTCTCTTGAGTGGGCTTTATCTGTATAGTTTTCCATTTTTTTTTGGCAGAGGTGGGGAGTATATGGGGGAAGGGACTTTCTTTGCCTTTCCCCCCTCACTATATTATATTATTTGCTTTTTTGGTACCCAGAGTATTCTGCAGATATGAACCCTATTCTGCTCCAGGTTTGAGGCTTGTTGTGGGTGTGGAGCAGCATTCACTCAAAGACATAGCTCATAAGATTCTTCTGATGTATTTCTTTTATTAACCAACCAGAACCAATTAATTTAAAGCAATAGATACTTAATATAGCAATGTAGCAAGTAAGAAGAAAAATTTTCGCCATGCAGGTTACCACCCCCCCCCACCCCGGCCTGGATAGATTCTTTCACTGGTTACCCTACCAGTGGTGGCACAAGGAACTCTGGTGGGGAATATGTGTGATTGGGGAACACATATGGTGGGGTACATGAGTAGGCAACACGTGTGCCAAGGAACACATATCTAAGGTAACTAAGACCTCTGACACTATAGAACCATCAATATTTTTTGGTGATGTTACTGCGTGAATTGCTTCCTCCTCTGAACTGGAGTTTTCTGCTAGTCTGTCATCTCTGTGATGTCCTTCCTTATGGATGTTTCCAGGGCTAGCTCTGCCCTCTATTAGTATCTCTGCTGCTGCTGCCGCTTTACTCTGCAATTAACTGCTGCTCTTGGGCAACTAGTATCTAGCTTGGGGTGAGGAAGAGGAAGAGGCTGCCTATCTTTAGCTTGATAGCTACAGGGGCTATTTTCAGTTCTTTTAAATCCCTACCCTACTGCAGTCAACTAACTAGAGAAATCTTTAGGCATTTTAAATCTGTCTCTTGAATTGAACTCTTCTCAGGCTCCCAGCCTCAGTTTTCTATCTGATGTGGGGTTAGAGCATTCCTTTTAACACCTGTCATGCGTAGTTTGTATGTCCTTTCATGGCACTCTAAGGTTTCTTTTTAGAAAAACCACAAAGGTTCTGTGTGAAGCTAAGGCAACTAGGTACTTTTCATTTTCTACATATCCTTTGTTTCTGTGAAAATCAACTTGGAGCAAAACCAAAAGGTGCAGTTGGAGCCGGCAACTTCCCTCCTAATCCCTTTACTTAACATTCATGCCTTTATTATGCATTTCTGCCAGCCACAAATTCACTGTTTTTCCTAAGCTCAACTGCATGTGATTAAAAATTAAGGATAACTGCCAAAGCCCTCATGCAAACTAAAGTTGTTTCTAGCTGTTGTCTATGAGAATCAGAAATATGTTTTCCCAATCCTAGTTTTATTCTTTCTAACAAGTACCTGAGGCCAGATTTGAACTCAGAAAGATGAATCTTCCTGATTTCAGGCCTGGCACTCTACCCACTGTGTCACCTAGTTGCCCAGAGTCAGGAAGACCTGCTTTCAAATTCAGCTTCAGACACTTACTAGCTATGTGACTCTGGGCAAGTCACTTAACTCTGTTTGCCTCAGTTCCCCCATCTGTAAAATGAGCTGGAGAAGGAAATGGCAAACTACTCCAGTATTTCTGCCAAGAAAACCCCAAATGTGGTCAGGAAGAATTGGACATGATTGAAACAACTGAACAACAAAAAACTTTTCACCTACCTGACCGTATTCTCCAGAAGGGAAGGGATCATCTAATCCCTGTATCTTCCCCAGTGTCTAGCACAATGCTCTGCTCACAGTGGGTACTTTTAATAAGGTGGCAGGCAGATGTAGAAAGACCCAAGAGGGTTTTGGATAGGGGGTTTACAGGAACAGACTCCTTCCGAAATGGATTTGCTTTGCCATGGTGCCACGGACTGAAACACATACACAAAGGAAAGGAGCAAGGGCTTCTGGAGAAGAGTAGAGGTTCCTGGGAGAAAGAACCAGAAGGAGGAAGAAGCATCCTAGAGATAGAAGTAATGAAAGACAAAGCTGAAGGACAGAGTCAGAAGTGCTTGAAGCAAGCAGAGAGGAACTGCAGAGTGAGAACTCAAGTTCTCAAGAGACAGGACAAAGCTGTTATAAGAGCCGTAGGAAAGATAGTAGCAAAGGCCTTGGTGCTGAGATAAAGGCTGTCTACACTGGCCTTGAGACCCACAACAGGACTGTGCATCCAGGACTTGATCTTTTCATGGTGTGAGGTTTTTTCCCCCAGAACTGTATTATGTGCTATTAGGGAAGGAGCTAGGGCAGGGGTGGGGAACCTGTGGTCTTCAAGTATGGCCCTTTAACTGGACAAATGTATTCTATGAAGTTTGCATTCAGTCAAAGGGCTGCGCTTGAGGACCTGGAAGGTCACATGTGGCTTTGGGGCAGCAGGTTCCCTACCCCTGCCTAGCAAAACTGGCTGACTTGTTCTGTCAATGACTATCTTCCATTTTCATGTCTTTGTACAGACTACCACTTTTGGAATGCCCTCCCTTTTTACCTCTACATCTTTGAACAGCTAGCTCTCTTCAAGGTTCAGCTCAGACGTCACTCCCTTCGAGACTTTTCCTGATTTTTCCAGTCCTTCTTAATTACTGTACATTTTGGAGGCATATACCCTGTATTTACTGACCTGTGAATGTGCTATCTTCCCCATGAGAATATAAGGTCTTTGAGGACAGGGACCATTTTTCATTTTTCTTTGTATTCCCAGCACCTAATCAATGCCTGGCACAAAGTAGGTGCTTAATAAATGCTTGTCTATTGATTGAAATCCTTGACTACACCAGACACAGGCATCAGTCACCTCTATATTTGAAGTGGGAAGGCTATGAACCAGAGTACAGGACCTGGGAGTCAAGTCATCACCTTCATGTCCCAGAATTAGCTTAAGCCTTCAAGCCTGGTACCTGGTGGTCCAGGGAGACCTCTTAGGGGAAAGAAAGATTCTTCCTGTCCTGTACATTTCCTGGAAATGAATAAGTGTAGGGTATATCAGGTGACAGGGATTTTGCTGAGGGACAAGAAAGGAGCTAGCCAGATCAAGCCTGGAGGTAAAACTTTCATATGTCTACAGCATATGAACTTATGATGTGACAAATTATACCTGTACTCTTTGTCTAGCTCATTGGACAATCTGTCCTCTGACTCAGGTGTGCTGAAACCTGGACCTTCCTTCTAATGAGATACCCTCTCAGACTTTGCTTTAAATTTCTGGTCTTGATTGTACTTGTGTCTGATACCACCACCTCTCTCAGATTTTTTCTCATTCTTAGACACATTGGGAAGGGCCATTGTCACTGTCTTTGGTATCAACCTCAGCAGTTAGCAATCGGCCTAAAATAGTTTCATTAAAAAAATTTTTTTTAGCCTTTTTTATTTTTAGTTTACAACACTCTGTTCCACAAGTTTTTGAGTTCAGGAAATTTCAATAACTTTTTAAAAAGATTGGCATTATTATTATTATTATTATTTTGCTTTTTAATAGGTGGGGGAAGGGAGGGAGAGAGAGAATTTGGAACTCAGTTTTTTAAAAGAATGTAAAAAAATAAATAATATACTTAAAATTAAAATAAAATTTTTAAAATGGGTGTTAGCTACTTTTGTGGTTGTTGTTCAGTCATGTCCAACTCTTCATGATTCCATGGACCATACCGTACATAGGGTTTTCTTGGCAAAGATACTGGAGTGACTTGCCATTTCTTTCTTTCGCATATTAAAGTTAACAGAGGTTAGGTGATTTGCCCAGGGTCTCACAGCTAGTGTCTGAGGTCAAATGTGAACTCAGGTCTTCCTGACTCCAGGCCCAGCACTCAATCCAATGAACCATCTAGCTGCTTGTTAGCTCATTTGAGCAGGACCAATTCAGCCCTTGCTTATTAGTACTTTGGTACACTGATTTGCAAATAATCCTAGCTCCATGAATGGGGTTCTAGTATATGTATTGCATTCTCTCATGTCACACTGGGAGGCTAACATAAACGTGAAGTTATTTAACTTTAGTCTCACGGGATCATCGATTTAGACATGGGAGGGGCCTTAGATGCTACCCAATTCCATCCCCTCATTTCACACAGAAATAAGGCTTATCTTTATTGTGTAAGTTTCAAAATACTATTAATCACATAGCCTTGAGTGTGAAATTGGGTTACAGAATTCAAGTGCCTGACCTAGTTTATAATCTTAGTCCTTTCTGGTTGGTTTAGCCATGCTCAAAAGCGGCATAAATAGGCTAAATAAAATACAAACTGAGTTCTCGTTAGAAGCCATGAAATGTTTATTGCTGTTCTCCTGAGTACCTTGTTTTCTGACTTTTCCATTGAACTCTGCCTTTTCCTTGCTGCTAAGACAGTTTCTTGTCTTCCCTGTTCTGGGAGATTAAATCACTCCCTCCATCCTTTCTGGAAGTTGTAACCAGGCGGAAGGTGTGACCCACTTTCCTGGAGCTCAGTCAGCCTAGGGAACATCTGCTGCTACGTGGCTGGCCTGGGATCTTTTGATAATTACATTTCTGTGGAAATGCTGCTTTCTTAGAGGTGACCAATGTATGCACACATGGGAATGACCCATTTGATGTTCCTCTGTATATGCCTGTATGTTTTTACCCAATTAAAGACCAGAGTTATTCTGCCATTGAGTACTTGAGGTAGAACTGTAATTAAAAATGTTTATGCCTGGGGGAAGTAGCACAAAAGGCAAGTTTAGTTGAGGAATGGGTTGGCCAGGCAGTGCCTTGTGGTAGGAACATGGAGATCCTGGGGCATTGGTATTGGGGGTAAGGGGAACATAGTCACAGGAGGGAGGAGTTCACCTTAGCACACCAAAGGATTGCACATGCTGTTAGCACCCTTTAAACTAGGTGTCCTGGGGGGCAAAAGTTGGGTTGCCCCATCTTAGTTATCACTCTTACTCAGTGGTTCTTAATCTATAGTCCACAAACTGATTTTTAAAAAATTAATAACTATTTCAATATAAGTGGTTTCCCTTGTATTCTTACGCATCTTATTTTATATATTTTAAAAGATTATTCTGAGGAGTCCATGGGCATCACCAGATCGACAAAAGGTCCATGACACAAGCCCTCTTCTAAATTTATGTGCGGAGAGCCCTTCCCCCCACCCCAGAGTGGGAACCTGGTAAAGAAGGTTTAGAAAAGGTAAATCTTTCTTACTTGTGTTAAGGAGAGTCCTGACCTTTTGCTCTTCTTCAGAGTCTTTAATTTGCTTTTCCATCACCATCTTATCCTCTTCTATACATGTCTCAGATGTCCTAATGTATTCTAGGTAGTCAATCTCACGTTGGGCTCTTTCCACTCTTCCCCCCAAGTGATCCACTTGACTCTTATATTCAGTCTTATAAAGGTGGCATCTCTCCAGGTCCGCAGAGACCTTCTTAGAGAATTCCTGGAATTCTTGAATGTATGCCCTGGTATCTTGGCGACATTTTTCCAGCCCTTGCTTAAGTCAGAAAACAAATACTGATTTCAGACTTTATTTCCTAATGTATAGTTACTAGCAAATGGAAAAAAGCAAAATGGAATTATTTTATGTATTTCTTTTTCTCTTTCTCTTTTCTTCTCTGTCTCTTATTTAATTGCTCACTTAAGGGATCTCTGTCTCTCTCTGTCTTTCTTTGTCTCTCTGTCTCTCTTTGTCTCTCTGTCTCTCTTTGTCTCTCTGTCTCTCTCTCTTTGTCTCTTTGTCTCTCTCTCTGTCTCTCTTTGTCTCTCTGTCTCTCTTTGTCTCTCTCTCTCTCCTCTCTGTTTCCCTCTCTCTTTCCTTTCTTTCCTTTCCTTTCCTTCCTTTCCTTTCCCAGTAGAGCGAAAACATGTAGAATGAAATGGTTTTATTTGCTGAGTGACTTTGACCTTTCCTTCCATACAGTGGTTCCAGGTTATGGGGAAATGTCCAGAGTGACTTTTTTGGGGTATTCTTCCATATTTTATGCTTATCTTTCTGAAACAATTTTGTAGCCCTGAGAATAGCAAACTACTGACATATATGTAGGTAGTTGTGAAATTTTATTTTGAGAAGAACTTGGAGAGATTTAGGTGCCTGTAATCAAGGTGGGATTACTTGAGGGGCAGTTGTGACATTGCCAAGTGTCCATGACTACAATGCATGTGTTTAAGGAGGTAGGATGGACTGGAGGGGCTCTGGCAACAGAAGCAGCAGCAATGATCTCTTGCCTCTTACAAATTTAGTTTTGTGGCTTTGGAATCACAGTAATTTGGCTACCCTGTTTAAGGGCAGTATTTTGACCAGGACTGTAAACAAAAAATGTGATATTACTTTGGAATCTATAATTTCTCCAAAAATGATAGCAAATAACCATTAGGTGTAAGATAGGCTTTGACAGAAAAAACAAAAATCGATCAGAACTTAGTGTACTAAAAACAGGGTCACATCCTTTCTTTTATTCTTACTTAACTGCTTTTGATATAAACTATGGACTACTTGATTTTAAAAATTGGGTTCAGCTTGACAGCAAAAAAAAAAAAAAAACCAACAACAACAACCCAGAAATAAGTTTCTAACTTATTTTTCTTCATTAATTTTGGTGCCGATCTAACAAATTGCTGGAAGAAACTGTCAGTTTAAGAGTGTTGCATGATTAAAAATGATATTAAGTTTCTAGCTCTACATTATTTTAGGCAAAATATTATGGTTGAGAGTGAGCTAGGTTTGAAATCAGGAAGATAGGAGTTCAAGCTTGTCTTTGACACTTTACTAGCAGGATGAGCCCATGTAAGTTACAGTGCCCCAGCAGATTCTCTGAGACCGTAAATTGCACATCATTTAACTCTTAGAAGGGGTTTCTAACTGGAATTCCCTGTACCAATAAAACCAAAGATCTGGATAAAAAATAAATATAATAAATAAATACATACAGAGGGACTGATACTCCTTATACCAGGCCGGCCAGAAACTCATTTGTAACATACACTCTTGGAAAGTTGCTGGGATACTGAGAATTTAAATGATTTGCCCAGTACGTGTTAGGAGGGCCTCAATCCATGTCCTCCAGAGTTCAAGGCTACGTCTCTTCATTGCTCCACATAGCTTTTATCTTTCTTTCCTCCTCTCTCTCTCCCTCCACACATACTCACAAATATATATTCTCTTAAACATTAGCACCTAGCTTTTCTGAAACACGCTTCATCGTCAAGACGGTCACAGTAAGAACAGGAGAAAAGTAAGGGATGTGTTTTTTTTTAAATACAAGTGAAAATGCAGAAGTTTGCAAAGCAAGAACACATTTCTATGGCCATTCCAATAAACCTACCTCTAAGATCTGAAAGCGTCGGAAGATGTATTGGACCATTTCTGGGTCCTGGGCATCTTGTGGTTGAAGAAGAAAATTCATAAGGCAGAGAATTAAGAAGGGTCTGGCTTGAGCTGTCATGATGCCACCAAATCACTGGGGGAAGGGGGTGGAATGGGAAACAGAGGAATCAAATGATCACCCAAGAAACTTTGGGGAAGTTGTGGTCGAATGACGCTGTGACTTGAAAGTACAGCATAAAGACTTGGAGTCTGTGGGGGGCACAACAATTGGAGTTGGTTACTGTGGCAGCAAGCCTTTGGAAAACAGAGCGAAGAACGCTTGTTTGCTCCAACCAGCGGGCTTTCTAGTGATCAAAACCAGCTGTCGATGCATGAACTGGTCATGTGAGAAGTTCCAGGCATCAGTGTTTTCACTGCCATAGGATGTTACACAATGCCTCCCTGGGGATGTTGGTGGGGGGTGGGGCGGGAGACTTGGGATTTACTATCATGAGCATTGAGTGGAGGGGTTGGGGGGCAGAGAATTGTCACCTGCCAATGCCTGGGACCACTTCAAGCTCCATTGTGGGGGGACTTTTTTCTTTCTTGAATTTCTCCTAAGTTTATTTCTAGTTCACTGAGAAATTTTCCTTTATGCTTTCTAAAGTTGAATGATTGGCCTGAAACGAACTTCTGTTTTCTCAGGCCCTGGGAAAGATAAAGCTCTTACAGAACTTTACTGGGAGACCACACCCGTTGTCCAGATGTCCAGATTCCCTCTGCAGTTTTAAAGGCACAGGAAGCAGTAATGAAAATGCATGTCACCACAGACCTGTGCTGTACTAAGGGCTACTACACTCCTATTAGTTCAAGGTTCCACCCAGAAACTTGAGACATTCTCTCTCAAAGGCAGCCCATGTCACTGGCACCACCTTCCCACTATAAGCTCACTTGCTACAACCAATGTAGCAAAAGGAAACCTTAGTGGTTCAGTGGTCAGAGCACTGAACTTTGGACTAGGAAGACCTAGGTTTCAAGTCCTAGTTCTGTGATTTTATATGTCAGTCTCTCTCCCCCCTGCTCTCTCTCTCCCCCCTGCTCTCTCTCTCCCCCCTGCTCTCTCTCTCCCC
>CM053623.1:414727985-414744990 GCA_028646595.1 Phalanger gymnotis
GCTAGCATTTATATAGTGCCTACTCTGTGCCGAGCACTTTATGAATAGCTCACTTGGTCCTTATAACAATCCTGGCCGTTAGGGGCTATCATTATTATTTTATGTTATTTTACAGATATTTAGGACGCATTTACAAATACAAGTAAGTAAGGCAGTCTCTGCCCTCAAGGAGCTTATCTTTTGGTGGGAGAAGCTAACAGGGAGCTGGGAGAGGTGGGGTATGCATGAGACAGCATGGGGTGAGACATGGCCACCAAGTGGCACAGAGGCCTGGGTCAAGGTGAAATCAGGCAAAAGCTCACGTATCTATCAGACCCTGACTTCCTAGGGATGAAGTCCAAGATTTTGGTGGGAGGGAGGTAAGGATGATGGGCTGCTTTGGGGAAGAATGCAGTGATTCTTCTCCAGTGTTAGGTGGTAGCCCATGGGGAATCACAATGGGGACAGGTGCACTAACGATGGCTCTTGAGGCAGCTTTTATTGCTGCAACTAGATAGCTAGGATGCCTGGGCCAGAGTGCTCGTCCTGCAGTCAGGAAGGTATGTGTGCAAATCTTCAGATACTTCTTAGACTGTGTGACTCTGGGCATAGTCTCAGTTTCCTCAATCTGTAAAATGGGAGTAATGATAGCATCTACTTCACATTTGTTATGTTACCAATAATGGAATTAGAGTATGTTTTTTTTGGTGACTTTTATTTCATAGTGCTAGATTTTTGCTTTTCAAAAATATTTTATTTGTTTGCAACTCTACGAGCAATGAATGTTTGTAGCTGTTCCGCCAAGATATGGACAATGAATTTAATTGTCTTTAAATTTTTTTTTTGTTGCCATTTTGGTAAGTGTAGAAGGTGGCTCCTGAGAATTGTTACAATTAGTGTCTCTAACTATTAAAGAGGCGGAGTAATTTTTTGAATACTATCTAATGAGTAAACATATCTGAAGTACTTCTTAAACCTTAAAGTGCTATATAAACACCACTAGCATCATTGTTTCCAATTTGTATTTCATTGCTGTCCCTTAACTCTTTATCCCTCAGTGGGGATGGGGAACCTGTGGCCCCAAGCCACATGACCCTCTAGGTCCTCAGGAACTCAAAGATTCAGTCAAAGAGCTGCACTTGAGGACCTAGACATGTGGCCTTGAGGCTGCAGGTTCCCCACACCTGCCTTGGGGACTGTAAGTTGATATTGTAAAATTTTAACAGTTCATTATATATGTTAGACGTCAAATTTTTATCTAATATAATCTGACAACATTTTGCACCAATTGGTTCCTTTGTTTTTATTTCTATTTTTGATTGTACAGATTTTATTTTAATGTAATCAAACGTATCTATTTTATGCCTAGTGTTTCCTTCTGTTTAGTAGAAGCAGAATCACTGGCAACTCTGTAATTAAGAAAAGTGTTATTCTAGCTTCTTCCAATTTCATAAATGCTCCCTCCCCCTTTTTTGTTAATTCTTCAGTCTATTATCCATCTGGAATTCACTATGGTATCTGGTGAGTAACCAGCAAATATTTTCCCTCAATCTGTCATTTTTCTTTTCATCTTAGTTAAAATGCATTCTCATGTAAATTTCTATAATGAAACCAACCCCATCTACTTCATTGCCTATAATTTCTTTTATTTTTCCCAAAGAAAAAAGTTGTCTGAGATTGCAGAGTGCCTAGCAAATTGTAGGCGTTTAATAAAGGCTTTTTGAATTGAAGTATGGAATAAACTACCTCCCTCCCATCTCTAGTTTAGTGTTTATTTGTTTTGTGTTTTATTCTGCTTGGATGAGACCAAGTCCTGCTCTCTAGAACCATTTCCCATCGTATTTGCTAATCAGTTTTCCTAAGCACATTTGTTAAGCAATTATTCTTTATATTTTTAATAGGTTTAACAAACTCTAATCTAGTATTTGTATTTGATTGCATATCTGGTATCTTTATTTTGTTCCATTGACTCTTTCTTTATTTTTTTATTTTTGCCTATTATCTAATAGGTTTTTAAAAAATGATAACTGCTTTGCATTATGTTTAAAGTCTAGGAATGCAATTCTACCCTCATTATGCGTGTGTGTGTGTGTGTGTGTGTGTGTATATTTCTTCTACATGTCCCTTAATATTCTTGGCTATTTTTCCATATAATAATAGCCATCATTTATGTAGTGCTTTACAAGTATCATCTCATCTTATCCTCCTGACAACTCCGGGAGGAAAGTGTTACTGTTATCCTACAGGAAACTGAGGCAAACAGAGGTTAGGTTTTATCTATGTAGGTTCCACCTAGGTCATCAAGCAATCATATCCATTTCATTAAGATTTCATCCAGTTACATGAAGGAGTCTCTTGGTATTTTGATTATCATAGTAAGTTAACTTTGGGTAATATTGTCATTTAATAACATGATTTGACCCATCCTGGAACGTTGAATGTCTCTCTAGTTATTTTTTTATTACTCTTAATGTTTCGTTGATACATTTGTTTATCACAGTAATTTTCCAATTTTCCCTGTCGTCTTCCTTTAACAAAGAAAAAAATTAAGTCAAATTGACCAATAAAACATGTGACACTGTAGACAACTTTTGCTTCAATAGTCCCCCTCCTTTTTTCTAAAAGGAAGAAAGTGTTTCATCTGTTTTCTAGGCCAATGATGGGTCATTGCCATTTATCTGAATTCATCTTTCTTTCAGTGCTGTTTTCATTTATATTATCACAGTAACTGTGCGTATTATTCTCCTGGTTCTGCTTTCTATGTACTGCTTCAGTCCATGGAAGTCTACATGGATTGTATAAACTCCTCATGTTTATTTCCCAGTAGATGGGCAACTGCTTTGTTTCCAGTTTCTTTTTTTTTTCTAACACAAAAATCCTACGATACATATTTTGGTATGTGTGGGTTTTTCTTTCACATGTTGGATCTCCCCGAGGTATATATTCAATACTAAGAGTGTTGGGTCAAATGGCAAGAATGGTTTAATGACTTTTCTCGTGTCATTTCAAATTGTTTTCTAGAATGGTTGGATCATGACTTCACCAACAATCCACTCATATGCCTATCTTCCCATAGCCTTGGCAAATTGACTCTTTCTTTTATCTTTTTCTTACCAATTTACTAGGTATAAGGTGAAATCTGGGAGTTATTTTTGCATTTCTCTATTATCTATTTAGATGAACTTTTCAAATATTTATAGTTTGCATTCTTTTTTTGAAAGCCGTTTATTGATATTCTTTGATCATTTAACTGTTGGTGAATCATTCTTGGTTTAATATATTTGTGTCAAATCTCTATGTATCTAGTATATCTGACTTTGTCCAATTATTAGGGTCTTTATTCATTCTGGGCATTATTGTTTTGTAGTTGTTCTTATAAAGGTTATGCGTAATATGATAATTTTTTGCAAATATTATAGGACACTACCATAGGACCATGTATTTAGAGTCGAAAGGGATCTTAGATTTCAGGTACTGATTAGTTTAAATAGCCTTTGAGGTCCCTTCACTCTGATATTCTATGATTACACGGGGAAGATTTTTACCAATTTACAATTCCACCAGCATATAAATGCACCTGTTTCTACACAGTTCCATGAGCATTGAGTTTTGCTGGTTTTATTTATTTTTGATGATTTGGTAGATGTGAGGTAGCATCTCAGAACTGTTTTAATTTGCATTTCTTTGATTACCAACACTGAACATTTCACAAGTGATTTTTTTTATAATTTGTGTATGATTTTTAAAATAAACTATCTGTCCATATCTTTTGATCATTTATTCATTAGGAAATTCATTTTTGTTTCTTTTAAATATGCTTTTGTCTGTTATATTTGGTGGAAATGTTTCCCCTCAATCTGTTACTTTTCTTTCTATCTCAGTTGTAAAGCATTCTCATATACATTTTTTGTGATGAAACCAACTCCAGCTATCTCATTGCCTATAATTTCTTTTATTTTTCACAATGGAAAAAGCTGTCTGTCCCCCAAAGTTGAGACAAAATTACTATTCTCATTTCTTTTTAATGCTTCTTTCTATATTTACATTTGTGTTCCAGATGAACTTTATTATAGTATCTAGCATGAGATGACAATGTATATCTGTTTTTTTTTTTGCCATAGTATTGTTGCAATTTCACAATGATATTTATTAGATTACGATTCTTTTCTTGAGGTTATTTTTCCCCATAAGTTCATCAAACTCGTCCGATACTCCATGAAGATGTGAAGGTGACCTTGTATTCTTTAAGACTTGTGCTGATGGAATATACACATTGTATTGACCTGGAAAAGTTTCAATTTTTAAAGGCCCAGTGATGGATTATATGCTTCTTCTCTAAAGACTAGACTCTTTAAGTCCACACGACTTATCATCAGGAGGGTGATACCTTTTTCTCTTTCTGGTCCCTTTCAGGAGAGGATTCCCAAAGGATTTGTCATTGGCCCTTTCCTTCCTTCTCTCTCCCTTCTCCCTTAGCAATCTCATTCAGCACTATAGTTTTAATAGCAATATGATGAATGTGTGAATTATTGGATACAGAGGATTAATCCATAGACTGAGCCAAAGGAAAGTTAGGCCAAAACATGAGACAAGCTCTTCTGCATTCAGGAAAACTTTTTTTTTTAACAGCAATTCTTTTTCAAAGAATCTCATAATTTTGTTTAGAATTTGTTACAGTTTTATTTACATATAAACCAATCTTCTACATAAAATGAAATATTATAGTATGTATATTTGCAACAGAAAACAACCAGGTTGGTTTTTTTTGGTGCAAAATTTCTCAAAAATGTGGTGTCTTTGATAATAATGATATTCATATTTTTTTTCATTAAGGATCTAATAAGGGAGATAGAGAAGGAGCGTGAAGAGAAAGCAGAATTTCCAATATTGATTTCTTTGGCATAGTGAAGATATTATCCTAAAACAGGGGACCATAGCAGATGGGTCAATCATGTAAGTAGCCTGAGTGCTAAACTGATAATCCCAAGATATTTTTTTTAAAAATGAGAAGAAGGGCAGTTAGGTAGCATGGTGGATAGAGTACTGATCCTGGGGTCAGGAGGATCTGAGTTCAAATTTGACCTCAAGACACTTGATACTTTCTAGCTGTGTGGCTCTGGGTGAGTCACTTAACCTCGATTGCCTCACCAAAAAATAAATTTAAAAAAATTAGTGGAAAGACTTCAGGCCATTGGATTAGTCATCTGTGATGATTTTATGGAAAGCTAGGGAGAAAAATTACATAAGATGTAGGTTATGATCTGCCTCGGTTAGGGACTGGCTTGGTTAGGGAGTGTCAAATGAAGTCACTGATCCATCCAAATATTAAAGCAAAGAATCCATGTTCTTGATCTGTCTTCCAAGCCTGTTACTTCATCTGTCAGTGCCTTTCATTATTTTTGGAGTCCTCTGACATTCTGATTTTGTTTTTCAATTTTATTCTCATTACTCATTGGTCTTTGTACAGCTATATTTATTCTGCTTTTTCCTTCTTTCATTGGTAATCCAAATTCTTTGCTGCTTGCATTTTTGCAAGTTGTTCCTTTATCTCTTTTATTTTTTGGGAGGAGGAGAGGAAAGGAGGGGAGAGAAGAGTGTTGTATGGTTTGAAATATAATTTTCCTTTAACTTAAAGCATTCATTATGCAATTAGTTTTATTTTTGGCATTTCTTGAATCACTTCTAGTATTGACCGTATAGCAATTTTGTGCCTTGCTTTTTCTATATGGCAGGATTTCTTTATCATTTTTTTGGGTGGGAGTTTCTTTAACTCTTGGATTTTTTTGGTTTTGTTTTTCCCTCTGTATTGTTTCTATGGATTTTAAAGTCCTTTGGTCAATGTTTTACTTGAGTGACCCTGGGTTTCAGATTGCTGCAGTACCTGTGCTTGCTACGGATTGGCCAGCATCTAGCATGTTGCTCTGTCCTCATTGGAAGGGGATGGAATCTCACAAATTCGCTGCTTGGTCCCAAAGCTCCTTTATCTTTTGGGAGCTCAGAGTGCTTAGTGTTGGACATCGAGTCAGGAAGACCTAGGTGCCAATCTTGTCCTTTTGTCACCATGAGAACTTTACTGAAGTTAAGAGTCTTGGTTTCCTTACCTATAAAATGGGAATAACATGTCTCAAATACCTATATCATAGAGTTGTGAGGCTTATTAGTCGGCCACTCATCTGGCATTGACGAACCATTTCCTCTATCCCAGGCACTGTGCTAAACGCCGGAGATACAAAGAAAGGTAAAAATAGTCCATAGTCTCAAAGAGCTCATAGTCAGATGGAAGAGACAACATGAAAGCAATTATGTATAAATAAGATAAATTGGGGGTAATCTTAAAAGGAAGGCAATAAGATTGAGGAGGACTGGGAAAGACTTTTTGAAGAAGGTGAGGCTTCAACTGAGATTTGAAGAGAACTAAGGAAACTTGGAGATGAGAAAGGAGAGCATTCTAGGCAGCTGGGACAGCTGGTGAAAAGCTCAGAGTCATGAAGGATGTGCTTGAGGAACAGCAAGGAGGCCAGTGTTGCTGGATCACAGGTTTGGAGAAGATAATATATTTTATTTTATATGTAACATATTATATGTAATTTTATTTTATTCTGAATTTAATAAAACAAGCATTTCCATGATAATAGGATAGAAATGCAAATGATTACACATGAAATTACAAAACTATTATGCACAACTTGCTATTTAAAAAAAATATATATATATAATAAAGTTATCATGTAACTTTTTTCTACTTTTTCTTCCCTCCCCCCAGATGGCTACCATTGTCTAATGGTAAGAAATATGTGTGGATATGTACACATGTGTGTATATATATGTGCGTATATGTACACATACGTGTGTATATATGCATATATATGTGTAAAAACGTTCTATATATCTATCAATTCTTTCTCTCTATGCACATAGCATCTTCTCTCATATGTCCTTTGTAGTTAATGTGGGTATTTATAATAGTTAAAATGACTTAGTCGCTCAAAGCTGTTCCTAAAACAATATTGCTATTACTGTATACAACATTCTTTTAGTTCTGCTCATTTGTGTTTTCACCATTTCATGTAAGTCTATCCATGTTTTTCTAAGGTCATTGAGTTCATCATTTCTTATAGCACAGTAGTATTCCGTCGCAATCATATACCACAACTTTTTCAGCCATTCTTCAACTGATGGGCATCCTTGCAATTTCCGGTTCTTTGCCACCACAAAGCTTGCAAAGAGAGCTGCTATAAATATTTTAGAATATATAGGTTCTTTTCCTTTTTCCCCTAATCATCTTTGGAAATAGACCGAGCAGTGGTATTGCATCTTCAAAAGGTATAGACAGTTTAATAACTCTTTGGGCTTAATTCCAGATTGTTCTCCAAGATGGCTGGATCCTTTGTAGCTTTCTCCTTCAATCATTTTAGCCAATCTGATAATCGTAAAACAGTATCTCAAGGTTGTTTTAATTTGCATTTCTCTAATCAATAATGATTTAGAGCATTTTTCATGTGACTATAAATTGTTTTGATTTCTTCATTGGAAAACTGCCTGTTCATAACCTTTGACCATCTATCAGTGTGAGGAATGATTCGTATTCTTATTGATTTGACAAAGTCCTTTACATATTTGAGATATGAGACTTTTATCTGAGAAACTGTCTATAATCTGCTCTTCCCCCACCCCCCACCAATTTTCTACTTTTCTTCTGATTTTGGCTATATTCGTTTTATTTGTACAAAATCTTTTATATTTAATGTAATCAAAATTATTCATTTTACACGTCACGCTGTTCTCTATCTCTTGTTTATTCATAAAGTATTTGCCTATTCATAAGTCTAATAGGTAATATGTTCTATATTTTCAAATTTGCTTGTAATATCTCTCTTTATATCTAGATCATATATCCATTTTGACCTTTTCTTGGTAAATAGTATCAGATATTGTCCAATTTCTGCCATACTGCTTTCAAGCTTTCTCAACAGTTTTTTTAACCGAACTGCTGAAATCTTATCCCCTAAACTTAAATCTTTACACTTGTCAAACACTAGGTTAGTATAGTCATTTGCTGCTATGAATTGTATATCTATTTTGTTCCACTGACCTACCTTTCTTTTTCTTAGTACCAGAGAGTTTTGATAATTACTGCCTTATAGTATAGTTTAAGATCTTGTACTGCTAAACCTCTTTCCTTCATGTTTTTCATTAGTTCATTTGATGTTCTTGACCTTTTGTTCTTTCAAATGAATTTTATTATTTTTTCTCGGTAAAATAATTTTTTGATAATTTAATTGGGATGGCATTGAATATATAAATTAGTTTAGGTAGAATTGTCATTTTTATTACATTGGCCCTGCCTGCTCGTGAACAATTAATATTTCTCCAATTATTTAAATTTTATTTCTTTTGTATAAAAAGTTTTTTTAAAATGATTTTGTTCACATAGTTCCTGGGTTTGTTTTGATAGGCATAATCACAGATATTTTGTATTATCTAGAGTTATTTCAAATTGGGTGTCTCTTATTACCTTTTCTTGTAGGGCTTTGCTTGTTATATGTAGGAATGCTAATGATTTATGTGGATTTACTTTATATCCTGCTACTCTGCTAAAATTATTAATTGTTTCAATGAACTTTTAGTTGAGTCTTTGGGATTTTCCAAGTCTATTGTCATATCATCTGCAAAAAAGATAGTTTCGTTACCTCATTTCCTTTTCTGATTCCTTTTATTTTTCTTCTCTTATTGTTATTGCTAAGATTTCTATCACAATAATGTATAATATTGGTTTCATACCTGTTTCATACCTGATCTTACTGGAAAGGCTTCTAGCTTATCCCCATTGCAAATTATTTTTGCTGATGGTTTTAGGTTAATGCTTTTTTATATCAGTTTAAGGAAAAATACATTTATAGCAATACTTTCAAATTTCTTAAATAGAAATGAGTGTTGTATTTTATCGAAAGCTTTTTTTCTGTACCTTGATACAATCACATGATTTTTGTTAGTTTTATTATTGATGTAATCATTTATATTAATGGTTTTCTTTATGTTAAACCATCCCTGCATTCCTGGTATAAATTCTGCTTGGTCGTGATGTATAATCTTTGTAATATGTTGTGTAATTTTTAGCTAGTATTTTATTTAGGATTTTTGCATCCATGTGCATTAATGAAATTGGTCTATAATTTCCTTTCTCTGTTTTTACTCTTCTTGGTTTAGGCATCAGTTGTATGACTAATGTTTTATAAAACTTCAGAATGTTATATACTTGTCATTTATTATTATTTATCTATTTATTTTTAGTTTATTTAAAAATCCTCATTTAATTAATTTATTATTTATTATTGTCAACATCATTATGGTTGCTCCTTCTTTCGGCTGTTCATTTGAGAGTCTTTGTGAAAAAACCAGTGGCTTCTCTCTTATATTCCAAATTTTACTCATCTTCTCTGGATTATCTCCTCTGGGCCTGGGACAGTAACTGATGATAGTAGCAGTATGTCTTTCTTTTTTCTCTCTTGAACTCAGCCCCCAGGAAACACCTAGTGGTGGAGATAGCAACAGGAATAATAGAACTTTCTTAGCAGTCCTCTTCCCATCAGCTTCCAGGTAGCATCCTATGTTAACTTTCTTACCCGTGCTCTACTTTAGGCCCTTTGTGACTTTCTGCTCTATTATTCTGTCTTTTACTGAGTCTCCTTGTTATTGGTTTGGTTTTGGTTGTGGGAGGAGCTGGTGGTGCAATTGGACCTTCTTCTTAGCAGTCAAGCTCTTTATAATGTATCCCTTACAATGAAAGGTAAGAGTGGGTCCCCAGGCACATCCAAGAAAGAAACACACAGCTGAGAAAAGTAATTTCTTTAAATATTCCTCTGCCATGTTTCATAGTCCCCACCTCCAATTAGAACTGAGGCAGAGCCAAAATATCATTTGTGTTATTTATTAAGCAGGCAAAGCAAAAGTCAGAAGGTCGGCAGCAGGATTTCAGAGACTCACTTGGGTCAGGAGAGCGGGGGTGATGGAAGTGAATAAAAATCCAAAGACAGTAGGAAGAAGGTGATCAGATAGACAAAATAGAGGGTTTGAATGCTGTCATCAGGCAGCCCTTTGAAAGGCTTTTAGAGACATATTTTCTCCTTAGGAGGCAGGTTGTCTGGACCATAAAGGACATTCTTCTGAAGCAGAGTAGGATGGTAGTGTGATATCTTCTGGATGAGTGGGATTTCGGTGGTTTATTTCATCCTAGTGGTGAGGTGGTTCTAGGAATCATTTGGGCTTACACAGGATCCTCAAAGAAGGCTTAAGAACCAGGCAGAAACATAGAATGCCTATAGTTATTGTTCTTCATGGCCTCATTTGGTGTTTTCTTGGCAGAAATACTGGAGTGGTTTGCCATTTCCTGTTCCAGCTCTTTGACAGATGACGAAGCTGAGGCAAACAGGGTTAAGTGACTTGCCCAGGTTCACACAGCTAGTAAGTGTCCGAAGCCAGATTTGAATTCAGGAAGAGACTTGAGGCCTGGCACTCTATCCACTGTACGACCTAGCTGCCCCATAGAATGCTGACTCTGGACAAATGAAGCCAGTCTGGACAGGTGTGTGTGTGTGTGTGTGTGTGTGTGTGTGTGTGTGTGTGTGTGTGTGTGTGTGTGTGTGATTCCTGACCAGAGCTGGGATGATGCTGCTTTTGTTAGAGCTTTGACTGTGAATCGAAGGTATTTACTCCGCAGCCTAGAGAGGTGGAATCATTGATCCAGAGAGGGAGAATTTATATTCGCTGAAAGCGTCCAGCGCTTTATGCTATTTTCTTGTTGTCTAGGTTCCCAGACCTAATCGCATAAATGAGAACAGGAGGCCTGTGTCTGTGTTTTGTTTTTGCCTAATGTCCATTTTCCTTGACATCATCTTCAAATCTTCTGACCTTTTACTGCTAATTATATTATTTCCTGCATGGATGATCATAGCAGGCTTCTTATAACCCTTCTATGCTATCTGCAGATAAAGTATTGATGGATTTTTCCTTTTAGGTCTGGCGAAATCTCTTTAAACATTTTATGCATATATATTACCCCTTACCAAGACCACTGCCATAATAATAACAATAACTTACATTTTTATGAGGTTTATAAAATGCTTTCCATTAAATAGTCTTCTAACTTCCTACCTCCAGTAACTTTGCCCTCAATTCTATTCCTCTATGACTGCTCTGAGATAACAACATCATTTCAGATGTGCTGCTTGAGGAAGGGGAAATCATGCGTGCACACACACACACATTCACGCACACACGCATGCACACTCACACAAACAGTTAGACTAGACCAAATAGATGTAGAGGAGGACCCTGCTGGAAGTCACACCATTTTGAGGGTATTGAGAGATTGATTCTCAAGTTATAAGAAGGAAAGGAAGCTGTGAAAGGTGTAGAGAAAAAAATCTTGAACCATATTATTACCATGTTCTTCCCTGCCCCCATGACACAGAGAACATGAATAATTCCTGACCAACATTCCTACGTTTCCATATGTGTGTGTATATATACATACATATGTATATACATAAGAATGATCTACATGGGCATTTAAGTTCTCTTGGTAAAAATATTAGACTTTTGTAAATGATTTTACACAACAGACTACATGTTTTTGTCAATCAATCAACAAACATTTATTAAGCACCTACTATATGTCAGGCACTGTGCCATGTGTTGGGGGTACAAAGAAGGAAATGAATGAGATCTTGTCCTCAAGAAGCTCATATTCTGTTGGGGGAGACAATATCTACATATACAGGGTGTTCCTAAAGTCTGGACACATAGGCAAAAATGCATATTTTCAAGAAATGAAATGAATGAAATTTTCAACAACATTTTATTTGATCGGAATATTAACAAATAATATCTTCAACATGATTCCCATCATTTGTGATGCAAAGGTTGATGTCCTTTGCAAGGTTCACGTGAACTCGATGCCATAACTCCACATTGCTGTCAATTTTAGCACATTCACTCTTTATGCATTCAATCAAGTGTGTTGCAACTGTGATTTTCATTGAGCACACCTTCTCCTTTATCATGCCCCACAAAAAGAAGTCAAGGGTGCTAAGGTCTGTTAATATTCCAAATATTTCAAAATATGCATTTTTTCCTGTGTGTCCAGACTATATGGACACCCTGTATATGTGTGTATATATGTATACATATATGTATATCTACATGCGTATATGTATACACACATTTGTATACACATACACCAACATGTATATGTGACACATGCCACAGAGACACAATTGGCTGAAAGACGTAGAGAGTATGAGATACTATTGCTCTTATTGTTTGTTGACTATCAAAAGTATTTGATTTGATAGAGCAAAATGCCACTGTAAGGCTCTCCTCCAAAGAGGGGTCTCCTATGCATATGCAAAAATTACATATGATTCATCAAAAGGCATAAATAACTTTGTTCAGCGAATCTCTGATTGCAAATATAAATCAAGGCATAAAATGAGGAGGCATAAAATACTTGCCGAAAATATTCACTAGCATCATGGAGAAAATCTACCACAGAGTCCGAGTTAAAGAGAGATTCCTTATATGTGGTGAGACTTGCAAGGTGGTCCAGATTGTTGATATGGTGCTGATTGTACCAAGTCCCATAACAGTACAGAAATTTCTGAATGAGCTCCATAATCACTCAAGAGTTTAGTCTGACCATCCACACAGTAGAAAACCAAGTGAATGAAAAATGACTATTTTCTAATCTGTGATAGGCAGTTTCTAGTTTCATGGATTTCTGTCTGGACCAGAAGAGTGGCCTGGATTGCCTTGGGAAACTGTAAGAGTGCTTTTAAGTATTCTAAGTTTCTTCCTAAGACAAAGGCCTACCTTCTAGAGAAAAAAAAACTTTCTGAAAACCACTATTTTTCTGCAGATGCTGTATAGCTGTGAGTCATGAAACCCCACGCTGCCCGCTCCCCACCCCCCATTTTGAGGTTATGGGTTACTGAAAAGGTGAGTGTAAGCAGGTAGCAACATATTCCAAATAAGGAATTATGCCGGAGAAGAATGTCATTCAAGAAATTTATGATTAAGAAAAAGAAGAAAGTCCGGTCATGTGTCAAGAATTAGGGGTGACTAATGGAGAGCCTATGTCTTCCATTGCTATCCTTGCAATGGAAAGAATCTGAGGAGGGTCCCCAGGATGTTGGAGTTGTCCCCTGGGAGTGAAGTTATGGAAACACACGGAAAGGGGTTGGATAGGATGGTCTGGTAGGGATGGACTTAATTTTCATCACGAGAGGAGATAGCAACATTGAAATATGACCCCTGATTCTTTGGGGTATTGGTATATGTGTGGATCTGATTAGACCACTCCTCTGCTCAAAAGCCTAGTGCTTGTCTAGGGAAGTCCAAACTCCTTCACCTATCATTCAATGCCTTCTATAATCAGGCTTCAACTATCCTTTCCAGCTCATTTCTTAGCTCATATATGTTCTCTCTCTCCCTCTCTCTCTTTTTCCTTTTCTCTCCCCCTCCCCCTCCCTCTCTCCCTCCCTTTCTTTTTCCTTCTCTCTCCTTCCCTTCCTTCCTTCCCCTCTCATGTGCTCTATGTTCCAGGCATAATGCAGTACTTCTTTCCTCCAAATGCACTCCCCGTTTGTTTTTTACCTCCATTTCAGTGCTCATATTGTTTCCAGTGCCTGCAGTCTTCGTCTTCCCCCATCTCCCCCTGATCCTTTCCATTTTTCCAGGTTCTCATCAATTGTGACTTCCTTCATAAGCTCTGCCATGCCCTCCCCATCCCTGTGCATCTGGAAGAGCTTTCTCCCTCATCTGATCTCATAGGACTTTTTGTTACCCTGATGAAGTTCTACTCAAATCTGTTATATTTACCTGAGCGTGTCTCCCTCCTCTAATGTCCCACTTGGATGTCTCATGGCAGTCAGATGGCTCAGTGAATAGAGCACAGGACTGGGAGTCAGACTTGAATCCAAACATGACCTCAGACTCTTACTAGCTGTGTGACCCTGGGCAAGTAATTTAGTCCCTCTCAGCCTCTTCATCTGTAAAACAGGGGTAAAAATAGCACCTACCTATCAGAGTTGTTGTGAGGACCAAATGAGATGATATATAAAATGCCTTTTAAATCTCAAAGTGATATATAAATGTTAGGGGGAAGGGAGCAAGCATTTATTAAGCACCTGTTGTGTGCCCAGCACTGGGCTAAGTGATTTACAAATATTACTTCATTTGGCCCACCCAACAACCTTGGGAGGTAGGTGTTATCCTTACTTTACAGTTGAGGAGACTGAGGGAGACAGAAGTTAAGACACTTAAATTCAGTGAAGGAGTCCAGGGGATGGAGAAGGAAGAGAAGGCTGGCCTGGGTGCTCTGATATGGACATTTTGGAAGGAGCCTGTGCTCATTAATCCTCTTAGCTTTCTAAGACTAGAAATGGCCTAATAGATGGCATTCTACATTGGAAGAGGGAGTTTTCTCACTGAGGAGCTCAATGAATTAATAGGGTTGTATCCAATGGAAAAAAAAATTCTTTATCATTTAGCACAATGCATTGCACATAGTAGGTCTTTAATAAATATTTGATGAACAAAAAGCATTCACATTCATTCAACAATGGGTGACTTAAAAGAATGACACAAAACATTTTCAAGTCTTCAGGACATTTACTGGCTCCCATGCGGTATACTGTAGATGTTGTTAAGACTTGAAACCCAGGTTACAGCAGGGAGATATGTGGCAGCCAGAGGGAAGCAAAACCTAGGAAATAAGTCTAAACATTTTTTAATTATGAAGAAAGCAATTCTTTTCCACACATGCTCTTCGAATTACCCTGTCCAAGAGGAATAGAGAGTTATTTGTATATTGGGCCAAAATTTCACGCGGTCCTTGAGCACATGGGAGGAATGGCTGGCATTTAGCAATTTCATTAACCTTTCGGAGAAGTCACTTTTCACCTGGAAACATCTGCTGTGAGTGATGCCTTGAATTTACTCATGGGCCTCTAGAGAATGATAGGAAAATAAACTCTTTCTTCTGCCCAGTGTTGGCTTGCCAGGCCCATTAAATAGTCCCCTTTAACTTGGTACTGTCTCTTCCAAGAGCTTCTTTGGGGGCCTGAGTATTCTGGATTGCTGCCATGGAACCATGTCCCACAAATCGCAGTTTGGAAATTGTAACACAAATCAAATGTATGCCACTCAATTTCAATTATCTCTTTCCTCCCTTCTTCTTGGAGTTCTGATCATTTCTTATTCTGTTCTCATCTAACTGTCCAACTCTGCCCAAGGCTAAGAACCAAACTCATCATCTTTCTCCCATCCTTCTAAACCTGTCCCTCTTACTGTTTTTTTAATTCATTTCTGTTCATGGCATCACCTTCTTTCAGTCACCAAAATATAAAACCTCAGTATTGTCATAGATGACCTCTGAGGTCCATTCCTGCTCTAGGTCACCATGACCTGTGACTCTCTCATCTCCTTTCCCCCAACCTGCACCCATTGGTGAGTCCTGCTGATTTTACCCTTCTACAATTACTATTCATCATCTCTACTCCCATGATTAATCACCATGGTTCAGGACCTCATTAGATTTCCCATTGATTATTGGATTAGTACCTAATTTGTTTTTCTATCTTCAGTCTCTCTCTTGTACGATCCATCCTTTAGAGAATCACAGAATTACCCAAACTTAAAGTTGGAGGTGGTATGAGAGGGCATCTAATCCAACCTGTATCAGAACAGAGTAGCTGTTCTGGGGAGGTCACCTGGCCTTCACTAGCAGATAGATCTCCAAGGGATGGGGAACTCTCTGTCCTTCAAGACAGCCCTTTCTACTTTTAGATAGCTCTAATCATTTGGGAGCTTTTTCTTACACTGAACTGAAATTCATTGCCCCATGATTTGTACTATAAGATCCAAGGATTCATAGCTGGAAGATACCTCTAACATCACCCAACCTTTCACTATCTATGGGGAAGCTGAGGCCTGCAGGGATGAAGTGACTTGTTAAAGGTTGTACAGATGTTATTCCACTTTTTTATTTTTGGTAGGGGGAGGGCAAGGCAATTGGGGTTAAGTGACTTGCCCGAGGTCACACAGCTAGTAAGTGTGTCAAGTGTCTGAGGTTGGATATGAACTTGAGTCTTCCTGAATCCAGGGCCAGTCTCTACTCAATGCGCCACCTAGCTGCCCCTGGTTATACAAGTTTTAAGTATCACAGCTGGGATTTGAACACAGGTCCTTTGCCTCCAAGCTTTTGTCATTACACCTCCTCTATGGATCCTACTTCTGCCTTCTGGGCTCAAACAGAACGAGTCTAATCACCTTTCTGCACTGCAGACTTCAAACACTTGAGTATCCCTAACCTATTTTAATAGTTCAAGGATCAGTGACTTTGTTGCTGTGGGTCCTCCCAGTACTAACACCCTCTAAGGTGTTACCCCTCTGAGGTTGCTACCCCTCTAAGACTTAATAGATGGCCTTTGAGAGTTCCCATGACTGGAAAATTCATTTCCAAAGTGATGAATCTCCATAAACTTAATCAGGCTGGTCTTCAGACAACAGATATAGAGTCTATGACTGACACCATGCCTGAATCTTTTTCAGCTTGATAGGACTGGCCAGACCTTTGTGATCCATTGGTATACCCTTCAAGGATGGAAGGTCGCTTCCACACATAATAAGGAGCAAAAGTAGGGCTTTATTGGATGACTTTAGTGGATGGATCTCATGTCTTCACCACATTTTCTCTCCTCTAGGCTACACATCCTCAGTTCCTTCAGCTGACCCTCATATGCTATGGATTTCTAGTCCATTATACTCTACTGTATACTGCTCTAGCTTGTCTATGTCCTTTTTTCCAGTTTTTTCAATTTAATTTATTTAATATATTTAGTTTTCAGCATTGATTTTCAAAAGAGTTTGAATTACAAATTTTCTCCCCATTTCTACCCTCCCGCCCCCTCCAAGATGGCATATATTCTGGTTGCCCCATTCCTCAGTCAGCCCTCCCTTCTGTCAC
>CM053623.1:414745490-414802617 GCA_028646595.1 Phalanger gymnotis
GGTGGGCCTGGGGCCAGAAGCAACTGTAGCTGTAGTTCTGTAGCTGCACCACACCCGCTACCCCTGTGGCGGTGGCTGAACTGTGAACTCCTTTCACTCCCAGTAGCTTTTCTCACTAACCTTCCCTGTTGTCCTTGGTGTTTGTGGGTTGAGAAGTATGGTAACTGCCACAGCTCACTGATTCAGGGTGCTAGGGCCTGTTCTGCCCAGCTCGCAGTCTGGTTGATCCTGCTGCCAGCCACATTGGGCTCTGCTCCCAGTTCCGTGCGGATTAGACCTTACCCAGAGACAATCCAGGCTGTCCTGGGCTGGAGCCATGCTTCCCTCTGCTATTTTGTGGGTTCTGCAGTTCTAGAACTTGTTCAGAGACATTTTTAATGGGTTTTTGGAGGGACCTGGCAGGGAGCTCATGCAAGTCCCTGCTTTCCAGCTGCCATCTTGGCTCTGCCCCTACGTCCTTCTTAAGGTTCACCTTTGCTACTTTGACTTTTTGGCCCCCCCCCAAATATCTTCAGTGTTTGCTTGTTCCAAAGCTTTTGTAAGATGCTATCGTGATAGTGTCCCTCATTGCCTCAGTACCCCAGGATTGCATTGTAAGTGGTTTAGGATTTCTGAATGGCATCTTCTACCCCAGTGGCAATGGGTACAGTAGAAGGAACATTGCATTCAAATCCATGACCAAGTTACTTGCCTCTCTGAGTTTGTTTCTCCATCTGTAAAATAAGGCTAATAATACTTGTACTACATGACCCACAAAGTGGTTTTGAGGATTAAATAAGATTATGCTTGTAAAATGTTCTTAAAGCACTATGTTGGTGAGGAGAGTGAAGATGGGGCTAGTGAACATCCCTGCTATGCCTGGGTAATGCAATCCCAAAGAGGAAGAACCTGGGGAGACTATATGGAGAGAGCATTGAATGGTCCAAGGAATAGAAATGTCCTACTCCCTGATTTGCGGGCATGTACAGACATTCTTTAATTGGTTCTGGTTTGCTAACTACATGAATAAAGAGATGGATTGTTGATTGGCTATGGGGCTATAGAACCAGGGTACATTCAAAAGCCACTAAATGGTCATAGCAAATCTGGTCCTCATTTGTATCCAGGTGTATCTGAGTGAAAAGGTAAGAACTGTTGATGCTGGGAGAGACCTCAGGCTTATATCTTCCTACTGGGGCTTCTGCAATGCGGCCTGGGAGCCTGTGGGCCTGCCATTGCTTCTGTCTCTGTTGTACCTATTCTTTCATGTTTTAGGTGAAAGCGTATTGGAGATAATTGTGATCTTTGAAAGGTTGTGAGAGAGAACTGTCATGATCTGAGAGCTGGAGTCTATGCCAGCTTTTGCTGGAAGCCAGAAAATGAGGAGCAGAGTCCCATGCAACCTGCTTGACCTAGCCCAGCAGGAGCAGAGATGCAGGCTCATTTATTTATTGATTATGTTGGCTATGCTGCATTTATAAGTGATTTGGTGGTAGAAATTGAGTTAAGCTTGAGCCCATTGTCCCCAGGGACTGAGGTGGAATTGGGGAGAGTATGTTCCAAGTGTTGGGCGTGGGGATATTTGAAATTATATATTTCCTTCTCCAAGTCATTTGGCAGATGAGGAAACTGAGGCAAATATGGTTAAGTGACTTGCTCAGGGTCACACAGTTAATAAATGTCTGATGCCAGATTTTGAACTCAGAAAGATGGGTCTTCCTGACTCTAGGTCTAGAGCTCTGAGCTGCATAGCTGCCCTTGTGAAAGCTAATTGATATTAGATATTTAAACAGGCCTGTGGCATTAATCATTGGAAGTTAACAATGGGGAGAACAAATTGGAGTGTTGCCTTTGACCTGGTATAGCATTAGAGAAAGACACATCTCAATCTTTCAAAGTTTCTCCTAGAACCCAGTGGGGAGATGTAGCCAACCTTGCCCTGGGAGAAGACTTTTGAGTATAGCTACAGCTAAATAACTCTCAGCTGTTTTTATCTCCGATAATTGCTTTAGCACCAAGAAGATGTCACCAGTGAAGTTGAGATATAAATTTAAGGACCCAAGGATTTAAATAATTTTCACAGAATCATAGGTCTAGAGTTGGGAAGGACTTCAGAGGTCATTTTGTCCAACTTTATTTTACAGATGAGGAAACTGGGGCACAGAGAGGTGAAGGGACTACCCAATGTCACACTGACAATAAATATCAGAAGGATTAAAAAATGACCCTGTATATTTTGGCCGTATTTAAAGTTCCAGATGTTTAATTCATTTCTTCACCAAATTGTTCAGTAGGACTATTATGGATTCATTCCATTTAACAAACATTTATTAAACACCAACTATATACAGTTACTGGACTTCATTGCATAACTACATGTTCTTAATACATGTCGTCATTCTGCTGCCCCATTAAAAAATCTATTCTTTTCCTTTCGAATTCCCTTTCATAGTCTCCTAAATGAGGTTCATAATTACTTAAAACATTTTGGCCTAACTATCCACACAGACATAACCAAGTGGATGAAGTGTGTTTATTGTTCAGACCATGCTCTATGATTAAATGGACAATAGATAGAGCTGGTTCATCAGGAAATATATCTTGAAAAAACATCACACATGGACAATGAACTGCTTATAGAATGAAGTGATGAATAAATTACATTTAGGAAATTTTGCAGTGCTTTAAATGATCCCAGGCTTCTCCTATAAACAGTCCCATCTTTTTACCACCAATAGTTTTTTGTCGAAGTTATTACATGATTTGCATCCATAAATCCACAGTCTTTGAACATCAAAATTAAGTCTCAGAGGGAGGGTAATGGAGAGAGTCTCGATGGGTACGAGCAGATGGCAGCATTTTATCAATAACTAATCATGCATTACAAGCAGTATAAAAGATACCGTCAAAGAGGTGTACGTAGGACTGGAAAAGGAGGTGGGCTGGCCATGTAGTAAGGATGAAGTATAGTAGATGGACAGCCTATGTGCACCATTGTTACCCACATAACATGAAGGGATCTATTGGAAGGTTAGGAACCCCAGAATGTTGGGAAGATCTCTGATAGACTTGTAGGAGGGCATAGACAAGGGTTGCACAGGATAGGATGGAATGCATTGGTCATGATTTGCATTATTGGAGGGAATACCTGTATCAGTGAGGTAAGAGATATAACTATATGTTAGTGCCTCTTTCTAATTGGGACAACTTTATTGCTTGAAAGAGGGCAGGAACAAAGGCAGTTGTGTGAGAAATAGTGAAAAAAGCAGCCCCTTAGAGGAAAAGTATTTACTCAAGGCAGAGATGGTTGAAATGTCTTATTTCCTAGTATCTAATTTGTACATGATTAATATGACAACTTGGAGGTTGAACACTGGGAAATTCTGATATTTACAATTATTTGGCGACTCTGGGACAATTGCATATTGCCTCTTTGTGGCTTGGCTAAGAATAATGTAGACTTTGGCCTCTCACCATAAGCTCGAGGGGGATTAATTTCACATTAGAGACTTTGTTTTGGAGCAGTAGTATTGGTCAAGTCCATGTCTTGGAGTAGTCTGAGAAGAGTGCTCAGATCTGGGTCACAGGAAGACCTTGGAATTTGTACTGCCTTCTGCTATTTGGAAGACCTAGTTGGAAGATAAGTTTTAATTCTACAAAGAGATGATTAGAGAATATTCTTTGCATTTCAAAGAAACTGATTTGAGGGAAAAGGTTGGCAGCTTTTAAGGGATGCTTAGAGAGGAAATGTTCTGCCTTTACCATTCCCTACATCGACTTCTATTGTCTAAGGTGGAAACCCTTCAGAATTCAGGCAAGAAGGCAGACCTGGAAAGGCTTAGGGCTTCTGTTTTACTGAAAGGGCTTAACACACTGTATTGACAATCCAGAAAAATAACAGCCAGCAGAGAAGCAGCTCTCCCCTGCTGGAGAAGGGAGTAGACTCATCCATCAGTAGCACCAACTATGCTTTAGGGAGACAGAGGATATCGAGTCTTACAGTCCAGAATCATGACTTGGCCCAAGCACATGTGTTACCTACATGTGTGCCTTCAAGCAGTGATTTTATTTTTGTCCACACTCCCCAAGGACACTACGTGCATTGATAGGAGAGCGTATTCCAGGTTTATGGGTGGAATTTTACTTGGTTGTTCCTGCTTTGTATTCTGTTAATAAATATTCCCAATTAAGAGTTAATGGTGTCAACCTGGCTGATGTGTTAAAAGTTAATTACACTGATGGGGACTCAGGAGCTATAGTTGTTAGTCATAGAAGTGCCCTCATATCAGGGCCACCCCTAGGCCTTTGAGGGTGAGTTGTAGCCCTTATCTGGGAACTCCCTGACCTGCCAACATGAGTGCAGGTTGGGTGAGTAAGCCACACCAGAGAGAAAAGAGAAGAGTAGGGGTGTTATGCCCATATGTGACAGCTAAAAGTAACAAAATGAGCCATATTCTACATTGTAACTCCCTTATATTTCAGAGGAGGAAGTTAAGAAAAGCTAAATGGCTTGCCCAAGAATGAGAGGAACTGGGACAAAGCAGGAGTACTTAAATCTGGTCTCTGTCTGAACTGTCCTCTTCTTTATCTGTAGAGTGGATATAGGTTTTACTTTATATAAAAAACAGGAGTAAATCCCCTTAAATGGTAGCAATAGTCATTTGGATGTGAAAGGAAGCCTTCATGACATTGAGAGCAATTAAGAGATTAGATTGTGAAGTGTATAGGGTGTGTGTGTGTGTGCGTATGTGTGTATAAACATACATGTGTACATACATCTTTCTTTTAGGAATAATAATGATGACAATAGCCAGTAATTATATAGTACCTTAAGGTTTTCAAAGCACTGCGTATGTTAACTCATTTGGTCCTCAAAATAGCCACGTGAGTAGGGCTATCATTTTCCCTATTTTATAGATGAGGAAACTCATCTATATTTATTTTATAGATGAGGCTAGGAGAGGTTAACTGATTGTCCCAAGGTCACATAAACTATTTAGTTCCTGAGGAAGGATTTGAACTCCTCTTCCTTATTCTAAGTACAAAACTGTCTCCATATTTTCTGGAGACTATCCTCACATTTTCCAAAAGTAGGAATGGGACAAAAGGACCTCTGGATGTCCCCTTCAGTAAACAGAGTGACTCACCTATGTTCTCTTAAATCCCTGGAAAAGAGATAATCTCTGCGGCCTTCCTGTTAGAACCTGATTTCCCTGAGCTGTTGACTTTTACCCTTTGTTGTAGGTGACCTTATGAACATTGTAGGAATGAAATATTGACATTGTGCATTCCCTAACTACAGTTCATCTCCTCTCACAAAGATGTGACTCCATTTCTCCCAATACTTATTTATTTATTTGGAGAGGGGAAGGCAGGGCAATTGGGATTATGTGACTTGCCTGAGGTCACACAGCTAGTAAGTGTGTCAAGTGTCTGAGGCTGGATTTGAACTCAGGTCCTCCTGACTCCAGGGCCGGTGCTCTACTCACTGTGCCACCTAGCTGCCCCTCGCCCTATAGTTTTAATGCCTTCTAAAGTACGTGCTTTTGAGCCTCGCCTGTCTTGGATGTTTTCCATCTCACCCATTCTGACTTCCTCATCCCTTCTGGCCAGAATCCAAAAAAAGATGGTGGATACTGAGTATGTTACTATTTCTGGTAAGGGGACGTGAGGCTTTAAGTGCAGTCATCCTATTAATTCACTCTGAAAGGCATATGGCACAGCTTGTGGTTTCCAGGGTATTGGAGGGGCTTATCTAGTCATTTTCCTTGGGGTTTGGGCTAGCTTCCTATAACAGGCATATTCAACAGGAAATTTGTCATCCTAGGTCTTTGCAGGTCGAAACAATTAGCATGAATTCCCAGAACTAGCTCCCATATTGAGATTAGGTCATAATGATAGAAAATTTGGATTTTTATAACTCAATCTAGCCATTTTTTATTGGACTATTCCTTTTCAAAAGCTAGTTTTTGGTTTTAATTAGGACTTGTCACCTTTACTAAATTACAGGGAATATACATCAGTCTTTCTACTCTGGCAGATAGAGTTCCTGCTTCTGGTTTCTGTCTCCTAGAGACTCTTGCATTTAGTCTAGACTGTTCTGATTGGAGTAGGAATAAGGGTGGGAGTGACAGGAGCAGTGACAGTGTTGTGAGACACAAACTTAATCATGTATTATTTATGTTGCTCTCATAGCTGACCAGATAATTTAGTTTCTGGAAAAACTGGCTGAAGAAATGTTATTTTTCAATTCAAGGGAAGAGGATTTTAGAAATTCCATCCACCTTCCACCTCGAAGCCAACTTTGATATCAGTGGGGCTTAAGATGATGTGGATTCTCAATGTGATAGCCATAGAACTGGCTTTCTGCCTTTTTAGTACTAACATTCCCACCAAAGCAAAGCTTTGACCAATAGACTTAAGATCCATTCTGGTGATCAACTAAAGCTTCCAGGTAACTTGCAATATTTATCTGCATTGCCACTATAGAGCTGAATGAAATGATGCCAACAAACCTAGCTCAAATGGTGCCTCTTGTGAGCATAGACTTCACAGAGCCAACCAAGGCAAGTTATTGAGGTCTAGAGGGAAACTCTGGTTTGGGAGAATGAATGGAATATTCTTGACCTCTTTGAAGCATTTGCCACTGATGACCACTTCCTCCCTTCACTCTTGGTTATCCTCCATCTTTGCTGGCTATTCCTTCTCAGGCTCTTTTTGCTGAATCATTATCTTTGTCCCTCCCACTCTGTGTGGGATTATTTCAAGGCTTTGTCCTGGGCCCTCATTTTTCTCTACATTCTCTTAGTGATCTCACTCCACCCCCACCCTGCTTCCCTCCCAACAAGTTCAACTATAGCCTGTATGTAGACGATCCCAGATCTGTGTATCCAGACTTTGTTCCTCACTTAATCTTAAGTCCCATACTGACAAGTGCTTATTGGACATTTCGAACTGGATATTTATGGGTATCTCAACCAACATATTTAAAACAGAGCTTATCTTTCTTTCCAAATCCTTCTCTTATCATAACTGCCTTATTTTTGATGAAGGCAATACTATATTCTAGTTATCCAGGTTTGTGACCTCAGAGTCAGCCTCATCTCTCCTGTTTTTCCTCATTGCTCCATGTTCCACTCATCACATTCAACTAACCTGCCAAGTCTTATCATTTTCACCTTTTCAGTGTCTCTTGAATCACCCCCCTTGTCCCTATTTACACCACAACCACCTGCTACCAAGCTCTCATCAGTCTTATTTGGACTACAGCGATAGCCTCCTAATTCCTCTCCCTGCTTCTCCTTTCTCCCCTTTGTTATTTATATTCCTAAAGAGCATGTTACTCCCTGCCCAAGGAACCCTGGTGGCTTTTTTGGCCTTCTCTTGCCTCTAAGATAAAATATAACCTTTTTTTCTTTGACATTCAAATGCTTGGCTTCCATTCTAGGCTGAAGGCACATCGCATTCCCTCACAAACCATTATGTCCAAACTGGTGTTCTGGCTGTCCCCCACATTCCATCATCTACTGTCCCTGTGCCCTTTCAGAGGCTGTCCCTTGTTCCTGGAATGCCTTCCATCTTCCTCTCTGTCCTGGGAAATCCCTAGCTCTTTACAAAGCTTAGCTAAAGCAGCATCTCCTAGTCAGGACTTTTTAAGTCTCTGATTGGGGGTGCCACTCCCAATTACTGTCTTTATTTTATATGAGTTGTGTTCATGTTGTTTCCTGAAGTAGGATGTAGGCTGTACCTAGCATGAGGCCTGGCTCCAGTAAGTGTTTAATGAATGCTTGTTGAATGAATTAAATGAAAGCATCTAAGGAAGTTTTGTGACTTACCTGATGTCTATGGAGGGACTGATCTTGACTTCAGCTCCCTAGTATCCCTCTTTCTCAGCTTGATTCCAGAGTCAAATAATAATTGAAGGTCCCTTCCCTTAGTTTTACATGGCCTTGCTTATTGACAGGCTTTATTTATCGAACATTTCCGGTTCTTCTTCCACTACCAAGACCTTTTTTCTCTTTCCCTGTGCTCTCATTGGTCCTTCTAGAAAGGTACCTTTGAAGATGTACTGAGAATACAGGCATGTTTGGTTTCATTTAAGATGGGGGTCCTGCGGATCAGAGATTTCCTTCCCCTTGTTTTGAAGTATGTGAAATGTCTTTTTTTATCCTGCCTGCTTTGTGGGTAGCCCTGGGATCACAGGAAATAATCTTGGTTGGGAAATCAGATTTGCTTGGAAGAGAACTCTGCCCTTGAAAGAGACAAGGAACAAATACCGAAGGCTGCCCTGTCCTTAGTCCTGTGCTTATGCTATCTCTGACCACAGTGAAACTGAAGGGAGGAGGCAGGGGTGTGTGCGGTGTGTGTATGTGTGTATACATACCTGGTGGCTTACAGAACAAACAAAATCTCATCCCATTTAGCTGTGCGGGAATATATCAGACTTAAATGCCCACCCCTCCATTTTGGGTACTTAATTTGTGGTACCATTTGTATATGAAACTGTTGATGAGGAAATTCTCTCAGCTCCTGCAGATGACACCTTTTCTACCACTGGTAGAGAGTTGCCTAAGGGTTGGAAGAGGTAAAGTGACTTGCTTAGGGTCACCCACCCAGTGTGTGTGTGTCAGAGGTTAAGGTTTGAATCCTAACATCAAGGCCAGCTTTTTGTCCACCAGGCCATCCCACCTTCCCCTTTTCCTTCTTCGTGAGGTGTCAGATGGCTTACTTTGAAGTCTCTAGAGAAGGGGCAAAGCTCCTATTTATTTTAAGTTCTTTCACCTTCAAGTCTCTTCTTGAGACAATAGGGTACAGCGGAATGAGCTAGGTAGGAAACCCGGCTTCTAATCCTGTCTCTAGCATTTATGGACAAAGCACATAAACTCTCTGAACTTATCCTCTGAACTCTCCTCATCTATAACGTGGTGATAACACAAACACCTCCTTCATGAGACGACTGTGAGAATTAAAGGCGTTCCATGTTAAAAGCACTTTTCAAACCTCAAAGCAGATCCTTGAGAGGGGAATCGTGTCTAAACTGGAGGAGCACTGCGTGATAGAGGAGTCAGGAGATTTCTGGGTTCATCTCACTTCTGACTGTTATTAGCTGAGTGACCATGGATGGGTCACCTAAGGTCTATGAGCCCCCATTTGAAAAATAAGGATAGGATTTCATGTAGTAATTACCTTATGGATGTGTTGTGAGTAGCAATTGAGATATTATATGGCAAAGTATTTTGTAAACCTTTCCCTTTTCTGTCCAGACTTGGGGTTTCATGGGTGTGGGCAATTTCTGGTTTAGAATCCCCCTCCTTGGATACAATGTCCCTACTAACTTGTAAGAGAGTTACCTAGAAGCACCGAGTATTTAAATAATTTGATTTTGGTCAAACAGATAGCATGTATCACCTTAAAATATAATGTAATGACTAATGTGGAAATATGTTAAACATGATTGTGTGTGTATCACCTATATCAGATTGCTTGTTGTCTTGGGGAGGAGAGAGGGGAGAGAGGGAGAAAAATTTGAAACTCAAAATTTTATAAAAAATGAATGTTGCCAACTATCTTTACATGTAATTGGAAAAATAAAATACTATTTAGATTAAAAAAATGAAATATAATGTAAATGGTATACCCCAGGACATAGAGTATTAAACTATATCAGCTCACTTCTTCAATAGATTGTCAATATATTTCTTCTGATATTCACAGAAAAGTCTGGATACAGGAGCACTGGCTCTCACACAAACAATAAAATCTTTCTTCTAACTCAGGGATTGAGAAGTTTCATGTAAGTAAATTAGTTACAAGAACATAACCAAAGAGCAGTAGCAACCTCCATCTCTCCCATGAGGACTAGGAATACCTTGATTGGTTTAGAGTCAAACATCTTAAAACATCTTAGCATTATAAGATCCTTTTGGTGTTTCTTGAAGGTTCTTAATCCACCAGGTTCAATCCATGCCTAATTTTCACTGCTTTTCATTAGCTCTGATTTTCATGCATGTTTTATATGTGCCAGGCACATAGTAGGCACTTAATGTTTGATTGATTGATGGTTTTATAGATTCAAAGTAGACAGTATTTGGAAATTGTACTGATTCGAGTGCCCCAAAGACGCTTTGGCTATTGATGCAGTGAGTTTGTTTGTGCAATGGGAATGTGGCATGATACAGATTCTCCTTGACTTTTGAAATGCAAATTCCACTGGCTATCTCAGGTTGTCAAGTCTGGTGTCTCAGGAAAACACCACTTTGGGTTACTATTGCTATCAAATTCTGAATATCTCCAGGCTTTGAATGTACTCTTTCTCTTCTTCCCTGAAGTGGTCACCGCCACCAATTACTTTATTCCCACTCATAGATATCAATAACCACCCAGGACATACTTGTTTGGTTCACTTCAAAGAAAGGATTCAAGGGTTGGCTGTAGCTATTACACTTGAGGATGCAGAGAATCTGACCAATACATAATCAATAAAAACTTAAAAAATTGACACAGATAGAAGGTAATATAGTAGATAGTTTATTAAATTTCCTCTGGGTTCACTGTCTGATTTCCTTTAGGGCCAGCCTGATTTCTTTTTGGCTTTGTGCACATCCTAAATGGCATGACTTAGACCCTGTAGTAGCTGGCTAATATTCTGCCACCAGCGTTTCAGTCCACACTAGCCCTTCTTACTTTGGTCCTAAGCATTGGTGTGTGGTACATTGTGTCTGAATGGGGGAGTGGTGGTGGGAGGGGGCATGCCTTCAGTTGGGAAGGACAAGTATCCTTCCTTATAGGCAGAACCCCTGACTATCATTGGGATCCTGATGGGGGAAAGGTAATTAAATCAAAAGGGAGGTTTGATCCTGATGAAAATCAGTGAAGCAGGTTGGGGACCACACCATGTATCTCTACACCTTGTTATTTTAGCTCCTGGCTATTTTTAAGCTGTGATTGGACAAGTGAGGCATGAAGCCCAATTTTGAAACCACTTCTCTCATGCAATGTGACCTCTACAAGGATTGCCTAAGGCATCTATTACAAATGTTGGGACCTTCACTCAGTAGAATAGCTCTTTAGATATTTATAGTATCTCTCTTTCTCTCTCCTCTTTCTCTCTCCTCTTTCTCTTCTCTTCTCTCTCTCTCTTTCTCTTTCTCTCTTTTTCTCTTCCCTCTTCTCATTCTTCTCCTCAAAGGTATGCTCATCTGAAGATGTCTTTTCTTAGAGAGGCAGGGAGCCAGCCACATTGCTACAGTGGGTAAAGGGAAGTTTTCTGGGGTTGTGGGACTTTAGACCCCTGGCAGTGCTAAGGGCTTTCCTTTGTCCATCTGTTTTGTCAGAAGCCTGGGCGATATTTGAGTGGCTTGCTGAATAACAACATCCAACACTAATTTGAAAGTTGAAAGCCCTTGGACTTAGCTCTTTTCTAGGTATTTCCATTACCTAGGTGCTGAAGATGTGATGCTTGTGTTAAAAAGAAAAAGAGGAGTATTGTCTTTGGCTGCAACACCAAGGGGGGAGGGTGTAGTCTAGGGTGTTGCACATGGAAATGGACCAGAAGGCACTCAAAACAGCAGGCTGGACCCACATTTCCTTTACTTAGGGGAGAAGTTGTAGGATTTAAAATATTTGCCCCTCCCTTCCCTCACCCCCAAAAGTCCGATTTTAACCTGCACTATCAATGAATGAGTTTTGGCAGGCAGGGAGGCCAACAAGGGGACTATGTGTTTGTCCCTTGAAGTGGGGTATGGGTATTTGGCTTCCCTGCACATTCACTAAGCTCTGCCCTGTCTGTGGTGTTGGATCTCCTGGAGCCTTCCTGATAGGGGTGAAGTCGCTAACTCATGAGAAGGCCCAGTCTAAAAGGAGAGATACACTGATTGCCTGCTCAGCATCTTTATTTTTCATGCCCTCCCATTCTGTGGGGATGCTGGCCGAGTGGTATTTCTATTGGTTTTGCAGGATACTAAACCCTGCAGATGTACATCGTTCTGCTGTTCAGTACCAGCCCAGGGAGCAGTGAGTATGGATTGACCCTACTGGCCTTGTCAGGGGGATGGAATGTAACTGGTGCTGGCACTTTCTTCTCTCATCCGATCTTGATTCTTGGTCACGCAGCAAGTCTTCTCCCATGGCATACTTGGCTTTTGGCTTTGCCAAGAAGGTAGGCAGGTTCACTGGCCCCTTGGTGCTCATCAAACCTGGTCTTGGGAGAAGACTTGTTATTGCTTAGGTTATATCTGAGCATTTGGTTGGTGGGGCTATTGGGATGGGGTTGGAATGGGAAAGCAGCCTAAGACAGCTGGAATCCAATAGGCTGAGCTTATCACTTGGCCTGAGCAGTCCTCACCTCCTTTACTATCGTTTCTGTACAGGAAAGGAAAGAAAAAGAAAAGATCATAAGTTTGTATAGTATGGACGCCCACACATAACATGGCTCATTTCTTATTCTCAAGGTGTTCTGGATGGGACCCAGTTGTCTGCAAGGCTCTTGGGTCTCACCTGATAGACTTCTGGTCTTTATTTGAACTTAAGCAATTCTGCCTGGCTCTGGTGACTGGTCATATGCAAATGGCATGGATCAGACAGCAATTGTCACAAAGAAGGAAAGTCATATATCTTGTGTGGAGTGTAGATTCCACAAAGGATTCCAGGGTCTATTCACATACATGGTTAATACGTAAGAAAGTAGCAGACACTTTGAAATTATGACATGAGCAAAATGCAACTGCGTTTGTGATTAAGGAGAGGAAAGGGGTACATGGAAGAAGGCAAAGAGTTAAAGAACCATGACTGAATGATTGCATGTGTCATGTGCTTGGTATAGTGGGGATGAGCACTGACTTTTGAGTCAGAGGACCTGGCTTCAAATTCCCCTCTTTCCCCCTCCCAAAACCTATTACTTGTGTGACTGTGGGGCACATGTAACTTCCGTGACCTCAGTTTTCTCATCCATAAAATCATGGGGTTAGAATTGATGGGCACCAAGGGATTCCAATCATGGATGTAGCATTCTACTCTCCTAGAACTTTAGGCTTTCAACACTGAACCACACAGAAAGCAGCCTTCTGGAAAGCCAAAAGGATTTCATAGGTCCCATTTACTATCATCTTTGAGAAGAAAATGGGATGGGTGTTATATTACCTTTGGACTATATCTGTCATTCCCTTTACCAGCACAGATTGCCATCTTTTCAAGCAAATTATGGTCGTGAGTTGCCTGAAGTCCTTGAGAGGTTGAGTGACATGTGCAGGGACACATGGACAGAATGTGCCCAAAGCAGAACTTGGGACCCAGGTTTGGCTGGCTCTCTACCTACCACCCACAATCATAGGATCACAAAATTTGAGAGTTAAAAGAGACTTCAGTGTCCATCTGCTCCAACTCCTACACAAAAGCAATCCTCACCATGTCATACATGACAAGTAGTCATTCAGTCATTGCTTAAAGACATCCAAGGAGGATTATCCCAACTTGTCCCTAGATGGTTCGTTTTATGCTTGAACAGCTCTGATTTTAGGGAGTTTTTCCTGATCTTTTAAGCTTAAATTTGTCTTTTTACATCTTCCACCCCCTATTCCTGGTTCTGCCCTCTGGGGCCAATAAAGAACAAATCTCGGCTTTAAAGAGCTGAAGATTGCTATCAAGTCATCACTGAGGTTTCTCTTCTCTAGCCCAAATCTGCCTAGTTTCTTCAATTGACCTTCATTTGCTATGAATTCAAGGCCCTTTATTATATTGGTTGCTTTCCTCTGGGGTTGGGAACTTGAGATCTTGAGGCCAGGTTCTCCACCCCTGCTCTGGCTTATCAATGTTCTCCTTAAACTGTGCACTCAGGACCAAAGACAGTACTTGGGATGATTACTGATAATGGCAGAGTAAGGTGGAACTCTCCTCCCTATTCCTGGAAGCTATGCCCTGCTGCTTCTCCAGTTACTGTCACCATCATCATCATTATCATCATCAGCATCATCATCACCATCACCATCAGCCCCTAGCTGTGGTATACACTGAGCTAGGAGCTGCTCTTTGGTCCACTTGTCCATTTAGATCTCAGCCTATTCTTGTCCTGGTGTATCATAATTCAGCACTTTGTTCCATCTCAAAACCAGTTTATCCAGTGATGTCATGGGTAATGTCCAGTATTTAATAATTTTCTCTTTGATTAAATTAGAATGCTACTGGTTGGGCGACAGTTGACCACCCCCTGATCACCCCCTAAAATATTGAAACTTGTCAGTTCAAATGAGTGCAGGCTTGGAACAGTTATATGGACTATGATCTCAGTTCCCCAAACTAAAGGGCAGTTACGGGGGAGGAGAAAGGGAATTTTCTTTTTCCCTTCCTATTAGTTGTAGTAATGTCTATCAGTAGACCTACTCGTCCACTAGGAGATGCTCTAGCTAGCAGTACAAGGGTCGGTTCAAGAGAGGTCAAGGTACAAATGAAGTCAGATACAGATATGTGTGCGGTGACTTGAGTGAGGTCACAATTTTAATTCTCATGACCTTGGTATCAGAGAAGAGAGCCAACCATGGATTTAAGGGAAAGCTAGACCTGACAACTGAGACTGGAGCTAAGAGCACTCTAGAAGGAGAGAAAGGACACCGGAGACTATACTTTTAGGAGTTTAAAGACCCATGTTTGTTTGTTATTGTTTAGTTGTTTTCAGTCTAGTCTTACTCTTTGTGATCCCTTTTGGGATTTTCTTGGCAGAGATACTGGAAAGATTTGCCTTTTCCTTCTCCAGCTCATTTTATACATGAGGAAACCGAGGCAAAATAGGGTTAAGTGACTTGCCGAGGAATCTAGCTAGTAAATGTCTGAGGCCAGATTTGAACTCTGGAAGATGAGTCTTCCTGATTCCAGCTCTGGGGCTCTATTTACTGCGCCACCTAGCTAACCTTTAGAGACCCACAGGATGCTCTGGAATCTTTAAGTAGCTCAGAGGGAGCACTACATTGAAAATGAACAGGAGATGAATGATTTATAGCCGGACAGAGTTTTACAGGCCAACAAGCCCATCTCCCTCTTTTCAGATGACAAAACTGAAATCCCGTAAAGGTTAAGTGACTTGCCCAAGGTAACAGCTGGGATTCAAGCTTAGATGATCTGACTCTGAGTACAGAAGCCTATATCATGCTCCCAGAGAGCATTTGCTTGGGAGAGTACAAGGAAACTAATATTTCTTTATAGGGGAGGAGAGAGCAGTAATGACTTCTCACTCTTGGGGACTGTGCCTTAGTCAGCTGGCATCAATGATGATTTGCCTGGTTGTCTTTGTAGAGGGTCTCACCCTCACAGTCAGATGGGCTCTTAGGTCAGCTTGGGCATGTAACCCAAGGAGATTTGTCATATGTAGTACAGTAGTCTCTTATACTTGAACTTAGTATTCCTAAACCAATACTCTAGAAGCATTTTTAAGTATCTTCACCCTAGGTTCCTCAATATATCCATTTTCCAGCTGAGATACTGAGGCACAGAAAAGAAAGAGTCTTGGCAGAGGGAGTTCTGCCATCCTTTCTGTCTACCCTGATAGATTTCATCATCACAGATGGAACGGAGACCAGACAGGGCATGTTTGTGTAACTACAAAAGGCGAATATAAAGTTTTTCTGAATTGTTAGCTCACCTTTTCCTTTCCATTAGCACAGAAAATAGAAGTGACTCTATTCTTTTACATTTAAAAGCAAAACTTGTAAATTCTCCAGTCCCGCCTCTTCCAGCAAGCTTTCACCAGCTGTTCCAGGCAGTACTCAGATTTTCCTCTGAAACCCTCAGGCACTTACTGTAGTTTGTGCTACTTATTGGCTCAGCATACGCAGCCTTTACTGAAATGGATCCTCTGATGTCTGTGTCTGTCTCCTGTGTGCTTTTAAGGATGTTTCAGCGCTGGTCTGCCTAACTGGATTGCAAGCCTTGCGTTCTGGAGCACAAAGGAGGATGTCCTATGTAGTGCTGTATCATCCGCAGCACCTAGCATAAAGCTTTGACCATAGTAGGCATTCAGGAAATATTTGCTGACCAGCCAGCTGCTTAAATGAAAACTGCAAAAAACAATGGAAATGTGGGGGTTGGGACTTCCAGCTTTCTTTTGGCTTATTTGCTCAAGGTGAGCCTATTGGTTTAATTAAGCTCCTTTCACTCTCTTTGAAACCTGCCTTGCTCATGCTTTGGCTGGGAATTGATTCCACCAGCGAGCCTTATGAGTGTTGTGACAAATAACAGATACCAGTAGATATGTGTTGCTATAGATACTTCTACTGAGAACCCTCCAGCATGAAGCATTCTGGTGTTAGGGAAGCCAATGTGCATGCACATAGCAAGGGCAGAAGGGAGGCAACTGATGCACCCCAGCTTCCTTCAAAGCACAGCTCAGGTGTCCCTGCCTACACAAGGTCTTTTCTGATCTCTCCAGTTGCTAGTGTTCTCTCCCTATTGAAAGCACCCCGCCTTTATTTCTATGTTCTTTCCCAATAGAATGTAATGGATTGAGGACATGGACTTTCATTTTTGCCTTTGAATTCCTAGCTCTTAGCATGGTAGGTGCTTAATTAATGTTTGTTAAATTGAACGAATGAGTGGCTCAGTCAGCAAACATTGATTAAGTGTTTACTGTGTGCCTTGGTATTGTGTGGATTCTGGGGATTAAAAGACCAACCTGAAATCGTTCTTGCCCACAAGGATGTTACATTCTACTAGATGACACTGTTGCCCAGACTGCATTGTGAACCCCTTCTCTCTTCCATTTAATGGGGCAAGAAAGCTACAGGCCAGAGGAAATAAGCCTGGAATTGGCAAACCACCTTCCAATGACAGATAGTATCCCATCAAGCCCAGCCTCCAAAGGCCTGAGCAGCCTTCTTCAGGAGGTAGAAGGTAATTACTACCACTTAAGGGACCATGAACAATCCTCTTAATAACAGGAGACAGCTGTTCGGCAGCAACTAATCTAGAGGTATCCAGGAGGAGAGTGAGGAAGTGTCCCCGGAGGACCAAGGACAAAGACAATGAGGCTAGTGCAGGGATGGGGAACCTGTGGCCCTGAGGCCACATGTGGCCCTCTAGGTCCTTGGGTGTGACCTTTTGACAGAGTCCAAGTTTTACAGAACAAATCCTTTTTTTAAGGGGATTTGTTCAGTGAAGTTTGAATTCAGCCAAAGGGCTATACTTGAGGACCTAGAGGGCCACATGTGGCCTTGAGGTCACAGGTTCCCTACCCCTGGGCTGCAGCCTCTTATTCGTCTAGACATACAAACGGGAAGGAACCCACAAAGTGCCTGTGTTTTTTTTGTGCTGTGAATTATGCTGAACTTTGCACTGAACCCCAAATGTCTCTGCTCTTTCTGAAGCAGACTCTTCTGTCTGACTGCCAGACCTCCTTTCTTCTCTTCTTCCTTGAACTCTGCTTGCTTCTGGTTCATGCTTCTGACCTGGACTCCACCTTCTCCTTCCTACTTGGCTAATCAATGCCCTTCTAATAGGGAACCTCTTGGTAGCGGCCTTTCTCAGTTGCCTATCTGGGGAAACCTTTGTCTGTGACATGTAGAATTGGTAGTCTCTTTCTTTGGTCCCACCCAGGGGGTGGAACTGTGAGAAATGGTCCAGCACATTACCCAGTAGCTGGCTAGCTTTCCACGACTCTGAGTAGAGGGTATGAGCCATTAGGAATGACACCCCCAAAGTAACTTGGGCCTTTTGTCCCACTGGTGTTTCTGGCAGTGTGGTACAGTGGCTAGAGTATTAGCTTTGCATTCAGAGGATTCTGGAGTAATGTTTAGCTTCTGACTGACATTTACCATCTCGGTAACTGTGTGCAAGCAATTTGGCCTCAGTTTCTTCACGTGTAAAAAGAGAGGGTTGAGCCAAATGGCCTCTCAAGTTACTTCCAGCTGTGCAGTTATGGTTCCACGAACCCTACACACTTTGTAATTGCAAAGAGACAATATCCCTTTCTCCAGTTACACAATATGCTCCCTGAATCATAGAAGCATCTACAGAGAGCTAGACCTCTGAGGCCATCCTAGCCAATGCAAAGCATTAGAGCAGAATACTCCCAGGGTTTGGAAGAGAGAAATAAAGTGGTTTCTTCACAGAACCCACAGAACATTTTGCATAAAGCAGGATTGAAATTAATCATCATCATCATTATATTATCTTGCTGCTTATTTCCCACCTGGTATCATCCTGGTTTTGAAAATGATGCTAACCATGAAACTCTAAAATGAAGAGAAAGAAATAGTGTGGACAAATCAACTCAAAGGAAAAGATAGAAGATTCTAAGGAGCAAAGAACCTGAGGGTTTAAAGCCCCAGAGAACAGTGGATTTACTTCAGCAGGGGGACTGGGAAAGAGCTTTGCCCAAGTTCGTGGGAGGTACTGGTTTTTTTATGAAGCGGCTCTGATTTTTCTCTCTTGAGCATCATAGAGCCCAAAAGGGCTGTATAATCCTTGGTGCAGAAGGGTATGAATCTGCAATAACCAGTACCTCTGTGTCCATGAACTGACTCTGTATCCTAGGAACAGGAATGAGCCTTGAATAACACAGGTGTGTGCTCTTTGAAACCAGCTGACTGCTGGTTTGAGAAACTAACTCTTCTCTCTCTCTCTCTCTCTCTCTCTCTCTCTCTCTCTCTCTCTCTCTCTCTCTCGTATGTATGTGTAGTAGCATTCCTGAAGAATAAGGGAAGAGGAAGGACAATGACCCTGGGCCATTTCATTCAAACAAAGAAGTGCCCAGTACATACTCATGAGAAAATAGAAGGAAGTAGTCTCTTTCTAGGGTGTGGACAAAAGACGTGGGTCAGAAAGGGGCTGAGTTCTCAGGGGATGGAGCTTCTGAGGCAGAGTGCCTTGGAGATGGAACCAGAGGACCAAATGACCTCCAAAGTTAGGCAGGCTGAGTTCAGTAGGGTTAACAGCAGGTAGCCAGGATCAGCAGAAAGTCCAGGTTACCAACTACTAACTGGCAACCAAAATCAGGCCAACATTTTCTCAAAGCTTGGGTCTATAGACAGAGAGTCAAGAGGCTAATCCAGGGGATCTTCTAGGGTCAGACCCCAGGGGCCCTAAGTATTTTGGATGTCTTAGTTCTCCCAAGGTTGAGGCTCAGGTGGGAGCAGGGCCTTAAAAGGTAACTAGACCTTGGGAGAACTTAGTTTTCCAAAACCTAAGGTGTGTGTGATTTGTGCCATGGCCAGTCTAATTTTCATCTGTTACATTCATGTTGATTCCGTCTCTCCAACTAGATGGTAAGCCTTTGCCAGAATGCATGTGTGTGAACTTAGAGCAGTATTTCTCTTTGTTTTTAATTTTTTCCCTTCCTATTTTGTATACCAAAGTTCTGAGCATCTTGGGGAAGGCCTTATGCCCCCGGGGAACCTCATCTGGGCTCAGAAATGCAAATAGTTTAGTATAAGTATGGTGCCCGCCATATACTTTTTCTGGTGATGCTAATACTGTAGCACATACTACACTAAGGCTGCCGAAGATGAAAGTTTGGCCGTCTTTAAGAGCTGAGTGCTTCTTGGAGAGCCTTTGATTTGCCAAGAAGCAGTCACTGCTGTGTCCCCAAGCCACAAAATCAGAACCAGCAGAATTGGCTATACGTACACAGCAGCTGGGATTTTCAAAGCAGCTCATAGCGCTGTAATGTGTATTACTGATTCTAGTGGGATTATTGTAACAGGACAATTCCCTAATAATTACTCAGGTATCATCACTGCAGTTGGTAAGTAAAGTTGCTGGTCCATGAATGCTGCCTCCCCTGGGCCCTTTTTCCATTTGTCTCTTGTCATAAGCTGTCTACCATCCCCCGCTGTGGTGTGCCTCTGAGGCAGGAACTCAGCATGTACCAGCTGAATGGTGAGATGCAGATGAGACAGTGTGGATCGCCTCTGGTTACCCACCAGCAGCCTGACAGGCTGTTAAGAATGCTCCCTCATTGCCCCTCAGTCCCTCCTGATCAGCCTCAGCATCCATGAGTGTTGCTCCCCTGCCCTAAGTGCTCCCCATGTGGTACCTACATTCCTGGCAAGTGAAATAATGATTTCCAAAGTAGGTCTGAGGCAAAAGTAGAAAATTATGGAAGTTTTGCATATTTCCTTCCCCCACTGTCCCCATTCTTTCCTGCAATCTTAGTCTCTTTCCTTTTTTGTTTCATGGGTACAATCTACTTCCTCATTTTAAAACATAAACTAAACCAAAGACCATGATGTTTTGTAGCTGGTGCAGATGCTTGCTGTAAGTGGTCTCCAGGGAATTGTCCCAATGGGATATCTGGATCTGGACCTTTGATATCCTTGGTCTGTTTTTGGAAGGCATTCATCGTGCACTGTGCATCCTGTATCTTGGGTGGGTGAAGAGCTGTAGAACCGAGAGCATTATCCAATAAGGGAACACAGATCATTCTTGGTTCACATTTTTGGAAATCTAGTGCATGAGAGCCAGCATAGCATGGTGAAAAACGGTCTGCATTGGAGTGAGGAAAACATACTAGCTGTGTGATCTCGGACAAGTCACTTAACCTCTGTTTGTCTCAGTTTCTTCATCCATTAAAATGCAGCTAGGTAGCACAATGGGTGGAGTGCTGTGAGTTCAAGTCCAGCCTCATATGCTTACTAGCTGTTTGACCTGGGGCAAGTCTCTTGACCTGTGTTTGTCTCAGTTTCCTCATCTGTGAAAATGGGGGTAGTAATAGCACCTACCTCCTAGGGCTGCTGTGAGGACCAAATGAGATAACATTTCTAAAACACTTTTAAAAACTTAAAGCGATACATAAATGTTTGTTATTATTAACTATTACTTAATCTGTCAGTATTCCAAACAGCACTAATTGCTAATCTGAATCACTGGATGCCCTACAGACATTTTAAACTCAACATCTCCAAAACTGAACTCATTATCTTTCCTCTGACCCTATCACCCCTTCCAAACTTTCCTATTACAGTCCAGGGTACTGCCATCCTCCCAGTCACGTTGGTGCACAACGTCAGTGCCACCCTTGACTTCTTATTCTCATCCCTCCGTATCTGATCTGTTACCAAAGGTGTGTCAAATATAGTATCTCTCAAATATGTCCCTTCATCTCCTCTGATATTGACACTACCCTAGTCCTGGACTATTGCAATAGCCTGCCGATGGTTATGCCTGTCTCAAGTTTATTTCCACTCTAGCCTGTCCCCTGCTCAGCTGTCAAAGGGATCTTCATAAAGTCCAAGTCTGAGCACGTGACCTTCTCCTTCCTCAATAAACTCTACTAGCTTCATTATCACCTCCAGGATCAAATATCAAATTCTCCGGCATTCAAAGCCCTTTATAACCTGTCTCCTTTTCTAGTCTTCTTACACCTTTACACTTTACTCCCTCCTCCTGCCCTCATATTGGATCCAGGGACCCTGGCTGTTCCTAGTCTATCTGACTCCAGGCATTTTCACCAGTGGGCCCCCATACCTGGAATATTCTTGCTTGTTATCTCCACCTCCTGCCTTCCGGTGCTTCCTACAAGTCCTAGCTAAAATCCCTCATTCCATAGGAAGCCTGGGCAGTTAGGTGGCACAGTGAAAAGTGTGCCAGGCCTGCAGTCAGGAAGACTCATCTTCCTGGGTTCAAATCTGGCCTCAGACACTTCCTAGCTGTGTGACTCTGGGCAAGTCACTTAACTCTGTTTGCCTCTGTTTCCTCATCTCTAAAAAGACCTGGAGAAGGAAATGGCCAACTACTCCAGTGTCTTTGCCAAGAAAACCCCAAAATGGGTCATGAAGAGTCGGATATACCTGAAAAATGACTGAACAACAGGAAGCCTTTCCTGATCCTTCTTCATTCCAGTGTCTTGTCCCCTATTGATTAGCTCCACTCTAACCTCTATGTAGCTTAATTTTGCATTATTTTTTTGCATGTTGTCTCTCCTGCTAGACTGTGAACTTCTTGAGATCAGGGACTGGTTTTTACTTTTCTTTCTATCACCCGTGTTTGGTACAGTACTTGGCACATAGTAGGTGCTTAGTGACTGACTAAATCAATGGAAGGATTTTCTACAAGAAGATATCCCTACACCATTGAAATCACAGGTCTGGATGAAAGTAAAAACATGATAGAATTATATCAAAATGAAGTGGGATTTCCTGAAGCCTCTCCAGGATTTTATAGTCTACTGATCCCATGGTAAGGACTCAAAATAGGGTCCCATGCATGGAATCTATGAAAGTCCTGTATCTATGGAGCACCAGAAGATTCTGGGGGAAATCACAATAATGTAAAAGAAAACAGCATGGAAAGACTTCAGAAGTGGGATTGGTATAGTGACAAATGACGACTTTAGATGATTGAGGATAAAGAACATCACCTGCCTTGTGGCAAAGAAGCAATAGATGCAAGGTTCAGAATGAGATGTAAATTTTCAGATGTGACCAATGTGTTCATTTGTTTTGCTTAAGGATCCTAGTTTGTTACAAGGCAAAGCTTGTGTGTGTGTGTGTGTGTGTGTGTGTGTGTGTGTGTGAAGTTAAAAGTAGTGATAGGAAGGAAGAGAGAGAAGGAAAGAAAGAAAGAGGAAGAAAAAGAAAGAAAAATTCACCAAAAGAAAATACAAGGGGTTCAGTTCAACCTGGTCTACAGGGCTAGACCCTGGTCTGCCCACATTGGCTCCCTGGGACTCCTAATGCTCTCTAACCCCTGGCACTACAAGTGAGGGGGTAGGCATGACAGACACAATGTGACAGCAGCAACACAAGAAGTTCTTGCCTTATACAACAGGATTTTCAGGCTGGTAAGGAGGTGGCTGATACATGAGGGTGGATGGAGAACACCATCAGAGAAAAGCAGTATGTTATGAATGGAGCCAGAATGTTGTTCCAGAAAAACAAAAGCCTTATGGATTCAAAAGTGATTAGACAATGTATAGATGAATGTACAGCCAGAATTGAAATGAGATTGCATTATCAGATCCTATATCCAAGGTCAATTCACTCGTCTCCAATAGCTCTCACTCCCCTAAAAAACCATGGGTTTCAAGCCCAGGGAAAGCTAAAGAAACATTCCAGACCATCATATGTCAATTCTTATGATGAAGTTTTTTATTCCAAGAAACAGGTTCTCTGTATGAACTGTGAACTAAGCAAAGCTTGAGCTCAAAGTAGATGATGAATCTTTTCTCCTTGACTTAAGCCCAGTTAGAGATAGGAAGGACAAAGAATACAGAGTTTTTGCAACAACTTCTCTTAAACACCTAAAGATTTGGGTCTCTACTCTCTAAATTGACACTAATTTGTATTTCCTTCCATTAGTCAGGGCCCTTGTCTTGCTACTAGATAGGAAGATGCTACCCCCCAAAGACCTTTCCTAATCATGATCTTAGTAAGTAGCATCTTGGATGAAAGTCTGAACATAACAGGAATTTGGTTTCAATTTAAAAAATTAGTTTTCTTAAGTGGAAATAATGGAGCCCTATACACAGAGGAGGCCGTGGAATAGAAACATAGCGATACCAGTTAGCAGCTCTCTTGGAAGTTCTTAAAATTACCATAAAAATCAGATACTAGCCTCCGACTTGTAAATCTCTGTGGCTTTAATTTGTTTTATATTTAAGTCATGGATATGTTTAAAATAAGACCTTTTATATTTTAGTTATCTTGTCTACTTACTGATATCTTTTTTTGGGCTCTCTTTTCTTCTCGAAGATATATTTCTTATTAGTATTCAAGTAGACTATTTTCTCTTTTACCACCCTAACAGAGTTCATTATACATAGTCTAGTCCCATCAGCCCCTTAACTGCTAGTGGGAGATATCATAATGTCTCAGGGAAATTTCGAGGAGGAGAGAAAATTATCCCAAATTTTCAGGAACCTGTATAGTATATTTCATTCTGCCCATTGAATGTATACAACATACAAATTCTTAAACCTATGACTTATAAGTCTGGTCTCAAAATCTCACTGCAAACACACTACAATTGGTAAAAGTAATCACTATTTCTAGTTGACAACAAAATTGGGATCTCACAAGCAGAAGAATGTGCTTTATAAATTACAAGGCTCATTGTAAAATTATGTATAAATAGGAAAAGGAGAAAATCTAGATCAAAAGCAGAAGAGACTGTGCCTTTGTGATAAGCCAACAGAAAACTCCACTGAGAGTCACTGTACACTAGGGTTGTCTTTCATGTTCAAAGATGATCAAAATCTTCAATAAAAATTGTTCATGAAAAAAATGCAGGAGACAAGCAAATGGGACAATTTTGTAACTGCCATGTAAAAGTAGATATATACTTTAAAAACAACCTCTTGATCCTCTTGACAAGGATGACAAATTTATTATCTGAAGTGGTGTCACCGCAGATCAGTTCTTAAACATGGGTCAGTTTTACAAAGTCTATTCTTGCCTTTTTTTGCCCTCTGTCCTTCCCATACACTTGCAAGAACAGCAAGGATACAAACACTGAGTATAAGTAATATTTAAATTTCTCAATAATAAGATACTTAACATTTCCCCCAAGTTTTTTTTTAACATTAGGCTTTATTATTGGCACAGTGGATGTAGCCAGCTGGGTACATGTAACTAGTTGAAGGATACCTTGTTAAGCTCTTCATTTGTTCCGCTCTCCCTTCCTCCCATACCAACAGATTTCCAGCTTTCAAGCGAATTGGTAAAAATGGTGAGATGTCTGAAATGACATTCACTTCCCATTGTAAGATTAAAGGATGCCTTGGGAATTTTATTGATAATTTCTGATACATGATAAGTAGGAACTTCTATTTCCCACATACAATGCTGTTTCCAATAGTATCAACTAGAAGTTCAGTCAATGCAGGGCAGGGAAGAAGGGGTACAATTTATTTATAGTTGTTGTTCAGTCATTTTAGTCATGTTTGACTTTGTGTCTGATTCTTTGTTTTCTTGGCAGAGATACTGGAATGGTTGCCATTTCCTTCTCCAGCTCATTTTACAGATGAGGAAACTGAGGCAAAATGAATTATGTGACTTGCTCAGGTTCACACAGCTAGCAAGTGTCTGAGGCTGGATTTGAACTCAGGAAGATGTCTTCCTGACTCCAGGCTCAGCGCTCTATCCACTGTGCCACTTAGCTGCCCCTTAATTATAATAGGTTTATCATTTTTTCTTTTGATATGATAGCTTGCCCACCTCTTTTGTCATTTTTCCACTGATAGACTTCTGTCTCTGGCCACCTTGCCTTCTGTCCCCACTGGTCTCCAAGCCAGGTTTTATTTCTAACGGGGCTTCCTGCTTTTTTCTTTTGAAATTATACTAGCTTAATCAGGTACCCTTGCTTGAAAATTTGCAACTTCCAGCAAAAGGCTTCAATGCAAACAGAAGTTACCATACCTGTTGGCTGCCTAAGGATCTCAGGCAGAATTTAGTTATCAACTACTTTGTATTTCTTCCTACATTTTTTTCTCCTGTTCTCACTGATATTCTTTTTTATTATAACTTGTATCACAAAACATTGCATGTTTAAAAGGTCATAATTTTTCTTTGAGCAGTTAAGTGAATCAGTCATCTTAGAGATATGAGGTGTTGCCTCTGAGGGGCTGTTTAGTGTGCCCTATTAGTTCACTAGATTGGATGTGCTTTTCCATGGCAAGGTGAATTTTTCCTGCTGGTCTTCCAAGTGTAAGACACTAGGGGTAGCTAGGTGGTTCCATGGATAGAGTACTCACTCTGGAGTCAGGAGGGGACCTGAGTTTAAATCCAGCCTGAGACACTTACTAGCTGTGTGACTGTGGACAAGTCACTTGACCCTAATTGCCTCCCAAAATTAAAAAAAAATCTTTAAGGGCCTAATTCTTAGAAGTGAAACAGAGACCACGGAGCTCAAAATTTTCTTTGCTAAACAGGGGAGCAGCTTTGGTAGCATAGGGTTGGAAATCAGTACTTTTGGTCATAGTCACTAGGATAACACTGAACCTCTGAGTGAGAACTAGTCCATGATGACTTGCAGTGTTACTGCTGCCCAGGTGTAAAAGGTGGTCAAGAGTTGTAAGAAGTTTGCTGGTTTCCCCTGGTATCTTTGGTCTGGAAGTCTACTTCACAGAGCTGAGTACACTGACACACATACTGAAATCCTGGGGATGAGGTGGAAGTCACAGCCTGAAAACTGAGGAGCCATTATAGACCTTTTGCCAATGTTCGGGATATGAAGTATGTAGCCCTGTGCCTTAGACCATGTCGATCTTGGTCATATTCGAGACGGGGGTGGGGAAGAACAGTTCCTCCTTGCAACTAAACCAGGAGACCTTGACTTTGGTCTCATAGCTTTCACTCTTCTCTCCTTTCTTTTTTATGGATCAGTTAATTCCAGCTCGAAGCAGTGACTCTATTAATCCTAACCCCAGGTGCTGAAGCACTTCCTCGCTTCCTGAACTGCCTTGACCCTCTGAGTTCAGATCCATTGCACCTCATCCCTAATTATCCATTGTTTCTCTCTTTCTCTTGCTACAGCTGCAGATGGATGTTTACCTTTGGCATTAGCACCCTATTATTCCCTTTATTATTCTTGGCCTCCAAGCATTCCATATCCCAAGAATGGTATTTCTGTGATTTGTTTGCAAGGGAAAAGAATGTTCACAAATTTTAATTTTTTTAACATAATATATCAGAATAAGGTAATTAGAAGTGAAAATGGAAGAAAGTGACCCAATCTCAGACTGGATGGTCCTTAACTATTGGAGTACTCTCTCTGTCTAGTTCCACTTTCCTAAGACTATCTTGCAGGAGATTGGGGGGCTGGGAGCTGAAAGTGGTGGCAGTGCTGCTATTTCCCTGAGAAGGGTCTCTGTACAGATGTCTCTATCTGTGGGAGTTGATGGGGAAAGGAGCCACTGATTTGTAGATCCACAGGGGCAGGACAGACTATGGGAAAAGGCAGTAGATATGAAACCAGCAACAATGTGGTTGGCATGAGCTGTTGTTGCATCATGGGAGAAAATGGAGAGAAAGCCAGGAAGCAACAGGGAAGACAGAGGTGGGTTGGCACATGGCTGTACTTGGGTTTGTAGATCTTTCCACTGTATAGTTGTTGTGTTACATAGGCATGGATTTTTTTTTTTTGGTTCAGGCTTGTGGCTTGGTTACTCACGTATCTTCCCATAAGCTCTTGAGTGTGGAGCAAACAATGACTGGATTCTGCCTAGTATGACTTACGATGGGTGACATACAAGAAACTTGGCTTCATGTTTCTGAAGGAGGCTCTGGGTAGAGGGATGGGCCAGAGGACTTGGACAGGGTTCTATCAGGTGTTGGTTGGTCTAGTGCAGGTATTGCTCACTGCTCCACTTATCTAGGCTGCTCCATAGGGGCCAGATGTCTGCCCGGCATTCAGGGAAAGCTGAGGAAAACCCATGTTTCTTCCTTGGCCAGGGCCAGCTCATCTTTAGGATCAACTGGTCGGGCAGTTAACAAGTATTTGTTATGGGATTACTATGCTCCAATTCCCATGCTAGGATCTGGGAATACTTAGATAAAGAATGAAACACTACCTGTTTATATTCTGTCAAGACAAACAATACACACACACATAAGTAGATACAAAACACGTACTTTATACAATAGGTAATTTTGGAGAGGTGGAATAGGCTAGGGTTTCCATTTCTGATGTTGAAAAAGAAAAGGATTATTTCTCTTTCCACTGATGGAGAAGGATGTTAGAAAGCATTGGAGAGGGATATGGCCAAAAAAGTAGGAAGCTGCAGGGCTAGGAGGAAGAGAGAAAGGAATCTGTATTTCCATTTCCATGAGAAGATTATTTCTAAAGTTCCCATCCTCATGGAAGCAGCTATGTGGGGAGGGAAGAGAGAAAGTGAGGAGAAGGAGAGGGAGGCAGGGGAGGGAGAGGGAGAATGAGAGAATGAATTTGGAAAGAATACATTTAAGGTGGTATGGGAAATACATTTAAGGTGGTATGGGAAAAGGTCACAGGCTCATAGATTTAGAATGGAAAGGTACCTTAGAGATCATCTGGTCCAACCCCCTCATTTTATATGTCAGGAAACTGAGACCCAGGGAGGTTAAATGACTTGCCCAAGGTAACACAAGTGGTAAATGATAGAAGTGATATTTTAACCCCTGTCCTCTGACTTGGAATCCCCATCACTCTTTTCAATGTACCATACTGCTTCTTATGACATGTCTTTGTGTAGAAAGCATGAAATATTTGTCCTACCTATCTCAGAGGATTTTTGTTGAGAAAAGAGCTCGGAAGGCTTTAAAACACCATTACAAATGTCAGTTGTTATTAATAAAGCGTGGCAGAAGATTTGTGCATTGTCCTACGTGAAAAGATACAGTGATTTCTATGTGGGAGGCACATAGGCAGGGTTGTGGTCTTTGGCTTGGATCTTGTACTGTCTGGCCATCATGGTGTATGGGTGTGCGCACTCAGGTGTTTGTCTTGGTTGGGATTGTGGCCTTGTTTCTCTAGCCTGCCCACAATGCATATGCCAAGGTGGGAGTAAGTAATGATGACAGCTCTAAAATTAGATTCTGTCTGCTATAGCATATATAGTCTATAAGGTTTCCTCATCTGTAAAACAAGGTAGGTGGACTAAATGACCTCTGAGGTCCCTTCCAGCTAAAAATCTCTGAGCCATAAGAAAAGTAGATACTGAACAGCAAGAGTGAATCTCGCACCAAATGCCAGATGCCAGATTGCATAGTCTGACCACCTCAATGGGGTCAATTGTAAAATCTTGTTTGGTTTTTAAAGCCCTTCATAACCTGGACCCTTCCTACTTTTTTAGTTTCTTTTCAGTTTATTTCCATATACTTTGTGATCCAATGACACTGGCTTCCTTGTTATTCCTCAGACATGACACTCTGTTTCCCAACTCTTTGCTTCTCCCCCATGCTTAGAATTCTCTCCCTCCTCATCTGGCTTCTCAGGCTTACTTCAATCCCAGCTAAAATCTTGTCTTCTACAAGAAGCCTTTCCTGGTCCTCTTTAATGTTAGTACCTTCTCTCTGTTGATTATCTCCAATTCATCCTGTCTACATCTTGTTTGTACAGTTTTTTTTGCTTGTTGTCTTCCACTTTAGGGTCAGCCAGGTGGTGCAGTGGATAGAGTGCTGGCCCTGAAATCAAGAAGACTCATTTTCCTGGCTTCAGATACTTCCTAGCTGTGTGACCCTGGGCAAGTCACTTAACCTGGTTTGCCCCAGTTTCCTCATCTGTAAAATAAGCTGGAGAAGGAAATGGCAAACTGCTCCAGTATCTTTGCCAAGAAAACTCCAAATGAAGTCATGAAGAGTTAGACATGACTGAAAAATGACTGAATAGCAAATTCCCACATTAGACTGTGAGCTATTTAAGAATAGTGGTTTTTGCCTTTGTATCTCCAGTGCTTAGTACAGTGCCTGGCACACAGTGGATGCTCGAAATGCATATTGACTTAAGAAATGAGAACCAAATACATATTTGGAGTTGGCATTATTTATATTTTAATATATAACATATGACCATATTGATATTTTGGGGGGAATGATATAAATTAGGTTAGATGGCCACTGAGATTCTTTCCAACTAGAAATTCTGTCATTCTCTGAGAAGAATCTTGGCTCAATGAAGCTAGCTTTGGTTCCAATTTATTGGCTGGCATGGGAGGCAGGGGTGGGGAGCCTGTGGCCTTGAGGTCACATGTGGCCTTCTAGGTCCTTGGGTGTGACCTTTCCAAGTTTTACAGAACAAATCCTTTTATGAAGGGGATTTGTTCTCTCAAGTTCTATGAAGTTTGGAGTTAGTCAAAGGGCTACACTTGAGGACCTATAGGGGCCACATGTGGCCTCGAGGCTGAAGGTTCCCCGCCCCTGGATAGGGTTATTCTAGGCAAACATAGTTTGGCCCACGGATATTTAGTTTTTCTTTTCTCCCTCTCTTTTTTTCTTTTTCCTTCTTTTTTGGTTTTGTTTCTTCTTATGATTCATTCCATTGGATATTTAGGTTTCTCATGGCTCATAGGCTCATAGATTTTTAGCTGAAAGAGAAAGATGACATATAGTTCAACCCTTTTATTTTTCAGATGGGGAAACTGAGGTCCAGAAAGGTTAAATGTCTTGCCTAAGGTCACAGAGATGATAAACATCAAAGTCAGGATACTAACCTAAATCTTCTGACTCCAAACCTAGAATGCTTGAACCTCCAAGATAGAGAGGTTATTATGTATTGATGACAGAGAAAGGGTCTATCTCAGATGAAATGTCATCTTCCATCCCATGACAATTTTGGGATTTCCCTCAGTTGGGTGCGCTGCATTAGGCTCATCTGCCCATTCCACAATGCCAGGCTCACTCTCCCATCTGTCAGGAAGCTCCTTAATTGCTGGTGGGAAACCAGTTTTCTTGGGAACAATATGTGTGAATCTTTTTATATGGAGATGTGTGAAGCAAATTGAAAGTGTTGCAAATTATCCCGAAAGAGGCTGGGTTTTTTTTTTTTAAACACGCTGCTATTTGAAGACGTGTCATCGAGTTGCATGAACCACATGAGTGAACTGCAGACAGCGCTGATGTGCCCTGTTCAAACTCTCTCAGAGGCAGTGAGTGCCGTGAGCCTATACAGAGCTCAGTAACGTCAGCTGGTGATGGGTAGGAGACAGCTCAGGGCTAATTTGTGGGTCCTCTTGAGCTCCTTACCCGCACCTTCTGAATTTCTTTCCTGAATTAATTTTTACAGAATAATAGGCTCTCAGGCTTGGAAGGGACCTCAGACAAGAATCCCTTCCACAGTATCCCCAACAAGTGGCCATCAGATTCTCCTTGCAGACATCCATGTTCATTCTCTACTGTGGCAACTCATCACATTTTGGAATAGTTCTAATTGTTTGGAAGTTTTCCCTGCTACTCATCCCTGCTTCTGATTCTACCCTCTGGGGCTTTTCCACATAAAAGTCCTTCAAAGACTGATACCTTGTCTCTCTTAAGTTTTCTTTCCTCAAGGATAAATATCTGTTTTTCCTTCAATGCTTTTTGTATAGCAAACCCAGGGAAGATCCAGAGAAAACTCAAGGGTAAATCTAGGGGGAAAATTGTGCCAAAGTTGGACAAAGCCAGGGCAGTAATAAGATGAAAGTTGGGGCAAAACTGGACCAAAGGTGAAGGGGAGGCATGACCATGGAAAGAACATTGGACTCAGCACCAGAAATCTTAGGTCCAAGACCCAGTTCTATTACTACTTACTAACTGTGTGGCTGTGGGAAAATTACATAACATTGCCAAATGTCTCTTCAAATGTAACATGAAGATCATAATACTTGAGCTACCTCAGAAGTGTTGTGAGTGAAATACTTTGTGAAGCACAAAGTGTTATATAAGTGTGAGCTATAATAAGAAAAAATTGGAGTAAACTTCAGGAATTCAGGATGGGGATTATATCTCTGCGCTGGTTTGGAAAGCTGATGCTCAGAGCTATAAGAATTTTTTTGGTACCTGGGGCGTGGTACATGAAATGTGATTGGGGAAGCAACATGAAAAGTGCCCCTAAATCAACTTTTTAAAACAAATTAAGTTGGGGGAGAAAGACAAAGACTCCTGAATATATTTTGTTTCAGGGGGATGGTGGGGGAGGAGGGGAGAGGTCAGCTGGCATCTGGGGAAAGGAAGTGATGCCATCTTTTAGCTTCCTATTTAAATTCATCTTGCCAACCTGGTGCTAAACTTAATGGTTTCCACACCGCTAAGGTAGTGTAAAAGTGCTGTTAGTACCTTCTAAATTTCTATACCCTCGCTCAAAGTCCCAGCTGCCCAGCTCTAGTTACAGTTCTTCCGGTGACACAAGAAGAACCCCCATCTGAAAGTGTCACAAAGATGGCAATGAGAAACAAAACCCCATCACATAGACAATCAGGGGTGGAGAACCTGTGGCCCACATGTGGCTTTGAGACCGCAGGTTCCCCACTCCTGGATGAGATTATTTCAGCTTTTTAAATGTTTTATGTGCAGCCACCTGCCTGAATAGCCCTTCTGAACTCCCAGGATCCTTTTTTCTACTCTGCCAGTCCTTCTCTACTCCATTCAGAGACCCTTTGTGTTTCCAATTTTTTTTCTTCAGAATGTGAATGAGGGTCCCAGAAACAGTAATATGAGAGAGGATGGGTTATGAGGTGGAATTGTGGAGGAAAAGTGAAGGGGCTTCATTGCTTTAATAACTTTTAATATTGACTTTTAATATTTTTAATAACTTCCTTAAGAAACCCACCTGAAACAGATAGGAAAACAGAAGTGGGGAAAAAGATGAGGACTCCTGTATCTCCTCAGACAAATGGGACTGCTTTGCTTTAATTCTCTGAGGGCTCTGCTGGGTTCAAAGGGGGAAGTCTAAAAGGAGAGTTCTGGGAGAAGCTATTCAAGAACTCACCTAGAGATCTATCCATGTGGGGGCATGGCTAGCCTGGGGCGTCTTTGGTCTGATGTAACATCTATCACTAAGGATGAAGGTGAAGACTTCAATTTAATTTGGGGACTGACTCATGATCACAGGGGCTTGAAGACATCTGAGGTTAACAACAGAGAAGCTGGTTCACAAGTGGGGCGGGTATGGGCTTGGTGCCAATCTCTCTTCTTGCTCAGGGAGGCGGAGACTTTTTATCTCTGAAAAAGAAGCTTGGAAGTAGGGTAAACTATGAGTCTAAGCTGGAGATCCGTAAGTCCCCTAGTTACATTTGCTTTTGATCTTGGCTGCATCTGTTTGAGGAGCAGCTAGGTGGTGTCGGGTCTAGAGTCAGGAAGCCTCATCTTCATAAGTTCGAATATGGTCTCAGACACTTACTAGCTGTGTGACCCTGGGCAAGTCACTTAACCCTGTTTGCCTCAGCTCCTCATGTGTAAAATGAACTGGAGATAGAAATGGCACATTGCTCCAGTATCTTTGCCAAGAAAACCCCAGATGAGGTCACAAAAAGTCGGACACAACTGAAATGACAGAAAAACACCAGTATCAGTTTGTGCAGATATCACCAAGAGGTGATATTCTGATGCTTCAAAATAAAACAAAAAACAAGCTTCAAGCCGTTAGCGTCAATATTATAAGAACCAGAAGGTGGGGCTAGTTCTCTACATGTACATCTCTTGGGTGTCTACCTCTGTTTCTATTAATATCTCTCTCTTTCTCTCTCTAATTCCCATTGGATTTAGACCTCAAAAAACAACTAATCCCAAACCCCTAATCTTATAGATGAGAAAGCTAAAGGCTAGCATGGTAAGCTAGAAAGGCTTCAAATATGGGGCCTAGATGTGGCCTATGTGTCCTTTTCCTGTGTACCTGGTGTATTGACAATCAAGATGGGCTCTTAGCACTTATTCAACCAAGTGCCATTGAAGAGCTTGGCCTTTGTTTCCTTGATTAAATTAGGAGTCATTGATGGCCTCCTTGCCTCAAGGGAAAGCCTAGTTTACATAAGTTTGAGTGACATGTTCGTGATATCAGAGGCTTTTAGGCCACTTGGGTTTAAGTCGCATTTTTGTAACAATTTTAGGTCATGTGGGTGAGTAGCATGTGTGACTCACCTTTGACCCTCAACAAGATATATATATATATATATATGTGTGTATATATATATATATATATATATATATATATATATAAAATAACCAGGGGTTGGCTTTCTTTTTTCAGAGCTCTGAGCTGCAGCAGTAGTGACGTGTGATTGAACTCAGATGTTGATAACTATGACTTGTATTTGTTCTGTTTATAAACGTATGTTTGTAATTTGTTTGTATTTGCTCTGAAGTTCAGGGCTCTGGTTTTTTCCCCTGAACTAAGTGAATGATATTTGTATGCTGGATTAAAGTAAGATTGTTAACCCTTTAAATGTTGTTTTCCTTAGTAAAGCAGATCAAAAGGACCTGGGCTTGCAGCATTCTGTGAGTGGGTTGTTGTTGGTTTTACACCCTGCCCCCCCACCCAGCAGCTGCTGGCCGGATTGTTGAAGCACCTGGCTAGTTGAAGAGACTCAATACCAGAAAGTTGGTCACCAGGCAATTATGGTTTTTTTTTTCATTTTTTTTTGATCTGCTATGGTTCAAGGAGATTGCCTTCCAAAGGACAGAGGAGCTGGATCATGATGGCAAGCATGCTCACACTAATGAAACAATGGGTGTTTTGAAGTATTTTAAAGGAAATACCTTCCTAAAATTATAAAGCAATGACTTACAGCCATTTTTCTGCCATGTCCAACTCTTTGTGACCCCATTTGGGGTATTTTTTGGCAAAGATACTGGAGTGCTTTGCCATTTTCTTCTCCAGCTCATTTTACAGATGAGGAAACTGAGGCAAACAGGGTTAAGTGACTTGCCCAGGGCCAAAAGCTAGTAAGTGTCTGAGGTCAGATTTGAACTCAGGAAGAATCTCCTGACTCCAGGCCCAGCATTCTATGCACTGTGGCACCTTCTAACTGCCATTATATATTTACCTTGTTATTACAAGCAGGAACAAAAAAACCATAAAGTTAAGTAGCTTTATGTGCAGTCCTTCACTGATCCCTCTGTGTGGGTCAGAGACCCTCATCTCTGACTCCAGACCCCGCTGAATTCTGATTTGTGTGACCTTAGGCAAGTCACTCAACTTCTTCAGGCTGTGCCTCGTCTATAAAGTAAAAAGGTCAAACTAGATGCTTTTTGAGGTTCCAGCCAGCTTTAGCTCTATGACTGTATGATCTTATGAACAAGTTGTAAAGATGGCGCAGACTAGTGTCCCTATGGAAGCGCTTATGGGTTAACCTTGTGGCCTATCTTCCTGTAGCCTGAAAGAGCCTTTGATATCCATTGGGGGATGTCCCATTTTTCCTAATCTATCTTTTGAACATCATAAACCTTGTAGAAAAGAAGGTCCAGTAATCTCCTGAGTCCCTTGCTCCCTGGTCCCTAGCTCCTAACCTGGTGGGATTCCAAATAGAGCGAACAAAAGAGATGAAATTCTCCTTGCGTTTCATTTCCCTCAGAAAATGAGACATGTGGGTCTTAACTTGTTATGTAAATGGGGAAATTTTTCACTTAAAAACATCTGAAAACAAGCTTTAGTGACTCCAAGAATCACAGATTCCCAGAAAGATTGGGATGAGATGGTAATGATTTAATTGATGGTTGAATGTGTAGATAAAATGAACGTACTAATTTCTTTTTCAGTAATTACATCTTTTCAAGGAGTTCCAGGCTGCTCTAATTACTAAGACCTAAATTATAAACCAGCTATAGTTTCAAGCAAAGTGTATGGCAGCTTCTAGATGCTCAGCTTTGAAAGAAAGTAGACAAAACGATGAGAGGAGTCCAGCTCATTTAAACTCCCTGCGACTTCTTCCCTCTTTTCTGTCTCTGGTCCCCATCTCTGTATCCATCTGTCTCTGTCTGTCTGTTCCTCCCTCCCCCTCCCTCCTTCTCTCCCCTCTTTCTCCCTCCCCCTTCCTACCTCCCTCCCTCCCTCCCCATCTCTCCCTTCCTCTCTCCCTCTCCCGTACACCGCACCCCCACACATGATAAACATAAGAAAGAATTCAAGAAACCCAGTCAGGGGTACTCCCATGTTGTTGTTCAGTATCTGCACACACCCTGGGCATTGCTGTTTCAATGTCTTTGATCATAGAATTCCTTTGGCCTAGAATAGGGGTGAGGAAGCTGTGGCATGGAGGCCACCTAGGTCCTCAAGTGTGGCCCTATTCCCCACCCCTGGCCTAGAATGTCTTTCCTCTTATCAAAATACAACCCCCTTTGCAAGCCACAATCAAATCCCAACTCCATAACGACTTTCCTGATCACACCAGCCCACACTAATATCTCATTCCTTTAACTTTTGTATCATTTTTTTCTTCCTGTGACACTCATTATACTTCCCATAGAACATAAAAGAATCATCTTGTTCAATTGACAGCTTGTGCAGTTAGCCCCTTCATAACACCCTCTGTTTAAATACCTCTAGTGATGAGTAACTCACCTTTCCCTAAGACGGTCCATTCCAAGATGGGACGACTCAAATTTTTAGGACATTCTTTCCTACATTAAGCTTAGTCTAAGCTCTGTTCCCAGAAGCCAAACAAAAGAAATATAGCCCTGATTCTTCAAGGATAATCCTTGAGATATTTGAAGATGATGACCATGTAACTCTCTTTCTACAGCCCTCCCTTTTTTTTTTGGACACTCACCACATAAAGGAAGACTTACAAGTGAGCTGTGTTTAAAACATTTCTTTTTTGTAATTTGGATGTTTGGACTTTGGAACACATTTTCACATACAGATGATGGTTCTGCATGGGAAACAGATTTCATGTTAGTCTACAGAAGTCTAAACACCCCATAGTTCGATGGAAACATTCTACCTTTATAATGATAACATTATAGAGAAAATCAACTTTGAGGCTTTAGAACTTTGATCAATACAAGTGATAAACCACAAGTCCAAAAGAATGAAGATGAAATATGCTATCTAGCTCTTGACAGAGATGGGAAGCGCTTAAAATGCAGAAAGAGACGTATATTTTTTGACATGTCCAATATTAGATGTTTTGCCAGAATACATTGCTATGTATTTAGGGTTTTCTTTTTCTTTCTTTCAAAAAATTGCTCAATGAAGAGGAGGATGAATAATGGAAAGGATAGATTAATGAAGAAGAAAAAATATTTTACTATGGCAAATACTACAAAAATGAAATCCTATACCTTTGTAATGAAAAATACTAGCTAACAAAATTGTTGCAATGTTTGTAATGAAAAAAATGAAGAAACTGAGAAAATATTTTATTTGCCTCCAGGGTAGTACTTGTATAAAGTCAGGTTTAATTGGAAGAGGTCAGAGGTTAAGTGGAGCTTCTGAAGGAGACTCCTGGGAGTTTTCAAGGCTTTAAGAAACTGATGGTCTTGGTTCAAGAGGGATGAATCAACACTAGCAGTGCTCTGAATAAGTATGAGTAATTATTATGGCTGATACATGGAATCTGAATAAAGGAAGGAAAAAATGACAAAGAGAGAAAGACACCTATGAATATTTTTGTGAAAACAGGCAGCGTCGAGAGTGAGAGAAGTGATTATTTTTCTATTATATTAATAGCCAATTATAAAGTTAGAATTAAGCTTTTTCCTTTCTATTTCCTCATTCAGGGACTAGCCCTTGTAGGTCATTCAGCCAGTCTCTGAAGGACAAGGCTTAATAGATGAGTTTGGCCTAATACTCGGTGTACATGTTCCAGGATTTTGGGCAGACCCTACCCAACTAGGGCCCTTACTTCTGTTTAGAGTGATTTATAGAATCTAATCTAGATGCATTCCAGCTTTAAAGAATTGAATTCATGGCCTTGCACTCTTCCACTGCAGTCTAGGGGAACTCAACTCATGAAGGAGAAAATCAATCAGAGTGGTCTAGGTAGAGATGAAATTCTTTGTCTAGATTGCTGGAGACTGCTGAGTCTCGTGATCAAATCACATTCTTAGCAGGAGGAGCAGCCCACCTTCTCATTAATATGTCCATCCCCTCATTAATTCTTCACCCATCAGGGTTGGTATTCACCTGTCGGCATCAACTTCTTTTCCAAAGGTATTTAAGCTTTTGAGGATCGCTATGGTTTTGTTTTTGGTCCTTGAGAGAAATCCCTGACCATCAGATTATTGATTATGAGCTAGCCTAATTAATAAATTGATTATTAACTACCCAGAGACTTTGTCTCTCGGGATTTTCATTTGTCTCAAGAGGAAGGGAAGAAGAGTCCTACCCTTCTTTTGAACTTGTCTGTTTCTGCCACGGGCACCATCATTCTTTCAGTAATTCAGGTTTGTGAGCTCATTGTCATCCTCACCTCTTCACTCTCATTCACCTCACTTATCCTATTTGTTGATAAATCTTGTCATTTCTGCCCCTACAACATCTTGGACATCTGACCCTTTCTCACTACTTACATGGTCACCAGTCTAGCTCAGCACCACCTCACCTCTTGCCTTCACTATTCAAAGAACTTCCTAGATGATTTCTCTGCCACAAGGCTCTCCTCCTCTGGTCATTCTATCTCTCGCACAACTACCAGAATGATTTTCCTAAAGTACAGGTCGGACCATGTCAGTCTTCTCCTTTCACGTGTTTCTACCACCTCTAGAATGAACTAAAACCTTCTCGGTTTGGCTTTTAAAGTCCTTCACAACCTGGTGCCATTCTACCTTTCCAGACTTATTATCACTCTTACTGCTTACTCCATGGAAAAGTACAGGAAGGTAGAAGCAGATTGCAGCCCCCCGTTTGGATCTATTGGACCTTAGTGAGCCAGGATTTCTAATTTGTTATATACCAGTATCAGCGTCTTTGTTAGATAACCTTTCATTTGTGTCGGGCTTGTCCCCCATTTAAACTGCAAACTCCTCTAACTCTGGGACCTTATGCTTCTTCCAAGGCATATATATTTAAAAGGAATAGCAATTTGTACATAATAGATTTGCAGTTTCATGTGCAATCATGTTTTTAATTATACAGCATTATGGAAATGCTTGTTTTACTCCATAAATTAAAAATAAACTAAATTAAAACACTGGAAAGTCCAAAGCAAAAACGAAAAAGTGGATATTTAGAAACAATGATGTTGACAGAGGATAAGTGCTTAGGGCCAAATGATTCATGCCCCTTCAGAAGACGAAATGAGCGCACACTAGGTTTCTTAAAACAACTACGTGGTTGAATTTGTCTTTGGATTAGCTGTTGTACCATAGCTTTGAATAAAGCTCATCAGGATAGACGAGTTGTGCATGGGGTTGTTATTTCGTGTGTGAATGCAAATAATGGAGAGCAAGATGGAGACAATGACTCTTGGTGACCTCTCTCCATATCTTTATGTATACATCTATACATACACATATACATATACATACACACATACATATGGACATATCTATCTCTATATATCCAGGTCCAGCCTCGTCCCCCAGGTTTTAATCCCTGATCATTCATTGCCTTTTTGACATTTGGTTGCCCCAGAGATATCTCAAACTAAGCGTATTTGAAACAGGATTCATCATCTTTACCCTTAAACCCTCCCTTTTCCTAAACTTCTCTATTTCTGTCAAAGGCATCACTGTCATCTTTCCAGTATACCGTGTTTGTCACCTGGGCATTATCCTCACTTCTCACTCTTCTTCTGTCTCTAACCCTAACCTGGACATTCTCCTTGACTCCTCACTGTTTCTCATACCACATGTCCAATCCATTGCCAAACCTTGCCATTTCTACCTTTGTGACATCATGTACTTTAACTCACACAGCTTATCACCACTCATCAACATGATTGCAATAGCCTCCTAATTGGACTCCCTGTCTCAAGTATCTTACCACTACAGTCTGTTGGTCCACACATTGCTGCCAAAGGCATTTTTCTTTAAGTGGTGATCTGACCATCTGATCATCCCTTATTCAATCTACTCCAGTGGCTTCCTACTTCCTATTCCCTCTAGGATAAAATAGAAATTCCTCTATTTGATTTTTAAAACCCTATACAACCTGGTTCTAACCTATCTTTCCGATGTCATTGGACATTACTCCTACTTCACTCTGTATTCCAATCAAATAGCTTTCTCTGTTCTTCACAAATGATACTTCATCTCCCATCATTATGCCTTTGTACTGGTCATCTCACATTCTTGAAATACGCTATCTCTAGACTTCTGCCTTACAGAGTATCTGTCTTCCTTTCTACATGAAACATTTTCTGATCCCTGCAACTGGTAGTTCACAGTTTATTGTAATATTTTAATTAATGAATTGATTTTAATTTATCATTGTTATTTACATATAATATATATATAATACATCATGTAATACATATTATATAATAATTATTAATTTAGTATTTAATTTCATTCAGTTATTTAATTACTTTGTAGTTATGCACCTTATATTTATGCTGCATAAACATATATATACGTATTGTCTCCTGCATTAAAATATAAGCTTATTGTAAGTAGAGATTGTTTCACACTTTGTATTTGTATATCTAGAACCTAACAGATGCTTAGTAAATGTTTGTTGATTGACACATGCAACACAAAGGAACATAAAGGCATCCAAGTAATCCTACTCTTCAGGGTGGTTCTGCTTTGCCAGAAAGAGAATTGACTGGGCTCTTGGACTACCTATCCTTCTCACTCAATAAACAAACAAACGAACCAGCTCTACAATTAGATATAGGGCACCAGACCCACAGCATATAATTCTGAGATTTCCCTGCTTTTACTTGCTATCTGCAGCCATCCTTAGAGTTGTAGACAGGCTGGTCCCTTTATTAGAGCTGTCACCTCTCTGCCCTGTAGAATGCAATTACCTTACTTTCCTGTTTATGGTAACAATACTGCCATGTGCACTGGGTGGTGGAGAGCTGAGATGTTTATATTTCAATACTTTAAAGCAAGGGTTCCTTACCTGTGGTCCAAATACTCTTAAGGGGCCCATGGACAGAATTCATGAGGTCCATGAACTTTGAGAGGAAAATATTTTAATAATGATATTTCAGTATAATTGTCTTCCTGCATAATTGTATGTTTCCATGCTCACATGTCATGGGATTTTGTTTGAATATAATACAATGGAAAGTACCTGGATCAAAGGAAGTCTTTAATGTTCTCTTTTTCTGTTAGGTTAAATGGTTTTTTTAGTTGATCTATAAACAATAGACACAGTGGGACCTTACCCTCTTTATACTTCTTGGTCAATCCTGTTACTCTGAAGATGTGCTTTACTCTGGAAAATTGTTTACATATTTTCTTCAAGGATATTTTTGCATTTGATACCACCTAAGTAGACCACTCTTATAAAGACAGAGATGAAAAAATTGGTACAGATCCCCACCTTTTTTTTTCTGAAAACATAAATCTTCTCCCAGTGATGCCGTGTGACTCTTGTTATGAATATTGGAACACCATAATCTCTGAAGAATTACAGTTGTAAGTGACCTCAAGACCATTGAAGAGATGAAGAAATATATGATCAAAAGAGGAGGCAGGAAGGCCAAGCAGAAAGAGCCAGGGTTGATAAATGGATTGTCTGAGTGTATTTGTGAAAGATAAAAAGAGGAAGGTCTTCACTGCACTGGTGGAGAGTCTGTGAGAGTACATGGACAGGAATTGCAGAGGATAAGCAGGTGAAGGTGGGTTGTCATCTGCACTAATCAAGGGAATATAGATGAAATCACAGATTCATTGAAGTGCAAGAAACCTAGGCACATTGGTTGGTGTTTTAGTGCCACCACGTTCTATATCATCTCCTTTTGGTAAGACTACTCTCTGTGATTTGTTTCAGTCAGTCCATCAAAAAGCACTTATTAAGCACCTACTTATGTGCTGAGTGCTGGTGATACAAAGAAAGGCAACCGAGGGTGCCTGCCCTCAAGGAGCTCCAATTTTGCTAAATCTTTTCCTCTTTGAAAGATCTTGAAAATCAATTCCTGAGTGCATTTAATATTGTGCAAGCTTTAACATAGATGGCTCAGCATATAGTAGGTGTTCGGCAAAGACTTACTGAATCAATGGATGAATAAATGAAGTTTGTATTTCCTTTAGTCTAAAAGAATCCTGTTGTTTCTGATAAACATTTCTCTTTTTATAAGGTTATAGTAAGTTGGAGACAAAGTATTGATATTTCAGTGCGCATGGCATATAATTCATGCCAATGTAGTTCTGTGTTCTTATCTCTAGCACATAGAGACTGATCTGGCTTTCCCCAGAATTAGAATTTGGAGGGCTAGGAAGAAAGAATTATAGTAGTGTTTATGCTTTGTAGTTTGGAGGCCAGAGCCCTGCTAATTTCAACTCCCTTCCTCCATGATTTTTTTTTTTAAAAATAGAAAATCAATTTAGAACAATGTTGAGCTACACAGTGATTCTTCCAGTCACTTTAAATCAGGATTTTGCAGGCACCATGCAAATAGACTGGGAAGTACATATTTCTTTTTTTCTTTCAAATTCCATATCAAATCCCTGCTTTTCTGAGGTCTTCCAGATCCTTCTCAACCCATGCATCTCTCCCTTAGCATGCCACCCTTACCATAGCATAATGGGAAGTGTGCTAGGTTTGGACCCGGAGGACCTGGGTTAACATCCTACTTCTGCTATTTACCAGTTGTATTACGTTGGTCAAGTCCCTTTCCTCAGTTTTTGCTTCTACGAAATCATGGCATTGGGGCCTCAAGGCAAGTTTTATAAGACCACCTATTGAAGGGATCATTCTTTTGGCCCTCAGCCACACTAAGCAAACATTCTGTCTATATCTGTGTTATAGTTGGTACCATCAAGTCAGGTCAAGCAAAAAAAAAATCATTGACTCTGGGTTCACTATATGTCTAGCAATATGCCTGATAATGTGAATAATATGTCTAGCAATATGCTTGATAATGTGAATAATATGGTCTTGACCCTCAGGAAACTTACAGTTGGGTTGGAAATACAGGAGTAATTAGCAAGAACATTTTTATTTCTTTCCCCTTGAAATTACTTTGAATATATTTTGTATTTCAGAGAGGCAATGTGTTAGACTGATAGTGTACTGACTTTGGAAACAGGGATACTTGGGTTCAAGCCATGCCTCTGATACATCGCAGCTGTATGACCCTGGGCAAGTCACTTACTCTTTTAGTACCATACTCTCTATGACTATAAGTTGTAGAGATGGTGCCAGTCTACCTTTGTAGATGGAGTTTCCTAATAGGGGAGTTACCTATGCCAATAAAACACAGGTGAAATCCCCAGGCCTCCACTTTGTATCTATTTGTCTTGAACACGTTGCTTTCCCCAGTAGAATGCAAATTTCTTGAGAATGGTGGATAGAGCGTGGGACTTGGAGTTAGAAAGACATGAGTTCAAATCCAGCTATAAACACTTACTAGCTGTGTGATGTTTGGCAAATCACTTCACCTCTGTTTCGGTTTCTACATCTGTAAAATGGAGGCAATAATAGCACTTACCTCCCAAGGTGGTTGTGTGGATAAAATAAAATAATACTTGTAAAGTGCTTTGCAAACTTTAAAGTGCTTTAGAATTTATTATTATTAAAGCGCTTTATTATTACTAATTATTTTGATGTCTTCAGCTTGTACATAATAAATGTTTGTGAAACAAATGAAAGATAGGGTATGTGAGTGGGCTTTTGAGAAGGAATGGACCCCTCCCCAACCAGAGGAGGGGGCTGTCTCTGTTATATATGTATGACGATATTTAATTTTTAGCCAGACAAGGTAATTTGATGCTGCTTTCAGAAAGCAGAAAATCAGATTTCGTCAGCCACTCTCAAGCTCTAGGGCTCAGAATGATCTCTATCCTCTTCATTTATCCAATTGTAGATACCAGGAAAGAATAAAAACCTCCCCTAGCCTTCCTGGGCTTTGCCTGACTAATTCCAAATTGGTGAAGTGTGTGGCTGGGAGCCTGAACCCCATGAGGGGCCTCTATGCACAGCCAGCTCAAGCTGGAGGCACAGCTGGGACTAGAGACCTCCTTCCTGGTATCCATTCAATCAGGTTTATGATGATCCTTTAATGTTTTCATGTTTAATTCTCACTCGATTTGAACAGTGACCTCTCTGAGCTACAGAATTCTCCGGGTCAGATCATTTTTATATCTGAAAGTCCATGTGTGTGTTGGGAATGGGTTGGTGTGAGGAGGTAGGGAAGAGCTGATCTGGTCCCTTGGTTCTATTATGTGTATGTTTGTTTTCAATTAAAGCTAGGGCCCTGCTAGTACCCGTGACAGGGCTCAGCAGGACCAAAGGACTGTAATGCAAAGAACCCACTTCCCCGAATTAGAGGCCTCAGTCTCTTTCTATTAGAATCACAGCTGGGGCTGGAACAGGAGGGCGATAATAAGTGAGCTGAGTGCTCGAAAGTGACCGTGGCCTGCCTATAGCCCTGTGAGAGCTTTGATAAATTCGAATACTGCTTGGCAGGCTCAGTGCGACCTGACATTTTCTTCCCCCAAAGATTTGGGGCCTCAAATTCAGGCTAATTGGCTTTTTGTCAAGAGATTAGGTGGACTTAATTGAAAAAGGTTGAGCTGATCTGCCAACATTCACATGGCCTTAGACCCAAGGAGAGCCTATAGAACACTGCTCTTTTAGCTGGCTGACAGCTTAAAAAAAAAGGCGCGCGGGTGTGTGTGTGTGTGTGTATAAAAGAGGCTAGAACCTGTTCTATTTTACAATGCATGTTCTATGGATTTTTGTTTTAAGAATGAGATTACATTTTGGGATCAGTCTTAAAACAAAATTACCCTTTTTTTTCTTCCATGGACCCCTCTGTGAGTCTGGTGAAACCTATGGACCCCTTAGAATAATCACATGGGGATGAGCGAACAGCCCCCAGAGCTGATCTAGTAGTACATAAATATTAGACACTAGAGGTGGACATTGAACTGGATCCCGAATTGAATAGGAGAAAAAGAGCAAGCTTGATTTGCACTTGGTAAATCAGACAAAGGTTTTGATGAACCCGAGTTTGAAATGAAGGTCCATCTTTTTAGCACATATTTTTCCAGAGATGTTCTGTGACTATAAATCACAGAATACCTACCATCTTTGAAGAATAAAGAGTGTGATTCACTGGAAGGGCAATGGAGAGACATAGTAGGTGTGATTAGGGTTGGGAATATGACCAGTGATGAATGGTGAATGAGGGAGGAGAGTTTTGCCATGACAACAGGAGTATAAGCAGTGCTTTTCAAGATTTATCAAAACTTGGAGTCAATCGGCATAGCCACGTACAAGTTAACAAAAGGCATGATGGGAACTCTGTGTGTTTATTCTGAGCCTGAGACACAATGGAAGATACTATGAGAGGCACACAGTTCTTCTTCCTAAGAAGTGAAAGAAGTAAGGACAAGGAATTTCCCATTGAGAGGAATGAGGGGGGAAGAGTCTCACAGCTGCTCGAATGGTACTTTGGTGTACCAGCAAGAGGCATAAACAGCTTGAAAAAGAACTATAAATTGAATAGCAAAACATTTAATTGGAAGAGAAAGGCAAAATGAATGATAGGAAAAATTAGGAAGTAGGGCAATTTTTGTCTCTTTTTTTGAGAAATGAATGTAATCTCCCAGATTTGTGCCGGTGGTAAAGGAAAGATCCCTAGAAAACTCATGTTTCATGTAGCTGGAGCTGTGAAGTAGCTTCGAGGCAGAGCTGACAAGATGTTGACATGTCCTGAGGCATGTGACTTAGGGAGTCTCATTTGAAGAGGGAAATGACAATCCTCTGATTTGTCAGTGAGGCAAATGGGAGCAGGAAGTAGCAACAGGCTGGAGCTCTAGTAGATCACAGCTAAAAAGCCAAAGACAGCAGCAGGACAAAGCTTCAGTGGATGAAAACTAAGAATTCTGATAAGCAGCAGTAGCACCATGAAAGAGTGGTGGGCAGCATTGGCAGAGGGTGAAGCTCCCTCCAGTGGATGGCAGAAGCAATAGAGGGATGGAGTCATGGGATCATAGCAAGGAGCTGTGGGAAATGAAACCAACATCTGTAGTGAGTCCCAGATGGTTTGCCAGGATACAGAGACATGAGAACTCAAGCAGGAGATGTTTTCTCAGAATTATCATGCTGCATGATTTTTTCCCCTCTCATTTTCTTTGATAATATGTCCTAATGAAATGCTTTGCTATTTGATTTATAGTTCCTGTGCAGTCTGTTAGTACCATCAGCCCTGGATTGGGGCTTAAGCCATAAATTTCCTGACACATTGAATCCAAGTATCATAATTCTGGATTTGGATCTGTTATACACAAAAGTTTGGTGTTAATGATATGCACAGTTCCTCAAGTTTAATAAGGAGTTAATAAATGCTTTGTAGATATTTAAGAGATATATGAAATGACTGGGGGAACTGGAAAGCAGAAATTAGGTTTAGACCAACATCTCAAACCATTTATCAATAAGCTCCAAATGGATGCATGACCTAGATAGAGTCACATCATAAGCAAATTAGAGGAGAAAGGAAGAAAATGCCTCTCACAATCATGGACAGGGAAAGAGTTTATAACCAAAAAAGGGAGAGAGAGGATTATAGAAGACAAGATGGATAATTTTCATTACATAAAACTGAAAAACTTCTGCACAAACAAAATTGATGTAGTTAAAATTGGAAGGAAAAGTTAACTGGGAAAACATTTTTTGCGAAAAGTTTCTCTGATAAAAATCTGATATCCAAGGTATATAAGAAAACAATTCAAATATATAAGAATAAGAGTGATTCCTCAATAGATAGGTGGTCAAATCATATGAACAAGCAGTTTAAAGGAAGAAATCCAAGCTATCAGTGCCATATCTATCTACCAAAAACACAAAAACCAAACCACTTTGAATTTCTAATGAAGAGATATATAAATGAAAATGACACTCAGGTTTCATGTCATATCTACCAGATTGGGAAAGATCACAACAAAAGGAAATGGCAGCTCCTGGAGGTGCTGGAGGAAGACAGGTACACTAGGGCACTGCTAACAAGCTGTGAATTGGGCCAAATGTGGACCATCTGATGGAATCTCAAACCTAGGAAAAAATATGAAACTATATAATCCCCAAATCACTAAATTGTACCTATCCTTCAACCCAACAATACCATAAGTAGGTACATTTGTTAAAGAAATCAAAGAAAGAGGGAAAGAACCGATATTTACAAAATATTTACAGCAGCACTTTCTATTATTGTGCAGACCTAGAAAGTAAATTGGTGTTAATCAATTGGAGAATAGCTGAACAAATTCATAGGAATGTAGGTATCTTATTTCAGGGTAAGAGATGATGAAGGGGACTGTTTCAGAAAGCTGTAGGAAGACTTATGTGAACTGATGCAGTGAAGTAAACAGAACCCAGGAGAACAATTTGTACAGTAACTATAATATTATAAAGAAAAATGAGTTTGAAAGACTTACAGACTCTGATCAATGTAGTGACCAATAACCACTCTAGATGACTGGTGATGAAGTATGTTACCCACCAACTGAAAATGGTGGAGGACTTGTGGGGAAGATTTAGGATACATTTTCAAGACTTGGCCAATATATGGATTTTGCTTGACAATGCCTATTTGTTGCAGGAAAATGTTTTTTTTTAAATATGGGGGGATTTGGGAGAGATGAAGACTAGTGACAGGGAGACAAAAACAAAAGAAGAAATAAAAGAGGGTGCTTTTAGCATTAAAAAATTGCAAAGAGAATAGAAGGAGATTCCAAAGACTGAAAAAGCACTGAGAAACAATGTGGCTTTGAAACTACCATGATGATTTATTATATTCTTTTAGAAATGCAAGGCTATATGTAACAAAGATTCATGCTCTCCTGTATAATTATTTTTTCCCTGTTCTTTTGTATATATGGAAATGAATGTCGAGTGGGCTTCTTTTGGGGAATTTATAGGAGCTGGACAAGATATGCAAAGGAATAGGAGGCATGGGTAGGTTGCCATCTGCATTGTTGGAAAAATAACCCTATTCATATAATCACGGATGAACTGAATGTATGGTATACTCTTACCTTCTTCTACTTCCCCAGACACGGTCTTCAAGAGGAGGGGTGGACATACTCCTTATTTGCCTTTCCTACTTTTAGAACACTGTTCTACTACTATCCTTCAATGGCCTTCCCTCTTTTGACTTAACAATATCACAAAATTGGATGTTTCAGAATGATTTTATCAGCCTCCATCCATGATCATTGCTCTGATCCATCCATGAAAGGAATCTTCTCTAGAACATACTTGACAAATGGGTATCCAGCCTCTGAAGATTTTCAAGGAACAGATTTTGTCTGAGGCCGGGTTTGAACTCAGGTCCCCTTGACTCCAGGGCCAGTACTCTATTGACTGTGCCACATAGCTGCCCCACAGATATTTCTAAGTAGCCTGTTTCACTTTGAGACAACTCTGATTGTTGGGAAGTTTGTCCTGACATCAGGCCTAATTTGGCCAAGTCTTGCTTTTACCTGTTGCTCTTGTTTCTTCACTCTAGGGCCAACTGGAATCATTCTGGCCCCTCTTCCATGTGACAGCCCTTCTTCACATCCCTGAAGACAGTTATTATATCCCCCTCGAGTCTTCTCTCTTCCATAGGAAACATGCCTAGTTCCTTCAACTGATCCTCATGCGTCATAGATATGAGGCCCTTTACTGCCCTGATTACCCTTCTTTGGACAATTCAGCTTATTAATTAACATCCTTCTTAAATTGTGGTGCACAGAAATAAGAAAAATACTTAGAGGCATCTGATGGCTCAGTAGATAGAGTGCTAGGCCTGGAATCAGGAATACCCGAGTTCAAATGTGGCCTCGGACCAGCCATAGGACCAAAGGCAAGTGACTTAACCTCTATTTGTCTGTTTTCTTAACTCTAAAATGAAGATAATAATAGCACCTACCTATTAAAGGTTAAAGCAGGGTAACATTCATAAAAAGCATTTAACAAAATGCTTGGCACATAGCAAGCAATACATACATGCTTGTTTCTTCCCCCATCCCTACTCCACCTGAGGTCTGATGAGGGCAGAATGTAGTGGGAGTTATACTTCCTATTCCTGAAAGCTATGCCTTCTTATTGGAGCTCAAGATTGCATTAGCTTCTTTGACTGATACATCATACTGCTTGCTTATATTGAACTTGCAGGCCACTAAAACCCCCAGATCTTTTTCAGATCAACTGCTTTCTATCCCATGTCTCTCCCATTTATTATTTATATTTATTTAACATTTATATATTATTATTATTTGTGAAATTACTTTTTTATACTCAAGTGCAAGACTTTCTATTTATCCATTTTGAGTTTCATCTTTTTAGATTCAGCTCAATACTCCAGTCTGGTGGCTGTCAAATTGTGGCCAGATCCCATCAGACGGTCCACGATTTAAAACTCTTTTCTTAATAATGCCAAAATATTTCAATTTCTAGCATTGTAAATATTAATAGCTGTAACTTACCTAAATAAAAGCTATTTGGGATTCTCAATTTTTAAGAGTGTAGAGGGGTCCTGAGACCTCTCTACTACTGCTCCTCTAGCTTATTAAGATCCTTCTGAATCCACATTCTGTCAATTCACTGTGTTAGCTAGCTCTTTGGACTTTGCATCATTTGCAAATTTGCTAAGCATGTGACCTATGCCTTTAACTCATTGATAAAATTGTTATTCTAGCACAGGGCCACGTGCAGAACCCCAGGGCACTGTGCTAGATATATTTTGAACCCTTAAGTACTACCCTTTGAGACTGGCTATCTAGCCAGTTAGGAATCTATTTCTTTGTATTATTTTCTTTCATACTTTCCATCTTCCCCCTAAGAATAATATGAAATTGTTTAACCAAAATCTTTGCTAAAATCTAGGCAAATCATATCACTGTATTCCCTAGTCCTATAAACAAGACCAAAGGAAAAGAGATTAGTCTGGCATGATCTCTTCTTGATAAAGCCACGCTGGCTCCTTGTAATTATCACTTTCCTTTCTGGATGTACGCTAGTCATTTCTTTAATGATCTGTTCTAGAATTTTCCTAGGAAACAAAGTCAAGATCCCTGGCCTATACTTCGATGAGCTTTCTCTTCTTTTCTTGAAAATCAGACATTTGTCTTTCCTCGATTCCGCTGCCCCTCTCCCCTTTTCCTTGATTTTTCAGATATATTTGACAGTGGCTCAGGAATTGGATCTGCCAATTCTTTCAGGGCCCAAAGACAGGGTTCATCTGAGCCAGATGACTTGACTTCATCAAAGGCAGCCAGGTGTGCTCTTGCTATCTCCTAACACACCTTGGGTATCAACTCCCTGTTAGTCATTTTTGTTCTGTCATGTATGATGTAAAGGTCATTTTTTCTTTGCAGAGAAAATAGAAAACGAGAATCCAGCAGTTTTCTCTCTGTAGTCAGTTTTTACTGTTCCATCCATCTTAAGCAAAGATTAATTCCATTCCTTCTTTGGTCCTCCTTTTTTCTTCTAACATAGTTAAAAACAACCTAAAATCTTTTGTTGTCCTCAGTTTCCCTTGCCAGACTCAGATTGTTATTACCAATCCTGATATTATTTTTGGAGGTGCAACTGGCTTACATTCATCTTCCGTTATCTGGAATTCATTCAGTCTGCTTGTAACCCTGCCATCCCGTCACTGCCATTATCTACTAAACTCTGGGTCATGTCCCATTTTAAAAAAAAGTTATTGTAGTTATTAGGTTCATGACCTTTCTCTTAACCTTATTATTACCATGATCCCTTAGGGCTCCAGTAATCATGTTGACAACCTCTATATCAACTTGATTTCAACCTCCTTAATTCCAACGACCTCCTCCAACCTAATTCACTTACACACCAGCACAGCCATATCTTATACCACATCTGAGATCTAGCACGCCATAGGTCTACTCTGACAACAACCTTCTGCCCTTCCACCTCTCCTACATTCTCCTTATAGCAATCTGGCTCTTCAGATGCATGGGTCAGTCCTCCAGGTGCTGTAGTTGAGCCAAGGAATATTAACAAAACACTTAAAACCAAATCAACTGCTTTCCTGGAGAAAAAAAATATAGTGGAACTGGGGCCACTTCTTGCCATGCAGTTTCCTCCTGGATCTCTGAATTTGAGATACATGTTAAACTGCCATCACTGGATCATTTCCCAATTGGGAAATACCAGGTACTTTCCAGGGCCAGTAGTTCTGGATGAGGCAACCTCTTACTAAACTGTGGATACGGGCTTTTAAAGAAGTGACCCAATGACTTAGCACAATCAACACAGAAGGAGTGACCCAATAGAAGGAGGGAATTACATCTTAAACAGTTTTGAAAGATCACAGCAGGAGGAAGAAAAAATAGAGGAAAGTCAGGGAACGCAAAATGATTCAATGCTTCCAAAACAACAGGTAGCCCATCACAAAATAATTGTAGAGGTTGGATTTTTGAGTTACTACATTCATTCACAACTAAACCTTCTCTTTGCCTTCAAAAGGGCCTTTAGTTCTATAATCTTTTTCGATTTTTGTAGTCTATCTTTGTAACTTTATTTTTATTCCAATCCCGTCTTGACCCCATTCTCTATCACTTTAACATTGCAATAGCTACTAATCCAGACCCTCTTACCCCACTAACCTTCTGCCTTCCTGAAATGGTACTTCCTTCCCATTTGTGATTCTCCAGCCTGGGAGTCTCATGATGCATGGCACAACTGATCTACTCCCTTTACCAGCCCCAGCCTGCCACTACCTTGGTTCCACTGCTGTTGCCCTCTCCTGGAGTATGTCTTTCCTCATAATACCACCTATCCTCCTTGTGGGGAGCCTCTAAGCATTAATGGTCAGTTGTCAACTGAGTGATCGGTCTCCCCAGCTACTGGTATGATTATATTTGATCTGTCCTGTGAGACACTTTATGCTTTCATGAGAGATTCTTACGACATTTCTCCCACTTACTGGGAGGAATATCGGGTCTCTTTCTCTGGACTCCCACCTCCTTCCTGGGATAAAAATGTCACATGAAAATGTTTATAGGCAGACAGGAAGGAGGCATATGGGAAAGAGAGATTGAAGATAGATGAAAGAGAAGATAATTCCTAGAACAAGGTCCTGGTAGAGATGGGGGATAATGGAATAAAAATTGCTGCAGAGGCATTAGACATAATGAGTAGTGGGGATATCTCCTTTTAGTGGAGAGAAGGAAAAAATAGGTGATGATGCTAAGAAAATTTTATGAATAGATTAGAGGAGGTTGAGGAAATTCACATCTTTATGGTCTCAGGAATTTCAATGAAATGAGAAGCAAGATGGTGGTGTGAATGGGGAATGAAGGTTCAGTTGGGGTTAAGAGAGGGGAAAAACGTCCTTGGAATGGTCATTAATAGGAATAAGACAGGAAGTTGGTATGGACAGAATAGAGGAATTGTCAAGCAGTGGGGAATCCCTGGCTGAGGTCAGGAAATTTCATTAGCTGATTTCTGATCAGTTTCCTGACTTGGTCTAATATTTTCCTGAAACTGTGGATTAAGGCCATGTACACTGGATCATGAGACCTCTTAAATGTTGACTACTAATTCAATCCAAAAAAAACCCCAACAGTTAACTTCAGTAGCCTCTTAATCTTGTTTGTCCCACAAGGAGACAATCTACAGATGAGCATTCATAGGTCAGCAACGGCTGAAGGTGGGGCTGTGGTGGGTGAGTAGGGATGGGGTATAGATTCTAGGGCAGTAGTCAAAGGGCTAGAGCATGTTTAATGTGAATGAAGGTTTAATTATAGGATGCTGTGGCCAGAGTGAATGAACGAATAAATGAAAAGCATTTACTTAAGTGCTTACTATGTTCCAAGTGGTGTGCTAAGTGCTTGAGATACAAATACAAAAGCAAGCTAATCCATATTTTCAATGAGTTTACATTTTAATAGGGGAGGCAACAGATATAGGAGAGTTATAGCCAAGGAAAGAAGCTATGGTCTGGAAAATTATAGAGACAGAGTGAAACAATTGTGAGGTAGGTACTATTAGTGTCCTCATTTTATAGATGAGGAAACTGAGGCAGGGAGGGGGTAAGTGACTTGCCTAGGGTCACACAGGTAGTAAGCACCTGAGGTCAGATTTGAATTCGAGTCTTCTTGAGTCCAGACCCAGGGTTTCATCCATTGTAACACCTAGTTGCCATTAGATCCAGTTTTACAGACTATCTGTACTTTTCCTCCTTCCCCTTCCTAATTCAGTTTTAAGGTCTAAGTTTTTGATCAAATTGTCAATTTTTTATCCTTGACACTGACAGTGAGAGAGGGCAATGGAGAACCAAGTGCCTGCAAGAGAGACCCTGAGTTGATTCAAATAGAATCCATCTACCATGCACCTTGTATCTATACTGTTTCAGCATGCACTGAAAACAGGCTGGGTGTCCCTCTCACCACCCTAACTCCTTTCAAGGTACAGCTTAAGAGCCACTGCCTACCTAAGAGCTTTCTGGGTCCCCCTAATTGTTATTGCTTCTCTTCCTCAAATTATTTTGTATTAACTTTGTGTGTATGTACATACACACAGACATGACATATATTCCACCCAAATCTGACCGATCCCAATTGAAGATGAAGGATTTCTTCCTACTTTTCTACAACAGAGACCCTTAGAACTCCAGTTAAAGATAGAAACTTCCAATCAGACTACAGATCCCCAGGCTGTGCTGGTCACAGGCTGATAAGCTTTGGCAACAATAAACTCTGGCCAGCTGGTCTTGACTGCTGGCAAATTTTCTTGTCAAGTGATGTTATCTGGGTCTGTGGTTTAAATCAAAACATTCTTTGAGCCAAGGCCCCACATATTCCTGAATGAGTCAAAGTTGGCCTTATGATTCTTTGCTAATTGGGTGCAGCACAGTGATGGGTGACCCCTTTGATAGAGGTAGCATGTGACAAACCAGGTACCATGTTAGGTGCTACGGATACAAAACTAAAATGAAAAGTTTCTACTTGTCAATAAAGTGTCTACTTGACAGCTAAGTATTGCCTTTTTCCAAGGGTCTTTATTATCTGTCAGTTGACTCTTTCTGCCTGGGTTGTGTCTTCCAGTAGAAACAGTGTGTACATAGATAAACATATTATATGCATACATACATACATGTGTATGTGATAGAGAATTCTCTGCTTTAGCACTTTCAAATATCAGACAAGTCACGAGTTTTTTGAGGGACCTTTTGGAAGGTGTTCATGGTAAACTGAAATGGGCGAGGAAAACAGTCACTTTCTTGGCTGCTGTGATTGGATAGAACCTTCGTGTGAAAGGCAGACCTCAGATTGGGGGCTAGACCTGTGGCTGAACATTCTCCCTCACTTTAGGGACCCCCCCTCTACCCAGAGGAGCCTATCCAAATAGATAGAGACTGTTCCATTTGACCCATTTTGAGTTCAGTTTTGTTAAATTTGGTCAGTATTTTAAAATCACCTACTATGCGCTAGGTGGTCTGGATGCAAAGACAAAAATGAAGTCATCCATATCTTTAAGGTACTTCTATTTTACAAGATACAAAAATGTGGTTGAGGGAATGGTTGCACAAACAGGCTAATACTAAGAAAATTTTCCCACTGAGGGGCAGAGGAAAATATAAGACAATTGGAAAGCAGCGGAGAGAGCCCATGGTGGCAAGATCCTTCTACCATTCCTGGCCAGAAAGTTATTTCTGGAGTGGAATTTGAACATGTCAACCATTAACACCCCTTCCCTAGAGATAGTGATTGTGGATCCAGGGCCTCTGATCTTACCCAAGAAGCAATTGTCACTCTCAGGGGATACTTAGTTGCCTTAATCTTCCTCATTCAGGAGAGCTATGGTTCCAGTTGGGTAACAGGTTAGAGAACCCTTAATCTGTACTTGACCAGGATTTTAGTGGTGCTATAGATACTTGGTGTACTCAGCCAATTACTTATAGCTCAAATTACTCAGTAGATTGTGTACTAGAGTGGATAGAAAGCCGTCACTGAATCCAGGAAGTCCTAGGTTCTTAACTCTGGTAAATACTGGTTGTCTGACTTTGGGCAGGTAATTTTTTTTAAAATTTATTTTTTATTTTTAGTTTTACAACACTCAGTTCCAGAAGTTTTTGAGTTCAAAATTTTCTCTCTCTCTCTCTCTCTCTCTCTCTCTCTCTCTCTCTTTCTCTTTCTCTCTCCCCCTCTTCTTCCTCCCCCCCACCAAGATGGCATGTAATTCGATATAGGTTCTACATATACCTTCGCATTGAACTTATTTACATAATAGTCCAGTTGTAAAGAAGGATCATAACCAAAGGAATGAAACATGAGAAAGAAGAAATGAAACCAAAAAAGAAGGAACAAAAGAGAGAGCAAATAGTTTGCCTCAATCTGCATTCAGACTCCATAATTCTTTCTCTGGATGTGCATAGCTTTTTCCATCTTGCATTGATGAGAACAGCCAAGTCTGTCGAAATTTGTCCTTACAGATACTGTGTGTCTGTAATCATGTATAATATTCTCCTGATTCTGCTCCCCTCACTCAGCATCAGTTAATGTAAATCTTTCCAGGTTATAATGAAGTCTGTCTGCTCCTCATTTCTTATAGCACAATAGCAGTCCTTTACATTAATATATCACAATTTGTTTAGCCATTCCCCAATTGATGGGCATCACCATGATTTTCAATTCTTTGCTACCACAAAAAGAGCTGCTACAGGGGTGTGGATCTAAGATGGCAGCTGGAAAGCAGGGACTTGCTTAAGCTATCCCCCAGGTCCCTCCAAACACCTGTAAAAAATGGCTCTGAACAAACTCCAGAGCAGCAGAACCCATAAAACAACCGAGGGAAGCAGGGCTCCAGCCCATGAAAGCCTGGATGGTTGCTGAGAAAGGTCTATTGCACAGAGCTGGGAGTGGAGCAGGGCAGGACCAACCAGACTGGGAGCTGGGCAGAACAGGCCCTAGCACTCTGAATCAGTGAGCTGTGGCATTTACCAGACTTCTCAACCCACAAACGCCAAAGACAACCGAGCAGGTTAGTGGGAAAAACTGCTGGATTGGAGTGAAAGGAATGGGAGGTTGTACCCACCCCTAGGGGCACGGAAGTGATACAGCTTTGGGGCTGCTTCCAGAGCTCCAGCTATGGTTGCTTCTGGCCCCAGACCCACCTGGTGGGAGGAATTAAGTGGCAGGTTAGAGCAGGAATGTAGAGCCTGCTTGGATCTGGGTAGTGGTCTGGGTGGGTGGTTCTTGGGGGAGGAGAAGCACTGGTGTGGCAGAGCTCGCTGTGTAGAAATAGCTCTGAAAACAGCAGCACAGCCCCTAAAGCTTGGGACAAAGTACTGTCTACTCTACAAGCAGTCATATCCTGACAAAAAGCTCAAGGGTCAAATAGTTGGCTGTGAACATGAACAGGCAGCAAAAATGAACTCAGACTCAGACTTTGGAATCTTTTTATGGTGACAAAGAGGATCAAAACATACAGCCAGAAGAAGTCAACAAAGTCAAAGAGCCTACATCAAAAGCCTCCAATAAAAATATGAATTGGTCTCAGGCCATGGAAGAGCTCATAAAGGATTTGGAAAAGCAGTAAGAGAAGTAGAGGAAAAATTGGGAAGAGAAATGAGAGTGATGCAAGAAAATAATGAAATAATGAAAAATAAGTCAATGACTTGCTAAAGGAGACCCAAAAAATACTGAAGAAAATAACACCTTAAAAAATAGACTAACTCAAATGGCAAAAGAGCTCCAAAAAGCCAATGAGGAGAAGAAAGCCTTGAAAGGCAGAGTTAGCCAAATGAAAAAGGAGGTCCAAAAGATCACTGAAAAAATATTACCTTAAAAGTTAGATTGGAGCAAGTGGAAGCTAGTGACTTTATGAGAAATTGAGATATTATCAAACAGAATCAAAGGAATGAAAAAGTGGAAGACAATGCAAAATATCTCATTGGAAAAACCACTGACCTAGAGAATAGATCCAGGAGAGAGAATTTAAAAATTATTGGACTACCTGAAAACCAAGATAAAAAAGAACACTAGATATCATCTTTCAAGAAATTATCAAGGAAAACTGCCCTGATATTCTAGAAGCAGATGGTAAAACAGAAATTGAAAGAATCCAACTCTTGAAAAAGATCCCCAAAAGAAAACTCCTAAGAATGTTGTCGCCAAATTCTAGAGCTCCCAGATCAAGGAGAAAATATTGCAAGCAGCCAGAAAGAAACAATTTGAATATTGTGGAAACACAATCAGGATAACATAAGATCTAGCAGCTTCTACATTAAGGGATCAAAGGGCTTGGAATATGATATTCTGGAGAGAAAAGGAGTTAGGATTAAAACCAAGAATCACCCACCCAGCAAAACTGAGTATAATGCTCCAAGGCAAAATATGGATTTTCAATAAAATAGAAGACTTTCAAGGTTTCTCAGTGAAAAGACCAGAGCTGAATAGAAAGTTTGACTTTCAAACACAAGAATCAAGAGAAGCATGAAAAGGTAAACAAGAAAGAGAAATCATAAGGGACTTACCGAAGTTGAACTGTTTTGTTTGCATTCCTACATGGAAAGATGTGTGTAATTCATGAGACCTTTCTCAGTATTAGGGTAGTCGAAGGGAATATACATATGCATAGATAGAGGGCACAGGGTGAGTTGAATATGAAGGGATGATGTCTAAAAAAATAAAATCAAATTAAGGGATGAAAGAGGAATATATTGAGCGAGGGAGAAAGGGAGAGATAGAATGGGGTAAATTATCTC